>JABTXL010000001.1:3143495-3171265 GCA_025134845.1 Neodon shergylaensis
TCTTTCTTTCTTTCTTTCTTTCTTTCTTTCTTTCTTTCTTTCTTTCTCTTTCTCTTTCTCTGTGATAGCATTTTCTTGTGTAGCCCTGACTGTCCTGGAAATTTCTCTGTAGACCAGGCTGGCCTCAAACTCAGAGATCCACCTCCTTCTTTCTCTCAAGTGCTGGGATCGAAGGTGGGGATTACTACCAGCTGACCTAATCTTCTGGGTTTTTAAAAATTACATTTGTGTGTGTGTGTGTACATGCATGTATGGAGGACAGAGGACAACTTGCCAGACTTGGTTCTCACCTTCTACCATGTGGGTCCCAAGGATTGAACTAAGATTACCAGGTTTAGTAACAGGTAACTTTATCTAAGCCACATCTCCACCTCAAAAATTTAAAACTAAAAAATTTGTCTTTGTAGTTGTGTGTGATGGCACACACTTTTAATCCCAGCACTCAGGAGGCAGAGGCAGGTAGATCTCCGTGAGGTCAAGGCCAGCCTGCTCTACAGGGAGAGTTCCAAGATTCCAGGACAGCCAGGGTTACACAAAGAAATCCTGTCTCCTCTCTTTCAGTCTGAAGATTTCATAGAGGTAAGAACTCTTGGTACAAGGGAGCAACCACTGAGGGAATAGACCAAAACCAGACCTCTGTGGGTCCAGGTGCTTATCTGGGACCTCCAAGGGAGTGGGCAGGAACCAGAGATCTGTGGGTCAGGGCATGAATCTGGAACTTTTGAGGGAGTAGGCCTGAGCCAGGACCTCTACCAGAGCAGGGCCAAGGCAGCAATCTCATCCGAAAGAGCCCCAAGCAAGCTATCTCCATGGGAGCAGGCCTAAACAACCCCTGGTATTGCAGAGGGAACCTTGCAACACTGAGCAACCTCCAGGAACATGTGAAGGTGTAAGTCACGAACAATGCCACACCAGTTTGGAATTATGATTAATAGGGTGGTATTTATTTAAAGAGGAAAAAACTTACAGATCACCATCCCAGACAACAGCCCTCTGCGCAACCAGGAAGAGCCGGCGGAGCAGGAAGTGAAGAGAGAGAGCCGAGGGAAGTAGTCGCTTTTTTTAAAGGGAGAGAGACCACGCCCCAATGGGCTGGTATCTCAGCAGCTATTGGTTGGAGGGGCAGAAGGACCTCCCGCAACACCTCCCCCTTTTGTTTAAGTAAGAGAGTTCTAAACCTACTACAAAATTATGTACAATAAGTACAAATACCCTATTCTAACTAGCTTAGGTCTTGTATAATAAATAACTTGGCCAAGTCATGAGAGAAAAGTAACTACATTTATATAGTCTTCAACCCCATCGAAGATCTGAGAAGGGAAATAATGTTACCTGGGTAATAGGAAGTTCAGTAAAATAACTTCCAAAACATGCAACAAATCACAGAGACAACTAGCTACCTGGGCAATCACCCAAAGTCATGTTTGCAGTGTTGAAGCAACCAACTTTGGCTAAGGCCTAACATAACTGACATACCATTTTCAAAGGCAAGCAACTTTTCAAAATTATCTTACCCTGTCTTGGCAGGATATGACAGTCCTGTTTTATCCATTGATGCATGCTCTGTATCTCTGTCAGTGGTTGAGGTATGGGCATTTCTTTGCCCCAAGGCCAGTTCTGCCAAAAAGAAAGGCTCCAGGTGGAGTGTCTTTGGTGCTCAACATTCTCTCGGGAATAGAGCGGTGTTGCCAGGAGCAATTGTGTCTCACTACCACAAAACTCTGAGTTAAAGGCCATTTTCTACAGTTCTTTGAATAGGTTGAAGATTATCTATCTGTACTGAGTATAATCTCTATATATCTAAAGAACCTGATTAGTCTAATTATAAATGACAAACTTAGATGACTATTAATCTATATAATTCTCAATATCTATCTAACTTAAAGACTAAGACAATAAACGACTGTGAAACAAATGAGGACAATGACCTCCAAATATAAACAATGTACAAATATACATTGCAATATGGTAAATATATATCAATACACAAACAATATATAAGTATCTTAATCAGAGGTAGAAATGTACACTGCAATATGGTAAATACATACTATATATATCAATACAATATATGTCAATACATAAAAAATATTTTAAACAGAGGTAGAAACATGCATGCATACAATAGTCAATATAATTTAACTTTGTATCAATATACAAGAATCGATACCAATATATTTGTCTAAAAACAGTATAAACAGTAACTCACAATTATAAATCTATTATCCCATCATCCCTCTTTTTTTTTTCAATATGATCCCTGAGCTTATAAAATTCCTCCCCCAACCTCCCAACCCCTAAATGATGTCCCTAAACCCAGGGGCAAACTTTACTGGGAGAGGGTACGTCGTCCTCTAAAATTACTTCCAGCTGTCATGGGGGCGATGTTCTTTCTGGGGGATCCTGTGAAAGTAAAATGATGGTTAAATTTCAAGATCAATGTCTTTTAAAATTGCAAATAGTCTCTGAGTATTTTGTGGAGGTCTGGCCAGAATGTTGTACAAGATGTGCACCATTTCAGCTAACCAAGTTGGGATCGTCTTGTGCAGCTGGTACCCAAAACAGGTCTTGTAGTAGCGCTATCAGTATCATGACGTCATATCAACCAGGTAGAGTTGTTGTTGTGGGGCCCCATCTTCTTCCTGGAAACTTCAAATGTCACTTCAGGAAAGACTCATTGTTCATTGTAAAAAACTTAAAACATTAATCATATAGACATATATAGACATATATATATATTCAATGAAAGGCATGATAGATATATTCAATGAAAGGTATGATAGATATGAAGAAAAGCAAAGATGTTTTCTAAACTCATATTTCTTTCTGTCCCATATCATGGCTCTTGACATGAGACAGAAACTCCAGAAACTCTGGGTTTTTCTCTTACTAACAGGCTTGGAATTGGAGAGGGACTGAGCCAGAGTCCAACTTCAAAACCAGCTCTATAAATTTAGAAATATGGTTTAATATATTTTACTTACACAACCCATTCAGTTTTCTTGATATTTCCTATTGGGCAGGTATTTTTCCATCTGTCAGTATCCGAACATCCAGGGTCCCTTGAATTTTTCAAAGATGAGTGTTTTCCTGTGGAGATAAGAACAGAACCCTGCCCCCATTCTATATGTTTTTCTTACCACCTGTATGAATATCATCATTGTGGATGAGTTGTCATTTCTCCTTTCCAAGAGGTTTCTCCTCTTCAAATCGAAACTTTATTAATTTTGATGGTATCCACAAACATGGAGTGACCAACAGGGTGACTGGAACTGTGGCCCTGACTGCACCACAAGGAGCAACCATCTGAGCCTTGCATTCACTGGCAACTGGAAGATTGATCACCAGAGTCACAGACAGCCCCAACTGCACCAATTAGAGGAAAAGATGGGTAGACAAGGTAAGAACACATGCAACACCACAAAGAGCAACACAATACCAGTGAAAACTAGTGGCCCTACAACAGCAAGACTTGAACAACCAAATTTAGATGAAGCAGAAGAAAATGACCTAAAAAAGAACTTTAGGAGAATGTTTGAGGCCCTCATAGAGAAAATGAAAAAACCTCTCAAAATAATGGAGGAAAAGACAAACAAAAAATTGGAAGACATTAACAAATCCTTAAAGAAAACCAAGAAAAAGCAATCGAACATATAAAAAAAACTATTCAAGACTTGAAAACTGAAATAGAGACAATAAAGAAAATACAAGCTGACAGATTTATAAAAACAGAAATCACAAGAAAACAAACAGGAACCACAAATGCAAGCATAAACAGCAGAATACAAGAGACAGAAAAGAGAATTTCAAGCACTGAAGATACAATAGAGGAAATAGATACAATAGAGGAAATAGATACAATAGAGGAAAAACATTAAATATAACAGAAGCTTAACACAAAATATACAGGAAATATGGGACACCATGAAAAGACAAAACCTAAGCATAATAGGGATAGAAGACGGTAAAGAAGTCCAACTCAAAAGCACAGAAGATATATTTAATAAAATCATAGAAGAAAACTTTTCCCAACTTAAAGAAAGATATGCCCATGAAGATAAAAGAAGCTTACAGAACACCAAATAGACTGAATCAAAATAAAAGCCTTCTGAACACAACCGAAACACTAAACATACAGAATAAAGAAAGAATATTAAGAGCTGCAAAGGAAAAAGGCCAAGTAACATATAAAGACAGATCTATCAGAATTACACCTGACTTCTCAGTGGAATCAATGAAAGTCAGAAGGTCCTGGTCAAGAGTGATGCAGGCCTTAAGAGACCACAGTTGCCAGCAAAGAGACTACTATACCCGGCAAAACTTTCAATCACTATAAAAGGACAAAACAAGATGTTCCATCACAGATCCAGATTTAACCAATACCTAGACACAAATCCAGCACTACACAAAGTACTAGAAAGAAAACTCCAACCCAAGGAAACTGACCACATCAACAAAAAGCACAGACAATAGATATCTCACAGCAGCAAATCCCAAAGAAGGGAAATACACACAAAATAACATCACCAATAACGAAAACTAAAATAACAGGAGATAACAATAACTGGTCATTAATATCTCTTAATATAAATAAACTTAACTCACCTATAAATAGACACAGGCTAACAGATTGGGTGCAAAAACAGAATCTGTCCTTCTTCTGCATACAAGAAACACATCTCAACCTCAAAAACAGACATCACCTCAGAGTAAAGCGTTGGGAAAAAAAATTCCAATCAAATGGACCTAAGAAATAAGCTGGTATAGCTAAACTAAAATCAATCAGAAGAGACAAAGAAGGACATTTCCTATTAGTCACAGGAAAAATCCATCACAAGGAAATCTCAGTACTGAACATCTATGCCCCAAATGCAAGGGCACCCTCATATGTAAAAGAAACACTTCTAAAGCTCAAATCACACATTAAACCTTACACACTAATAGTAATAAACTTCAACACTCTACTCTCAGCACTGTATAGGTCAGTCAGATAAAAAAATAACAGAAAAATAAGGGAACTAACAGATGTTATGACTCAAATGAGCTTAACAGATATCTATAGAACATTCCATCCAAATATAAAAGAATGTACCTTCTCAGCATCTCATGGAATCTTCTAAAAAATTGACCACATACTAGGTAACAAAACAAACCTCAACAGATACAAAAAAATTGGAATAACCCCATGTATCTTATCAGATTACCTGGCTTAAAAATTAAACTTCAATAGAAACACTAATTCCAGAAAGCCCACCTACAAACACATGGAAATTAAACAATGCTCACCTGAATCATCAATGGGTCAAAGAAAAATAAAGGGAGAAATTAAAAACTTTCTAAAATTCAGTGAAAATGATCACACAACATACGTAAATTTATGGGACACAATGAAATCAGTGGTAAGAGGAAAGTTCATAACACTAAATGACTACATAAAGAATCTGGAAAAATCCCACACTAGTGAATTAACAGAACATTTGAAAACTAGAGCAAAAAGAAGCAAACTCGCCTTAGAGAACTAGAAGGCAGGAAATAATCAAATTGAGAGCTGAAATCAACAAAACAGAAACAAAGAAAACAATACAAAGAATCAATGAGACAAAGTTGGTTCTTCGAGAAAAATCAACAAAACAGACAAACATTTATCCAAACTATCCAAAAGGCAGAGAGAATATCCAAATTAAAAAAAATCAGAAATAAAAAGGGAGACATAACAACAGACATGGAGGAATTCCAGGGACTCATTAGGTAATATTTCAGAAACTCCACAAAATTGGAAAACTTAGAGGAAATGAACTACTTTCTGGATAGATATTACTTACCAAAATTAAATCAAGACCAGATAAGAAAACTAAATAGAACTATAACTGCTAAAAAAAATAGAAAAAGTCACCAAAAGTCTCCCCTCCCCTCAAAAAAAGCCCAGGACCAGATGATTGCAGCTCAGAATTCTACAAGATTTTCAAAGAAGAACTAATACCAATACTCCTCAAATTGTGCCACACAATAGAAACAGAAAGAACATTGCCAAACTCTTTTTATGAGACTACAATTACCCTTATACTCAAACCACATAACGATATTGCTAAGAAAGAGAATTAAAGACCAATCTCACTCATAAACACTGATGCAAAAATACTCAATAAAATACTGGCAATTTGAATTCAAGAACATATTAGAAAAACCATCCAAGTCAGCTTCATCCCAGAGATTCAGGGATGGTTCAACATACGAAAATATGTCAACGTAATACACCATATAAACAAACTGAAAAATAAAAACCACATGACCATCCCATTAGATGCTGAAAAAGCTTTAGACAAAATACAAATTTCTTCATGATAAAGGGCTTGAAGAGCAGGGATACCTCCAACATACCTAAACATAATAAAGGTAATATATAGCATGCCAAAAGCCAACATCAAACTAAATGGAGAGAAAATCACCACAATCCCACTGAAATCAGGAACAAGACAAGGTTGTCCACTCTCTCCATATCTATTCAATATAGTTCTAGAGGTCCTAGCTAGAGCAATAAGACAACAAAAGGAGATCAAGAGGATACAAATCAGAAAATAAGTCAAACTCTCACTATTTGCCGATGATATGATAGTTTACATAAATGACCCCCAAAATTCTACCAAGGAACTTCTACAACTCATAAACACTTTCAGTAATGCAGCAGGACACAAGATTAACTCAAAAAAAAATCAGTATCCCTCCTTTATAAGATGATAATGGGCTAAGAAAGAAATCAGAGAAACATCACCCTTCACAATAGCCACAAATAGCATGGAATATCTCAGAGTAACTCTAACCAAACAAGTGGAAGATCTGTATGACAATAACTTTAAATCTTTGAAGAAATAAATTGAAGAAGACACCAGAAAATGGAAAGGTCTCCCATGCTCTTGGGTAGGTAGAATTAACATATTAAAAATAGCAGTCTAACCAAAACAATCTATGCAATGCCCATTAAAATCCCAGTAAAATTCTTCACAAACTTGAAAGAACAATACTCAACTCAACTTCATATGGAAAACAAAACACAAAACAAAACAAAACAAAACAAAACAAACCCAGGATAGCCAAAACAATCCTGTACAATTAAGGAACTTCTGGAGGCATCACAATCCCTGACTTCGAACTCTACTACAGAACTACAGTACTGAAAACAGCCTGGTATTGACATAAAAACAGACAGGCAGACCAATGACACAGAATCAAAGACCCAGATATTAATCCACACACCTATGAACACCTGATTTTTGACAAAGAAGCAAAAAATAAATCCATAAAATGGAAAGAAGAAAGCATATCTAACAAGTGGTGCTGGCATAACTGGATATCAACATGTAGAAGAATGAAAATATATCCATATCTATCACCATGCACAAAACTCAAGTCCAAATGGATCAAAGACCTCAACATAAAGCCAGCCACACTGAACCTCATAGAAGAGAAAGCGGGAAGTGCACTTGAATGCATTGACATAGGAAATCACTTCCTAAATAAAACCCCAGTAGCACAGACACTGTGCTACAATTAATAAATGGGACCTACTGAAATTGAGAAGCTTCTGTAAACCAAAGGACATGGCCAACAAGACAGAATGGGAAAAGATCTTCACCAACGCCACATCGGACAGAGGACTGATCTCCAATATATACAAAGAACTCAAGAAATTGGTCATCAAAAGAACACATAATCCAAAAAAAAAAAAAAAAAGGAGTACAGACCTAAACAGAGAACTCTCAACAGAGGAATCTAAAATGGCTGAAAGACAGTTAAGGAAATGTTCAACATCCTTAGTCATCAGAGAAATGCAAATTAAAACAACTCTGAGATTTTATCTTACACCTGTAAGAATGGCCAAGATCAAAAACACTGATGACAACTTATGCTTTAGAGGTTGTCGGGAAAAGGGAACACTTCTGCACTGCTGGTGGTAATGCAAACTGGTACAGCCCCTTTGGATGTCATTATGGCCGTTTCTCAGAAAATTAGGAAACAGCCTTCCTCAAGACCCAGTAATACCACTTTTGGGTATATATCCAAAGGATGCTCAATTGTGCTACAAGGATATGTGCTCAACTATGTTCATAGCAGCTTTGTTTGTCATAGCCAGAACCTGGAAACAACCTAAATGCCCCTTGATCAAAGAATGGATAAGGGAAATGTGGTACATTTACACAATGGAGTACTACACAGCAGACAAAAATAATGACATCTTGAAATTGCAGGCAAATGGATGAATCTAGAAAATATCACATTGTGTGAGGTAACCCAGACCCAGAAAAACAAATATCATATGTACTCACTCATAAGGGGCTTTTAGATGTAAAGCAAAGAAAACCAGCCTACGATTCACAATCCCAGAGAGCCTAGACAACAATGAGGACTCTAAGAGAGACATACATAGATCTAATCTACATGGGAAGTAGAAAAAGACAAGATCTCCTGAGTAAATTGGGAGTGTGGGGACCATGGGAAAGAGTAGAAGGGGAGGGGAGAGGAAGGGAGGGGAGCAGAGGAAAATGTATAGCTCAATAAAATCAAGAAAAAAAGAAAAAAAGGAAAATTTTTTTTTAAAAAAAAGAAACCCTGTCTCAGAAAAACAAAACAAAATAAAAGAGCAACAACAGAAAGACTTTGTCTTTGTGAAGCAACCTGTAAATTCACTCTGCTTTCTCTGAACTTGCCGTTCTGGTTGGAAGTGCGGTGACAGCTCTAATGTGTGTATAGAGTACAGCTCTTCCCCTCTGTTCCCAGTTGCAGGTGTTTAGAAACCATCTCATAACCACACCTAAGAATTTACAGAATTTCTTCCAAAGTTTGTTTTTCACTGTTTAAGCTTCCTTGGGAGGTGATTCCAGCCATCCGTGATCATTGTCCTGACAGAGTAGTGAAGACTGTGGAGGGGCTGAGGTGGCTCACTGGGGAAAAGCTCATGCTACCAAGTCTGACGACCTGAGTTCTATCCCTAAGACCCACGTAGTGTAAGGAGACAACAGACTCCAGCGAGTTGCCCTCCGACCCCCGCATGTGTGACATGGTAGTGGGTACACTCGCAAGTGCACCCCACCCTCACATCAGCTTACTGGGGAAGGGAAGACTTCTTAATTTGCTTCATTAAAATGAAGAACAAATGAGGTGTTTCTATGAAGTTTCATTCATTAATGCTGTTTGAGCGACTTTGCTTTTAACATGGCTAGACCTGCTTGTCAGTTCGTAGCTACCGCTTTATTCCTCTTACAGCTGTGTGACTGACTGTGGCTTTTATGCTCTGACTGGAATGCATTTTTCCATTGATGTGTTTGCCCGAGGCATTCCCTTCCTTGTTCTGACCAATGTTACAACAGCATCCTATTTTTGCCCCAGAGGATGGAGAGAGAGAGAGAGCAGATGAAGACTGGAAAAAACAGGTCTCCTTTGTGAGGCTGCCTAGCAGTTATCAGAGTGTGTAATTTCTGGAGCTGGCCGGAGCCACAGGACAGGCTTAGCTTTTCCAAAGCAGCGGGGAGCTCCTTTCCCTTTCTTCTGTTGCTTTGTTGCTGTGGGGTCTTGACATTCACTCCTCATCAGACTCAAAGGCTTCACAGCTGTGTGGATTGTTCACCTGCCACAGAAAAGTGCTTTGGGGACAGTACTTGACCTCACTGCTCCTTGCGCTTAGCGTCCCCAGGCTCTGGATTTTCCATGCTAATGAATGTTAACTGAGATTCCCTGGGGCCCCACGAGGCAACCAGTTCACCTTTGCCTCCCTCTCGTCTCTTCTGAGTGTACCTCACAAGAATTGTGTGAGCTGATTGAAGCCTTTGCCTCCGCCAATCTCTTCTGAGTGTACCTCACAGGAACTGTGCGTGCTGACTGAAGCACACTTTAATCTCTTTCCTCTCCCCTGCTCTCATGCAGATTAAGGACGGTCAACAGCAATCAAATCTGCCTGCCCGCTTTTCTCTCCAATTTTACGTGCCTCCCCCGTGTGGGGAAGAGCTCTCCTTGCCTCACCTGAGACCGCTGTGCTAGCCCCTATGTGTCCAGGCTTTGAGCTGGAGTGTCCTATTCAGAACTCCCCAGGCTCTTCTTTGTGCTAAACATTTCCCTTCTCAAATTAAAGTCTTCCTTCTCATTGCACACAATTTCCTTGTGGTCTTTGTCTTTTTTGAGGTCCCCCCGCCATGCCGTGTCTGCTAAGACCTGAGTTAGGTAGAGCAGAGGGAAGGTCAGGTAGAAAGTTCAGTCTTGGAGCACAAGCACCCTTCCCTCTAGGAAGAGGAAATGGATAGCTAATGAGAGACTAGGGTTGTGCCACTCTGGCCAGTGAGTGCAGGGGAATTACAGGAGGTGAGGTCATCTCACAGTGCTTTGTGAAGAGTGCAGTGGTGGATAGGAAAAGCTTCAGAGAGAAATTTCTAGGAGCATGAAGGATGGTTAGAGATTAATCCAAGGAGAAGGGAGTTTTAGGAAGGTACTGTTGCAGTGGTCTAAGAGATAGATAGAAAACTAATAGATAGATAGATAATGATAGATGATATATAGACAGACACAGGTAGATAGATGATAGATAAATAGATGATAGACAAATAGATGATAGATGGTAGATAGATAGATGATAGATAGATAGATAGATAGATAGATAGATAGATAGATAGATAGATAGGTAGATAGACAGACAGACATTTATTATGGGCACCAAGTTAAGACATGACAGCAGGAAAGTAAGCCACTGCGAGTGAGAGAAGAGACAGAGAATATACACTGATGTGGAGCAGGGAGTAAGGCTTAAAGAGTACAAGTGAATCTTCATCCGTGTGGTGATGGCTCCACTTATTTCCATGACTATTCTGGAAGTGTTGTCGTGTGTGTGTGTGTGTGTGTGTGTGGGTGTGTGTGTATGTGTCTTTTCTTTTTTTTCTATTGAGCTCTACATTTTTCTCCACTCCCCTCTGTTCCTCCCCTCTACCCTTCTACCCTCTCCTGTGACTCTGTGGGAAGAGTCTTAAACAGTAGCCTTCTAAGAGAACATCATTAATAGATTTCCATGTGTGGGCAGTGTATGGCTATTATTCATACAGTCTAACAAATGCTTAGAAACTAGACGTTTGCTGGGTACTTCAAGTGTAAGACATATAAACTCACCACAGAAACATGCACACGCAAAATTTCTAAGATTAGCTATTAAAATGCAATGCACAGGGCCAGCGTGATGGTGTATTCCTGTAATCCCAGCATTTGGGAGACTGAAGCAGGGGATCAGGAGTTCAATGTCATCCTTTGCTACTAGAATTCAAGGCCAGGCAGAGCTACCTAAGACCCCGACTCAAACACTTTCTCAAAATGCAGTGTTCAACCAGACTTTTGTATCTTCAGTTTCTATATCCTGGGGTGAAACCATTCACATGTACTAGTTTTTCATTGCTATGATGAAATACCTTAGAGAATAAAATTGAGGGAAGGACTCATTTTTTATTAGCCCCATTTAATATAAAATAATTTAGATATTTTGAAAAAAAATTACAATTTCTTTTAAATAATTTGTATTGGTATCCATTTTCCTTCTACACTTTTTACTTTATTTCTCTGTGATTTACGTATGATAATTAGTCAATATATGCTTTTAAAAACTTTTTATTGATTCTTTGTGGGTTTCACATCATGCATCCCAGTACCACTCATCTCTCTGTTGCTCCATATTTGCCCTTGCAGCCTCCCCCCAAAAGAAAACAAACAAAAAATATTTAAAAAAACAAATCAACCAACGAAGCAACATTTTGCCTTGGAAGCTGCTATGTGCCATGATGTGTTACATGTGTTACACAGTATACCTTTTAGTTCATTCATGAGCCATGATGTGTTACATGTGTTACACAGTATACCCTTTAGTCCATTCATGAGCCATGATGTGTTACATGTGTTACACAGTGTACCCTTTAGTCCATTCATGAGCCATGACGTGTTACACGTGTTACACAGTGTACCCTTTAGTCCATTCATGAGCCATGACGTGTTTCATGTGTTACACAGTATACCCTTTAGTCCATTCGTGAGCCATGATGTGTTACATGTGTTATAGAGTATATCCTTTAGTCAATTCATGAGTCATTGGTCTGCTTTGAGGCCCTTGGTGCCTGCTACACCATCAATACTGTATCCTCACTGGAACACTTCTTGGATATCTTACTGTTGTACTGTCTCTTGTGGCTTTGGTTCTGCAGGACTGGTCCCTTCATGTGCTTTTGCAGTAGGAGGCTGCTTGCTTGTTCCTGGCCATCCAGAACCGAAATAATCACACAGAAACTATATTATTTAAACGACTGCTTGGCCTATTAGCTCTAGCTTCTTATTGGCTAGCTCTTACTTTTTTTTTTTTTTGAGACAAAGATTCTGTGCAGCTTTGGTGCCTGTCCTGGAACTAGCTATTGTAGACCAGACTGGCCTCAAACTCACACAGGTCTGCCTGTTTCTGCCTCCTGAGTGCTGGGATTAAAGGCGTGCACCACCACCACCCAGCTATCTCTTACATCTTAATTTAACCAATTTCTATTAGTCTGTTTATCACCATGTGGCTATGTCTTACAGGCAAAATTCTGTCTGCCATCTGTTTCAGATGGGGCTACATGGCTTCTCCCTGACTTGGCCTTATTTCTCCCAGCATTCAGTTTAGTTTTTCCCAACTAGCTCTGTTCTGCTCTGCTATAGGCTTGAAGTAGTTTCTTTATTCATTAACCACTAAAAACAGCACATATACAGAAGGACCTCTCCCATAATGCATGCCCTAGCAGTTCTTAGGTGGGGTAGATGTTGGGATGGGCCTACTCAAAATCCTGGCTCTTGGCCTGGGTGGTAACTGAGTTGGTTAGACTACCTGCTCTCCTGTGCTCAATCCATGAGGGCCAGCTCTTTAGCACTGTCCTGGTGAGGGCAGGGCAGCTCACAAAGTACAAAAATGGGCAAGGGGTGTGGACAGCTGTCGTGTTCCATACCCTCGGGCCACTCTCCTGTGCTCACTCCACCAAGTGAGTCTCTGAGGGAGAGACTTTTTTGGTCTCAGTTTCTGAGGTGTTAGTCCATGGTCAGTTGGAGTGACTGCTTTTTAGACTGAATGGGGGAAGCTTATGAAGCTTGAAAGCTGTTTGCTTCATGTTAACTAGGAAGGAGAGAGAGAGAGAGAGAGAGAGAGAGAGAGAGAGCAACAAGAAGAGTTCAGGGACAAGAGAGACCTTTCTTCAACAACAGACCCCAGTGAACTACTTCTACAACCTCCAATCATGTCACCAAATGAGTTCATCATTCTATTAATCAATTGATTAAATCGATCAGAGCCTTCAAGTTCCAAACACCTCTCAATGAATAGATCCACTAGTTGTGGGACCCAGTGCTTCAATGGTGTATCCTGGAAACACATTTCTGTAAATACCAAGGGACAACTGTATATCAAAGAATTCTTATGACAGGAACTGGTAAGCTGGGAGATGGTGGCAAGAGCGAGTTTGCTGTGTAGACCTGATGACCCAAGCACCATTATATTCTGGAACCTACACTAACACCCAGATGTGGTAGCAACTATCTGTGATCACAACACTCCTTTGGTAAGAAGGGAGGTGGAGACCACAGAACTGCTCAGAACCCAGCTAGCCTGGGATCTACAGTGCAGCTACAGGAACAAGAAGAGAGCTAGCCTGGGGTCTGCAGTGCAGCAGCAGAAGCAAAAAGGGAGCTAGCCTGGGATCTACAGCGCAGCTACAGGAGCAAGAAGGGAGCTAGCCTGGGGCCTACAGTACAGCAACAGGAACAAGAAGAGAGCTAGCCTGGGGTCTGAAGTGCAGCAACAAGGACAAGAAGAGAGCTAGCCTGGGGTCTGCAGTGCAGCAACAGGAACAAGAAGAGAGCTAGCCTGGGGTCTACAGTGCAGCAACAAGGACAAGAAGAGAGCTAGCCTGGAATCTGCAGGGCAGCAGCAGGAGCAAGAAGACAGTCCCTGCCTCAGGTGCGAACTGACTTCAAAAGTTGTTTTCTGATGGCCGCATGTGGACGATGGCATGGTGTATCTGTACCCTCTCACCTTTCTCTTTCTCCAGAAAATGAACATTTTTAAATTAGGAAAAATATTTAAGGGACTGATACCACAGCTTAGTAGTAGAGCACTTGCCTAGCATGTAGAAGAGCTTGGGTACACACACACACACACACACACACACACACACACACACACACACACTTACAGATGATCTCTAGCCATGAGAATCTAAAGAGAGAGACTTTTTATTTGAGCCTTTAAGCAGAAAGTGAAGTTTTAGGACGTGCTACTGACTCTTGTTCATTTAAATAGTAAGGCTTTAAGACGAGTTGGCTTTAAGAATAAATGTGAGATCCACTTTACATAAAGCTATGGAAACAGAATGGACTGTTTTACCTAAAATAGAACAACTATACTTAGAAGCTTTTAGTCTAGCTTGACCTTGACATTTGCATCAACACAGTCGTTTTGTAGGCTGATTCTAAACCCTCATGTTCTACCTTTCGTCTCTAAACCACTCCATGGACTTAACTGCCCCGCCACAGCAGAACAGAAATTGGATATAAATAGTGCATTTTCTATGTCAGATTTTTAAAGCGTTCCTATCTGGCCAACTACTCTTTGAGTGTGCATTACTAGTAATTACTGTATACATTAGCTATGCTTCTTATCGACGTGGAAAAACAAAACACTTGACAGAAGCACCATCAGGAAGAAAGGGTTTGCCTTGACTCGTGGTTGGAGGGACTCGTGGATGGACACAGTCCATCACAGTGGGGTCACCATGGCAGTGTGAACAGGAGGCAGATAGTTATATTTTATACATTTTCAGGAAACCAAGAGAGGTGGATGCTGGCTCTCAGCTTGCTTTCTTCCTTTTCATTTTCAAATTGTTTTTTTTTTTTAAATTTTCCGTGCATGGGTGTCTTGTCTGCATATGTGTCTACAATTGTGTGCCTGGTGCTTGTGGAGGTCAAAGAGGGTGTTGGAGTCCCGGAGCAGGAGTTACAGATGACTGTCCAGCGCTCTGCACTGTGGCCGTGCTGCACCTGCTGTCCAGCGCTCTGCACCGTGACTGTGCTGCACCTGCTGTCCAGCGCTCTGAACTGTGATTGCGCTGCACCTGCTGTCCAGCGCTCTGCACTGTGATTTTGGATGCATGGATAACTTTACCTATTCTCCCTCTTTTCTTTAATCCAGGACCTCAACTCATGTGAAGGGACCACTCATCTCAGTTCAGCCTCTCTGGAGGCACCAGAGTTGTGCCTCGTAGGTGATACAGCGAGTATTATGATGAAGATCATCCCTCACGCTAATTTTGTGCATCTAGCCCCAAGATGCAGTGAGCAACGGACCACTGTTGCTCCTTTTCTGAACTTGGAAGATATGTAATGTAAAATCATTCTGTCACTTAACAGCAAACTCATATTTGCAAAATGGCCTCTCAATTATTTAAAGTTGTATGATTAAAATGGTCTTCATTCTTTCCAATTTCTTCCTAAATATAAATCTGTTACTTCCTATTATAATGAATAAATGGAGCAGCAGAGAATGCACCTTAGTGGTGGGCACGCTTGCCATGCTTGAAGCCCTGGGTGAAATCTTTAGTACTGAAAAAAAGTACTCACTAAGGGCAACATCTAACATTAATTCTCTCCCATCTGGAAGGAGTCCTGGGTCTGAACCTGACTTACGTTGTGGATTTTGTTCAGTTTTGTCTTGGCAAGAGAAACTGTCCAAGCTCCACACATCGTCTAAGAATATGCAAGGCGGTTTATATATTAAGACTTGATTTTTAAATCATTAGACTCTCAGAAACAAGCCAATGAAACCAAAGGGGAATGGTAAATGGTTCAAGTTATATGATTCCTTTTTTACTTGGGGAGGGGGACAAGATCTCACTATTAAACCTTGGCTGACTTGGAATGCTATCTGGAATAAACCGGCCTCAAACTCACAGAGATCTGTTTGCTCTGCCCCCCGAGTACTGGCAAAAAGATCCTTTTTTCTTTTTTTAAGATTTATTTATATATTTATTATGTATACAACATTCTTCCTCGATGTATGCCTGCAGGCCAGAAGAGGGCACCAGACTCCATTACAGATGGTTGTGAGCCACCATGTGGTTGCTGGGAATTGAACTCAGGACCTCTGGAAGAGCAGCCAATGCTCTTAACCACTGAGACATCTCTCCAGCCTTGCAATAAGATCTTTTTAAAGCATGCTTGTTTTATGAGATGTCCTCCTAGACAGGGAGCCCTTGTGTTTGCAGGGCCCACCATCTAGAGGTCTCTTTGGGAAGGGTGTCAGTTGGAAGGAGGATAGTAAGAGAGTTAGCCTGAGCTCCACAGTGCAGCAACAGGAACCAAAACGGTGGTGTGGCTGTGTGTATTGCTCACCTCTAGATATTCTGGTTTTTCCTGGGAAGAATCTGGAGCCTTATCTTAATGCCGCATACTAGGCAAGACTCTTACAAAGGGAGAGTTCCTAAGTTCGAGGCCAGTGGGGGCTATGTAATGATTTCAGGAACTGAAAAGCAAAACAGCAGTGTAACTAAGCAAAGCCCTTGTCATTTACATGACACCAAGAAGATTAAGTAAAAGCAGACATTTAAACATGTCAGTCTGAGGAGGGATGCACCTTCTAAAGTAGAATGGGGTGTTAAATGTCACTTCCAATACTACCTCCATTTCCCAAAATTTACTGGGAATCTTTTAAAAAGAGGTTTGACTTTATGTCACAATATTGAAAGAAAAAAAGGGTAATCAGAGATTGAAATAATCAGAATTTGAGGTAGAATTGTATCCTGTAGGAATTCAAAATCAAGTGTCAGATCAAATTCACTGATCCAGTTGTTTTTCGTGAGCTCAAGGGAAACCGTGGTCATAGAACACTGAAATACCGGGGCTGGACAGAAGAGTCAGGGCATAAATACAATGGATGCTCGTCTAGAGGATCCGGATTCAATTCCCAGCATCCACACGGTGGAAGAGCCGGAAACAAACCTCCATTCACGTGACTATTCTTCACAGGTGTGGAAAACTGACTGTCACAGAGAGCAAAACAACCGGAAGAGGAGCCCGGAGTAGAAACATTGTTTCCACCCACAACCTCTCTTACTGGTCTCCTTCCTGAGAAGTTAATCTTTATAAGGGTCTGCTGTCCCTACTCTAGTTGGAAAGCTCTGAGGGGTTTCTATCTCCTAAAGATGAGACTCTAAACTTCTGGTTTTTTGAGACTGGGTTTCTCCATGTAGCCCTGACTGTCCTGGAATTCACTCTGAAGACCAGGTTGGCTTCGTACTCACAGAGATCTGACTGCCTCTGCCTCCCAAGTGCTGGGATTAAAGGCGTGTGCCACCACTGCCTAGCTTTCTTATTTTACTTGTTTGTTATTTCCCCTTTATGCTCCAGTGCTCCCAGCAGTTCAGCTGTGTGTGAGACATCCTTCCCACAGTGCTTGCTTCTTTTCCAGGCTCCTTTATCAGGTGTTGGCGGCTTGCCTGTGCCAGTCAGTTCTCCATACTCAAGATAATCAGCTTACATGAAGGGAGGTTTGTGTCAGCACACGGCTATTGGTTGATTGGCAGGGGCTCCTCCTCACCTGTACCCGCTCCTCCACCTGAACTCCATATCTGGGAGTCAGGCTTGTGTTCTAGACTTCGCAGGAGGCTGATTACAGTCTATGAGGGAGCTAATTTTGTTAGTTTTTCAAAAGGTTGGATTTCCTGGTTTGTTCTTGGTTTGGTCTTTTTGTTAACATGTCTAGTATTAATGCCATCAATTTTCTAGGACTAGCAAAAACAGTTAACTTTGGGGGTTTTTTTTTGAGTGAAGAAGTAAGCTGGGCATGGTGATGTATGATTGTAATCCCCAGGGCTGGGGAGGCTGAGACAGGAGGATTCCTGTGAGTTTGAAGCTGGCATGGGCTGTATAGGGAGTATCAGGCTAACCAGAACTACAAGAAAAGATCCCTGATAAACAAACATCCAAGCGAACAAGGTAAGAAGCGAACATGGAGCACAGGGGCAAAATGCATGTATCCTTGCATTTCTCCCTGGGGCACTTGTCACACTGTCCCCCGGGGCTTTACCACATTAGACCAGGGTCTAATGTGAGCTAACTCTAGCCCCTAGGTTGAATCCTCTGTAGGTCTAATGTGAGCTAACTCAAGCCCCTAGGTCTAATCCTCCATACGTCTAATGTGAGATAACTTTCACAATGACTCTTATCGGATTGAAAAGCCCAGTTTTCTCCAAATATTTCTTGTACTGCCAAGTGAAGGGAGGGCAGCAGATCTCTCTGCGCAGGTGTGACGTCTCCATGTTGCTTATGTCCCCATGCATCTCTACGCATCTCTC
This sequence comes from Neodon shergylaensis, assembly GCA_025134845.1. NCBI lineage: Eukaryota > Metazoa > Chordata > Mammalia > Rodentia > Cricetidae > Neodon > Neodon shergylaensis. Next base: position 3,161,876 of record JABTXL010000001.1, read on the forward strand.
ATCTCGGTCAAGCCAGACTTGGACATTAGCAGCCCCAGTATCCACTGAGGGGACTGTGTGTGACAACTCATTTATTCTTCACGTCCTGTTATTTGGTGATGACTTGCCGTGCGGCTCCTACGCGATGATTGCTGCTCTGTTGATGCATTTCCACGGGGTTGCTGTTGTTGTTGAAAGGATTGCCGCGCATGGTGTTTGTAATTCAGGACCTCAGGAAGCCACCATTGATTTCAGCTCTCCTTTACAAGACTGGCTCTCAGGGGACAAGGTCAGGTTTCCCTTTCCTCAGGATGACTCATAGGAGATGCTGACTGGAGCAGCAGTGCTCTAGGGGATGGGCTTCATTTTATATTTGTTCTGGAAGGTTCCCGCAGTCAAGGAGCCTTGGGGCACATAGGAAGGGACACCTAGAGACTTACTTTGTTTTAACCGATGGACTTTTCTAAGATTAAAGCAAAGTTGAGAGTCTTACAGGTAAGGTAACCAAAAGCATTGGTTCTGCAGTGGGGGCTCTCCTTTGGGCTCTCTCTACTTCGTCTGTACTGTGTGACTTAGTCACCTCCTACTTTCAGCTCCGTCCTTTGTAGAAGGGATTGAGCCAACTTGGGTGACTGTTCCTGTTCAGGAACCTGTCATCTCAGCATTTAGGAGGCTGAACCAGAACCATTATGCATGAGAGGTAGGCCAAGGTTACAAAGCGAATCATTGTCAACAAGTCAAACAGCAGGACATGAAGGGGCCAAGCTTGTGGACCAAGCACTTGGAAAGGAGATGCAGGAAAATCAATTGACCAAAGTCATCCTTAGCTACACAGTGGATAGAGACTAGCCTGGGCTATGTGAGAACATGCCTCATGAAAATAAAAGCCCAAACGAGCAAACAAACCAAGAAACAAAAACAAAGGAAGGAAGAGGAGAAGCAGGAAGAGGGAAAGGAGGAGGAACAAGAGGAGAGGAGAAGGAACAGGGGGAGGAAGAGGAACAAGAGGAGCAGAAGGAGTAGCAGGAGAAGGAGGAGGGACAGGAGGAAAGAAGGAGGAGCAGGAGGAGGAGGAACAGGAGGAGGAGCAAGAGGAAGAGCAGGAGGAGGAGGAACAGGAGGAGGAGCAGCAGGAGGAGGAGGAGCAGAAAGCATCTACCTGTTCGTGAAGAGGACTGACGTGCACGAAGCCTGTACTGATGATCTGGTAAATGGGAACGGTGCTTTCCGCTTACTTTGAGTGGGGGTGCATTAAAGACAGGAAAGACTCCTGTGGCCAATGAGCAAAACAATGCAAAAAAAAAAAAACCAAATTCTGGACCCAAGAGCATATTTTATCAGCCTGACAGTCTTTTGGCAAGAACTTGTCCTAGAGAAGTGATGGCCTTCCTAAAACACATGGGCCTCCTGCCTTCCAAAAATCAGGGGCAGACTATGAGACCGAGAGAGACACGAAGCACATCTCCCAGCTATGACGATGGCTAACATTCATAAAGCACCTGCTTGGTCCAGATTCCATTCTGTGTGGGCTCTGCATGTGGCAACTCATCTGATGCCTTCAGCAGTATTGCAGCACCGGTACTGGAAGTAAACCCAGCTTGAAAGCAAGGCTGGGGGGCCAATGAACTGCCCAAGAACACCCAGCTAGAAATGGCAGCACTGAGGCTCAGTGCAGGAGCCTGGAAACATGGTCTCCTTTTTTCTTTAGACACTAAGTGCCACTGTAGTGAAACCAGGAGCATTAATTTTTTTTTTTACTTAATGGTTTTTATGTGCATTTAGTATGAAGGTGTCAGATTCCTTGGAAATGGATTATAGACAGTTGTGAACTGCCATGTGGGTACTGGGAATTGAACATGGGTCCTTTGGGAGAGCAGCCAGCACTCTTACCATGGAGCCATCTCTCCAACCCCAAAAGCAGGAACATTTTTCCTTCTTAGTGGGACCCGTGTTAGCCCTGGGGCAGCTTTCTGTTAATGAACCATGGTGTAGATGGCACATGTGCCCTCCCCTAGAGCGTTTGAAAGTGCTAAATGGTTTGTCCCGGAACCCTGAATCCTAACCACTCTATTTTGACCCACAAATGAAAAAGAACTTCTGGCTGGGCAGTGGTGATGCACGCCTTTAATCCCAGCACTTGGGAGGCAGAGGCAGGTGAATCTCTGTGAGTTCAAGGCCAGCCTGGTTAGAGAGCGAGTTCCAGGACAGCCAGGACTACACAGAGAAACCCTTTCTCAAAAACCTGGAAAAGAAAAGAAAAGAAAAGAAAAAGAACTTCTGCACTGGAGCAGAGACGTAGTTGCTGTCTTAGTTTGGGGTTTTATTGTTGTGGAAAGACAGCATGACCATGGCAACTCTTATAAAGTAAACATTTAGTTGGGGTGGCTCACAGTTTCAGAGGGTTAGTTCTTTGCCATTAGGATGAGGGCGTGTGGAGGCATGCAGGCAGATGTGGTCCTGGAGAAGAATCTGAGAGTCCTACGACTTGACTCGGAGGAAGTCAACTGACTGTCACACTGAGGGAAGCTTGAGAAAAGAGACCTCAAAGCCCTTCCCCCCCCCCCACATTTCCTCTAACAAGGCCATACCTCTTAATAGAGCCACTCCCTTTGGGGGCCGTTTTCTTTCAAACCACTACAGTTAGTAACCACAGGATCACAGTTGTGTGTCACAAGTGGCCAGGGCATCATTCTAGGGGTAAGTATTAGGAACTAGTAGCTTTCGGGTGTCCCACCTGCTCTGAAGGGCTCATGAGTGTGCACTAACAGGATGGTGACCCCTTTCAGTATCTTAGTTCATTATTCTGTGGCCTGGGTCGAGGTCATGCCTGTGGGTCACCCCTGAAATGTGACCCGTTCTTGCTATCTAGGGAGGAAGCATGTGCTCTGGCAATGGCAAGTCAGAAGATAGGCTTGACAGGGAAATCCCAGCTGTCCTTGGGCTTTGCTCTGTAACTGTAGATTTAGGATCTTCCAACAGGAGGGTCTGCTGGCTCTGAGGTAAATCTTAATAAAGGACTGGAAGTATTCATGTTACAGACAGAGAAGGAAGAGTTGGGCGTAAAGCCCCCAAGTTGCGGTGAGACAAAAATTTACTATCAAGTTGTCTAGTGTTTTGATCTTTCTAGAAACTACCTTGTGCATTTAGGCAGATGTTTGGAAGGGCCTGACAAATGGTATCTAGGAACAACTGTTAGAACACACAGAGGCATATCGCCAGGGAAGCTGGTACCTCTTCACTGCTTGGCGGGTGAGAAACGGGAGGCTCTCACAGGACTTTCTGCTATGGCCTGATCTAGACATCGGATGTGGTTAATGCCATGTTGGCCTCTCCTCACTGAGGAGCCAGATTTTGGATTGCAGGATGCTGAGGCAGAAAAGACCCACGTCTCCATGAGGTGCTTGCTGCCAGGAGACAGCTGAAATCGTGGCAATGCCCCATCTTATCTCCCAGAACTCACCAAGCGCCTCAGTTCTTGGATAGAGCCTCATCTACACGCAGACTGGGGGGTTGGTGGGCTTTTTTGCTTCTTTGATGGTTTGCTTATTTTGTTTTAATTTTAAAACTAGCTTTCCATACACTGCTGTTTGAGAAATGGAGAAAAGATTTGTTTCAAATCCCAGGCCTTCAGCCAGCGGTGTTACCCAGTGTAAAGGAGCTTAGGATGTTGGTGGAGTGTGTTCTATTGGGTGGTGCTTTTTAAGAACCGTCTAGGGTCTGGAACTTGCCCTCATGGACATGTGGGTAAGTTTATCCTGGGTACTGGGGAGATGATTCCAGCATCCAAAGACCCTCAGACCTATGCAGTGATGGGAAGAGTCCATTGCCGACACTTGCACACACAGCACAAGGAGGAAGACTGCTCTTTGGTAATGGACTAGCAAGTCTTGGTCAGCCCTCGAGATCTTGGCATCATATATGCTTGAGAGATGGTCTGGGCGAAGAGCACTCAGGCCTATATATTCTTTGCATATACCAAAAGAATGTGCAGAGACCCTTAGGGGCCCTTGGGAAATTCTGTCTCCCAACTTCTTTTCTAACCCTTCCTGCTCTTTCTCTGTCCTTCCCAAGCCTAGGAGGAATGGTGGTACCCATGAGATGCTTTGTTTTTCAATTAAAGTCAGAATCTCACATAGCCCAGGCTGGTTTCTAGCTTGCAATGCAGATGGGAATGAGTATGAACAACTGACCCTCCTGGCCCTACTTCTCAGTGCTGGGATTACAGGTGTCCAACACATCACAACACCCATTTATGAAACCCTTTTCAAGGGGACCTGAAGCTTTTGGGAAAAGTATCTCTGCTTCATAGGCAAGCCATCCTCATGACAAATCTTGGAATGTTGGGCATAAATTTTATTAAGGGAGTTAAGTAGATTCTTTTTTAAGATTTATTTATTATGTATACAGTGTTTTGCCTGCATGCAGAGAGAACCAGATCTCATTACAGATGGTTGTGAACCACCATGTAGCTGCTGGGAATTGAACTCAGGACCTATGAAGAGCAACCAGTGCTCTTAACCTCTAAACCATCTCTCCAGCCCTGCTAAGTAGATTTTTTTTTAAGGGCCTGACTGATGAGGTCTTCCATTCCTCAAACTGAGCATCTGCATGTTCCTTTGTAGAACTGTGGCTGCAGTTTCTTAGGGTTCAGGGCTCATAGCACCGAAGTGAACACGTGTGACTTTCTACTCTGTTAGCCCTTGTAGGATCCTCCAGCCATTTACTGTGGGAGCACAGGCTCAGGTCCCCGCTCTTCTGATTGATGCAGCTTGAAGCTCGTGTCTCAGTATGAGCATAGATGCCAAATCTAGTTAAGTGACCTCCTGAAAGACACGCTTACCCCCATAAGCAACGAATACTTAGTTCAATGAAAATCTCACGTGTATTAGCTGATTGTATTTCTGGTTGTGACCAAATGTGACGAGAAGTGATATAAAGGCTTATTTTGACTTGGTGTTTGAGAGGACACAGTCCAGCACGGTGGGGAAGTCAAGGCGACAGAAGTGCGAGGCAGCTGGTCACATGCTATCTGCAGAGCAAGGAGAAGGCCAGAGTTCTGTCTTCCTCTTGTCTTTTCAGTACACTATTCTAGGATTCCAGCCAGTGGGTCGTGCAGCCCGTGTTCATGGCAATCTTCCCTCTTTGGGTTAAGTGTCTCTGGAAACGCCCCCACAACGCACAGAGGTATGCTCCATGGGGATGTCTGGATCTCATCATGTTAACGATGAAGATTAACTATTACATTCAAGTTCTATTTTAAGCCCAGGAACTATTCTTGAGTACAACTCAGTTCTTGTTTCTGGGAAGTCTCCTGAAAGCAGCCCTGAGTGGCGGGCAAAAAAGGGAGATGTTTAATGGAGGCCTCCCCTGCCTTCCTCACCTTCCTGCGTTGAATGTACAGACTTTTACAGTCTCGGCTGTTCCCAAGTGACTTAGAAGAAACTAAGTAAGCTTGAAATTCTGAAGAGAGTTTCTGGGCACAGGCTTCCTCTTCTAATGTATCAAACAAGGCAACCACATACAGAATGAAAGAAGCCACAGGGCAGCAGAGCTCTATAAGCTGACTCCTTTCTTTCTGTTGAACTGAAGACTGGGGTCAGTAAAGGCACTAATGTCATGGTTCAGATGTGATGTATCCTCATGAAAGGCTCCTGTGCTGAAGGATTAGTTCTCAGCTTCCTTGTGAGGTGGTTGAATCATGACAACTCTGAAGCAATGCTTATTTAATGATAATATCACAGGGGAGAGAGTAGGGGATATGTAGCCTTGAGGTCTGTGCTACAGGAAGGTGTAGCTTGTCCTAAGGCCTTTCTCTGTCTCCTTTTCCCCACCTGTCTCCATCTTTCTCTCTGCTCTCTCCTGTTCTCCATGAGTTAAGCTCTGCTTTCCCTTACATATTTCTCACCACAATGCCTATCACATAGGAGCTATCAGAGACACAGGAAAGGAGACATTTCATATTGAATGCTTCTTATGCGAAGCATTCAGCAAACTAAACCCTTGAAATTCTGTCTCTAAAGCATAACCTCTGTTAGTGGCAAAACAATGACATGCTTCTGTAGGCTCTTAGAGTCATATTTCTAGGGCGAGTATGGTAACTGACCATGACTAAGCAGTGACTTCCAGGAACATGGCTGTTTAGCTTCAGTAGGGGAGCCCTGGACCTGATGTAAGAGATCAGAGCTGCTACAGAACAGCTGACATCCGGAAACAAGGTTGAAATGAAGAGTGGGACCGAGTGCTGAGAGAGAGATAAGCCAATGTTAATCAATTCTGTTTGCACCCAGAATAAGCTCTGAAAAAGAGTTAGGTACAGAAGCACTACATATTTTTGTTTACTTCATCAGCAGGGGAATCTACATTCTAAAAAGAGGTGGCACTTAGGGTCGTACTATCTGTTGGGGACAAATGATCACAGGCTTGTGTGGGCAGTGACAGAGAACAAGGAAATAGTGATCAGTCAATCCGCCGACTGGCACGTTAGTGCTGTCTTTGTGTGGCTACAGGCACACGGGCTCTTCTTTCCTTTTTTGAGACAGGGTTTCTCTGTGCATCTTTGGCTATCTTGGAACTCACTCTGTAGACCAGGCTGGCCTCGAACTCACAGAGACCTGCCTGCCTCTGCCTCCCGAGTGCTGGGATCAAATGCATGCACCGCCTGGCTAGACTCGAATTCTTCTTAGGTGTCCACTGGCCTCACATGTTTTTAAAGGTCCTCTGCACACATGGCAGAGGGATCCTCAAGAGCTAAAAGTCAAGACATCACTTAGCCAGAGGGAAGGGAGCAGAAAGCAAGGGCCACAAGAAACAGTTTCTTTTAAAAAAAGATAATTAATTTTTATATATGCAAGTGTTTTGCCTGTATGTATGCCTGAGCACCATGTGTATGCAATGCTCTTAGAGACCAGAGATGATTGTCAGATCCTCCAAGATCAGAATTAGAGATGATTATAACCCACCATATGGGTTTTGGGAGTCAGACCTAGTTTTTTGGAGTGAGCCATTGCTCCAGTCTCCAGATCTTTTCCTTCCTTCCTTCCTTCCTTCCTTCCTTCCTTCCTTCCTTCCTTCCTTCCTTCCTTCCTTTCCTTCCCTTCCTCTTTCTTTCTTTCTTTCTTTCTTTCTTTCTTTCTTTCTTTCTTTCTTTCTTTCTTCCTTGTGACAAAGTCTTGCTATGTAACCCCGAAGCTACCCTTGAGATTTCAATCCTCCTGTTTCCGCCTTTCAACTGCTTGGATTACAGACACGTGCACTATGCCTGCCTATGGACACGGACCTTTGGGCTAGAGCACACATGCCGCATCTGTAAAGTGAGATGGTACTGTCATACGGACAGCCAGTGGCTGTCAACTGGGTCTGGCGTGGCACTGATGCCAGAGGAGCGTGGGTGCCTGGAGCTGGCAGGGCCTTCTCATTCTGTTGCCCTCTTTAATCCGCCTGCTTCTTCGGTCTCAGCAACATCCATTCTTTCCTACCTTTCTGGTTCCTGTTACTAATCTTTTTTTTTCTTTTTTTCTCTCAGATCTTAATGTTCCCAGTGCCCCATCTTTAGCCTGTATCTCTTCTCAGTTTGGAATCTGCTTTGTTCACTCATCCTTTCTCACGCTGTCTTTGTGGCTAACGACTACTAATCTACACGCTTATTCCAAACCTTCTGAACGTCTTATACCCCGTAGTTTATGGGCTAGGCACACTTGGATGTTGTTTTACACTCAACCCTCATAAAATGAGAACAACTCGTACATTTATTTCTCCTCTCAGGTTTTGATTGGGCTTCATTCATCATTTACTCAGGTGTTAAATCGAAGAGTCCTCCCTGTGTTGGCCTAACTAGGCTAGCCACATCTACCTTCCTAACTTGCTTTCTGTCTCCTGGGCCCCTACCTCATCATAGATCGATATGTCCACCTTATTTGTCTCTCCACCCCAATACTTTACCCATCACTGACGAAGGTACTTCTGGTAAGAAAGGCAGAATGTCATGGCACCTAGGAATACACAAGTCATGAAACCCCCGTGTCCTGTCCTCTGCCCCATCTCTCCAATCTCCCAGCAACGAGTCTACTGGTTTCCTCCTGGCGCCATGTCTCTGTGCCTCTGCAAGCGGCCTTCCTGCTCTGGAAAGGCAGATTCACCTGTGTCTGGTTCTGCAGTACCAAGCTGTAAGAAAGTACTGCGTGGGTTCAAGCCATTAATGTAGATATTTTCTTGGCAAGACAAGTTTCCCTACATCAGGGATCTTGCTCCACTTGGTCCCCAGAATCTGCTATGGTAGAAACGACATGGTGCGTAGTGAACTTGGTAGAAACGAACCGAAATACTTTACATAAGATGGCTCTCTGTACCAGTCGGTGACTTTTAAGACGCGCGGCTTCCTTGGGGCATTGTTGCAGGTCGTTTTGCAGGTAAAGGGCAGAGAGGGGTGGCCGGTTGCCTGCGGGCTGGGTTGGGTGACTGCCCGCGCGCCTGCGCCCTCTGCCGCTCCAGTCCTGGCGCATCTCTGTGCGGTGTGTCTGGAGAGAAGAGGCTTCGGTGACAGGCCAGGGGTTGGGGGAAGAGTTAGCCAGCCCGAGTCGTAGTTTCACTCCCCGATTTCTCTGCGGCGGGACCGAGACCGCCTCGGCAGGAGGCTGGCTCATCTGCCCGCATCACCGCCGTTCTACTGCGGCCGCTCCTCTCCCAACCCAGCAGACTGCTCATCACCCTTGCTAGTGAGTTGTGGAGGCTTGTGAGCCCCGCAGAGCGGCGAGCTCTCCCTGGCAGTTCTGTCCTCCCACGCTGTGTGTGTGTGTGTGTGTGTGTGTGTGTATGTTCGCGCGCGCGCACGCATGGGGTATCCCTGGGATTCCGCATCTGTTCCGAGAGCTCCGGTCGGGGATCCGTGTTGTCCATCCTATCCGAGTCTGCGCCGCGATGCGGCTGCTCCCCCAGGCAGGGGCTCCGACGCCGGGATTCCCCAGCTCGGCGCGCAGCCACGGGTGGAGTTTCCCGGGAAGGCGCAGGGGTAAGCGGGCGGAGCCCAAGACCAGGTCTGCGAGCCACTGGAAGGCCGGGAATCTGCAAGCGAGTCCGGTCCGGTGCAGTCCAGGGAGATGCCGTGACTGCCACTCACGGCCGTTTCTCCGCCTTTCTCTTTCTTCTTCTACCCTTTCTTTTTCTTTTCGCAGCAACACTACAAAAGCTCAGAAGGAAATCCACGCAGTGGAGCCCCAATCCCTCCCACCAGGTGCACATCGCGGCGGGATGGGCGGGGTGTCGGATTCTCCAAGATTAGGTATTAGGTTTACACCAGGGTACACTGATGCTGGAGCTCGCTGAATTCAAGTTGAGTGCTGGATTGCACAAGCAGTTTTAACATGTTCTCTCTCTCTCTCTCTCTCTCTCTCTCTCTCTCTCTCTCTCTCTCTCTCT
>JABTXL010000001.1:3171275-3190099 GCA_025134845.1 Neodon shergylaensis
TCTCTCTCTCTCTCTCTCTCTCTCTCTCTCTCTCTCTCTCTCTCTCTGTGTGTGTGTGTGTGTGTATTTGCGCAGGCGCGCACACACCCCAGGGCCCACGTTCCTTGGGGTGCTTTAGGCAAATTGTACACCTCCCCGCCGGCCCGCCTGTGCTGAGCCGCTTCGGTGGGTTCCTCGCGCACGCTATACCAGCGTCTCTTTGTTTGGTTGTGTCTTCATCCAGCCATCTGCAAAGCAAATTGATTTTCGGTTTCGCTCAACATTGCGCTCTGGGACTTAACGTGGGCCACAGCCTTGAATGCCCTCGTTACTTGTAATTGAATAGTTCTTTCCGGCAAGGGGCTATTTTTAGCGTAAAGAATAACCAGGCAAGCATGTTGACCTTTTTTTCTTTCCTCCGGCTTTCTTTAGCTTTGAATAAGTAGGTGTCTGATGGAGTAGACGAATTCACATCTCGTCGCTCGTACAAGTGTGCAAACACATTTCTACACGTAGTTTTCTTTCTATCGCTTAAAAAATGCATTTTAAAAATTGAGATCGGGAAGGCATTGTGTGTTTGTAAAAGAAAAAAAAACTTTCCTTTGTTCTTTTGGGAATCTTCTATTTTGAGTCACGGAGTAGGAGTACCAAAAGGTTGCAATTAGTTCACTCGAATTTAAAGACACTGCCTCTGAGTCAGAGCTGCCCGGTTGATAATTATTAACATATAAAAGCAAACGCAGTGTTTAAGGCAAAAGGGGCGGGGCGGGGCTGGCTCGCCGCCGACGACGAGGGAGAGTCTCCGTGGACCGCCTGCTGCTCATTGTTCCGGGACTGCAGGCTCTTTCTGCGGGGTTAGAATCTAGTGGCTAGCACCTCGGTCCCTCTGGGGACCACGGGGTTACCTAGAGCTACCCGCCCCCTTCCCCTTTCCCGCTTCCCCCAGCCCGGGCTCTGGGACACCAGCCCCAACTTCAGCCATCCTTCCCTGACTATCCGTTCTGTGCTTTGCAGGTTGGCAGTTTCACCCCCGAATGTATCACAATCCCCGCGGTGGGCACCGAACACCCCTGGGAGCACTAAGTGGGATGCGGTTCGGACAGTCGCGCTAAGTGACACCACACTGGGCACAGAGCGCTCTTGCTCCTGGCCACCTTCTGAGAGGCGGTGGCGGAGGGGATGATCACCGGACGCGCAAAGCGACTGCCGCGAGCTATCCCTGGGAGGTGGACGCCGAGCAAGGCTCCTCGCAGGACCGTGCGGAACATTACCTCCCCCAGCACGAGGTGGCGAAACCTTCCCGCTGCGCCTCCGGTCAGGATGCTCTGGGCACCTGCCTGCTGTTGAGATGTTTCGTTAAGCGGCTCTGCCACACGCAGCCCGGGTCTCAGGTGGGCAAAACTGAGTGGGCTTGGCTTCGGCCCCTCGTGCAGGTGGATGAAAAGTGCCGGAGGCCTTGCATGGGATAAGCGTTCAAATTTTAAGAATCATGGACGAAGGGACTGTGCAGTCCCGGGCCCAAGAGCAGCTGGAGGCACCTGCGGCGGAGGGAGCTGTCCAAGAGAAGTGCGAGTCAGAGACCTTCAGGTCGAAGAGTTTACCAGTCCTGCACAGCGCCTCCTGCCGGCCGAATCTCAGTGCTGGGAACGCAGATGGCGAGCTGGCCTTGGGCTGCACGGAAGCTTTGGGTCACCAGGAGAGGCATCGAGGACCGAACCTGATAGTCCCTAGCCCTTCTGCCCCATCCACTTCGGCAGGGACTGCAGCCGAAGTCATCGACTGCAACCACAGGATGGACCCCAGCAAAACTCTGTCGGTGTCTTCTACTCTGGCTACACTCCAGGAGAGAAGGTGTCTCTATGTGGTCCTCACGGATTCTCGCTGTTTCCTAGTGTGCATGTGTTTCCTGACCTTCATCCAGGCCTTGATGGTCTCTGGGTACCTAAGCAGTGTCATCACTACCATCGAAAGGCGCTACAGCCTGAAGAGTTCCGAGTCCGGGCTGCTGGTCAGCTGCTTTGACATAGGAAACTTGGTCGTGGTGGTATTCGTCAGCTACTTTGGTGGCCGTGGGAGAAGGCCTCTATGGCTGGCGGTGGGTGGACTTCTTATCGCTGTCGGGGCTGCGCTCTTCGCCCTACCTCACTTCATCTCGCCTCCCTACCAAATCCAAGAGCTGAACGCTTCGGCCTCCAACGATGGCCTTTGTCAGAATGGCAACTCCACAGCCACATTGGAGCCTCCTCCCTGTCCCAAGGAGTCGGGAGGAAATAATCACTGGGTCTATGTGGCTTTATTTGTTTGTGCGCAGGTTCTCATTGGAATGGGCTCCACACCGATTTACACCCTGGGACCAACCTATTTAGATGACAACGTCAAGAAAGACAACGCATCCTTGTACCTAGGTAAGGCTTGCTGTTCTCTGGGGGTGTAGTTGACCCACAGAGATGTTCCTTTTCTTCCCCAAGTATAAAGGAACATGATCTTTTGTATTTTCAATATATTAAGTGTTGTGGCTCACTCCTTCTAAGTTCTATTTTTGGTGTGCTATGTTTTCAGTTTGGGGTAAAGCGTTGTTTGAACGAGTTTTCAGATGCGTCTCATATCTGTCTTTCTCCACCCAGGACAAACAGTCAAAAATAGGATAGGATAGGGACATTTTCTCTTGCTGTCCACCTTTGGGAAATCTCGAATCCGTCAAGTTTATCGTCTAAAAGCTGTCCTTCCTAGAAGAGGCCAGAAAGGAAGAGAACTAACTCAGCAGCAGCTCTGACCTGCTGCTTTCTTTCCCTTACCACCTCTTCATCCCCAACAGCAGCTAATGGGGTAGCCAGACCACATACCCTGTGCCACTCCCACCCCTGTATTCTGAGCACCCAAACACCAGTGAAGCCTGAAAGACAAGGGATGAGTAAGTTATGTCTGTCCATGAAGAGTCAGCACCCCAGGCAAGCAGGTTTATCCCTTTGTGCTTTAAGGACCTCGGAGACTGGAGTCTGTGGGAGTTCCTTACTGTTTTCAGAAGAACACAGGCTCTGTGGTTTGATTCCTTGACTTGCAATTAAGAGCGTCAGTGGGCAGAGGTTTTTGGGCTAAGTTCAGAGAGCCCATGGGAGGCCAGGCAGGTAGGGCCATGGCTAACTGACTTCCTCGAAGCACATTTGATTGTTGTCAGCAGCTCATTGTAGTAACTGCTCCTTTAAAGTGCACTAAAGGATGAACTTGAACCCTGGAAAGGGCGAGTGTCACCCTAGCTGAGGGATCTGTGTTCCCGTTTCTCTGCTGGAGTCACCTAAAACACCTAACGCCTGTGTGTGTGTGTGTGTGTGTAGACCTGTGCGTAGGCCACAGGACAACTTGAGTGTTGGTTCTTGCGTCTTTTTTTTCTGTTCTCCTGAGACCAGACTCCCTGGCCTAGAACTCCCCAAGTGGTTCGGCTAGCTGGCCAGCATAAAAGTTCTGATTTTATAAAAATATTAACTAGAGATTGTCAAACTCTAGACATATTTAATAACTTCTTAGCCATGTGTTGAAAGGATCTTTGATGTGTGAATAAGGATTTCAAAGAGGGTGGGAAACACAGCCAATGTAGGAGGGCTCTATTTTGTCCTCAGTCCACTGTCCTTGGAGGGTCTCGGAGTTGTCTCCAGGAACTGGCCCAATGCAGCATTTATAACTTGATTTTGCTATTAAATGTAAGCACAGCTCTTCTTGTGGACAGAGGAGACTAGTTACCATGCCACTATGTCTTCTAACACTTGATGTGCAAAGTTTAAAGAACAGTATAATAGATATCAATATATCCACTCATCGGACTTAATAATTGTTTATTTTATCAGCTGTGTATAGTGGTCCAAACCTGTAATTCCAGCACTTGGGGGGCTGAAGCGATAGAATTGTTAAGAGTTAAGGTCACCCTGGGCTACATGGTGCAGACTGGGCTAACCAGGGCTACACAATCTCAGGCAACAACCCTCTTCTAGAAAAAAGGATATTCTGGGATTGGGGTGTATCCCAACTGTAGAGAACGTTCATGGAAGATGTCCTGGATTGGCTCTTCAGCACTAGCAATAAATAGAGGAACAAATAAATGCACTTTTTCCATACTGGCAGATGCATGAACATGCTAAGAAAGTTACGAACTGTTACCTATTACCATCAAACACCTTCCCAAATTCAATTTCAATTGCCACCTAAATTCCTTTATCTTTACTAATGTTAAAACTAGGATTTCCCCAAAGCCCACTTATTAATATAATTACACTCGGCAATTTGCCATTGTAGCTTTCATATTGCAGAACAGCATCTTAACCTGTGTGTGTGTGTGTGTGACACAGACTTTTTGGGGGACAAGGCTATGGGACGTAGAGTTTTCACATTCTTGTCTTGTCTGATCATTTCTCTCTGGTGATTGTAAACTGAGACAGACCGCTTGTGTTAATTAGTGCACTTCCTATGTGGTGCTTGTGTGCTCTATATTACACACATCTGGACTGTGTGCTCTATATCACACACATCTGGACATTCACTGGTGATGTCAGGTTTAACCGTGTGAGCCAATGGGTGATTATAAAATGTTTTGCTGGAGAGATTGTCTCTTCCTTTTGAAAACCACGTGGAATTTCCAGAACGATGTCTTGCATCCTTGTGATTATCCCCGTATGCTTCCCTGTTTCTGCCGGCCTTTACTTCCGTTTACACCGGAAGTTCGTATCCCTTCTACCCTGCTACAGGCACACAGCTGCGCTGGACACAGACTTTCTCCATCAGAATCACAGACCTCATGCCGAGGGTCAGAACGTTGAGAGCAGATTTTTCTGAAGAACATAGCAATTGCACATTACATACATATTCATAGTATACGTAGCCTGGGCTAGGTGCTGTCCCGGGACTGGGCCCAGGCTTTGTGCAGGCACACAAGGGCTTCACCGCTCAGCTTCATCCCCAGCTCTAGGCTTTTTTGGGGAAACCAAAGTGTCATGAATCATAACATTTGAGGAGTCTTCAGGACAGGTGTGAAGTGAGACATAGCTTTCTTCTTCCTTTTCCGAAAAGGTGCTGACAGGATTGGTTTTATTTTTAATTTTTTTTTGTTTGTTTTTGGTTTTAGTAAACTGGTGAGTGCCTTAGGGTGCATTCTTAAGGAAACCCATGATAATCCTGCTTTACATGAAATGAATTTTAGTAATCAAAACAAGATTTTTTGGGGAGGGGTGGTTTGTGTGTGGTGGGGGTGAAGAGGCAGAAGCTCATAGTATAGTCCAGGCTGGCCAAACTTCATTATATATATATATATATATATATATATATATATATATATATATAAAATAGTAGTATATATAATAGCCTATATATAAAGGCTGGCTTTAAACTTGCAATCGCTCTGCCTTGGTCCTTTGGATGCTAGGATTACAGGTACATACCGATACACCTGGCCCAAAACCTTTAGGAATAGACTTTCTAGGCTCCTTCTGTAAAAATTAAGATCAGAAGACTTCTGTTTTCCCAGGACACAGCAAAAGTAACCAGTCGGAATGTGGGATTTCTTTTCTAGAGAGTAACAATGGTAAAACACCTCACATAATTCTTCACAAATCTCCCTCTCTTCCTTTCTAACCTCCATAGCCAGACTTTGCACCAAACAGCAGCAACAAACCTAATGCCAGGTTGCAGGCAGGAGCAAGTATCTGAAGTAACATTGAGACCATCAAAGAGGGATATAATTGTGTATCTTCATCCTGGCAAGGCTCTATGTTAGCATTCTGGTAGTTCCAAGTGCAAAAGAAGAAATGAGGACGTACCTTCGATAAAAGGGCTTCTACCTGTTAACCTCTCTAACTCTGCTGCAAGGATCGAGAGAGCCTTAGTGTTGGCTTTGGGTGTAGAGAAAGCTTTGTCAGTATTAGTAATACGTTCAGTGGGCAACCAGACCATGATTTGTAAGTATATCTCAGAGAGGGATGTATGGGTGTGTGATCCTTTGGTGGTTAAAAAAAAAAAAAAGAAATTGTGAACCACAGGGAAGGGAGAAAAAGTGGACAACCAATGGGTGTAAGAAAGGAAGGATGCGTTTCTAGAACAGAGAGTCACTAGGGGGCTGGCAAGATGGCTCAAGGGTTAAAGGCACTTGTTTTTAAGTCAGATGACCTGGGAGAAAAGTTACTACTGAAAATTCTCATCTGACTTCCACACATATGTTGTGTCACACGCTTCCTCCCCGGACAGTATAAACAAAGTGCAATGGAACCCTTTGAAAAGCGATTGGTCCGCTCGGATGGTATTCGTCATAAATGGAGTTTGGGATGGGCTGGCCGGCTGCCAACCAGTACAGACACCGGCTTTACTGCCTCCCTGTGCTACCATTTAACTATCAGCCCCGAATCACACCTCAGGATGAAACACAGTTGGTCCAAACTATCCACGGCGTAAGAGGCAAGGGCCGGTATTCTCCCCTGGTGACGGCTCTGGGACATTTTCACAAACCCTTTTACGTTGCCCAGCTTCTCTTTCCAATGGGGATTATGACAGCTTCTCTTCTTAATAGTTTGTAGACTTAGTGGGATTTTGTGTGTGTGAGTGTTCTGTAGATAGCATGGGTGGCACTTCATTGTTATACCAGAATTCAAGCCCATCCTAGGCCTGGGCAGGAGGGGAGTTAATGATGGTTTACTACGGTGTGTGTCTTCTTCTTTCATAATCAGAAAAAGAAGTCAAAGGATTGTGTAGGAAATCACTCCTTCAAAACAGGGCCCAGGAAAGTCTTGGTCAGCATTTCAGTGATGCTATTTCCTAATTACATTTTATGGGGACTCAAGGTCCTGCCATCAGAGTCTGCGTGTCAACCTTCAATGACTACCTTTCTTTAATGGAGGCCATTAAGTGCGTTTATAGCTTGTGAAACACACCAAAAGCCCTTTTTAAGTGTGAGGGGTGTGTGGTGACCCAGTTTCACCATTATGCATCTTTTCCTCACAGGGACTGGGAACAAATGGACATTCTAAGAGTGACAGAATTCACCAGATGTCCCCTCTAACCCAAGGCAGCTTGCAGCAGCCTGGAAGCCAGGAAGGAGCCAGATTGAGAATTTACTTCCTGGGTTTATCCTCACTCTCAAGAAGTAAGAGGAGGCACATTGATGCCCCTGTCTGTCTTGAGGAGGGCCAGGGGAAGCAGCAGGTGGCAGGGATGGGGGTTGGGGGAGGGGAGGCATCAGACCAGGAATCTATTTTCCCTGAAGACTTTTGAGTAGTTTTAAAATCCTGCTTTAAATTTGTGTGCCCGCCTTACAATGCCTTTATCTTTGTAAGCTGTCTGAGATCCTCTTGGAAGTAGGCTCTGTGTAAATCTTGAGTGAATGAAAAGGATAATCTCCACTGAAAATGAATGTGTGAGAGAATGAATAGCAGGGAATTTCAGGAAACAAATTCAGGCTGATGGAGAAAAATCCCCTAGAACACTGTAAGGCAGCCAGGGATAGGTGGCAGGCTCAAGCCCCTTCGGAGGTTCAGCAACATGCCCCACATCCTTGGAACAGCTAAATCGTGTATCTCTTCTGTATGTCTAGCAGAGACTGGACTTACTGTCTGCTGCTAGTGTGTCTGTTGATTGCTAGTGTGTCTGTTGATTGCTAGTGTGTCTGTTGATTGGGGCCTCTAAGGCAAGTTATCAGTCTGAGAGACGGAGAAGCAAAAGACTGCAGGGCCCAATTGGACAGCACGTGTTTCTGATCTTAGTGGAGAAGTCAGTAGGTTGGGCATGCTGACTTTTTCAGCCCACCTGCTGGTAAAGAGAACCATCTTTTTAGAGTCTGGGTTTCCATTAGGCACTTGAGCGATGCTATTGAAGCTGGTCTGTTCAAGCATGTAGGACCAACAGCCCAGAGAACCACGACTCAGCTGGGAAGTTTCCTTTAGAACTTGGGCTTGGAGCCGCCACTGCTTGTAGTTCTTCCCATGTTTCCAGGAGCAGGATATCCGTTTGATATACTTCCTATGTTTTGGAGACTTCTCAGAATGACACAGTTGTATGAGGCCATGATGCCAGTAGGGTGTAGTGAGAGAATTAACCTGAACAAGTGGTGTCCTTCTTTAGATTGGTTAATTTTTGAGATTATAATGTAATTACATCCTTCTCCCTTCCCTTTCCTCCCTCTAAGCTCTCCCATGTGCTACTCCCTTGCTCTTTCAAATTCGTGGAATTTTTAAATTGTTGTAACATACGTGCGTGCCCCTAAATAGATAAATACAGGCTGCTCAGCTCCTATCACATTACTTGTATGTCAGAAGCGAGGCAAGCAGCACTTCCTCTCCTCACCAGAGGCCGTGTGTGCATGCGAGGTTGCATTTCCCTCTGTGGGTGGCACTCCCGGTTTGAGAAACCCGCCAGGCTGTGCAGCTGCAGGTGGGGAATACCAACACGCCCACAACTCATTCTGCCTCTTTCCTGTCTTTCATTTGCTTTCAGTTTTTGGAGACCAAGAGACGCGTCTAAGGCTGGCCTTGAACTCCTGATCCTTAGCTGCACCTCACAAGTGCTGGGTTATAGATATGATCTGCCTGGCTGGGTCACTTCTTTCTTTCTTGATGATCTAGAAGCAATAACAGTTCACTGAGGCGAGGAGTGGACACGTGTGAGGCCTGTATTGCACAGGGTTTTGAACAATGAGGGACAGACAGTATAGAACACTCAGACAGGAAGGGGAACGTGTTGACCTCAAGCACGGATTCTTGTCAGCACAATAGGATTCAAGCCACAGTGTGACTTAGGGTTCATCCCCTTCAGTCTCATTTGTAAACAAACAAAAAAATTATTCAATGGTCAAAGAAACCAAGGTTCCAAAAGATTTAAACATTAGTGTTATGAATAGTGTGGCATTTCCTCAACATCATCCAATGACCCCACTTCTGGTTTATATTTAAAACAAACAGAAACAAATTGAAAGCAATGTCATGTTCATGCAGCAGTAGCCAAGGTAGCCTAGAGTTGGAAGTCAATGCCTATCAGCAAGGGGGACGCTAATCAGAATGTGGTTCATAGGGACAATGGGATGCCATTCAACCATCAAAAGGAAGGGAATCAGGCACCTAGCACACAGAGACAGCTTCTAAGTCTTCATGATGAGTGAAATAAGCCAGTCCCACAAAGCCCAAAACTGCCTGATTCCATTTATACAACTTGTAAAGTGGTTACTTCCTAGATAGAAGAATCGGTTTCGCCAGGGGCTAAGAAGAGAGGTAACTGGGGAGTTAGTTGTTTAATGGTCAGAGAATTTCAGTTTTACAAGGAGAAACTGTCCTGGAGATTGATTGCACAATGATGTTGAATATATTTGATACTATTGATTGTATGCTTAACAAACAGTTAAGAAGACTAACCATGTAAAGGATTCATCTAGGTATTATATCAGAATGGCTTTGCATCTGAACTGCCGTGTGGATTATAAACCCACATGTCTTTCTCAGAGTCATTAGTACTGCTTACGTAGAAATTCTGAGAAGGCCACTCTCACAGATGGTAGACTCACCTCCGAGCCCACGCAACCTCCGAGTACATATTAGTCAGCTCTGAGGATTGGTTTTCCAAGTGTGTGGACACTTTGTATTGCATAATTTTAAGAAGAAGGAATGGGGTTTGTAAAGAGGAGGAAAAGTGGACTTTAGGTATTATAGGGGAAGCATTCAGGGAGAAAGCGTGAGGCACCATGAGGGGCCTAGGGTTGCTCCAGTGGGCCTTTCTGAGATGGTAGCAGCTGGTGTCAGTAGGTGCTGCTGTGTCTCTTGCTTCTGCAGTAGTTTGTGCTGGGATCCTGTGTTTTCAGTTTCCCATTGCCAGAAAACACAGGTAGGGGATTCCACTGCTGCCTGGTCCTTCCGGGAAGCCATGGGCAATTTTGTGACAGCCAGGCATTGCTGGTTCTGAAGTCCTGTTCCCACGGGAAACTACAGAGATTTTAGCTCATTCCAAACCAGTGGTTCTCAATCAGGGTGCGACTTCGCCTGCCTCCTGGGGACATATGGGTAGCTGTTTTTTCTCTTTTGGAGGGCCACCACCCAGCTCCAAAGTAAAGACACAGAGACTTCTTAATCTTTGTTACAAATGTCCAGTCTCAGCTTAGGCCTGTTTCTAGTCAGCTTTTCTAACTTAACTTAAATTATCCTGTTTTTTTTTTTCTCCCTCCTGATGTTTTGCCCTGGTGAGTTTTTACCTTTCTTTCCTTCTTCCTATATATCTTACTTTCCTGTTTCCTCTGTGGCTGGCTAGCTGACTGGGTGGTTGGGTGGCTGAGTGACTCTTTGGCTGGCCCCTGGCTTCCCTGTCTCTTTCTCCTCTCCCCTCCTTTTTGAACCCAGATTTCTCCTCCTTTTTATTCTCTTTTCTTGGCAGCCCACCTATCCTTTCTCTTACCTAGCTACTGGCTGTTCGATCTTTATTAGATCAATCAGGTGGCTCAGGCAGGCAAGGTGAAACAAACGCAACTCATCTTTACATAATGAAACACACATCCTTCATATTGTTAAACAAATGCAGCATAAACAAAAATAACACACCTTTACACAGTTAAAGAAATATTCTGGAGCATAAACAAATGTAACACATCATTGCCCAGTTACAATAATATTCCCCAGCACGTGGAAATGTTGGAAGTCACTTTCGATGGTCACAGCATGAAAGAGGACCACTGGCATTTAGTGTTTAGGCCATGGATGCTGCCAAATGTCCTGCAATGCCCAGAAGGGATTCACTTCAGTGGGTTAGCCAACAGAATTGTCAATAGCAAAGTTTTGGTTTTTTTTTTTTAACCTTTCAGTTTACCTATGATTTCCTGAGTTCCTAGAAACTCTGTCACAGTCATAAAAATCTCTAGGTCATAGACTCAGAAAAGGATGAACTTGTTGAATGGAAGAGCATCAAGAAAGAAAGTGTGTGAACAGGAAGGTCTTCCAGCAAGAGAGAGAGGAAGCAGAAATCATTTGCATTATTTGCTGCGGCATGTAGGTTCTATTCTGTAGTGTGCTAGTAAGAGACAGTGTGCAACAGTGGTGTATTTAAAGATCTATCTATCATCTGTCTATCTATCTATCTATCTATCTATCTATCTATCTATCTATCTATCATCTATCTATCTATTTTTTTGAGAAAGGGTTTTTTTTTTTTTGTGTGTGTGTGTGTGTACCAGTCCTAGCTGTCCTGGAATTCATTCTGTAGACCAGATGGGCCTTGAACTCACAGAGATCCAACTGCCTCTGCCTCCTGAGTACTGGAATTACATATGTGTGTACCACGACTGCCTGACTTAAAGAATTTATTTATTATTCTTTTATTTATCCGTTGAGAATTTCATATGACATACTTTATCACATTCTTCCCATTTCTAGCTTCTTCCAATCTTCCTCTCTTCCCTCCCTACATAATTTCATGTTCTTTTTTTCTTTTATTAAAACAAAACAAAGAAAAGGAAAGCTCAACTAAAAACCATGGAGATTGTTTTGGGTTGGCCCACTATTCCTCGGGAGTGCAGTATATATGCTAAGTGTTACTAAATCGAAGAAAACTGATTTTTCCTCTTCCAGTATTTGTGAATAGGTTTTTTTTTCCTCCTCCATACTGAGATTTTTGTCTGGCTCAATTGGGCCGATCTTGGTCATGCTGTCACAGTCTCTGTGAGCGTCTGTTATGCTGTTTCATTAAGACTGTCCACTACTTCTGGCTCTTATAACCTGCGCACTGGTGGGAGGGGTGTGGTAAAGACTTCCCATTTAGGGTTGAACACTACAAAGTCTCTCATTCTCTACATGTTGTTCAGTTGTGGGTCTCTGTGTTAATTACAGAATACTGCAAGAAGCATCTCTGCGAAGGGCTGAGTGATGCGCTCTACAGGTATAGTAAGTAACATGTCATCAGAAGCCCTTTTACTACCAGACTCATTTAGCAGAATAATAGTACTAGGTTCGTCCCTAGGATCTGTGGAATATCTAGTCTTAGGTTATTGGCTTCATTAACAATACTAGGTGTGGGTTCCATCTCATGGAGTGTCCATCAGATCTAATAAGAAAGTCATTGGCTACTCCTCCAGAATTGTGCCATTATTGTACTGTGGGCATATCTTGCAGGCACATAGTGCTATAGCTGTAGGGTCCATAGCTTGCTAGGTGTTTTTTCTTCTGGGAGTGTTTCTAACACCTTCCAGCATTTTGAATGCTAGCCCGCCGGGGGTGAAACTTCCCAATGAGCACCAGCTTTCTCCATGTTCTGTGGCACAAGCATGTGTGTCTTCATCAGTAGGGTCGTACTGTGAAGTTGTAGCATTGGGAATAGCGTTGTCAAAACCTGTCGTGTTTCAGGGGGTTCTATGGGAGGGAACCCTTTGGCCAATGATGCAAAAAAAGGTATACCCTCTTCCTGGTCCTAGGGATTTTATTTGGTAACATATGATGTTAATTGGGGCATTGCCCCTCCCCCCATTATATGGTGACTTCATTGAAATTCATTCTATACATGTATGCATTTTAGGAAGTTTCAATATTAGTATATTTCCATATGGCTTTTAAAAAAGGTCTTTAGCATTAGTTATCCCTCCACATATTTCCTCTACTACCCTGTCCTTCCACCCCACCCCTTTAATTCTGATGTTCTGGATTCCCATTTATGACACTATATTCTACTTCCCTTTCCATGGAAGATCCTCTTATCTCTGGTCCCTTACTATTACCTAACCTCTGTGGGTATTCTGAATGACACACATGGATCTAAAGCACAAAACCTTTAAAAAGCTAAAAGATTTCTTCTTCTCCTCGTCCTTCTTCTTCTTCTTCTTCTTCTTCTTCTTCTTCTTCTTCTTCTTCTTATCCTATCATTATTATTTGAGGCATGGTCTCACTTTCTATCCCTGACTGGCCTGGAATCTGATATGTAGACTAGGCTGGTCTCCAACAAGGACATTGTGAACTCTCAGAT
The DNA here is from genome assembly GCA_025134845.1 of Neodon shergylaensis. NCBI lineage: Eukaryota > Metazoa > Chordata > Mammalia > Rodentia > Cricetidae > Neodon > Neodon shergylaensis. Next base: position 3,184,209 of record JABTXL010000001.1, read on the forward strand.
GCGGGTGCTGGGAATTGAGCTCAGGTCCTCTGCAAAAGCAGTATGAGTTTTTAACCACTGAGTCATCTCTCCAGTCCCTGTAGTGGATTATAGTTAGTGGATGCTAAGTATCGAGACGTTCATCTTTTCTATGGTAACTTTAGACTTTCCGTACCATATTCTTGGAGTAGGGAATACTATAACTTGGTGTGTGTGTGTAAAACTGTCTTATTAGACTTTATTAAGAAAGTGGAGAAGCATCCTCCATCTCCAACTCTCTTTTAGAGATAGTGACATCAATTAAATAAACTATTCAGGCAAAGAATTCTTCAAAACTATAAAGCAGCTAATCAACATTCTAAAGCAAGCTCACCCCTGAATAACAACTCTCAGAGGAGATGTGGGATCTAATGAGGGGCAATAGACCTACTTTCTCTTAAAAATAACCGAATACTTAGTTTATTGAAAAACAAAACCAAATAAAAAACAAGCAAAATGAACAACAATAACAAAAATTACTTTGAAATAGTCTCAAATAGGGAAGTCTAACAAGGGCTGTTTTCGAAGTTTTCAGTGTTTAAAACACACCATCATTGTGTATATGTTGCCATTAAATTTTAATCATAGAAGAGCTCTGGCCAACAGCTACCTAATCCATAGCCCATTTAGTAGTCAAAGAAACCAAGATAAGTAACGTGTTCAAAGTCACCCAAACATATCCAAATCTGGACTCAAAGGCTTCATGCAAAGCCGCAGAGGCTGTAACCACTGACTTTAGAGAGAGGAAACAGTTTAAGAAGTTCAGGTGATTGACTTTTCAACACATGCAAAGGAGGAAGCCGGAATAAAGTCCTTTGATTCCTGTCACCTCTTAAATTCCAACTTGGGTCTGAAGGACGCAGAGGCAGCCTGCTTTTCCTAGAGCCATATTAAGCCTGGCCCTTGAGTACTTTCTCATCCCCGGTGACTTGAGCCGCATCACACACAGTTGCCAAGTGACAGCTGTCCTCTGGGAGCCAGACATTCCTTTTGGTTCTTTTCCCAGCAGCTGTGTATCACCTGATGGCAAATTCAGACTATTTCCCCTCCTGGGAGTTGCGATTTCTTGTGAAACTGTCACCCTGCGAAAACACGAATCCCTGTTGCCAAATATAACTTAGATAGGCAGGTGCACGTTATTCTCTCTGAAAAGTAAAGAGCATGCTCATGAAATTGATATTTACAGCAGGATGAAGTTAAATAACCTGCTAGTGATTGAAACAGAATTGTACCGTCTCTGGCATTCTCGTGTGTGAGAATTCTTAGCTATAGGGCCTTGATGATGATAACAGTAGGTTTTGATCTTCTTAGATATTTTCTTATGTTTCCAGACTTGAATTCTGGTGAAGGTCAGACATGTTTTAAGATGCTTCTGTTTGAGTAAGAAAAGGGGAGGAGTTTGAATGAACAAGATCGTGTGGAGTGAATCCCAGATCTTGAACATCTTGGCTGTTAAACAATTTAAAATCCGTTTTGTACGGCGACAGACCAACAGTCTCCGTCTGGAACATGTCTTTGTATTATTAGGCAAAAAGATATTTGCCTAGAAATATGCTTACACCTCATATGTTTAATTTCTTGTGCCCTAATCTGAACTGCATTTTAATGTCTTCCCTTAGGATAGAGGACCACAGCAACTTTTAAATAGCTGTAAAGTTTTCAGAGAGAAGTCTGACAAATTATGCATTGGAAAGACTGAAGCTGAAAAAAGGAAAAGGGAAAAAAATCAAAAGAAAAATCTTAGAATAATGGTTCTGAAATTTGTTTTTTCTCTCTCTCTATTTTTTCATCTTGTGAAATATTCAAAGCAAAGCGCATTTTGATTTCTTTAGTTAGGACTGGTAAGAGGCAGAGGTAACTAAATGCAAGGGACAATAGTGACAGCACCATGGCGGCAGCTCGGTAGGGAGAGTGCACAGCTTGCAGGCAGGAGGACAATCCTAGGAACCTGCATAAAAAGAGCAGCACCTGGTGATGAGCATTTGCAATCCTGGCACCACTGAGGCGAAGACACACCTTATCCCTGCTGCTTGCTGCTCAGCCACCTTAGCTTAAGCGGTGCATTCACGGCCAATGAGAGACATGAGGGATAACAGCTGAGGTGAGTCTCGGGCCTGCACGTGTACACACGTGCACACGAACACCCATGACCCATGAGGGCACTTTTCAGAGTCACTGGGCTCAGGGTTCTGAATGTGGGATGTTCTCTGCTGCTAGCCTTAGAGTGACGATGGCCAAAGAGAGGCCCTCAGGACCCTCACAAGGATACACACACATGTATGTGCACACACACATTTGCGCACACACACGTACACATACACCTTGTAAATGGGCTATTCAGGACTTGACATTTGTTAATCATTCAATTCAGTAGCAATGATCAACTATAGATACGTGGCTGGTTTATAATTTGACAGAAACCAACAGTTCTCAGCGCCATGACTGACCAAATCATGTAACCTTTTTTTGGGAGTTTGGTTTCCCTTTGTGCCAAGTGAGTTTTCTTGACACCTTCTAATCTAATCTGTGGTTGGGTAAAGTCCAAGTAGGGCTTGGAACCGTGGGAAATACTGTGAGCTGCTTCTAAAATTAACCCCGAGATGAGTTCCTGATCCCCGAGAAATTTATAATCATCGAGCCTGATGATTTCTTTGGTACCATTAGCTTGATGATTGCGATGATTGACAGCTGTGTGAACTCCAGCACGTCACGTGACACATCGGGTTTCCATTTGGGCATAGTGGTAGGGACTCTTTCTCCCACATCTACTCGGCTATAGACTCCGGTGAAGCCAGTGTAAGGCAGCTGTTACTCGTGATTGCTGAACTTGGCTGCCTGAGTTTAAATCAACCCCAGTTTTGTTCTGCCCTGGGGTTTAACTACGGATGGATGCCATCATATTTCTGCCCCTGTTAATACATGGATGGTAGCCTGCCCTTGTATGTTAAGGTATGTGAAGCACTTAAGACGAGGCTAGACCTGGCAAGTGAGTGAAAAGGCAATAAATAAATAAAAAAATCAGAGCCAGCAAGATGCGTCAGCTGGTTAAGGCACTTGGCACCGAGACTGATGACCTGGGCCCAATCTCTGGGACCCAGATAGTGTGGAAGGAGAGGAGGGATTTCTGTAGGTGGTCCTCTTCTGCACACATGTATCCCCATCCCCCATTCCCGTGCACACACACATAAGAAAATTTACAAAGGACTAAAATTAAACACAGAACAGGAAGCTTGCTTCTCTGTTTGGGAGGAAAGCGGTGTGAGCCTGTGTTGTAGCTGGCAGGGAATGACTGTGGTTTCTCTGAACTGGGTGCTTGTCTCACAGTGAGTCAGTGTTGACCACACTCGTTTGAGTTACTGTGTTTTGTACCAACCCTGGGCCAGAAGGGACCAAACATGGTTTTTGTCCATCAGGGTGTTTTCGGCAGGGCAGCTTCCCTTCTGCAGACATCCATCACACCACCCTAGTGATGCCTGAAATCTGCTACCCCACCCACGTCTGGGTGACTGCTGATATCCTCTCTGTAAAGACAGAGCTTTGGGTTATAAATAGCTTCCCAGTGAGCGATGCCCTCGCAATGGGCTTCTGATAATTACGATGTGAGCTGTTGGCTATAATCAAGTTTAATTGCTAAGGAGTACAGGGAGGCACCCCTAACACCAAAACCTCACAGGCTGTTCTTATGCCTTTTTTATCTGATTAAATATCTCAGTGGGTTGCTAGTCAGTGTTTGTGGTTCCTGGGAAGGGCCTTTGACCTCCTGGGTAGTCCGCTGGATGATGCATTGACCCATGAGCCTTGTTGTAGGTGGTAAAATGGGCAGAGAGTACAAAGCAGCAGATTAGGGCCCTAGAGACAGGCTTGAGCCTTGTTTCACTGCCTTTGTAGAGGCACGTGTCTGTGTGTAAGCACGTGAGCATCAGAATTGAGGGCACAGAAGCAAAAAGCTAGAGGGAGAAATGGCTATCGAATACTTTCTGGGTTGCTGCAACTACCTTTCTTCGGGTGATTTTATAGCCGACTGGCTACTGTCAAAGCCTCTCTTGCCTCCTTCTGTCTGATGTCACTGAGTTCACCATGTCTTGGTGCTCCATTCAGGGTTTGCATGGGCAAAACAAGGGAATCAGGCCCAATGGCTTGAGTTTTCTACTGACGTCCTCTCCTAAGAGAGAGTGGAAATGCGGAGGATGCTGTCTGAGATGAGGCTCACCAGTGGTCCAGGGGATCTGTGTTGGGATAACTCCCAGCTGTCTGGCTCCCAGTGATGGTTACACTTTCCTCTGTCTTGTCTCGCACCGAACTCCACCGGCTCTGTCCTGTCCACACCTGACTGCAGAGACACCCTCCCGGGTTGTCTAAGAGGCTGTCGCCATTGTGGGCTATCTCAGAGACTTGTCTCTGCAGGCTGTCTCAGAAGCTGTCATCTTTGTAGGTTGTCTCAGAGGCTGTCACCTCTGTAGGCTGTTTCAGAGACTGTTGCCTTTGCAGGCTCCACTTCCTACCCCAAATTTACCATCGATGTGCTCTGCACAAGCGCATCTCATCTCATGCTCCTTGCCCAGGGCTTTAGTTCCTGCTCTCAGCTTGGTCCCTGTGGATTCCAGCAGATGGTTTCCTTAGCTCAAATAATGACATTTCCAGGCTGCTGACTTCAGTCTCTATTGCTGTCACCGACAGCTTGGCTAGTACCCCTGGTGGGACCTCTTCAAACTCTCTGAACCTCACTGGGTCTAGGATTCTGGTACGCCCTTGTGTGGTAGGTATTTTTGACAGGAAAAGCACACACGAGTATAGGCAGCTATGATCCTTGGTTTGGGCTGTCTTGTGCCAGTGACTGGTGGTTTCACCGGATCAGCCAGAACAGGTGCCAGTGAGGTTTGTGATCTGGGTATGGACTCCCTGCAAGTCAGTACCCACACTGTCCTGTACTGGCCTCGTCCTGTCAACTTATCAATTGCTGGTTGTCTGCAGAAGGCAGGGAAGATGAACCAGTACCCATCCTGCTGCAAAGACAAAACCCAAACCCAGATAAAGTCCACACTGAAGTCCCGCTGCACCCAACCCAGTCCCTGGCTGTGTCTCAGGACATGGAAGATAACATAATAATAATAATAATAATAATAATAAACTTGGCATTATATTGATAATATGGTAATTATATTGTCATCTTGTAAGCAGCCCTGGGGACTCAGGGCTTTTAAATCAGGCTGGTTTTAAATGTCTATGCCTTTTTCACATTTTTTTTTTTTTGGCAAATTTGTCTCTATTTGGCTAGATTGTTCATCTTCCTTCATGTTTTAAGTTTCACATGCAAGATCTGGGCATACTGGTCCATTCTTTTACTTCAAGCTCTCAGGAAGCTGGGGCAGGAGAATCACGTGTTCAAGGCCGGTCCAGGGTATATAGCAAGGAGCTGTCTCAGAAAACAAAAAATAAACAAAAATTTCTACACCAAACAACATTGTCATACTTGTTTTGCGGCAGATGTTTTAGGTTAAAGAAAAGGGTTTCAATATTCCTTTTCTCTTTGGTATACATATAATTTCAGACACTTTTAAATGATCAATTGTCAACCCACCTGAATTTTAAAAAAAATACAAGATGGTTATGGCACATTTTCTTTAAACATTTGGTTTTAGAGTATACTGGCTCATTTGGACGTTAATCCATTTGCTTGGCTTTGAGAAAAACCGAATGGGTAGTGGTGGTGCACGCCTTTAATCCCAGCACTCAGGAGGCAGAGGAGGCGGATTTCTGAGTTCGAGGCCAGCCTGATCTACTGATAGAGTTCTAGGACAGCCAGAGCTGCACAGGAAACCCTGTCTCAGAGAGAGAGAGAGAGAGAGAGAGAGAGAGAGAGAGAGAGAGAGAGA
>JABTXL010000001.1:3190109-3241945 GCA_025134845.1 Neodon shergylaensis
AGAGAGAGAGAGAGAGAGAGAGAGAGAGAGAGAGAGAGAGAGAGAGACTGATAGACAAAAATAAATAAATAAATAAACTTAGAATACATAGTATTTTCAGACAGAAAGGTGAACTTATAACTAAAGAACACGAATACAAACAACCTACACGGACTATAAATCAGGTGTTCTGCTTTGCTATGGATTCCTTTAACTAAGACAATTCACGTTCACACTTTCTGTATAGCTTCTAAGAATGTCTCCAATGTGGATGTCCAATCTAGGGATTTATTTTTTGCCAATCACACAATCTGCCATGGCCCTTTCATTTTTGAGTGTCCTCCTTTTCTTCATCTTCGGGGATATTAATTTGAGGGCTATTAATCCTTTAATCAGAGCCACAGAGCAATCTTGTATCTGAATCTGTGGGCTCCCGCCGGGATCTCCAATACCTCCTCGGACATTATTGGTTGATTATACCCTTTGCTTTAATTTACTCCTACCGATTTAGAGTCTTCTGGGTGCTCTAACGTGAGTCAATCTGATTAATGTTTCGGAGCACACCCGAGGAGGTCACTGCCAACGGCTCTCTCAGGTGACTGTGTCAGCTAATGTAGTTACTCAATAAAAAACCCATTTTCCCCTGGATATTTTATTGCCGACTTTATCGCCCAATTTGCTATGCTCTTTTGTCTCTAATGTGCTGTTCTTTTCGTTGGGAATTTTCATTAGATATACTCTTTAGCATCAATATCATTTAAAAGTTCACTCGATGCTTTAAAAAGAATTAATTTGCAATGTGCTGATAGGCTTAGCAATGACTTTCTCCTGTGCTTTTGTACAACTTGAACTGGTTGTGATTAGATGTGAGTGCTCCACATACGGAGCACTCATGTCAAAGGCTTGCTGCACATGGTCCCACTCCTCCTTAATGTGCACATTCCCAATCTTGTTATTCTTACAATAGGAAATATGATATTTCTTGAGACAGGGTATCGCCTGCTTTAGGAGGCAGGCAGCTGACTGGCTGTCTCAGTCACTTTTCTGTCACTGTGAGAAGACGCCGTGACCAAGGCAACGTAGAGAATGAAGAGTTAGATGGAGCCTAGTGTTCCAGATGGTGAGTGCATTTCACGTCAGGGCAGGGAGCACGGCAGCAGGCGTGGTGCTGGTGCAGTAGAGCAGTGCTCATATCCTTGTCTGGAAGTAGGACACACACACACAGACGCAGACATGAACATGCAGGCATACAGACACACGCATGCACACACACACAGACCCAGACACACAGAATAACAGACATACTCATGTACATGCATGCACACTCACACACACAGACATAAGACACACACATGCACACATACAAACAGACTAATAGACACACACATGCACACACACAGACATACAGATACACACAGACACACACAGATGCACACACACACATGCACACACACACACAGGCAGAGGGAACACTTGGGAGCAAAGTGAGCTTTTGAAACCTCAAAGCCCACCCCCAGTGACATACCTCTACCAATAAGGCCACACTTCCTAATTCTTCCCAAACAGTTCCAGCATCCAGGTTGGCCTCAAGCTCGCTACATAGTTGAGTATGACCTTGAATTTCTGATTCTCCTGCCTCTGCTTCCTAAGTGCTGGGATTATTAATATGGACTAGCATACCCAATTGATGTGATGCTGGTATCAAATCCAAGATTTTGTATATGCTAGGCAAGTACATGACCAGCCGAGTAACATCACCAACTGCAGGAGGATATTCTCTGTCTCTGTCTGTCTCTGTCTCTGTCTCTCTCTTTGGTTTTTTGAGACAAGGTTTTGGAGCTTATTCTGGAACTCCCTTTGTAGACCAGGCTGGCCTCAAACTCACAGAGATTCCCTGTCTCTGCATCCCCCCTCGAGTGCTAGGATTAAAGGTGTGTGCCAGCACTGCCCAACTCTTCTCTCTTTTAATTTAAGCATAGTTCTTTATTGATTCTTTGGAAATTTCACACCATGTACCCCAGTCCTGCTCACCTCCTTGTCTCTCCCTCACCCCTGCAGTATGTCTCCCTAAATTAATTAAAAACAAACCAAAATAACCCCCCTACTTCACTCTTCCATCTTTCCATCACCTCTTCATTCATCCCAGCAACATTGGGAGCTGTGGTGTACCCCTTTTGTCTGATCAGCCCTACCCACAGAATTATTAATTTCAGTGGGTTCTGGTTCAAGGCCTCTGATTTCTGGTACATTATCAACACTGGGCCTTCATCAAAATGTCTCTCAGATAGCCTGTTGTTGCCCTGAGTCATGGAGATCCTGCGGTTAGTGTTGGTCAGGACCAGGCCCTTTGTGCACCCCAGCAGGTCACAGATAGGGCAGCTGTTAGGGTGTGCCAACCCAAGACCCAGGATGTGGGTCTGGGTGGTGGTTGAGCTGCACAGTTTAGGCCACTGAGGCCACTGCCTCAGGTGAGAAGCACAGCCAGCTCTCCTAGGCCCTTGCCATCGGGGCCAGCTCTCCTGAGTGCTGGGGTCAGCTTTCCCATGAGTGGGGTGGAGGCATGAGGATGGATGCCAGTTCTCCTGCTACAGTGACCAGCAAGTGGCAGGGCCAGCTATCCTGGAGCCTTTGAGGCACAGGTCTGGCTCAGCATGACCTTTGGATTTTAACATACATTGTTCCTATGACCCCTTGTGGTAGCACTAGCCATAGACATCAGCCCAGACCCTGGCTGCTGTAGGACCATGGACCCAGACACGGCCCCCCCCGGCAGCAACCTGGTCCTGGCCCACTGTAGTTACACAGGCCACTTGGATTGGCATGGCCCCCATGGTAGCAAAGCCTTTAGACACCAACATGGCCCCAGGTGGTAGCCAAGACTCCTGGCATAGGCATTGCCTTCGATGAACCACAAATATCAACACAGATCTTGGCTGCTGTAGGGCCAGGGACCCAGAAATGGCTCTCGGCATCAGCCTTGACCCAGACAACATCAAGGCCCCAGTAGCAGCAAGGCTTCAGACACCAACATGGCCATAGGATGCAACCTAGACCCCAGGCATCTGTGTAGCCTTTGGTGGCACCATAGGCCTCAGAACATCATAGACCTCAACTGTGATAAGACCACGGACCCAGACATGGTCCCACGCAGCAGCCTGGCCTCTGATGTCATCATGGTTTCAGCTGGCAGCTCAACCCACCCAGGTCAGCATAGCCCCCGCAGTAGAGTGGCCCTTGGGCACCTATATGGCCCCAGGTGGCAGCCCAGATTCCTGGCATCAGCATGGCATTCAGTGGTATCAGGAAGCACAGATACTGACTCAGGCCTGCTCTGAATACTGTAGGGCCACAGGTCCAGAAATGACCCCTCACCGTAGCCAGGGCTCAGATGTCACCATGGCCTCAGATGGCAGCATAGGCCATCCAGATTAGCATGGTGAAAGCATGGCCCTTGGAGACCAACACAGACTCAGGTGTTTGACCAGACCACAGTCATCCTCTTGGCCTTCGGTAGTTACTGAAGCCTTGAACGTCAACACAGACCCTGGCTACTACAGGGGCATGGGCCCAGGTATGGCCCCCAGCAGCAACCCAGGCCTCATGTCATAATGTACCCCGGATGGCAGTACAGGCCACCAGATCAACATGGCCAACAGAAGCATGATTCATGGACACTAGCATAGCCGCAAATAGTGGCCCATACCCCGGATATCCCCATGGTGCTGGTGGCAACATGGGTCATGGATGTCAACATAGACCCTGGCTGTTGCAGATCCAGATATGGCTGTAGTCAGCAGCTCAGGCCTGGATGTCACTCTGGTCCCAGGTGGCAAACAGGCCACCAACATCAACCCATTTGTCACGGCCCTCACTTCTGCAGATCTGCCTATTTCCACAGCACGTGAACTATTCTGCCTTCCACTCCGATTTCACCACCATAGGCTTGCTTATCATACTGACACCCGACCATCCAGGGCCTTGTGATACCTGGGGGCATTTGGGTGTTTCAGACAGGCTGGACCATGAGGACCCAGGCTGCCCCATGGGTGTCTTCTCCTTGCCTGAACTGCATGGATGCTTCAGACATCTCAGACCATGAGGAATGGTAGGAGGATTTTTAAATGTGGGTGAGCATTACAATTACTTGAGAAACATCCTTAAAAATGTAGACTTTTGCCCTTTGTTGCTGCTGAACTTTAATTTAGTAGGGGTACACTTCCACTAAAAATATAACGTGTCTTTTATGAGATCTTCTCAGATGATGGAAACCGCCATCCTATGAAACCAAGTCAGAAAACATTCCCTTCTAAGGAGTGCATATGACGTTGTCTCTAAGTCTGCTTTCCCCTGCCACAGAGGCTCACGTTCCAGCTTCTGAATCTCTGGCACTCATGTAACGAGGAGCCCTGGGTCTCTCACGACTGCTGTGGACCAGGTTTTAATGATCCAGCAGTCGTGGTGAATGATGGGAAGCAGCTGTGGTGCATGATGGGAAGAAGCCACTGCATACTGTTTGGATGAGGAGGGCACCTTAGCTCTGGTGCAGGTGTTGGGATTCTGTTGGCTTGTAATGCTGCTACAGAGATCATTGTGAGCTAGTCTGGGAGTCTAAGTGCATCATTACAGCTGTGTGTGTGCGCGTGTGCATGTGTGCATGGATGTGTGATGTATGTATATGTGTGTGGGGGGTGCATGCTCTCATTTGTGGGCATGTGGAATCCAGAGGAGGGTGTTGGGCATTTCGTTCTACCACTTCCTGCTGTATTTCCTTGAGGCAGTGTCTCTCAGTGAGCCTGCAGCTGGGTTGGCAGCCAGCACACCCACTGATCTCCCAAATAAGACTGGCTGGTCTGTGAGTCCCAGAGACCAACATGTCCCCAACTTCCATTGCTCGGATTATAGTCATGTGCCACCACAGATGTTTACTATTATTATTCTATGTGGGCACAGGGGATCAATCAGATCCTGGTACTTGTGTGGCAAACACTAGGCCAAGTGAGCTGTGCTCCCAGCCCACTGGCCACGTTTATTCTATGAAGCTCTAGGCAATTAAAAACTTGCTGCCACCTCTAGTGCAGGTCTATAAGAGTGGTTTCCTGTAGTGTGTGTGTGTGTGTGTGTGTGTGAGAGAGAGAGAGAGAGAGAGAGAGAGAGAGAGAGAGAGAGAGAGAGAGAGAGGGCAGAAAAGGAGTCCGCAGAGCCCACAGTAGCTCTGGAACAACTTAAAAAAAAAAGGTAAGTACTATGGGAAGATGCTTTTAAAAAGTGAACTCACAAAATTGGAAGGAAAGACAGAATAGACTCGCATACATGGAGAATGGCGAATCTATGCCCTTCACCGCTGCGACTCAGCCAGTGGGCTGCAAGTACAAAGGTCGTGCCTGATGAGCCTTGGAACTGCCAGCACCAACAACAGGAAGATGCATGGAGGCCTGGAGCTCCCCCGGAAACCTGTCATTACTGAATAGGGCGGGCCCTAGGTCCTAGGCCAGCTGGCCCCCAACATGGAGCTGCCAAGGCTGCATCTTGTGCTGTTTGCTCTGGGGCAGTGGTGCTGCCCACAGCCCAGAATCTCAACATTTGTGCCTGTTGAGCCCCAGGGTAACTGACACTGAGGACAGGGTGGTGTGCAACAGCCTGGAACTTCCTCGGAAACAGTCATTACTGAAGTGGGCCGGACCTAGTTCACTGGCTGGCTGGCTGGCCCCCAACATGGAGCTGCTTCAGCTGCCACTCATAATGCTTGCCCATTTGCAAGCTTCAAGCACAAAGATCGAGCCAGGGAGCCTTGGGGTGGCAGTCACTGAGGGTGGGGAGGTGTGTGGGAAGCAGGAGCTCACACAGAACCTGTCCCTGATGTCCTGCCTAGGTACTATAGCACCCTGACTCTGGGCAACAGCAGAATATCCAAGATGAGTCTCAGGAATGGTCCAGTATTTATAGTGCTTCAGAAAACAAAAACATTGACCCAGACCAATGATCCATTGCAATAAATGCTTGCTTGTAAATTGTTTGGACAACACACACACACACACACACACACACACACACACACTGTGTGACACACTGCAGTTTCCAATGCCACTACCACAAATGAATACGTGATGACGAGGTGGGAAAGATGAAGGGATGGAGTCCTGAGTGGTAGAGAGTGGGAAACTATTGACACCATGGCGGTGACAGGTGTGAGTGAAGGCCGAGATATCCTTGCTGAGTAGGGCTGACAGGGTGGTGAGCAACAGCCTGGAGCTTGTGCAGGCTCAGCCCCTGAACATGCTGCTTAGCCTGATGGCCGCCCTGGTTCTGAGCAACAACAGGATGTCTGAGGTGAAGAGCAGTTCATTTTCTGGGTTGGACCTCCTCAGAAGACCTCTATGGTCCATGCTGCCTTTTGGGGTCATGCTGACATCTGTGACCTGCTGCCCCAAGCTGAGGTTCATGTGGATGTCTGTGCTCCTGCAGAATCCAGGGGTTGTGTTGAGGTCAGTGGTCTGTGTTACCATCAAAAGCCATTTGGTTGTCTGTGGTTTGTGCAGCCACCTGAATCCATGTTGATGTCCGTGGGCCATGCTGCTGTCAAGGGCCCTGTTGATGTGAGTGGCCTGAGCAGTCACCTGTGGCCAAGTCTGGCTCTGTGGTCCTACTGTGTTGATGTCCGTGGCCCATGATATCACCAAAGGGCATTCCGATGTCCATGGTCTGTGATGCCACCTGAAATCATGTTGATATCTGTGGGCCAGGCTACCACTGGAGACCATAGTGGTGTTGTGGCCTGTGTTGTACCAAAGGCCATGTTGGTGTCCTTGACCTGGGCTGCCACCAAGAGCTATGATGGTGCTGGTGGTCCGTGTTTTGGCAGAGGGCTGTGGTGATGCCCATGGTTTGCACTGCCGCTGGAGACTATGCTGAGGGTCCATGGTGTGTGCTGATGCTGGAGACCATGTGGATGTCCATGGTCCACGCTGTTGCCAGAAGCCATATGGAAGTCCGTGATCTTTGCTCCTACTGACGGTAAAGGGCAAGGAAGCTACCTTCACAGTGGCACTGATGACTGCAGACTCAGTTGAGAAAAAAGGGCTTAGAAGGCGTCTGTGAAAACCCTACACTATCCCCCCACCCCCTCCAAAATCACAGCCAAGACAGAAAGTCATCAAAGAGAACTCTTAAAAATTGTGATAAGGATGCTGAAGTGTCGCTCTCCTCAACTGATGGCTTCTGGTGGGGGTGTGGTGGGGAAGGACTTTAGTTTTCTTTAAGGGCTGGCCACTGGGAGTTTGTCCATGTTCCCAGTCAACCTGAATTTTTCCTCCTTCTCCTCTTCCTCCTCCTCCTTCTTCCTCTTCCTGCCCTTCCCCCTCCCCCCTCTCCTCCTCCTCCTCCTCCTTCTTCTTCTTCATCACAAGGGTGGAGGGGCAGACCTGGGAGGACTGAGAGGTGGTTGTGACAGAGTGCATTATGTGAAACTCCCGAATAATCAATACAAATATTATGTAAAATAAAAACAAGAAAGGAATTATTTTGCTTCACAGTTTGAGGGTACAGTCTGTCATGGTGGAGAAAGCACGGCAACAGGAGTGTGAGGTGCCTGGTCACGTGGTGTCCATAATCAGGAAGCAGAAAGAGACGAATGCTGGTACTCAGGTCTCTGGACCCCAGCCTATAGGATGGCGCTAGCCAGACCTCAGCCCATAGGATGGCGCTAGCCAGACCTCAGCCTTAGCGCCACATTCATGATGTTTTCCCCTGGATGCTAATCCTTTGTAGACACCCTCGCAAAGTTTCCCAGAGGTTTGTTTCCTGCTTTGGAATGCTGGAGGGAGAAGATGAAGAAGGGACTAAGTTCCACTATCTTTTCTTTGAAATTAGAGATTACCCAAGGACACAAAGTGTACAGGGTAGGAAGACCATGTGCGGCAGGGCTGCTCCTTGGCTGGTGGCCAGGCCTGCTGCTGGCAGAACCTCCAAGAGAGAAGGAGACTTGCATTCTGGGATGGCAGTCGCAGCTCCCAACATCCACCTAGACTAAGGAGCGGGGCCAGGCTGGAATTGAGAGCGGGCCATGTGAAGGGAATGCGAAGAAGGGGCTGAAAAGCAGGAATTATCGGGCACGTTTAGCCCTGTACTCCTGTCAGAATGTAGAATGTCCTAGAAGGCATTTTGATTTGTACACGATATTTATGACATATATTTGGTGTCTCTAGTTTAAAAAAAGAATAAAAGATTGGCCCATTGCCAACTTGCGGGTGATAGAAAATGAAAACAAGTAAAAGTGACTATACATCATTCTCCTGTCTATATTAAAATCAGCCACGTTTTCTGCTTTATCATTGGGATTATAGCTAAATGATTGACTTGTGATGAGAAAGATGGTGTGTGTGTTTAAGGTGTGCATGCGTGTGTGTGTGTGTGTGTGTGGTGAATGTTCCTTATTTTGGAGGAACATGGCCTTGTTTACTTTAATTGTTCTGGGGTAACTTCTATTTTTTTCATTATAGCAGATGGTAAATTGGCCCTCGAGCGTTTGGTGGTAGCTGATAAGCTGATTAATTCTCAGTGGGGCGTTGTATGCTAATTAAAGCATTATTTCTATTGGTGGGGAAAGCAGTGTGTTGCTATATATGATTATCCGAGCACTAATGGAACTAGAAGTTTGGTCATTCCTGTCAGATGCTCCAAGTAACAGAAGAGATTGCTCACAAACAACAGATACTAGAATTCTGAAGAGACTGCCCATAAACAACAGGATTCTAGAATTCTGAAGAGACTGCCCATAAACAACAGGATTCTAGAATTCTGAAGAGACTGCCCACAAACAACGGAATTCTAGAATTCTGTGGTTGATTTATCCTGAAGATGTCTTAGGACAGGCGCTCTGCCACCAGAAAACACTAGGGTCCCTGAGGATTCCAATGGCCGCTCTAGGGTGGGGCCTGAGAAGCTGCAGCCAGAAGAAGAGACATGGAGGAAAGGGAAGGTGTGATGATGCCGTTTATTTTAATTTTTTAAAAATATTAAAAATATATACACAAAGAAAGGAAAGCAAAAGACAAGTCCAGCGGGCCAGGTATGAAGTAGTAAGATCGGAGCTCAGCTGCTCAGCTGGGATGATGGATGGGTGTGAGAGACACACTTAGAAGAGAGAAAGTGTACAATTTTTTAAGTAATAAGGCTAAGAAGTCACATGAGCTATCTCTAATATCTTTGTTTGTTCTTTAACTCGAGTAACACAAACACACAAACCCACACACAATCTCCAATATATTTTTCATTTTTCCACCTCCATTCTATATCTTGTTTTGGTATATACATATGTGTGTATGCACATATGGAGGCCAGAGGACAGCTTCAAATGTGGTTCCTCAGGGTCCAGCCACAGTGTGCTCAGTGTGTGTTGTGGTGTGTGTGTGTGTGTGTACATGTGTGTCCTTGCGGAGGACTGACATTCACTTTGAGTATCTTTCTTGTCATTCCCAACCTTATTTTTTGAGACAGAGTCTCAATGAACTCAAAGCTCTTTGATCAGCTAGATTCTCTCTTGTTCACAGTCACAGATGCCTCTGGCCATGGCAGTGGGAAGGACAGGGCCGTGCAAATAATGGTGAGCAAGAGGTAGAGAGAGGGGATGCCTGTGTGTCGGCCGCTCTCCCTCCTCCCCTCCGGAGTAGAGAGAGGGGATGCCTCTTGGGTGGTTTTTATTTAACTTGCCAGGTACTTCTCAAGCTCATCAAGATGACAAGAGAAAAACCTCAGACCCGTGAGCCCTTCTGATTCAGGTCAGCTGCGTGAGCTGTCCTTGGTCCCCTCAGGTCCCAACCACACTTTGAATGAGATTCTATTGCCAGCGAACTAAGGTGTAGACTGTCAAATACAACTGCTTTAAATTTAAATCATTAACAAATATCCCTTTGTCCTCCCACACCACACACCCACACACCCATCCCCCATGTCTGAAGCAAATGAGGCCAGAAAATACCAATTTAAAGAAACCCCAGATGGCAAATCACTAACATCCAAGAGTTTATTGTTTTTATTTTATTTAATATTAAGTTTCTGCTTCCAAAAACTTGCTCAGAGATCACTGGGTGTGCCCCCAGCACTGGTGAGGTGGAGGCAAGCCTTTGGAAATTCACTTACTAGGGAAGGTCATCATGTTGTTGAGTGTTGGATTTTTTTTTTGAGGCAGGGTTTCTCTGTGTAGCCCTGGCTGTCCTGGAACTATCTCTATAGACCAAGCTGGCCTTGAACTCAGGGATCTGCTCGCCTCTGCCTCCTGAGTGCTAGGATTAAAAAGGTGAGTGTCACCACCTTCCCGTTTGAGTGATTTTTTTTTAAGTGATGTAAACTCCAGTTAGGAAGTTTTCAGTGATAGGGCTTCTGTGTTAATGACCTGTTAATGTCCTGCTGGGCATGAGCTCCTGTGGGAAGTTGTTGTCTCTTATGTCCCCCATGTCCCCTGTTTCTAACGGCCTTTAGTACAAGGTGGCTGCTTACCATGTGTCAGGAGGAACTGTGCTGAGTGGCAGCATAGACATGAGAAGAGACAAGCACTTCAGGCCGGCTGCCTACTGTATCAAATATGTATCCTGAATGAAATAGTTTTTGTCTTCAGTAAGCAAAGCATAACAGATAGCACCTATAATTTAACAACTCATTCTTTCCAAAATATATCATCTCTCACTCAACTCATGCATGTGCTGGACTTCCCGAGTTTACATGCTGTGAAACTGCTCCTGCTGTTTTTTTTTTTTTGAGGTTTTTTTTTTCCCTCTGTTTCTGCAACAGATCATGCTCCAGAGGCTATGGGTGTGTCCTTGTCACACTCAGCTTCTGCTTCCTTCACATTTACCTTGCAATACCCAAGACTGGCCCATGCCAGGTGGCAGGTGGTGATGGAGACCCAGCAAGGGAGGAAGAGGAGAACCTTGAGTGTTCCGATGGGAGGGGCTGAGACAGGAAGCTTCAATGAGTCCTTTGATGGTCAGGGAAACAGGGAAGGCCCAGCCCTTGGTTCCCTCTTGCACAATGTAGGGGACATTGGCAGGGAACTCTGTTGTAGAGTGGCAGACTTGTGAACAGCTTTTTGATCTCTTCAGATACCCTGAAGTCATACCTTGTCTCAGGCTTCATTCCTCCTGGTTCTGGTCATATAGTTGCTGCTCAGCCTTTCAGAGTTATAGGCTCATGAAGGGCATCCTCAGAAGGTCAAGGGGCTTCCTTCACCAATCCCAAAGGCCTGCTGATCTTTACCCTGAACATTCCTGACTCTTTCCATAGTGGTATCAAAGAGATCTTACCTTTCCACTTCTGCACTTATTCCCCTAGGATTTGGGGACGAGTGAGGTGTGTTGCATGTTTAACACCACTTCTTACGCATCTGGTTTTGAGCAATCTGGGTCAAAACTGTTCACAGAACACAAAATAAATCTGTGAAAGAGGAAGCCAACCATATGCTGGCTTATTATTATTAATTATTATTAATTCCCTTTTCTCTTGCTGGGACAAGTACCTGGCAAGAAGCAATTTGAGAAAGGATGGGTTTTGGCTCCTGGGGTCTAGTCTATCATGGTGGACAAGGCATAGTGCCATAATTGCTTGAGGTTGGGACAGGAGCACTCACTCGTATCTGGGTAGATCAGGAAGTAGAGACTGGACAGGAAGCGATGTTGGGCTAGAAGCCTCAAAGCCTGCCCCCAGTTGGGAGGTGGGGCATCTCTACAAACATCAGGCATCAGAGTGTTGATCCCATGAGTCAAGAAGGAAATCTGGTTTAACAAGACTCAGTAGCTGATGTTGGTCTAAACTTCCAGAGTCTGAATCCGGGCAGTTTGTTTTAGGCACAGCTAAACGCAGCACAACTTTGGAAAGAAGTTTCCTGATAAGTAACTCAATCCTGTATGTACACCAAAGCTCAAGACATGACTACATTGAAAGTCTTTTCAAAGTTCATGGGACTTCTTCCATAAAGATGGGTTCTATCAACTGAGAAACAACACTCAAGAGAAGGATCCAGGGCAGTGGTTTTCATCCTGGGTCATGACCTCTTGGGGTTGAACAACCCTTTCATGGGAGTCACATATCATTCTGCATATCAGATGTTTGAATTATGATTTGTAGCAGTGCAAAATTCCACTTATAAAGTGGTAACAACAATAATTTTATGGTTTGGGTCACAGAAACATGTGGAACTGTATTAAAGGGTTGCAGCATTGGGAAGGTTAAGAAGCACTGGTCTAGGGAGAATGACCGAGATAAACGCAAAAGCCTGGAAGAGCCAGATGTGGCCTGGCCCTACAAATAGCACAGATATCCCCAGGCTATTGGCCATACCCACTCCCAGCCTTCTGGGCAGAAAACAGGTTATCCATCTCTGCAGCTGAAGAAACAACCCTGTGTGTGTTTGACATTCCTGGTTCCCTAGTGTTGTCTGTGAGCACAAGGACCTCATTCCCTCTACTCCCAGCTACCCATTTCTCTAGCAAGGCCTCATCTTCTAAAGGTTCTACAGCCTTCCAAACACTGCGATGGCTGAGCCTTCCAAGTATTCACACGCATGATCACTTTTCACATCCAAATTCGTAATATAGGTGTACTCACTTGTGTATACCAGCTGAGGGGGACTGTGCCATATGGTGTCTGAGATGTGGCCAAGAAAAGCCTCGTTGATAAAAGGGCCTGTGTATTGTGCATTTCTCCTACATAAGAAAAATTGTATTTCTTGGAGATGAGCATCTGCACAAAGTTCTGAAGTCTATCATGTGTGTGCAAGTAAATAAACACTCTGGGGACTTCAGAAAGGAAATCTATAATGCATCAACGTTGGGTGGAGAATTCCTAAAGACAGGAGTACATAGTCTACAATGCTTTAAAACTGTCTACTCTCAGATTCTGACTTAGCATCTAGCATCTCAGGAACATACCTTGAGACACTCTTTACAGCCAAGACATTCATTCTTGTGAATAGATAAGCTTAGATTATACTAAAACTATGAATTTGAAGTACTTTCCTGTTTTACAATGAAGAGAAACAGTAGGAGAGCATTTTACTTATAGAATAAAATGCTCAGATATGATGTTGATATAGTATCTGACTCATTAGAGCTAAACTGATATTATGGTGTAGACAATCAGTTTGTAACAAGATCATTAGGAAGAATTTTTTGCAAGAGGTATCAGGGGTTATTATCCCATCATTTGGTCTCACATGCTAGAATAGTCATGTCTCTCGGAGTCACATGTGTGTGACAAACACCAGGAGATAAAATCTGGGCTGGAAGGTTTCAAGCTGAGCTGGCATGGTGTCTTAGTTTCTTGTCTGTTGCTGTGGTGACATACTCTGGCAAAAGCAACTTAAGGGAGAAGGGTTTGCTTTGATCCATAGTTCAAGGACATAGTCCATCGTGTCTGAGAACTCAAAGTGGCAGCAGCTTGAAGCACCTTGTTTTATATCTACAAGCAGGAAGTAGAGAGAGATGAATGCATGCCACTGCTCAGCTCTCTTTCTCCGTGTAGTCCAGATGCCAGCCCAGGCACTGGTGTTTTTCACAGCAGGCAGGTTTTCCCTTTTATCATGGCTTCTTTGTAGGGACACTAACCTTACCATACATCACCTAGCCTCAGCTGCTCTCTAATCCTGTGGTGTAAGACTCTCCATCTTACATCTTTCAGGCCTTGAACACCACTACCACTGGATAACACTGCTAGGCTCTGCTGCCAGACTGACATGTAGCCTGGACCTCTTGGACCACAGTTGCGTGGTGCCTGGAGAAACCCTTCTGCAGGCAGCTGGTTTTGAAGAACTGAAAACCCCTTCTGTGTCAATTTAGGCTCTCTCCCTTTGAATGAATCGGGTCTTCAGTGGTTCTGATCTCTTTAACAATCATAGCTGCTTTCTCAGCACCATCATAAATTCCCTCCTGTCTTGAAATTTCCTCTGTCAAAAAAAAAAATAGTCCATTATCTTTAACTTCAACTTCACTTTAGTTCTCAGGACTCAGGCAACACGAAGACTGATTCTTGGACAAAATAACACATAAATGGTTCCAGACCAAGTTCCTGATAGAGGTTTTGTTTCCCTCTGAATTCTCACAAACCTGGCCTGCATTGTCTACATTTCTTTCTGTGTTTTTGTCTTTCACGCTCCCACTAGGATGGCTCAGTAAATCATTATACTTGTAAAAGGGGGAAATTGAATTGCAGGCCACATTTGGCTCAAAGGTTTTAGACCGAAGGACTGTAGATATGACTTCATGCTATTATGCAGTCTAGGCAACCTCATTCATTATGTTGGTGTGTAAGCGCATGGCATATTGAAGGCTATCTGTGAAGCTAATGGTTTCTTTTAAGTTCAGTGGTTGAGCACAACTCAGTCAAAAGTATCATGGTTTGGTCTTCAGTGCCTTCCAAGGGCCGTGTGTTGAAGGCAGTGTTGGGAGAGGGTGGACCTTTGAGGAGGTGGAATGAGCGGAGGAAGTGAGGTCCTTGTAGGTGTGCCCTTTAGTAACTACTGTTCCTCCTTTCCCCTTCCTTTCTCTTCTCCCTTCTCTTCTACTGCTTCCCAGCTGCCCCAAAGCCAATCAGCTTGCTTCCCACCCACTCCCCACTGAGAGATTCTGCTTCACTACAGCCTCAAAAGCAATAGAGCCAACTGACCATAAACCCAAACCTCTGAAGTTGTGAGGCAAAATAATTCTGTTCTACTTTAGCCATTGGTAGGTGCTTAGGCTTAATCCGTATCTTGTCTCATGAATCATGCCGCAATGAGCATACTTCACCTGTCATAGTGATTTTAAATCCATGGCTATATATTCAGTATTGCGATTATTAAGTGTGGTGGTCTGAAATAAAATGCCTCCCCCACAGGAAAGTGGCACTATTAGGAAGTGTGGCCTTGTTGGAGTAAGGATGGCCTTATTGGAGGAAGTGTGTCACTGTGGAGGTCGGTTTGAGGACCCATATATGTTCAAGCTACACCAAGTAACACAGTTACCTCCTGTTGCTTTTGGATTAAGATGTAGAATTCTCCAGCACCATGTCTACCTGCACACCACCATACTCCCAGTCAACGTGTTTCTCATGATGACAATGGACTAAACCTCTGAACTGTGAGCCGGCCCCAAATAAATGCTTTCCTTTATAAGAGCTGCCATGCTCATGCTGTCTCTTCACAGAAATAGAAACCCTAACTAAGACACCAAGTCATATAATTATTCTGTTTGGGCTTGCTGAGGACTCTCTGTACTGTTTTCCATAATAGCTATATTAATTTCAATTGTTGCCAAAGCTGCACAAGGACTTCTTCTTCTCCACAGCCTTCTAGATACTTTTTTTTTTTTGCCATCTTATGTGTCTGTGTGAATACTTGATAGATTATAAAAAGGCCACTTGATTGAAACACATTTTTGTTACATTTATTTAACTATTTGTGTGCATCCTTATGTATTGTAGGTGCATGTGTGTGTATGTCAGAGAATAGCCTGAGCGAGTCACATCTCTCCTTTTTGCGGGGCTAGGAAATTGAGTTCAGGTCAGCAGGCTCGACAAAGCGCCTTTACCTGTGAAGCCATCCCATTGGCCCACGTTCTTGATTTTTGTATTTTATTTTGCATTTATTATTTGGTGGGTCTATGTACATGCATGGGTGTGTGAGTCTGTGTATGTCACTATGCATGTGGACACCAGAGGACAGCCTGTGGAGTTGGTTCTTGACTTCCAGCATGTATGTGACTTCTGGGTATTAAACTCAGGTTGTTGAGCATGGCAGCATCTTGAGCCATCTTGCTGTCCTAAGCCTACCTTTTGTGGGTGGGTGTGACTAATTGCCTGCTTTCAGAATTTCTTTCTGATGAGCACATTGCTGAAACTCCTCTCACTGAGCGGTGACGATGCGTGACAGCTATAAAGAGCTGGTGCCGACATTAGTTAAATGTTGCTTTTAAGCACTGAAGCCTGCCATGCAGAGTTTAGAATTATTTTTTATTTTTTCTGACACAGGATCTCACTATGTAGCCTTGGCTTTCCTGGAACTCACTATGTAGACAAGGCTGACCTCGAAGTCAAAGAAATCTGCCTGCTTCTGCCTCCCACCATGCCCATGTTTTGAGACAGGGTTCCTTTGAGTAGCCTTGGTTATCCTAGAACTAACTCTGTAGACTAGGCTGTCCTCCAACTCACAGAGATCTGCCTGCCTCTGCCTTCCAAGTGCTGGGATTAAAGGTGTGCGCCACCATTGCCCGACTAGAATTATTTTTTAAGTCCTCATAGTAGGTTTTTCTCTACTCTTTGGCACCATATTTTTCATTGATCAGATGCACTGAAAGTAGCTGAAGGAAACTGTCTAAATTGTGGAGTTAATAAAATAGGGATTGTCTGTGTGTTGAGAATGGATTAAAATGGTAGCGGTTCTACCTTGGTCAGTGATGTCGCTTGATTTAGGCCATCCTTGGTGCTTCTTCCCAAGAGCAAATTCTGGTGCTCACAGTTGACATTTCTACATGCTAGCTCCTTAGGCACTTTTAGAACTGCTAAATTCCCATTTTGAACTGTTAAATATTACATGACAGCTCTATTGTCTCTAGCCAGTTCTCAGAATTAATGCTTTGTCAAGGGAGACTATTCTAGAAGTGTCCCTGAGAGCTGGATAAGGCACATAAGTAAACAGGAAAAGGCAACATCACAAATTCACAGGAACACCCAAAGATGACTTTGCTGTGAAGATTATAACTGCGTCTGTGATAATTCAAATAATTCTGTATAAAAGACGATGGCTTAGTGTTGAGATTCCTTCTTTGTTACTTGCCCATTACACAGATTGCTTATTTGCCCATTATATAGATTGCTGTCTTCCTATTGGTAGAACACTAAGGGTAGGTTGGTTGCTTTTTATGATTTGACATTTATTGGTTTAAGGTTTCTCTCACTCATGGATTTATTCATATCACTCAGAAGGCTATCTGGCAAAACGTAAATGCTTTGACTTAGAGAGAGAATGGGTTATACCCATTCCTTATTAGTCTTGGAACTGGGGTATATATTCATTAGCATTTCAAAGGTCGGATTCTTTTATAAAGTAATAACCAGTTAAACTCATCTTTTAAGTACTATGCCAGAATTTGCTGTTGTGTTAATATATATATATATATGTATATGTATATATATATATATATATGTTTGTAGAGGGCAACACAGTGGCTTGGGGGTAAAATGACTGGTCCCCAGGACTCACATGGTGAAATAAAAAATTGGCTCTTGAATGTTGTCCCCTGTCTACCATATGTTCATGATGGAATGTGTGCACCTACACACACACACACACACACACACACACACACACACATACACACATTGAATAAATAAATGCTATATAAAAAATTAAAAATGTTTATAAAAATAAAATAGGAACTGCAGAGTATGTGTTCGTTACTGCCTTGCCTTTCCCTCTGTCTTTAAGCCTGTCTTCAGTTACTATGAGAAGCAGTGTGTGGCAATGACCACCGGGCACCTTACGTTGTCAGTTAGCCAATATGCCAGTTGTTTTTCTTGTTGCTCTGACAAAAACAGGGAAGTCACAGTTTATTTTGGTTCATAGTTTGAGGTGGCCATGGTGGGGAAGGCTCGGGTGAGATCATGAAGTGCCTGGTCCTGCTGTGCTCTCTTCCCTTTGTTCTTAAGTCTGGGACCTCATTCCCTGGGACAATACCACCTTCATTCAACCTGAGACTTCCCTTCTCAATCACCTGCCTTTGAAAACACTCCCAGAAGTGAGTCTCCTGGTGAATCCAAAGCCTGTCAAACTGACAATCAAGATTAACCAACACAAGTCAAGCAGAGGGGCTGGAGAGATGACTCAGTGGTTAAGAGCACTGGCTACTCTTCCAGAGGGCCCAGGTTCAATTCCTAGCACCCACATGGTCACTCGGGGTCATCTCTAGTTCTAGTTCCAGGGTATCTAATGCCCTCTTCTGGACTCACCTAGCTCTGTGCACCCAGACATTCATGCAGGCAAAATACCCCACATATAAAATAATAAATCAAACAAAACAAAAACCCAAAGGCAACCCAAATATGCCCAAATAAATTCTTTTTAACTGCGAAATCCAATCGCTGGTCTTCAAATGCTTATGGCTATCTTTTAATGCAAAATGCATTTATGCATCTGTAAGAGGCCCCCTCTGCACACTTTAACAGTTCTAAGACTGTTTTAAAGCCCCAAATCCAAGGTCTTTTCTGAGACTGAAGGCAATCTCTTAGCTATGAACCCTGTTTTAAATTTTAGCCATTATGGTGACAGTAGGTTGGTGTGTGTGTGTGTGTGTGTGGTGTGTGTGTGTGTGTATCTGAACCTAGGCAAGTATATTACCACTGAGCTAAATCCTTAGCCCACAAACAAACAAACAAAAAACAGGTCCCATGCTTCTAACATACATTCATAAGGAGCAAAAATTCTCAGTAAAACAGGAGGGATGAGAGGAGAGTAAAGACTGAACAAAATGGTTGGGGCTAGAGAGATGGCTCAGAGGTTAAGAGCACTGCCCACTCTTCCAAAGGTTCTGAGTTCAATTCCCAGCAACCACATGGTGGCCCACAACCATCTGTAATGGGGTCTGGTGCCCTCTTCTGGCCTGCAGGCATACACAGAATATTGAATACATAATAAAATAGATATTTAAAAAAAAAGACTGAACCAAAACAACGATCAAAACCCAGCAGGCAAAATGCCAAATCCTCCAGCTCCATATCCACCATCTGGCACTGGGGCATTGTATGAGCTCCAGTAGACCTGGGTATCCCTGTTTCTCAATTCTGCTGTTTATAACACACTGAACTCTCTGGAGTTGGTTCCAATCTGGGCCTGCAGTTCCCTCGGTGGATAGCCCCTGGTCCTGGCAAGTCCAGCGTCCTGGGGTTTTCATTTCAATTTAGGTTTCCCCTTCACAACTTTATGCAATGGCTGTTGGGGCTTCCCTGCAGGGAATCCAACCCTGCTACACATTGCCTGACTCCAGCAGCTTCCTGGAATCCTGGTGAAAACACTTATGACCCTGTAGGTCTTGAATTTGTATGCCTGTAAAATTACATGGGCAATGGAGTCCTACTGCCAGCTAGTTCTCAGGCCTTCTACCATGGTTCTGTGAGTTTTATCTTCGAACAGGAAACTCTTTCAGTGGTATTTTCAATCAGGGTTCTCTCATTTTTTTTTTTGTTGAAAATTTGCCTTTTCAGAAGTTGCAGCTTGAGCTGGTGGTGGTGCACATGCTTAATCCTAACACTATGGAGGCAAAGGCAGGTGGGTCTCTGAGTTCAAGACCAGCCTGGTCCACAGAGATAGTTCCAGGACAGTCAGGGCTGTTGCATAGAGAAATCTTGTTTCAGAAAAGCACGTGTGTGTGTGTGTGTGTGTGTGTGTGTGTGTGTGTGAGAGAGAGAGAGAGAGAGAGAGAGAGAGAGAGAGAGAGAGTTGCAGCCTTCATTGAATGGGATCTCAGGCCACCTTTCTCATTGTCTCAGTGAAGAGTGTACTTCTCTTAATAGCACTGATTTTTTTTTAACAGTTACAGCTTCTTTGACACATCTGCTGTGTTTGTATCTTTAAACTTGATCTCACCCCTTTCCTTGCCAAGCTGCCCATTTTCATATAATCCTCCTCTGAATTCTCCCATTAACTACAATAACACTGTGAACAATAATCATGCCACAGCCCAAATATTACGATGTTTTGACATCTCTCCTGCCATACTACTCAGTGCATTGCTTTTGAATTCAGCTTGACTTTGATTATCAGAGCACACGAAGAACACAGCTGCTTTCTTTGCCAGAATGTAGCCCGAGTGGCTTCCCGCTTAGTTCGGAATAGTGCTTGTTGTCTTCTGAAGCCTCAGAACTGATCTCCCTGTGTCTGCATTTCTCTAGACTTCCACACCCCCACTGGAATGGGCATTGAAACTCTGTTCACACAATTCTAGGGCTTCTCTAGTCCAAAATGTCAAAAGCTCTGCCAGAATATTCCTGCGAGCCAACTCTGAAGATGCAGGGACCCCACGGTCAGGTCTATTACTGAAGTCACCTCACTCCTCCCTCACTTCTCGCTACCAGTTCCCGGAAGTAGTTGCTTTTCTTGGTGCTGGGACAAAGCACCCGAGCAAAGATGCTTTAGAGAGGGTTGGTCTGGCTTCAGTCCTTAATGATGTGGCAGCACAGAAGGTGTGTGAGGTCACCTTGTGTCACAGTCGGGGAGCAGCGAAGGATGAGCTCTGGCTCTTTCATTTTATTTAGTATGGGATCCCCAGTCTGTGGGATGATGCCCTCCACATTAGGAAGAGGTCTTCCCTCATCACTGCCTGTCTGGGAAATGCCCTCATAGACATGCCCAGAAGCATGGCTCCTAGGTGATTTCAAATCTCGTTGACAGTGAGGGCTGACCGTTGCTTCTTGCTTTAGGCATAAATGTAGTGAGGTGTGATTTCCAGCACATAGTAGGGTCTGTCAACTTTAAGGCTGGCATTTGGTGTGTTTTGGCAGATGTTTACAGTCATGCAGTTAGCATCACTATCAGAATACAAGAAGTTTTGATCATGCCCAGTGTTTGCTTGGGTCTTTATGCAACATCTTTTCTTCTACTGCCCCTCCTGATTACTTGAGAGGCTCTCTAACACCAGTGACGTCAACATGTATGTAAATCCTTTTTGGGTAGCTAAAGGATAGAATTGCCAACTCTTAGATGACAAATGTATGTTTATCTTGAAAACATCCACCATATATCCTCCAATGTGACTGTACGACTTTGTATTCCCAGGAGCAACATGTGAAAGTTTCAGGGTATTTTAATTTAATTTAAATTAATATTTTATTTTATTAATTAATTTATTTAATTTAATTTTATTTATTTGGTGTGTGTGTGTGTGTCTGTGTGTATGCACACACACAACCAAACCTAGGCAAGTATATTACCACTAGGTTAAACCCTTAACCCACAGGTTTAAAGAACTATATTATACGTCTCATGGGTATAAATCTTTTGCCAAACATATATCTTACTTATATTTTCTCCTAAATTGTGGTCCAGTGTTCAAAAAAATAATTTTGGAACTGGAGTTAAGAGTTCAGCAGTTAAGAGTATGTAATGCTTTTTCAGAGGATTCGAAATTAACAATAAATCTTAAAAAAATGATTAAAAATTAACAATAGGTTAAAAAAGGAGTTTTAGGTTCACACAAAGTTTGGAGAAGGGCACAGAGTCTCCCACCTTCTCCGTGCTCCCAAACACAGTTCTCCCCATCATCAGCTCGCACCAGAGTGGGAGGTTTGTTCTAACTGCTGAGCCCATTTAATGTATCCTTGGCCCTACTAAGTATAGCAGGAAGGGAACAGCTGTCTGCCTACAATCCATGTGTCAGTCTTACACTTAACTTCCTTCTGAAATGAGGTTTATTACAATGAGGTTTATTACCTCAATGGCCACGATTGGACTTTAATGGTGGGAGGAGAGTATTAGACAGAAGCAACATAAAAATGGAGAACAGAGCAGGAAGGGCTGTTAAAGGAAAGGAGCGCCTTCCCTTTAACGCTTGTGAGAGGGGCTTAAAGAGGCAGCGGAAAGGCGGCTCAGTGGTCAAGATCACTGGCTGTTCTTCCAGATGACTCAGGTTCAGTTTCTACACTGATATGACAGTTACAACATCTGTAATTCCAGGTCCAGGTGATCCAGAGTCTCTTTTGGCCCCTACAGGCAGCAGCCATGCATATGGGCACAGACACACATGCACATGAGAAACTTTTAAACACGAAATAAGATTTAAAAAAATTCTAATGAGGAGTGAGAACGAGAACATTGGGGTGCGAGGGAAAGAAAGGGAGCTAGATTCCTGCAATGAGAGAGATGGGGCCTAGGCTAGACCAGGGGAGCCTCTTCAATGAGCAGCCTTCATTTCTGGACCAAATTTCTGCGAGGTCTCCTCTGAGGGGTCTCAGACTGATCTCCAAAACAAAAGAAAGTCTAGTTGTTCTTTTTTTTTTTTTTTTTTGATTTTTCTAGACAGGGTTTCTCTGTAGCTTTTTGGTTCCTGTCCTGGAACTAGCTCTTGTAGACCAGGCTGGCCTCGAACTCACAGAGATCCGCCTGCCTCTGCCTCCCGAGTGCTGGGATTAAAGGTGCGCGCCACCACCGCCCGGCTTTAGTTGGTTCTTTTTACAGTCTAATTTTTTTCATAACTTTTTTAGGGATGAAGGAAAGTTTCACATCATGTGATTTAGCTCAGCGGAATGCTTATGATAAGGAACATGGGGTAGCCAGGTACCATATAGCACAGACTGCTTGTTGGCTCTGTCCCAGAGAGGGCTGCAGGGAGGCATGGCATGATGCAGGAGTGGAAACATGCTCAGAGCCATAGGCTCCTGTTTTACCAATCATCCAGTGTACACAGTTTGTAATAATGTTTCTCAGTGACATTTATTTCAATGTCTGTTTGGCATTTGTGTGTGTGTGCGTGCGTGTGTGTGTACGTGTGTGTGTGTGCATGTGTGTGTGTGTGTGTGTGTGTGTGTGGAGCCCACAGACTGATCTTCAAGTCTCTTCCTCAGTTGCTTCTCTGACTTACATTTTCAAGACAGGGTCTCTCATGGAACTGAGATTCACCAGTTGGCTAGTCTGTCTGGCCAGCAAGTCCCCAGGATCCCCTGTCTTTACCTTTCCAGGACTGGGGTTATAAGCACACCCACAATATTTGATTCTTCTTTGTGGGTACTGGGAATCTGAACTCAGGTCAACACTTTACAGACTGAACCAGCATCCCAGGCTCACAAATTTATTATCTGTATTGTTTAACCTAGTGTTTCATTGGCTTTTTACTGGGGAGATATAAGCAAATATCCAGTCACCCCAGATAGGCACCAGCTGTTGATCAAGATAAAATTTCCCCAAATTTCTTGCTGAGTTTTTTTGGTTTTCTTACTTATCATGGGCATTTTCCACGGCTTCCTGCAGCCTTCTCTGGGACAGGGAGTCAATAAGCAGTCTGTGCTATTTATGGTACCTGGCTACCCCATGTAAATCACATGATGTGACCCCAATTAGCTATACCACTGTAAAGTTCCACCCCTGAAAAGACTGTAATTGATGGAAACTGCCTCCTGGAGTTCAGCCTTTAACCAGCCTTTACTTGCCTTTCCCAGGATCACTTGTGGTGGGGAGGGGAGAGTTATAGCTAGAATTCCAGGTAGGGTTTTCTGATCCTCCCCTGGGAGAGTCTATAGCTCTATTACCATTGTTAAAGACTTGGCTACTAATCTATTAGCCCAGTGTAGTTGCCGTGGCAACAGGAACAAAGTCCAAGAACAGCATCTTGTATGACCCGAGCAAAAAGCTCCAATCAAAGCGTAGATACGTTGTGTAACTACTGGTTGGTTAATGGCTAGGGAATAGGTGTTCTGTGTAATTGGAAATTCTGGTTATTAGAAAATCAGATACGTAATTTCCACATTCATAGACTTTGGTAATGATGAAATATATTTGACTATGAAATAACCCTATATATGTCAATATTTGTTGTCATCATCTTTGGTGGCTCTGAGAATACTCTAAAGTCTTTTACAGACGTAGCCTATAACTGTGGAGTCAGACATGAGAATAGAAATCATAATAATAGCAATCACTGCTATAGCTGACACTGACTGAGCACCTACAGAGTGTTCAAGTCTTTCTCTGCATTATCTCATTTTCTTGCCTCGGTAATGCTGTAGGTGTAAAAAAAAAATGGTCTTGCTTTTTAAATCTAAGATAGTTAAGGTAGTTAGTTCAACTAACTCGTTTTTTCCTGAACCTTTCCCTTTGCACCGATTAGCCAATCACATTGGTGGAAATCAACCTTCTTCCAATGGGATGAGACCCAGTTCACCAACATCAGGGATAAAAATGGGAGCTATGTTGCCCTTGGAGATGTTGTGAGTCCATTGTGAGTCCTGGCACACCCTTTTTACAAAAAGAGTTGCCTTGCAGGCCACTGTTGCTTTGTTTGTGTGTTCTTTTGTGTTTTGTGTGACACAGAACTTCTTTCTTTCCTTCCTCTCTCCATCCCTCCCTTCCTCCCTCCCTCCCTCCCTCCCTCCCTCCCTCCCTCCCTCCCTCCCTCCCTCCCTTCCTTCCTTCCTTCCTTTTTTTTTGAGACAGCCTTCTCTGTGTAGCCTTGGCTGTCCTGGAACTCACTTTGTAGACAAAGTTGACTTCAAACTCACAGAGATCCACCTGCCCTTGCCTCCCGAGTACTGGGATTAAAGGTGTGCACCACCACCCCCAACTATTGTTTGTTTCTAACAGAAGCACTATGAGCTCCTATCAATAGACAAAGAAAGACATCAGTGAGACTGAGTAATTTTTTCTGGGGTCACAGGACTAGTCCCCCAAAGAGACCTACATGGTCATCTTAGATGTACCTGAACATCTGACACACTAGTCTGAATTCTTATGAGCCACTTGAATATTGGGTTGAGTGGTCATTGACCATAGAACACTGAACATTATTTTAATCATGACTTTTTTGAGACATGTACCCCAGGCTGGCTGTGAACTTGCCGTGTGTTCAAGGATGAACTTGAGATTGAACTCAGAGCTCTGCACATGGTAGGCAAGCATTCTATCAGCTGAGCTCTTTCTCACCCCTTATTATTTTTATTTTAAAATAAAATCCCAGTCTGGTCACTGGCCATATTTCCTTTACTGTATCATCAGGAAATTCTAAAAAAAGCCAGGTGTATTAGCCTAAGTAAATCTGTGTTTATAAAAACCGTTCTGATTGTTAGATGACAAGTAAAACGAAGTGTTTACAAAAGAAAACGCTTTAAACTGGAATAATTAAAGCACCGTTCACGTGTTGTTCTGAAGATTACCCGAGAAGATACATTTGAAGTTGTCAGTGCAGTATCATATACTAATAAAGGTCCAACATTGTCTTATAAAATTATATTTCCATCCTTCCTATAACTATAGTTTTTGACTACTACAGTATATGACATCACTCCACTTGTGCCTAGGTGTTACCATGGAGATGGTGTTTTGTCGAGTTCCCAAAGAGATGGCTATGTCACTCTGTGCTTGTTTACCTGGAAGGTGCTTCCTGGCAGTGACTGAATCGTCCCAAGAGATAAATTAAACAGCTGGCTGTGCTGCTGAGTCTTCCCTGTAATTACTGGAAAAATGTCACGCAGAATACTTTCAATGTGTTTTTCAGATAATGTGTCTTTTCCTGCCATCCCGTGGCAGGTAATTAGTAATAAAAACTGAAGATGGAAATCTGAATGAGCTTCCTTTTCATTGAGGATGCTCTTATGATTTCCTCCGCTCACAGTTTCAAAAATATTTAGAAAACTTCAACTCATATTTTCTTGAGTCATAGACACCTGTACGCTACTCATACACATGAGTGTGTCTGTTAGTCTGCGTTTCTCTGTGTGTGTGTGCATGCGTGTGCATGAGTGTGTCTGTTAGTCTGTGTGTGTGCATGCGTGTGTCTGTATGTCTGCGTGTTCGAATCTGTGTCTGTGTGTGTGTCCTACTTCCAGACAAGTATATGAGCACTGCTCTACTGCACCAGCACCACGCCTGCTGCCGTGCTCCCTGCCCTGATGTGAAATGCACTCACCATCTGGAACACTAGGCTCCATCTAACCCTTTATTCTCTACGTTGCCTTGGTCACGGCGTCTTCTCACAGTGACAGAAAAGTGACTGAGACAGCCAGTGTGCTGCCTGCCTCCTGTGGGGTACTAGGGGTGGAACCCAGGACTTCAGTGTGATAGGCAATCACACTAGCGACTGAGCCACACCCAGACAGGAACTGATCTTTGGAATCTCTAAACTAGGAAGAATAACTTCTTGTTAGTGTTGGATGGCATAAATGATGTTTGCACCACAGTTTCTGAAGCCAATCTTTAATAACAGTTATGCTATCATATTATTCCTATGAGATTATAGTTCAACTAAAATAATGCTCGAGTTTCATACTCTTATACATCGGATGTTTGAGAAATTGCTATCCCTGTAAATATCGACTTAACAAGTGAATTTTATTTTTATATAAATTGTCTTTCATGTTTACTTTCATAACTTCCTTGGAGGCAGGGTCTTACTCTGCAGCTTAGGCTGGCCGTGTACGCTGTAGAGCTGCCCTTCCTGAGCGCAGGGAACACACACACCATCATGCCTAGCCACACAAATCAATTTTTATTCTACATGAGCTTGCCTGTTAAAAAGCATAACATGTAAGCTACGTGTGGGGGCACGAATCTTTAACCCCTGTGTTCTGGAGGCAGAGGCAGGTGGATCTCTGTGAGTTCAAGACCAGTGTGATCTGCATACTGAATTTCAGGCTTGCCAGGGCTAGATGTAGTGAAACTCTGTCTAAAAACATTTTTTTAAAATAGAAAAGTGACTTTTTGAGAAATGCATGTAATGGAAGCTCATTCAAACCTCCGTGAGTTTTAGCTGCAACTTATAACTCTAGTGAAGGCAAAATGGAAAAGATTCTATGTGGGAACAGCTTCTACCTAGAACACAGCAAACACCCAAGGACTGCCATTCTTCCTTATAAAGGGCTACACGTGCTTTCTATAAAAGGCTAGACAGTAACTGTTTTAGGCTGTGTGGGTATCCCATTTCTGTCATGACTCCCCAATTTTGCTGTTGTGATAGGAGAACCGGACTCCATTATGCAAATGAGTTTGTATAACTGCATTCCGACACAACTTTATTTACCGAATCTGTCCGGTACTTGGCCAGCCCCTGGTTTGTGTACCAACTTGACCCGAGAGAATGCACTGTGACTGTTAGGTAGATAGGGGAACTTGAGGATTGCTTTCCATATGCTGTCTGCTCATTTCCCAGGGCTGGGCTCAAGCCACCGTGTGTCACCTTGTGCCTCTGTAAGATGCTGCCGACAGAGGGACAGGTTAAACAGGGCCATTAAGCTGACGGTCTTCTTATGAACAAAAGCATTTCATGGTTGAACAAATAAAATATTAATTCCAAAAACTGGTTTTTCTTTTCTTAATTGGAAAAAATGGAAATTGCGAAAAATAATAAAAGACATACCAAAAGACTCCCATTAAGGTTGTACTACCTATGGGTGTGAATTCCTGAAGGGAAGCTGTCTTTGTAGGGCGATCAGCTGTTGGAACTGCAGAGATGTGGAGAGGCTGGGGTGGGGCCAGTCCAGAGACTAATTACAACTGATCCTGGGTCATCTTTAGCCTAGCCATTACTTGTCCCACTCTGTGTTGGGCATAATATCCTTCTAAACATTCTGACCAGCAGATTTTAACAAGCTTTTTGAATGTATTAACTTAACAAAACCCTAGCTTCCCCCCAATCACAGAGTTAGAGTTGTGTCTGATGGCAGCTGAGGCTAATAGCAGAGTTTGCCCCTCTTGCTGTCAGTCCCTGCCTTGTATACAGCAGTGTATTGGAAAGGTGTATTGATTTAAGGATTTCTTTATCCTGTTACCACAAATAAACGGAACTGCTTCCATGTTGGAACATGGAACATGGGGTAGCCTGGATCCATGATCACTTATTTTTATTTGGCTTCTGAATAACCCGTCTCTTAAGCCCTTTGAGGTGGGAGCGGTGTTTTGGGTTGACATACCCAAGCTATTAAATTTGAACAAGTGAGAGTCTAGTTTTAAAAATTACTTTACATACCAGAAAATTTATTCCACTCTGTGTACATAATTCAGTGATTTTTTTGTGGGGGAGGGGCGTGGATTTATAGAACTGTGCAATCTTGACCAGAATCCACTTTTAGAACACTCACTTTCCTCCTTCTAAAGTAAAAGTGACATAAAATAGGGCGGGCTTGGCAGGTAAGGGCACTGGCTGCTCTTCCATGGACCAAAGTTAATACCCAGCACCCACATGGTGTTCCACAGCTATCTGTAACTCTAGTTCCAGGAAATCCGATGCCCTTTTCTGGCCTCCTCGGGCACTATACCCATGTGGTGTCCACACATACCATACTGGCAAGTACCCACACATAAAATCAAATGGAAGAAAAGAGAAAAAAAGGTTTTAAAAGTTGACATAGAAGAAAGTGTATATAATTACCTATACAGTCTGAAAGGGTTTGGCATTCCCCAGCTCACTGAAATGACCTGTGAGCACAGCTAGTGTCTGGTCTTCCTCGTGCATCTTAGTCCCCAGGCAAGAACAGATTTGCCATTATTACCAGGGACTGATTGGCATTATCTAGAATTTTCTAAGGTAAATCACGTAGCTTGTGTTTTTAAAGTGTCTTTCTTTCCCTTACCTTAGAGTTTATCCAGATTTTAGTGAATATCACTAATTCATTTCCTTTTGTTGATGACCAGCATTCTCGTGTAAGAAAGCGATGTGATTTTTCTGCCCCCTTTGAGGTAGACAATTAGGCTGTTTCTAGTTTTACCGACTACAGATCACGTGTGTCTATTCTGCCTTTGTGGGCACACACACTATCATTTCTGTGTGAATACACCCAAGAATATCATACATTAGGTGTGTGTTTAGTTCATTAGGACTTTACCAAAATGTTTTCCAAAACAACTGTACCATTTTATATTCCTACCAGCAGTATGTGAGGATTCTAGTGACTTACTACCTTGAGAATTATCCATCTGAATAGGTGTTTGATAGTATTCAATTGTGGTTTTAATGTGTTGTACTATTTGAACAAGGCTTGTGTAGAATCAAGAACTGAGGTGCTATTTGGGGAAGTTTAGGAGGTAGAGGCTTCTGGAGGAAGTACATCACTGGGCTTTGAGGTTTACAACCCCACCCCACTTCATTCTTTCTCTCGGCTTTGTTCTTGTGGTTGAAGAAGTGAGGTCTGAGCTTCCTGCTCTGCCTTGCTGTTGCTGTGCCTCCCCTGGGATGGACGTTGTCTCTGGAACCATAAGCGCTTTTTTCTATAAGTTTCCTTAGTTATGGTGTTTTATTGCAGCAACATAAAAGAAAATAGGAGCCTGACATTTTCACCTGCTTCTTTGCCATCCACGTGTCTTCCCTGGTAAAGTGTCCACTCAGGCATATTTCCCCCAGCTATCTTCTAGACTCAGGGCATCCTGGCCTTCACAATTTGTCTATAATCTGTCTTGGGGTTAATGTGGAGAGCTACTGGCCTCAGCATTGTTTCTTGAGAATACTGTCCCTTCCCAGGGAATTACATTTGTGCCCTGATGAAAAGCCAGTGGCTTACGTGTTTATGTTCATCTGCCTCTCAGTTTCACTCTCCAGCTTTTTACTTCATCTGTCTTGGTATGGGCCAGTATCACACTGGCCCAAGAGTGACATCTAGAAGTCTTGGCATTAGGCTGTCTATGTTCTCCACCTGGATTGCTGGACATCCTTTGTTCTTTGTATTTTATACAAATTTTAGAATGAGTTCATCAGTTTCTACAAAAACCCGGTTGGAATTTTGACTGGAATCACGTTGCATGCATATGCCTATTTTGGGAGAATTGATAGTTTAACAACATTGACTATCCCAAGCCAGGAGTAAGGTACACATCTTTTCCACTTTATTGAATCTTTAAATTCTTTCCACGTGTTTTTACAGTTTCAACACAAAGCCATTGTATGTTTTATCTGATTTAGCTCTATGTTATATGTATTTATACTTATGTATTTCTAAAGTTTAAAATTTTTTATATTATTATTATATATGTTTATATATGATGTGTGTATCCGTGTGGGTACAGGAAAGCTGGGTGTACATGTGGAGGTTGAAGGACAAGTTTCAGGAGTTGTGTCTCTTCTTCCACGTTGGCTTTGAGCAGGATTTCTCTGTTTTCTGCCTTGCTGTGTAATTCAGGTCAGGTCACAATCTTCCAGGCTTTTGGCTCTGCTTCCCACTTCACTGTCGAATGCTGGGATTACAAAAGCCTGCTACCGCATCCGACCTTCTTATGCAGGTCCCAGGGATTGAACTCAACTCACCTGGCTGGTGTAGCGTGCAATATTATCCACTGAACCATCTCATCAGCTCCTCCATGTGTATGTATGTATCTATACATATACTTATATAGATACATACATGTAACATACATATGTGTGTACCAGTATACTTTGAACCTTTATATTTTTTGATGCTTTTACAAATAGTATTGTGTTCCCAATCATATATATATATATATATATATATGTATATATATACACACAATTGATTTAAATGTTCATCTTGTATCTTTCACACTTCCAAAACTTACTAATTAGCTCTATGAACTTTGTTTTTAACATATAGTTTTTTAATTTAAACTTATGTTTTTGGCAAAAATACATAAGTATTACACTGTCAATGTATTTTGTTTTCTTTATTTTCTCTCAAACATTAGAGACAAGTATTTTCCCAAGGCATAAAACTTTTCATAAATATTAAAATTAATAGCCACACTATGTCTTTACACTTCGTTAGTCTCTCTGTTACTACTGCTATCTCTGTTTTTCTGATATACAGAATGTATTGATAAATATTGTCTTTGGGCATGGCTGGATCTCAGTTGGCAGAGTGCTTGTCGAGCATGCTTGAAACCTGGTTTCAATCCCCAGCACTGCATGAAGCAAGCAGGAGGAGGAAGACTGCAAAGCTATCTTTAACTCTCCAATGAGTTGAAATGCATGCTCACTTGGAAAGCATGAGCCCTGTCTCCAAAACGCAAATCTATGTATTTATATCTATGTATGTATGTAAAAGCCTGACTGCACAAGTCTGCACCAGTATCCTGTAAGAATGACCAGTCCACTGAGGTCTGTAAGCTGCCTCAATCCTGACCTAGTCTATGCTTTGCTGGCAACTGACTAGCTTCACCTTTTACTGTTTGCATTTTCTGTTTCTTTGGTAACTTGTGACGCTTCATGGTTTTCACTAGTGTTTTGATTAGCTTCGTGCAGTTTCTGTTTGAAGTATTGAAGGAATCATTTTTCACTTTTTATAAACCTGTTGAATTATTTCCTTCCTCCTTCCTTTTTTTTTCTTAACTAACTAATAAAAACCATAATGAGTTTTGAAAGGAAATCATGGGCTAACTTTTCTCAGGCTTCCTGACAGCCATCCTTAGAGTCGTCCTGAGGCACTGAGAGCACACACTCAAAAGTGGCCATCATGATGCTTTGAAGTCACAGCACAAATGTGACTTCACGTTTGAATGGCTTCCTTCTAGGTCCCAGATATGGATTAAGGGCAAATGGATTCTTCTGTATACACTTGTACATTCTTTTTGAGGGGACAAGTTATACTCTAAATCATTTTCAGATTTCTTTGAGAATATTTCTATAGGGTTCTCGATATGAGTCAGTGGCTACTGCTGGAAGGAAAGGCAAGAAGTCTATTTAGGGCCTTTGCCT
The DNA here is from genome assembly GCA_025134845.1 of Neodon shergylaensis. Classification (NCBI taxonomy): domain Eukaryota; kingdom Metazoa; phylum Chordata; class Mammalia; order Rodentia; family Cricetidae; genus Neodon; species Neodon shergylaensis. The sequence goes on from JABTXL010000001.1 coordinate 3,221,441, forward strand.
CTCTCCTTCATGACCCAAGATGCTCCCCAGATACCCCGAGTGATAGACTGCTCCCTGACCGCTGTGGTAGCTGGTCTTTTGCTGTCAGATCTCTGTCAAAGTAATTTAATCTTTTAAAAGAAAAAAAACCCACTTCTCAAAACAACTGAGAATAAAGGACCCTATCCCTGTGCCGGTGGATGGAAGGGATGAGGGAAGGGGTATTTTCTTTAAGTCTGGTGCCCTGGTACAATGAAGTGTGCTGGCAGTCTCCCGGGAAATTGCGTGCATTTAGAATGAGAGTTGTATCACTGGTGCGATACTGCAGTGGTGTGTGGACCAGCTTTCATGTCTCTTATCTTTAGTAGCTGTGTCCCCATGCATGTGCAAGAGGTGGCTTCCCATCACTGTGTCCCATGCTGACTTCACTAGGCATTTGAGGACAGCAGGCACACACACACAGAACACAAGGCTGCGGTCTGGTTCTAGGTGCAAGCCCAGTTTCCAAGCCTGGACCTAATTCATATTCATAGTTAGTTCAGTGGCGGCATTGGTTCCTGGGGCTAGTGATGGGGCAACTGAGCATGTGCGTCCTGGTCCAGCAGGATCATAGGAGCTATACTCAAAGACTGAGGAAAAACTGGAGGGAGAGGGCAATTCTGAAGTTGCTAAGTAAAAACTCAAGTCCAGATGCTGCAGCAGCAGTCCAGTCCCATTGCAAGAAGGCTATGAGAGCCCAAAAGAACCCCAACAAAGGAAGGCAGTGAACTGTGACTGAGCCCGGTGAGGGTAATGTGAGGACTTTGTGACTTTAAACCACAGGGACCAACTTTGTGAGTCTCAGACTCTGGGGTGGGAGGAGGGATAGAGGCTCACAAGGATAGACAGGGTCCTTGGGGAGCCAGCACATGGCTGTTCAGATCCTGTTGTAAGGATGAGGTTCACAAGGATAGACGGGGTCCTCGGGGAGCCAGCACACGGCTGCTCAGATCCTGTTGTAAGATGAAGTTCACAAGGATAGACGGAGTCCTCGGGGAGCCAGCACATGGCTGCTCAGATTCTGTTGTAAGGATGAGGTTCACAAGGATAGACGGGGTCCTCGGGAAGCCAGCACATGGCTGTTCAGATTCTGTTGTAAGGATGAGGTTCACAAGGATAAACGGGGTCCTCGGGGAGCCAGCACATGGCTGCTCAGATTCTGTTGTAAGGATGAGGTTCACAAGGATAGACGGGGTCCTCGGGGAGCCAGCACACGGCTGCTCAGATCCTGTTGTAAGATGAGGCTTCAGCTGCTTTTGTCTATTCACACGAGATTCACGGCTTGCATCTCCGTCTGTCTCTATTCAACAAATCTTCATCAGTTTAGGGACGGCAGTCCTCAGCCCTTGATACTGAGGCAATGAAGAATAGCCCCTCGTCCCACAGACCTGACACACCGTGAGAGAGGTGGATGATAAGAGATCAGCGAGCACACACATGTGCTGGTGTGAGTGCTGACGGAAGCTCCAACAGTGAGGGCAACCAAACATCCTGATGGCAGGTGCGGAACTCTGTGTGCAGACCCGTGGGGAGCCATGGCTACTCTGGGGAATAGTGTTTCAGCAAGGTTCTGGAAGAAGTCTGAAACCGAGCCACATGGGCACAGAGGGACCCTGTGGAGAGAAAAGAGCATCTGACTGTACCTAAGACCTGGGCACAACAGGATGAGATGCCCAGAGAGATCTCTGGCAGGCACATGGAACTCTGGATTTTCAGAATTCCACTGATTGCATCAGAAGGAGAGACCTAGCAAGACAGGAAACAGACATGGAGACATCCCAGACTATGCCTGCCGACCTGTCCTAGGAGCTGGCATCTGCTCTCCATGTCCCAAAGGAAGAGACTTACTCCTTCAAAGCCAACGGGGCTGGGATTTTCACAGGACGCTGTACACTGTGCAGTGGCACTGTGGGAGAAGCCAGCACTGTCGCTAGCAGGCCTCACTGTCCTCGGGAAAGAGGAGCTGGCAGCTTGTGCTCACACAGTCGCTTGTGCACTGAGGCCCAAGGATGGGACCAGGATATAGGCAGCAGTGCCCATTCTCCCCCATCTTGCATTTGAGATTTTGAAATGCTTTAGCTTGTTCTTCAAGATTAATAAGCAACATTCTTTTTTTTTATTAACTCAACAGACATTTATTTGTTCACTATGTATTATAGGGTAGTCCCAGAAATGCAAACTATATGAACAACTCCTGTTTTAAAGACTCTCATAATCTCAAGGGGATCCTAATTCAGTGTAACAGTGAGCTACACAAGATGATGGGCAGTAAGAAACAGCCCTCCCAAATCCCAGTGACTTCATACTACAAACATTTATTTCAAGTTCATATTTCACATCAAAGGAAAGTAGGGGCCCTCTTCTTAGGTAATTAGGGATCATGCCTCTAGAAGTTTCTTGTCCTCATGTGATCCCCACCATGTGACTAAGAAAACAAACTCATGGCAGGTTGCACTCTGACTTTTAAGAGATAACACTTCAGGAAGTATAGAAAGTAGAACCCTGAAAGGAAAAATGGAATCTACATGAACAGGCTTTGCAACCACATATATAAGCAGAGATGTACAGAGCAGAGAACGGACATGCCATCAGCTCTGGGAGATGTGGGTAGCGGCATGTGTTCAAATGCAGACTTGCACAGGGCACTGGTAAATGATGACAAGAACGGAGCCTTTTGTCTGGGCATTTACTATCGAACCATAACTCACAGAGCATTGCCTTGGCAATCTCTTTACCCACAAAGCCTCCTAGAATCTCTGGACCTCTCAGGAATCCGTCTTACTTTGCTCACGGCATTCATTCTACTCCTGCCTGCTCAGTGATTTCTTTGGAATTTATTTGTTCTGAAAGACTACAGTTTTCACATGCCTGTCTCTTTCCTTCCTTCCTTCCTTCCTTCCTTCCTTCCTTCCTTCCTTCCTTCCTTCCTTCCTTCCTTCCCTCCCTCCCTCCCTCCCTCCCTCCTTCCCTCCCTCCCTTCCCTTCCCTTCCTTCTTTCCCTCCTTCCCTCCCTCCTTCCTTCCTTTATTTCTTATTTATTTATAAAACAATCTTTTCTCATTTTACATACCAATCCCAGTTTCCACTCTCTCCCCTCCTCCCAATACCCCCACCTTTCCCCCACCCACCCCACATCCAGAGGATAAGCCTTCCCATGGGGAGTCCACAATGTCTGGCATATCACTTTGAGGCAAGATCAAGGCCCTTCCCACTATATCTAGGTTGAGCAAGGTATCCCTCCAAAGAGAATGGACTCCAAAAAGCCAATTCATGCACTAGGGATAAATCCTGGTCCCATTGCCAGTGGCCCCAGAGACTGCCCCAAGCCACACAACTGTCACCCATATTCCGAGTACCTAGTTTGGTCCTATGCAGATTCTCCCACTGTCAGTCTGGAGTCAGTGAGCTCCCACTAGCTCAGGTCAGCTGTTTCTGTGGGTATCCCCATCATGGTGTTGACCCCTTTGCTCATATTATCATTCTTCCCTCTCTTTGACTGGACATGGGAGCTCGTACCAGTGGATAAACAATGTTCTAATGTATAAACTTGCCACAGTTGCTAGTCCATTTACTCCCAGATCTTTTACTTATTTCCAGTTTTAGCTGTTGTTAAGTAAAGTACCATGGATTCTCGCAGCTTCTTGAACACACTTTTAGACGTCTGTGCATTTGCCCATGCAGGTGGCTCTGCTTGCATCCTGAGATGGTTATACCAGAAGCCATCTTTTCCCTAAAACCATCACCCTTCTCCTTTGACTAATTACCACATATCCTTCCTCCCCTTCAGTCCACAGCATATTGTTGAAGTCCCATCTATTTATTGTCCCTTGAATCACAGTTTTATGTGTTTCTTCACTGAGGACCCTTTGTCGGTCATATATACATTTGCAATGGCCCTGACATGCTCGAGTGACTTGTCACAGAGTGGTTGAAGGAGTGACTTAGTATCTAGGGTGTGAAATCAGAAAGGCAGTAACTTTGGAGGCTATCTTTGTTGATTGTGCTTAGGCTACTCAGTTTCCCAGATCCCATGAGGCTCATGGCTGGCTGGCCAACTACTGTTAGGAATTCTAGGATCACTTCTTGTGATTCAGGATGGGGCATAGAAGCTGAAGGATCCAACTGGGGCTATAGAATTTAAAAAGCTATGCTCTAGAGTTAGAATTGACTCCCCAGAGTTATGGTGTCTGCAACCCTCTCGAATGGCTTTTATGATGAAAGAGGAACATTCGACTTCTTAAAATGGAAGTGGCAGCTTCAGAGGGGCTGAAGAAATGCAGGAGAGAGTGGCCACAGGTGATTTCACCTCCTCTCTTGAGTCTCTACTGAGATCTTTCAGGTCACTTAGAGCAGATGAACAGTGTCCTGGTTTGTCTAGTGCCAGTGGTTCCTTTTCAGAGCCCTTGGATGTAGAAGTTTCCTGTTCCTCTAATGGATGATATGAGAGAATCATCCCTCCAATTAACCAGGTAGGCCATGCTTGAAGTTACCTGCTAAGACATCACTCAACTTTCCACACAGGAAATGTTTTAGACAACGTAACATTCAGGCTCTGGCATGGTTATCCTGTTTTAATCCAAACTTACAGTGAGCAGAAAGATGAGCAGAAAATGTGAAGAATGTAGTTTGGCAAAGAAAGAAGTGTGAGCTGATTTAAAGTTGGCAGGTAGCTGAGGAAAAAACAGAGATAATTATTTAAAAGGTTTGCACAATTAAAGGTAATCCTTGCTCTATTTGGCACTGGGACAATAGGATAAGCACCTGGAAGGGAAGACCTCACTCATGAAGGACTCCAGCATGTAATACTATCACTCATTTGGAAAACTTACATTTAAGAAGAAAGGGCTTGAAAAGCAGAGGCCTAAATAGGTAGGGCAGGGTCTTCTTGTCCCAGCAAGACCACCGACAGCAATGTTTCCTCAGCTCCAGCCACCCAGACTCTCTACGACCCTGCAGTTGTGGAGGAAAGGGGCCAGGATACATCTTGGACTTACAGTAGAATTTCATGTCATCCCCTATGTACTACGTGGTTTGAAGTCACGCAGAATGCAAGAGGTATAGGGTTATAGAAACTTGTACTGAGGTTTCAGAAAGACACAGAAACCGGGAAATGTGTGACAGGGTCAGATTTTCTGCAACCAAGGAGGCCCTGAAGGGCACTGCGCGATGTTGTGAAGATGAAGCCTAACTTGCCGTGGAGATCTAAGGATGCTGATGATGCCAGGACCATGAGATGTCTTCCAAGGAAAGCTAAAGTTCTTAAATGCTGCAGCCTAAGAGAGAGGACACATGCAGTAGACAACATTGATTGTACAGACTGATACCTGAGGCTGTTAAATTCAGATGATTCCATCTTAGACCTCAGATGCTAGACATGGAGCTAGAGGGTGCTGTTGGAACTATAGGACTAAGGTACTTTTAAAGTTAGGCTGGGTGCATTTTGCATTATGAGATGGCCGAAGCTATTTCTGGAAGTTTCTGAAATAGGAGATAGAACCTTGACAGAGGAAATGGATTACAAGAGGGCAGTAATCAATGACTGTATCTCGGTCCCCTTTTGAGTTCTCTTGGTCTCCTGATCTACATGAGTAGTCATAGTTACACATTTTCACAGCTATGAACTTTGTCATGATAGACTGTATCCACTCTACCTGAAAACCAAGTTAAATCCTTCCTTAGAAAAGGTCTGTCAGACATTTGACAACAACCAGGAATGTACACAAAAAAAGTAAAAGAGGACAGATTGCAATCGAGGCTGAATCTGTCCAGGAGAATGTTAAATGTGTGATGATTGGTAAGCTGGCTTCAGAAAAGCAGTTCATATGATATGGTGTAAAAAAGCAGAAATAAAATGATCAGGTGGAAAATAACTTAAGAAGAAAGCAAAACTATAAAGTCTGAAGGTTAAAAAAAAAACACAAAACAAACCATGGGGACACAGACAAGTGCCAGAAACACTGGGAAGAAGCAAACAACAGGACAATTAGCAAGGTTTTGTTGGGTCAGGCTTCCTCTTGTTCTTACTCAACCAGCTATAATGTCTAAGAAGGAGGCTGTGGGAGAGCTGGCAGTTGAGGGTGGCCTTTCCAGTCCTTTCTCATCACCATTGGTTCCCTAGCTCCATAAAAGGCCAGGGAGGGTTTTGAATATGGTTGGGAACTGGAGGGCATGACTTTCTGTTGGTCTTTCAGTCTGTGCCCCACACATATGACAAAGCGTCAAATAGACGAATCCCATCTTCAGAAGAACAGCCCTAACGACCCGTCTGTGAATCAGAGGAGTACCCATGAGGGAACACTAAATGAAATGTGGTACAGCCATATGATGGGACCAGCTAGCTATATCAAATGTTATCAGCCAGACTTGTGAGATATTTATATGATAAACATAAATAATAGCTACATTAAAAATCTCCAGATGAAAAATGGAAGCGCCATTAGTGAAATCTTATTGCTATATGGGCGATTCTGTAAAATGAGCGCTGTGATTTCTATTTGTAGCGGTGTGAAAGGTGAGAGAAGGTATTGAATTACCGGCCTGGTCTTATCTGTGACTTTGTGGAAGAGTGACAAGGTCAAAGTTTATTTAGGTGTGGATAACAAAATAGAGTGACGCCATCTTGGTCACTTTCTGGTAAAGATGTGCTGTTTAAAAACAATATGTATATAAACATCGTCTCTATGGTGGACGCAAATGAACAACAATGACGGGAACGAATAACGCTTGCCACCAGTGTTCCTTATTCATGCCTGGTGTGCCGCAGTGACTTGAAATCGTCTATGGATTTGTCCCCAAGAATGGAGTCTGAGTGGCAGAAAATGCGTGAGAAGTGTCTCTAGAGTCTTTAATAACTTTTTAAAAATCTCATATCCCATTTCAAGATTTCCAACCTGACATTTTAGAAGTGACAGTAGGAATATGGAAAAAGTGAAACAGGCAGGAATAGTGGCATGTACCTGCAGCTCCATAACCTGGAGGCTAATGCAGCAAGAGGAGCCCAAGTTTAGGGCTAGCCTGGTGTAGCTCCCTGTCTCAAAAAACCAGAAAAAGGATGCTGATAGCATTGGTCTCTCTCTCTTTCTTTTTGTTACAATCCATTCTTGACAGTAAAAGTTTTTTGAATCCAGCGACTGCCTTTCTGACCTGTGTACAATGAGACGTCCTCACCCAGCTCTTTAGACGAGTTCTAACAAACTATTTTCTGGTCCATCTGTGGTTGATGCTTTCCACTTGTACTTCCTGGATGATGTCATGTAAACTAGCAGTGAACCAAAGGCATTCTAATATCTCATTTGATTATAAAATTGGCAAAAATGTTAGTAGGTGGTGGGCACTTGGGCAGTGCCCACTAGTTACCTGCTCTTTGAACTGAATCCAGCCTTCAGGACAACTCTGTCCTCCAGATTTGTCATCTTGCTAGAATATTCCAGCTATGACAAATGAGACCACTGTTTTTCCACTTGGAGAATCTTTCCACCTCTTCCTTTCATGTCTCATGGCTAGCCAAAGATGGCCTTATTAACTAGCCCGGGTCTGTACTTTCAAAATTTGAATTTAAATCTCTTACCCAGGACCCTGTTTGAAACCCTGATGGAAATTTTTAAGTCATAGAAAAGATATGAAAGTAGAGGAGGGGCTCGGTGGGAAGAGGAGGAGATCAGCATGAAGGGAACACGAAGAAGTAAGGGCTGTGATAGGATAAAAATGCGTCATATGTATGGAAATGCCACAATGAAACCCGTTATAGACCGGCAGTATATGTTAATAAACAAGAAAGTTGAATTTAGTGGTTCTAGGGAATGGCCTGGATACTCATATTAAAAGTCAAAACAGACGCAACCGCAAAAGTTCCTGTAGGAAGGCAGCAGGAGACAGTGCAATAAAGGGTAAAGTTTGAAGCCCAATGTCAGCGTGAACATCTCAGAAGACGGGCACTGGACGTAGCTATGACATGTTTGGTGTGACGATAAGGTCAGAGATCTTTTAGCTCGTGTGTAACGTTGCCTACCTGTTGTCTTTCCCCTTCTGTCTCCTCAGCCATCATGTATGTCATGGGAGCACTTGGCCCCGCCGTAGGATACTTACTAGGTGGGCTACTCATCGGTTTTTATGTCGATCCCAGAAATCCTGTTCTCCTTGATCAGAACGACCCTCGTTTCATCGGAAACTGGTGAGTGGTGTCTCCATTTTGGTCGGTCAGTACTACTTTGCAGTTACAATTTTCCCAGTGAAGACGACGGAAAAACCGTAGTTAGGCATTACCTGTAACAGATGGTAGGTAGGGTGATGTCCTCCACAAACAGCCGTTTCCTCGTCCCCAGAGCTTATGACTATGGGACCCTCTGAGGCGAGGGAACTTTGCAGAGATGATTAATCAATCAGGTTAAGGATTTTGAGAAGAAGAGAGTATCTTAGGTGAAGAGACGAGGTAGGGAGCTGGATTCAGAGATCTGCTGACTGAAGTGGAGGTCGCGGAAGTTCACTATGAAGGTGGGGGAAGGCTGTGAGCAAAAGAAGGCAGGCTGTGGGGTGGGAGGGACAGGGTAGGGGAGATGTGAGAAGGAAGGGACAGCCGGGGACAGGGACAGGACAGACAGTCTAGCTAGGACTTCAGATGGTATGTGCAAAAGCCTGAGGCCCAGAGTGAGGAGCTGAGTCTGTGTGTAGCTCGAGTCGATGCGCTTGTGTTGCGCGGGTCAGTCCGTCTGTGATAACTTGTTATAGCAGCCACAGGAAACTAACACAGAGGCGTTTTGGGCCACTGTGTCTTAAGCAGAGTGCAGGAAAAACGCTTCTGTGACCCTGAGGGGACTTTCCAAAAGGTTCCTTTAACCCTATCTTCCATTTTCCTTTTTGTGCTTTAGAGGAAAAAAACATACTTTCTGTCCTCCTTAGGTTTTTGTTGGTGTGATAAAACACTGACCAAAACTAACTGGCGGGAACAAAGGGTATGCCAGTTTGCAGAGTACAGTCCATCACCAAGGGGAGTTAAGGAAGCTTAACCGGAGTGTGAAGCAAATACCACAGAGGGATACTGCTTGCTGACCTGCTCTTCGTGGCTTGCTCGGCTTGTGTCCTTACATAACATAGGGCCACCTGCCCAGGGTGGAGCCACCCACAGTGAGCTGGGCCCTCTCACATCCATCACCAATGGAGAAACTACGCACAGACTTGCCCATACCAGTGTGGTGGAGGCAATTCCCCAGCTGAGATTCGTGCTTTCCTGGGGACCCTAGCTGGCATGAAGTTGACAAGAACTTAGAATTGCATGTCCTCCCTGGCTCAGATCTCCATCCCCGCTTTCCCCTTGCTCCACCAGGAAGGTCTTTTCTCTTTGGAAAAAGTTTGTTTCCCGACAAGTGCTGTACATTTAGCCCTTCCCTCACTTGCTAGACTTTAAGAGTTCTGCTGCAGCAGCGATGCTCACAACGCCGGGGAATTTTAGCATTGCGTGGTATACTGTTTATGTGCTTGCCGGATGAATAGTTTGAGTTCCTCACGGTCTTCAATTGGCAGAAAACAGGTTATTTCATCATGACAGCAGAGCTACTGACAGAAAATATTGGTGTCCCACATTCATGTTGCTGGGTCAGTAGCAGGTATATAGTGATAGATTTTCATTTTGTGGCAAACAATTTTTTAGTACTAGAAATTACATGTGTCATACAATTACTTTCAGGAGAGGGGCTTAGAGTGCTTTATCCTGTTTTATTATAAGCTAAGAACCCTGTAACTCTGTGACTGGTAGGAAATAGACTTAACACAAATTTCTGGAAGTTAACTGATATTAATGAGGCTGTTTGACGGTTCTGACTTTTATCCTAACCCCCACTGAAGCCAGACAGGCTAACACCCAGGTGAACTTGGTCTGCAGAGCATTTGAGTCATACAAAGATGAGAACTCTTGTCAGATGGGGTTTTGAGTTCTTGACTGATAGTGAAAATGTTGATCTCAGCTGTTTTCATCGAAGTTCTGGAATGAGTCAGAATCGAAATTGCTTGCCATCGTTAGAAAAGAGATTCCTAAAGTAGGCTGATGAATGTCTAGTGTGTTCCCAGCATCCTCCTTAGATATGCTGAGATGAGTGTGGTAGGAACGGAGCCTAGGGATGGGAAGACAGAAGCACCAATGGAAGGGCAAGGGGTAGGGAGGATGGCAGAAGCTCTCATCTGACCTGTGCCTCGGGCTGTCATTTATCAGTTTTCTAGTGGACAGGCACTTACTCAACTGGGGGTTAATGTTTCGATGTGGAGCATGGACCCTTAAGTTGCAGTCTGCCAGCGTGCTCCACATAGCTGAGTGGACTTGGGGAATTACTTCTCTGTGCCTTGGTTGTAGGGCTGTAGTTAGGAAAGAGTTGACTATGAAGAGCTCTGAGTTTGCCCTGTTTTGCCTTTCTAGCAAGTTGTTTTGTTTGTTTGTTTGGTTTTGTTTTTTGGGGTTTTTTTTGCAGTTCAATAGGGGGTTCAGTGAAGGGTCTTATTCACATACCCAGCAAGTGCTCTATCTCTATGATACATTCCCAGCCTTCTAGCATTTTCTTTCTTCTTTTAATTATTTATGTAAGCTCACTAAGTTGCTCAGGCTGGCCTTGACTTTGCAGTCTTCCTGACTCTGCCTCCAAAGTAGTTAGTTAGGATTATGGACTTGCACCACCTGACTGAGGCATCTTCAGGGCTTTGCATTTTACCAATAGTGAGATCATTTTATCTATCCACTGATGGCTTAATCTTAATTCTATAAGTGATTGTCAGTTTAGGATTAGCTAAGTCTGTTTAAAAACGAATTTGAATTTTTTCTGTTCAGTAGTCTTGCTGGTGATAGGTTTCTCATTGAATGCGATACCCAGCACCAAAGGTAGGTTTTCATTAACTGGAGGGTGAAGGGGTGAAGGGTGAAATTATGGCGGTATTTATTAGACACTCAATGTGTGTCAAGTGTTATGCTAAAAGCTTTACACATATACTCATTTAAGCCTTTTAGCAATCAAATGTAGCTTTTAACATCATGCCCATTTTATAGGCTGAGAAATTAATATTTGGGGAAATGAATTGCTTGCATAAAGCCTCTGTGCAGCAGGCTGGGTTGAGGAACTGACAAGGGCGGACCTATGTGTCAGTCAACTGCCTACCTTATAACTGGGCTGGATAATGGTTCACGAAAGGGGTTTAGATACCTGGGCCTTTCAGTGTTGACTGTGATTGAGGTCTCTTTTCCCAGTGTATGCTGTGCATTCTCCTGTCATCGCTCCCTCAGAGTCCTCCTCAGCAGGGCCTCAGTGGCTGTCATTATCTCATGCTTCATGAAGTTATTTCTTGAAGCTGTTGAGGACTCTTAACCGGTTTGCTTTGCTTTGAATTGATCACACGCTGTCCCGCTGTTATGTGCTTGCAGCAATTCTTCCCTTCTTCTCAGCTGTTACAGCGTATCTCGAGAATTGGGAAAATAGCTCAGTGGGCAAGGTACTTGCTGTGCAAGCCTGGTTACCAGAGTTCGCTGCCCAGAACCCATGTGAAGGTTGAAGGAGAGAGCCGATTCCACAGAGCTGTCCTCTGACCCCCACACATATAATGTGGCAAGCACACAACCCCCACATCAAAACACACTTGTAGTAAATAAACATCTTAAAACATCTAAAGAAGAGTGTACCAATTTCATGATTGCATGAAATTCTACATCACCACAGGCTGGGTAAAGGTTGAAGATCTAGTCTGCGTGCAGATCTACACTAAAAAACAGAACCAAAGTAGCTACTGCACATTAAAACATAAAACATTAAATATCAAACATAAAACATTAAACATCAAACATAAAACATTAAAACATAAAAAAAAAACAGAACCAAAGTAGCTACAGCACATTAGGTCTGGTGTAAGGATCATCTTTAAATTTGAGGACTCTCAGAAGCATTTTTTCACCCCCTTTCCAGATGAAAAATTCAACTAGGAGAAGTAAAATAAGTCCCCAAGATCTCATAGTTAGTAAGTGGTGAAGACAGAATCCAAACCCAGATGTGTCTAAACTGCAGCTCCTGAATATCCTGACTCCCCTGCCTGCCCTCTCCAGGAGGGAGGATGCAGGACTGAGCTAGTGAAGCAGCTTGGGGCCTCTAATTCCAGGGGGTAATGGGATGTGCTATGGGGAATGATTGATGAGGGCCCATAAGCATCCAGGTTCTGAAGGAGGCATGTTGACCTAGCTATGGTCCCCAACACTGATACCTACCATCTTTGGAAATCCATTTTTTTCAATTTATGTATTAGGGAAAATTTTTGAATATCTAACCTGTCCCAAGCACTAGATAATGCATCTTCCAGGAAGCTTGCTGGAACACAAACTACAAAATAAGATTCAACGCTCAGCTATTTATCTTCTTGCTGGGTGTTTCTTCTATCTTTGGCTTACAGTAGTCTTAAGTTTTTCATGACAAAGATCAACTATGAATGTCTTGCTGTCCATCATATCTGTTAAATATTGTGAGGACTGGATAAGTGTGGGGGGTGAGCAATACATTCTGAAGTACTTGTAAAAATATGGAAGCCCCATCAGCAATCAGAAATACTGGACATAAAGTTAGAGTGTAGCTTTAATCTCCATCACAAAAGGACAGACAAACAAATTACATTTGACAAGAGCTATTTGTTTTCTTTCCGGTATATTGCTCCTCACAGCAGGTGAGGTGAGTCTATTGGTTTTTTTTTTTCTAGTAAATTTATTGTAGCCAGGTATGGTGGCTCACGCCTGTCATCTTGGCATTGGGCTGTAGAGGAAGGAAGGTGAGACAGTCAAGGTCACCCTGAAATAATAATCAGTTGAGGTCAGTTGGAATTACATGAGACTCAGGCTCAAACAAAGCAAAATAAAACAAAAACTGTAATGAAATGCATCCTCTAGCAGAACTGATCTGTACTCAGATTTCTTGAATGGCATCTAACCAAGTTGCTGAATATATTAGTCACTAAAATCCTCGTTTGATTATGAATTTTTCCATTCATGCCACAGGAAGGCAAATTACCTTGATTTTCTCAGTTGGTTCAATTTTCTTCTGCTTTATCCTTGACGAAGGTGCAATGATGTCTTTGCAGTGTTATCATGACAAATCCATCTTTATGATTTGTTCTTGCTCCCAGACCGAAGCCATAAATGCTACTCACATTTCCCAATTTTTTAGGTGGAGTGGATTCCTCCTTTGTGCCATTGCCATGTTTCTTGTGATATTCCCAATGTTTACTTTTCCAAAAAAGCTTCCGCCTCGACACAAGAAAAAGAAAAAGAAAAAATTTTCTGCTGACGTCGTTAGCGATGATGATGTCATCAAGGAGAAATCAAACACGAGTGAACAAGTCAACAAAAAGGTTTCCTCAATGGGCTTTGGAAAGAATGTCAGAGGTAAAGTATATCTCTTAAGTAAATACATGCATGGTACTTTAGGCCAGCGCTCTGCCAAGCATGGGTCCAGAGAGGGCTCAATGAGAGAGGAAGTGCTGGGACCTTGAGTGTGATGGTCAACGGGGCCCCAAAATAGAACGGTGTGACCCCATACCAGGGTCGCTCACAGGTGTCTGCTGATGGCTGGACAGATTTGAAAGGAAATGCTGCAAATGTCACTTCAGAAATTTGAGAGAATGGCCTATTTGAGAGGAGGTGGGAGACAGTGACAAATAAAAATGAAACAAAATGGCACACACACAGACACACACATAGACACACACACACAATGAAACCCATTATGTAAAGAAATTTAAGGGAATAATTTTATCTATTGAATTTGACAGTAGTAATTAAAAGTTAGGCTTCTATTTTTCAAGTCTTTAAAGTGATAGATGGCGTGAAGACCAGAGTTCCGTTTCTGGATTGATTCTATGGTGGAAGAAGAGACACACTTTCAAGGAAAGTCCTCCAACCTCAACACACACATGTCGTGATACAAGCCTGGCATTCATACACACACATGTACACACTTATACACACTAATAGTGAGGAAACAAAAATGAAATTCCAGAACAAACAAACAAGTTTCTAACAATTTGTTTGAGTGTGTTTTGCAAAATTATTGATAGGTAACAGATGAAATAATATAAGAAATGCCCCACCCTGCAGGAAGTTTGAGAATCACTGCTTCAGGTCATGAGGATATCTGTATCTAGAGGTAGCATTTGCTGCAGTTACGGATGTCTGATTACTAACACTGTGATTGCATTGTGTAAAGGATCTTTTTTTTTTTTTTTTTTTTTAGGGAAGCAGTGTGGGGAGATCCTTATGCAAGTATGAAAATCCACTAGAAGGAAATATTCTTCCTTAGTAAACTGTATCAATTGTCCCTGTGTAGCTGTCCTGGAGAAAGGGTGTCTGTGGGATGGACTGTCTTGCTTTTCCATTTTTATTTCTCTTAAAAACAATAAGTTTAGCATTTAGCACACCTTTAACCCCAGTACTTGGGAGGCAGGGGGCAGATTTCTGTGAGGCAGAGTCAGACAGGCAGATTTCTGTCAATTTGAGGTTAGCATGGTATATATAAGGAGTTTGAGGCCAGCCAGAGCTAGATGGTGTGCCTCTGTCTCAAAAAGGAAATGCTGATAGTAGAAATAATAATAATGATAATAATAATAATAATAATAGAGGTCATTAAAGATAGATTAAATATTCTAAAATATAAACAACTTAAATTGTTCCTAAGTATGTAAGCTTTGTTCTGTTGAATGACAGCAAGTTCCTTCGTTTAAGAAACCTACAGTGACTCCCATTCTTTACTTCCAGTCTCATTTCCTGAATTCTCAGAGTTAATATTTATATAAATTATAGAGTATGAGGTTTTTTTTTTTAAAGGAGCTCTGGTAAAGTTTTATTAAAGGACAACTTTTTACTTTTCACCAGTCTGTTCTGGCATGCTTCTAATAATGTCAGAATCACCTGGGTCAATGATGGCCAGTGTGCATACTCTGTAGTATTTTCCACACGCTGTGCCCAACTCAATGTTATTGCCACTGTAGTGATGGACACCAGTTTTAGCCAACATGGCATAGTATTCTATTTCAGATTTCCTCAAGGCGGGGCAGTTGTTGGCGAGGATCACCAATTTCGCTTTGCCCTGTCTGATCATCTTCAGAGTCTGTTTGTATCCCAGCACGTACTTCCCACTTTTCATAACAAGCTGAAGCCGAGAGTTGATCGACTCCAGAGACTTTTTTGTCTTCTTTGCGGCCACCATCTTCCTGCCTTAGGTGCGGGACGGGCCCCCAACCTAGCACACAGAGAGGGCAGAAGAGAGGATTAGCATCCGGAGCGCAAAGCGCTAAGCAGCGGGGCTCCCGGCGCGCCCGATCCTCCACCTGGCCTAGAGTATGAGGTTTATCCGATGCTCATGATAAAATAACTGTGGCATTTTGACCAATGAGACAGAGGCATAAGATGAAGTTACTAATGCATTATAGAGTTGTCACTACAGTCTCAGAAGGAGGAGAGACTGGAACATTGCTGAAGACTACTTGTTCAAAGCACTTTAACATCAGTATCTGGGAAATACTATTTCTTTTCATTTAAGTTATAGATATGGTCTCCTTCCTCCCCATGACTTTGTGACAATGTGTTCTTTTGTAACTGCTAGAATGACTCCCGATACTCCAGTAAAACACAGGGATTCTCAGCATGCTCATGTTGTCTGTGCTCTTCCCATGTGGACCAGCCCATCATTTTCACAGCTGTATTATGGACCATTGATGATGATGATGATTTCATGTGTGTGTATGTGCACCTGTATGGGTACAGATAACTTTGGAGTCCATAAGAGGGCACTGGTCTCCGGAGTTCAAGTTAGAAGTGATTGTGGGATGCCTGATGTGGGGTACTGGGAACTGAACTTGGGACAAGATCAGTGTACACTCTTAACCACTATCTTTTCAGCCCCCACAATTTATCTTACAGCTGAATTGAGATGAAGTTGCTGTTAAATAATTTAAGTCATATAAATATATTTAGAATTATAATTTGGAGAAATACAAAGTAGACTCAGGGGAAGAGATGAAGGCATGGTGAGAGATAATGATACTTTGTAAATTAGGACTTCAAAGTGAAATATATTAATTGAACAGTAAAAGGGGATATTGATATCAAATCCATACAATTGCTGGCGTTCTTTCTAAAGATCTATTCGTCATATTTCATGTGTATGCGTGTTTGCCTACATGCATGTCTGTACATCACTTGCATGCCTGGTGCCTGCAAAGGCCAGAAGAGAGTGTCAGATCCCCTGCGACTGAAATAGCAGGTTATTGTGAGCTGCTCTGTGGGTACCAGGGAGCAAAGCCAGGTCCTCTCCAAGAGCAGAAAGTGCTCTTAATGCTGAGTCATTTCTCTAGTCCCCAAGGCTTTTCTAGATACTTTGGCCGCCCTTTCTTTTCATGGATCTCTGCCGTATTCCCTGCCCACTGCTTCTCAAAATGTCTAGTGCTTTTTCCGAGGGGTTCTACTATCATATAGAAATGAGAAGAATCCATCCTGGGATTTAAGACTTACTGATGGAAATTTAAATGCTACTTTTTTAATTTTAAAAACAATCTTATTTTACTTACCAATTCCAGTTCCCTCTCCCTCCTATCCTCCTGCTCCCCCCATCTTCTCCCCACTCCACCCCCATCCATTCCTCAGAGAGGATGAGGCCTCCCATGGGGAGTCAACAAAATCTGTCACGTCATTTGAAACAGGACCAAGATCCTTTCCCCTATATATAGGCTGAGCAAGTTCTCCCTCCATAGGGAACGGGCTGCAAAGAGCCAGTTCATGCACTAGGGATAAATACTGGTTCCACTGGTAGTGACCATAGACTGCCCAAGCCACACAACTGTTACCCACATTCAGAGGGCCTAGTTCAGTCTTATGCAGGGTCCCCAGCTGTCAGTCCAGAGTCAGTGAGCTCCTCCCTCACTATGGCTGGACTCTAGAAGTTCACCCAGTGATTAGCTGTGGATCTCTGTATATGTTACTTCTTAGTTTCTTGTATTGCAAGGGATTGTGGGTTTCCAGCTTTTCCACATTGGTGTGGATCACCATACACACACACCACACACACACACACACACACACGTAGGGGCAAATAAGAGTCTGAGCATGTTGTATAGTTGGTTTATGAAATCAGTGTTCAGTCTGATTTTCTTGCTCATATTTCTGGCACATTCTCCTTTTCATTTCCTTTCTGGACTGTGATGGATGATCCCACTCTTGTGTAAATCTGGGACACCCTGATAACTCATTGCTCTACTTGTACAAAATGCATTCTCTAGCTGGTTGTAGATTAGAAGTTCAAGACGGCGCCTCATGTAGCTGGCCATAGATAAATTAGATAGCTAAAACTGGCCTTGGACCTCTCATTCTCCTGTCTCAACCTCTAAAGATTCAGATCTGGGCACATGTCACCACACCCAACCTAGTTTACTTTATCTTGTTAAACAGAAACACTGCTTTAATGGGATATACTGAAAATCTCTGCTAAAAATGTCTTAAACCATACTGAAAATATTAGAATACTATTCAGTTAGGGTATTTAAATCAATTCATTTGATCATACACATCGATATTCCTCAGTGTGTTTTCAACAAAGCAACTGTTGGAAGTGTCATTCTGATATTTAATTCGGATAAAGGACATCTCTGGGTATAAACTCGGCTTGGCTTGATGTACATCACAGAGCCGAGGCTCATGGTGAAGGTCTTCCATTACGGACAGTTTAGATTTCATTCTGAGTTAAATCTGTGTTTGAGTCCCATACTCTCTTTTGTTTGCTGGAGCAGGTTTTCCTTTGTCTTTATTTTTTCTGTGTTCATCAATACCAGCTTCTTTAAAGAGGAGCTCGATAGCTTAGCCATCGATTTGTACTCCCTTACAAAGAAAACAATCTGGGCTTTACAGAATGGTATCTTTTGGCTTGTTTTACTTGTAAACAGGGTCTTGCTGTGTCATCCAAGCTGGCTTTGAACCACTGAGTTCAAGCGACCCTCTTGCTTGAGTTCCCCAGGTACCTGGGACTGCGAGGCCGTGCCATCGCTCCTGGTTAACGTGGTGCCCTCTTAGAGGTGCTCTTGCCGAGGAGCTAGAAGAAAATCCACTGTACTTTCTACTTTCTGCTTCCCCACTCTGATGCAGATATTGGGAAAATCTGACTCACAGTTTCTAGGGCCTTATAAATTATGTAGAGCGAGGCTGCTGTAAAACACCGCAAAGAGGAATGCCAAATTGTCAGTGTGTCTGCGTTACCTTTCCGCAAGGAGATTAACATTGATTCCATCAAAATCCTGACAAAAATAAACACTTGAAATATTTAAGTGGATCAGATTTCCTGTGGTTTGAGGCTTAGCATTTTAAAGTCTTCCCCATTTAACTCAACATTTTCTGTATAGAAAAAAAAGGTGGCAGTTTATTTTCCTTGATGCCCATTTTTAGTCTTGTTTGGCATTATCATAAACACAAAATAGAATTTCTTTCGGCTAGAATTTTGTCTATGTTGGTATGCAACATTTATAAACATTTATAAATTTATAAACATAACCAAATAGCCAAGTTATTTTGAGGTGGTAGTTGATTTTAAAAGAATTATTGAACGTTACAGATTGTTTCTATTATTATTACTAATTCTGGTCATTAAATGACAAGGTTAGGATCTGGGAGACGGCTCAGTCAGTGAAGAGCCCGCCAGGTGAGTAAGAGGACCAGAGTTTGGATCCCTAGAATCTGTAAAATTCTAGTGTGTGAGTGCACATTCAGAACCCCAGCGCTGGGGGGGGGGGAGCTGAGGTGAGGACAAGCAGGTCCCATAGAAGGGTGTGGTTGCTGTGAAATGGGTGCGTGTGTGTGTGTGGGGGGGGGGGTGGAGTGAGAATGACTAAGGGTGGGAAGAAGCAGGAAATACCCTAGCAGACTTCCTGCACCCTGTGGAGGTGGGTGCAACCCAGGTGGAGAACAGAGTGCAGAGGACAGATGTGTTTGGAAATGCCAAATAAGTTTCCTGTGTTCGGCACATTGGGCTTATGCAATAGACACCTGCGTGGTAAAGCTTGGGAGGTGTGTGTGTGTGTGTGTGTTGGCAGGTAGTCTTATTGTGGGGCACCTGCCCGCAGGCATCCCAGACGTTCTTGAAATTCCTCGCTCCCAGGAAGCTACCAAAAACATCCCGAGAAGGAGGCCAGGTAGGTAAAGGAGTGGGATGGGAGGAGGAGCCCGAGGAGAAAACTGTGAACAGAGCTCAGGTGAGGTTTGCCCAGAACACAAGGGAAACACAGCCTGGTACATTGGCGCCTGCCCCTCCCCTGCCTGCTTAGGTGCTCTTTGTTCTGCTGCCAGAGGAACCTGGTAAAGGTAACTCCTCAGCCCCCAGCCTCCACCCGTTCCGGTCACACTCGTAAGAAAGCCATCTGTCCCGGAGGACTTGGTGGATCTCATCTGTGGCTATGGCTTCCGTCCCATCTCCTTTCAGTTCCATTTACAAATCGTGCTTCAGTTGCATCAGACTCATCACCCTCCTTTATTTCCCCTTCAGCTCTCATCAGGGACCGATGCTACACAGGTATCCCTGGGTAGCTGTGGGAGACTGGCTCCGGGAACACTCAAGACTCTCACATAAAAAGGCACAGTTCTTTCCCACATCCATTTTAACACCCTCCTATAGACCTTGGGTCGTCTCTAGATCGCTGACCACACTCTTCTCAGCATAAAGGCCGTGTGAATAGGCTACATTGCTTTGTTTATGAACCATGACAAGGGAAGGCCCACATGCTCAGGGCAGATGGAATTCTTTGTTAGTTTTGATCTGTGGTTGGTTGAGATCACAGGTGCAGAACCCACTATAATTCAGGGATAACTGGAACTTCCTCGTGCCCTTACTTTGCTGTCTCCCCAGTGAGAAGTCAGCCCTACCGGGGCGAGAATTCTCCCCCCTCTTCACACATATTGCTGAGTTAACCCCACCAGGTTGAACTCAGTAACTATTTAATGAATGAATGATTGTTCACCTTAGCATTTATTTTAAGGTCTGAAAACATTCAGACTTATCAAAGTTAATCTCTATCATTTCTTATCATATATCAACACATAAATTAAGTGGCCTGGGGTAGTTCCTAAAAGCCATGGCTGTTTGGAAAGGACACAGTAAAATATCAGGGACCTTCATACGATCACTGAATTTATCATTAGCAACAAGTGACCCCAGATCTAGTCTTACACTTTCCATGTTTGTGTTGAGCCCTGCCTCATAAAGCCGCTGATATTGAGGGCTCCTTCTAGTATGGGGTTATAGGATGAAAACTGTGCTGTCAGGGCTGAGAATGCTTGCTTAGCATGTTCAAGGTCCTGGATTCCGTCCTCAGCAACACACACACACACAGAACTTAAAAGCAATCCTCCGAACGCTTAAATGAGTAAGTTGTTGAGTAAGAGGAAGTAAGGAAGGAAGTAAGGAAGGAAGGAAGGAAGGAAGGAAGGAAGGAAGGAAGGAAGGAAGG
>JABTXL010000001.1:3241955-3290355 GCA_025134845.1 Neodon shergylaensis
AGGAAGGAAGGAAGGAAGGAAGGAAGGAAGGAAGGAAGGAAGGAAGGTCACTTCTGTCACAGCTGATGTGGGAATAATGGTATCTCAGTTACTTTTCTCATGGCTGTGACCAAATACCTGACAAGAGGAAGCAACTTGAAGAAAAAAGGGGTTGATTTTGACTCATCATGTGGAGGGCTGCCATCTGTTATGGTGGGGAAGGCATTGCCGCAGGAGCATGAGCCAGCTGGTCATATGACACCCTTCCTCAGGGAGCAGAGAGAAAGCTGGTTTAGACTGTACTGGCCTTTGTGTCTCCCCTCCCCCGCACACTGTTTCTGTGTCTCCCCAGCCCCTGGGATGGTCCCTTCCTCATTCAGGATGGGTCTCGTCATGGCACTTAAACCTCTCTGGAAACAGCATCATGGACAAGCTTTAGGTGGTTTTCTAGGTTAAGTTTAAATCAGTCATGTGGACAGCAGTGACTGACCATCACAGATTAGGCAGGGAGATGCAATATGGGCTCAGGCTCAGGGAAGAGGCACAAGAATTAGCAGAGAAAGGCAGAAGGGCAAAATCGAATTGGAATTTCCAGAAACTATCCAACTGTAGAGTGTGTGGCCTTTCCTAGTGTTGTGAAGAAAGTAGAACATTAGAATGTCAAGCCAAGGTTTTGGTCACGGTCCTCTTGTGTGTGGGCTTCACCGGGCTGCACAGTTAAAGGTGCAAAACCCTTTCTTCTCTGTCATCATTCTGAATATCTGTACATTAAAATCACTTTGGAGCAGCCTTGTTGAACATGCCTTCATGAAATCTCCTGGCTCCCTCTTTGACAAGTTCTAGAAGTATGACACTCCTTATTTCAAATTCACTTATCATTAATGTACTTTTAAATTCACTGATAGGTCACAAAACTGGTAGAGACACTAACCAGCATCAGACTTATCTTGCAATATGAGACAAGTATTATCCCTACTTCCTACACACCAATGACCCCATGGGATCTCCCAAAAGAAGACCCCACAAATGCCAACGCCCCTGAAAACATGGGCTGTCGTACCTGGCAGAGCCCTTAGGCATGGAGGTCAGCAGGTTGACCAGGAGGCAGAAATAGAAGTGAGGCCTGAAGTTGGATCAGAGCTGTTTGTTATTGGGATTTCTTTGGGAAAGTGAAATTTTAAAAAGATGTTGAAAGAATAAAACTGATGGGTTATATTTAGTTTTAGAAACATGTGCTAGAGGAATGTTGACCTGGAAGCTGAATGTCAACAGGAGGGAACAAACATACAAGCAGCTCATAGGGAGTGAATTTTCTCACAGAAACAACAGAAACAAACCAACAAACACCAGAACGAACGTAAAGGGAGGGTTAAACTATGTAGAAACTAGCATCAACTAATTAGCACTCATAGTCATGAATCCAAATCTTGAAGAAAATTAAATTATGAATTGTCTAGTGATTCTGGCTAGTAGTGTATCAAAATCCCAGGGCTGCTGCTTAAAGAGGTGTCTGCTCAGTTGCTTACAACTGGAGCTCACAAAAAAACCTCTCCCTTTCTATGGGCTGTATAAACAAAATGCTGTGTTCATGAATACTG
Organism: Neodon shergylaensis; assembly: GCA_025134845.1. Taxonomy (NCBI): domain Eukaryota; kingdom Metazoa; phylum Chordata; class Mammalia; order Rodentia; family Cricetidae; genus Neodon; species Neodon shergylaensis. Next base: position 3,243,533 of record JABTXL010000001.1, read on the forward strand.
TGTTCTCTCAATAGCATTTTAATTATTTGTTAATGGAATTTTTAATTGCAATTTTATCTAAATCTGCTAGGGATTTTAAAGCCTTCTTCTGTCTTTTTAAAATTAATTTTGTAGGTTAGTATAGAAAGTGATGGGTTTCCTCGGCTTTAGGAGATCTGCCGTCCAGATGATTATGGACCAGCCTTTCTTAGCTCTCAGTGTGCTCCACTGTCTGCACCACGAACCCCTTCACCTTACCACGCATGCTCTCTGAACTCACCGTTCTCCACAAGGAAACGGTGTATTCATGTCATTCATTTCATTTTCTCAGACACAGATTTTTTTAGTATACATTGCTGTTGTGACGTAATAAAGCATACTAATGAATGAATGCATTCTAAGGATGTTTTAGTGCTGTAGGCACACGATAAAAACCACTGTGACTTCCGCAGGAATAGTGACTGCGAGAGATCTCTAGCACAACACACACTCATAGTTCCCTCGAGAAAAGGGTATATTTCTCACTAGGAATAAGCTCTCAGTAAGCACCTCTCCTTTCCCCTTGGAAAGACAACTGTACCCCTTTTCTTTGCTGCAGATGATGGTCATTTGCAGCCTGGTGCTTTCAGACATTAGCCGGACAGACGCTTCAGACCATAGTCGTACTTAAAACATTCATATGCGCTCGAGCATGCTTGCCTAATGGTCGGTCATGACGAGCATGCCAATATCTGTTATCTACAAGGCTTTAGAGAAGAATCAGCTGTAGTCCCAGCTGCATCAGGACTGAGCAGAACCAGCTGTAGTCCCTCCTTCCCTGGGACTGAGCAGAACCAGCTGTAGTCCCACCTTCACCAGAACTGAGCAGAACCAGCTGTAGTCCCACCTTCCCTGGGACTGATCAGTCTCTCGTAAATAATGTCCCTTATCAATTTCCACAGGAACCCCCTCATACCACAGATCTCAGCTTTCCTAAAACTTTGACTAAAGATTTGCTAGGCTGTTGAGAGGAACCCCATCAGATTCATTGTCGAACATCCCTTTTGTGAGGAGAAGGCAATTGATCTGTTTGTCTGGATGTGTGTGGTGGTGGGACCAGCCGGACTGCCACTGGCGAAGGTCTGGAAGAAACAAAGGACCTGCCAACACCATTAATATGTTTTTAACAAGTGTTTTCTTTTTCTTCTTCTCTTCTTTCTTTTTTTAAACAGATAACAAACCAAAAGGAAAACAGTCTCACTAGATAACCCTAACTGACCTAGAACTCAATATATAGATCCGACTGACCTCAGATTCACAGACATCTACCTGTCTCTGTCTCCCAAGTGCTAGGATTCAAGACATATACCACCAAGCCTGGCTGCAAGTGTTTCTTAAGTATTGTCCACTTTCTGTTACATTTGCTTGAGTTTTGCCTTGCATTTTTCTTCCTACATTACTTCTATGTAACATAGAAGGCATCTCCTGGCTTTAGTGTTGGCTTCTCCTTGCCACTGAATTTGGCTTGGTGGTAGACACCTTTCTTTACCTGCTGGGTTGTCTTGTCAGCCCTGAACTTGAAAAATTTCCTAGTATCAAATGATCAGACACAAGATCGTTATTATCGTTATTCAATACCTCTCTCTCATGATCTTAACAGCATCTTTGATTGTATAATAACACATTATACATGGCACCGAGGAATGAATCTAAAATAAATTCTGTAGCATGAGAAATGAATTAGATGCTGGGTTGCACATCCATAGATTGAGCAACTTCTCGTTCAGTTCACTTATTAAAGCTGTGCTTTTGAAATAGTTTTGGGCATACACATAAAGCCTGAAAGAAGGTACACAGAGACCTGATTACTTGGTGCCCTGTGTTGGGTCTCCAATAATTACAGTAATCACCCTGGAAGTTGGAGACACACTTGGCCACTCCTCATAATCCCCTGTGTTTTTTCTAAGCTCAAAGTCACTGTTCTGCATGACCACTGGGCAACCATCAAAAATCAGAAATACACAGTGAGTTATTCCCATTATCTAAGACAGTCCTGTCTTCCCAAAGATGCCCTTTATGTTCAAGGCCCAATCCAGAATCACACGTATTTAGTTTGGGGGGTCTTCTTCAGTCTTGGGCAGATCCTCATCTTTCTGATCTTGACCTTTTCTCAAAATCATAGGCAAAATTGTCTTCACAGACAATTCCTTAGTTGGGGTTTGATGCTGTCTGATTTATGTACTCTTTAAGGTTTAGCACAAAAATGATGCCATGCTCATTACACCCTAACTAGTCAGATAGTATCAGTTTGCCCAGTAATCTGGTAGGTTAGCTTTTTAATCCCCGGATGAGATTGCATTTTCTAGGTTGCTCCATCCAAAATTTAACTAGTAGACTGCAATAAAATCAATAAAAATGTGTAAGTGCCTTATGGGGGAATATATTGAGGCTATATAAGATCAACAAACTCCCACTCTTCACCGCCATTATGTTTTGTGACGTCACCGTGATCATCAAATCAATGATCATGGAGGTACTGTTTCTAGAGGATACACGGGGTTGATCCCGCCATGATGTGTTCAACAGCTCATCTGTACATGACTTCATTTTTAAATGTATGTGATGACTGCTGTTGATTCATTAACTTTGAGGTCATGCCAAATGCCTGTAACTCGTGCCTCGTATTAGCATCTCTGCTGTGTGTATTTCTTCTGAGCTCACTCATCACAGCCAGCCATAGCTATAGGCACCACAGGCAACCACCTGGGGTCATCACAGCCAGCTGTAGCTATCAGCACCACAGGCAACCACCTGGGGTCATCACAGCCAGCTGTAGCTATCACCTGGGTTCTTAGTTATTTTTCCTTTTATGTGTTGGAGATCAAGTCTTGCTGTATAAACAAGGTTGGTCCTCCACCAATGGTTCTTGTATTTTGACCTCTTAGGGACTGGCACTGTAGTCATGTGCCACCAATGCTTGATATTAGGGACCTTTTAAATAAGTGAAACCACCAGCAAGAAGCACAATGAGAAAAGTGTGACGAAGACCCACTTTACCATGGCAGAGCTGCAGGAAGGGGGTAGACTGTGTTTGCCACCTCTGCCAAGAAAGGAGACACAGGGTCTCCTGTAGGATGATGCAAGGGTTTCCTGCTGAGTGTGGCTGTGAACGTGCTTCAAATAGTAACTTTAGGCTTCCAAGTAAATTTTAGCAAATAGCTAAATTGACTAGTAAAAAAAATCCACAAATAATGAGGATTGGATGCATGTTGTTCCTGTTTGATTTTCACTATAGTTCTTTCAGCATCCATCAAGCTCAAAGTTGGGGAATCTGTCCATTGAAGTGATTTTTATCACTCTCTTCTTCAGTAAGATTTCCTGAGTTCATTTTGTATTTTCTCTCATCTAACTCTGAAGTCAGACTTTTTTTGTTCCTTTCAGTAGAAAATGACTTTTAGAAACCGAGAGATGCATGCTGGGTAGGCTCATTCCTACTGTGTGCTATCACATTGTGATAATTCTAAGGAATAGCATGTACACACCCAAACATGCATACATTTGTAAGTATGTTTGTAAGCATCTGTCTGCTCCCTGTCAGCCAACCTATCATACTATTATATCATTTACCTGTTACATATCACCTGCCAATCAATTTGTCTATTATATCTATCTGTCATCTATCTATAACATATATCTGCCTGCCTATCTATCTATCTATCTGTCTGTCTGTCTGTCTGTCTGTCTATCTATCTATCTACATATCTATCCATCCATTATCATCTAATGTATTTCTCATTTTTCTATGTATCTGTTCATCTAACTGGCTCATATGGGCACGTTCAGTTCTAATCTAGCAGCTATCTGCTACTTCTTTCTGCACTGCTCCTTTCTTGGCAGTTACGTGTCTGATTTCCTTTGTTCTTCATTGTAATTATTAGTTTAGTCCCTATATGTGAGAAACACTCAGTGGTGCCAGTCCACAATTTAGCCCTAAATTCTTTGACTCCTTCAGGGCATTTGGACAGAAAACTTAGCCTCAGTCAATGGATATGGAGGGTGAAAGATTCATTGGAAATCTGAACTGTGTTGATTCTACTTAAATATCAACCAACTTTGGCTTTATTTATCCAATAACTTCTAATGAGATGAGAGAACATTCATATATATTTTTCTTACCCTTGATGCTGAAAGACCATTTTACCAAACCGAATGTCTCTAAAAGAAAAATCATTGTAGGGGCTAGAGAGAAGGCTCAGTAGTTTATGAGTATATGCAGCTCTTGCAGAGGACCAGAATTCGGTTCCCAGCACCTGTACTAACAAGGGTCTATAACTCCAGATCCAAGGGATCCTGATACCTGTGGTCTCCAAGGGCACTTTGTACTCATGCATGTCTACCTACACATAGATATGCACAAATACTCATGATAAAAATATATTATGAAAAGAAAAACCAGTTTGAGGTGAGGAATATGACTTAAAACATTCATGTGATACAAATATTATTTTCTTGTGTTTTATACTTTTCCTCTTTTTCCAGATGTTTTAAGTTCAATATTTTGCCTTTTAATATGCCAGCTAAACTTAATTCAAATCTTTGAATATTGATAATCTCAACTTATCAACTTTGAAATTTTGACTATGACATTTTAACTTAACATTTACAGGAAAAATCTGAAATAGTTTGGTTGTTTTTCTCTGGTTTGTTTATCCACAATAAAGGTCAGGTCTGCATATTAGCTTTTCCTTAAGGTCTTAAACCTCACAAGATTAGGTAAGACCTGAAACATTACATTTAATTATATTTTGAAATGACATGAGCAAACACTTTCTGTTTCCTAACTTTTAGATTCTGGTTAAGTGGGAGGTTATGAATTATAGTGTCAATAAAAGTTGACTAATTATAACGAAATTATTTTACTATGTTGTAACGTAAGGGATAAGTGTTTTCCAAGATGGTCTTCTTTATGGAGGCACAGCAATTATGCATATATTCATCTATTCATTCTATAAAAATGAAAATACAGAAGTTGATTGGCTACAGAGTTTCCATCTATTTCTCTTTGAACCTTTGTCATGGTTGCACAACTTAAGAATCTGGTATTAGTGTATTATGAAATCATCATTTGATCTCCCATGAATCCATTTTTTTGGCTTGTTTTATTTTTACTCAAATATGACTATACACACATTTAGGTAGCTTGCTTTACTTATCAGTATAATACTTTTGTAACTCTTTTGTTCTAGCACATACAGAATGATTAATTTTAATGACCATCTCATATTCAATTATATGGCTGTACCATATTTGTTTAAGTATTGCCCATTGACGGTGATTTAACCATCCCACATTTTAATATTATAAATGATGTTGTATCTGTAGCACATTCTGCTAAGTAAATACCTAGACTTAAGGATGAAATCTTCCTCCCTAAGATGCCTCCCAGTGGGTTCCAAACCTCATCTCTGGGCTCTTTCATTTTAGGATATCATGGCCTTTTGTTCTTCAATCCAAAGTACCTGGGAATGCCTGGCCTGATGTTCTCATTCTTTGCCATTTCTTTAGTTATGATTATTTCCTATTCCATAAACAAGGTGAAATTTCAGAAACGATGCACAACATCATCTATCCGTTGCTGTGCTTTGGGCATCTGAGGTGTGGTACCAAAGACATGCCACCTCTGAGCTTAAGAGATGGCTCCATGCCTGTGGCTTTCCTGAGGACTTTTCTGAGGACCCAAATTCAGTTCCCAGCTCTCACTTTGGGTGACTCGCAATCACCAGTAACTCCAGCTCCAGGGGAGCTAGTACTCTTTCCTGGCCTTCTAGGGTATCCACATACCTTTATGCATATGTGAACTTTCCCTCACACACACACACACACACACACACACACACACACACACACACCCCACAGTAAACAATAAATTAAATTTTAAAAAAGAAAAATACATTTTTTTAGGATGGTGGTAGCTGGGTGAACTGGAAAGTATGATGTAGGATTAGACCATAGGTAATTTTCATATTGAGGAACCTATATGGTCTTAACAGAGAATGTATTTTAACTAATGAAAATGCAAATAATTTTATAGACTGGATGCTGATTATGAATATATTTGTGTCTGGGAATGATTTTAGATGCTATTTCCTTCATTACCCTGGTTGAGAATTAAGAAACCCAACTCTGAAAACAGAAGTGGTGGCAAGTGCATCAGAAGTGGGGCATGGTGGCGCACGCCCTTAATCCTAGCACTTGGGGAAGGCAGGGGCAGGCGGATCTCTGTGAGTTCGAGGCCAGCCTTCTATAAAGTGAGTTGCAGGACAGCCAGGGTTACACAGAGAAACCCTGTCTCCAAAATCATCAAAACAGAAAAAGAAAGAAAAAAAAAATCATCAGAGCTTTTGTCTGCTGCCCGAGGACAATTTTCAGTTCATAAGAAAAAAAAAGAAAAGTTCAATTTTCTTTTGTTTCCCATCCATTGTTTATAACATTCATGTATCATTTTTGTCATTTTGTAGACCTCCCAAGAGCAGCTGTCAGGATCTTAAGCAACATGACATTCCTTTTTGTGAGTTTGTCATACACAGCTGAGAGTGCCATCGTCACCGCTTTCATTACCTTCATCCCCAAGTTCATCGAGTCCCAGTTTGGTATCCCAGCTTCCAATGCCAGCATCTACACTGGTAAGGACTGCCACAGGGCTCCTGTGTCCAGTGACTGAAGTGGAGTGAGTGGGGAGGAAGTCCAGGCTCACACCCAGTGTTCACCAACTGCGCTGCTGGCTCCTGGTGCCCCTGAGTTGGTGAGGAAAGCCAGGGATGTGCTTTCTGAGATTCTGATTATATTCGTATGATGCATTTCCTAGCTGTGTTTTGAAAGGGTAGAATATTGCACATTTATGGATTTGTGGGCCTCAGTTAAAACCAAATAAACCATGAGATTCGCATTTGGATTAGTGTTGATCTTCTTGTGGATGAACATGAGTCTTAAAATGGTAAGTGCAGCTGATGCTGTAAAGTCTGGATCAGTTCCATGGTATCAGAATTTTCCATTCATAAGCCTGAATAGATTTCAGTAGAATTACTAGAAATGCATGATGTTTAAGAGGATGCTTTATGTACTTTATTTTAGATGCTTTATGTCTAGTCAAACAGAGATTTTAGACGTCTTTGGTATGTGTATTTTCAGGACTTAGCATTCAAATCTTATTTGATAGTAAATATGATGGTAATGTGGAAAATTAACTCTCAGCTATTGGGGAAATGACAGTGGTAAGTAAGATTCTAAATACTTCCTTAGTGATTTCAAAGATAGCCAATCTGCAGAAAGCTTCATTTTTCAATGAAAGATAATTATTTTTGAATAATAGTAAATTTTCCCATAGCTTTGCTTTCCACCTTTTTCTATTTCCACAAGCTTGAATTGTCTAAAAATGAACAGAAGAAAATATCACTGTATCAAGAGCAATTGATTTGAAATATCTGTGGGCTTGACTGGAAATCACCCTGTTTGCTACTTCTTGTATATGGAACTATAGGCGTAAAAATCAGTTGTGTGCCCACGGCTGCAAATGGTTTAATAAATAATATATGGCTATATATGGTTAAAATGTTTGCTTTCTCTAAAACTGCTTTCCTGTGTCGATGGTGACATTCCCAGGTCACTTTTCTGTCGGGTTGGCTATCAGAAAGTGGAAGCCCCTCATTCTTAGGTTAACCCTTGCGCAGGGGAACCCGGAGCTGCTGGGACTGGACTCAAAGTGAAGAGTACTTTCGCACAGTCCCTAGGCTTAGTTCCAATATGAAAAGGTATGACTAGGAAGACGGTTGTAGCCCAGTAAATTTGGGGCTTCCTGTGTTAAAGAAAGTGCTACAGGGTTCTCTTTATTGCAGGCCTTTTTAGGTCACCGTCCCTATGTCAGCTTGCACCATGAGCCTCTCAGAGGGAGCTGCAGACCCTGTGTGTTTCTCCAGGCTTATTTGACTAGGAAGCTCAACCTTCTATTTACTCATCAAGATACACATCTTTATTTATTTATTTACTTTTTTATTTGTGTATGTGTGTGACATTACCTCAGTATTTTATTTTATTTTATTTATTTTGAAACTGATCTCACTGTGAAACCTGAGATGACCTGGAATTTGTGATCCCGTTGCCTCCGCCTCTACATGCAGAGATTATCTACGTGAGCCATTACATCCCACAGAAACCTACCTTTCCCACGAACAGTTTTCCTTTGGTTAAATGCAGGGATTCAGTCATGGTATTCAGCCGAATTCCAGCCACACTAGACCGTCTAGAGCTGTTTTGGTCATCCCATGGCCGCCGCGGGCAGTTTTCACTGCAGGGCTCCAGGGCAGGGCGGCTGAAGCGAATGTGGACCGATGGGGCCATCTCTGAGTACGGGTAGCGCAGAGCCTAGCTAGACAACTCTTCGAGGAAAACTAGAGGAAGAAGTTCAGTGGGATCTGGAGGGTTGGGCGTGGCGCTCCCCAGCGACAAGGTAGAGACGCTTGTATAACTGAGGCTGTCTTCCCCATAGCCCATGCTAGAACTCCGGGATGGCAGAAGGCACGTGACTAAGTGAGATTCCATTCTGGTTGTGGCATCCATCAGGATCCGTCCTTTGTCACCAACAGTTCTCAGTTTGAAAACCTCGGCCAGTGCTTCTCGGTTTCATAGTCCGCTGTCTTCCTAATGGCTCTGAGCACTCGCTCTTGACTTATTGTCATTTGATTCATAGACAAGAAGTCAATTCAGGAACAATGCGGGCTGGGCAAGAGCAGAGGGTGCCTGATTAAGTTACAATGACATTAAAAGCATAATAATTTCTTTAAAACTCTTTTTGAGGTTTTGCCTTGTTTTAAATCAGTTCCTTCTTACCCTCTGAACACAGATTTTAACTTTTTTTTCTTGTTTTTCGAGATAGGGTTTCTCTGTGGCTTTGGAGCCTGTCTGGGAACTAGCTCTGTAGACCAGGCTGGTCTGGAACTCACAGAGATCCGCCAGCCTCTGCCTCCTGAGTGCTGGGATTAAAGGCGTGCGCCACCATCGCTCGGCCAGATTTTAATTTTTAAAAGAAGACTTTGAGAGTTTCTTTTGTCCTCTGAAGCCCTTCCTCTGCGTGCAGATTGAAGTGGAGAATTAAGAACTTTTTCTGGGAAAAAATATTTTTACAATAGTGCTAATTTTGTGACAAAGTTTTTTTTTTAAATTAAGCTCTCTTTTCATTGTTATTGATTGAACCCCAGCGCATCTTGTATGCTCAAATGTTCTTCACCACTGAGCTACACCCCCAGACATACCATTTATTTTTGAAAACTTATTTGAGTAATTATGTCAGCCCAAGCAATTTCTTGTGTTGTTATCAGGTCAAAAACTGTTCCAGACACAAGCCAGAAGCTGGGTCTGTGAAAAGGAGCTGGTTCATGTTGTCATTCAACACGAGCCCTGGACGGCACGCTGTGTCTTGGAGAGGATAGAGAACCATAAAGACTCAAGCCAGCGTTCTCATTGCTTCTGGATCTGACAGGAGAGACAAAACTTATGGACTGAGTTAGGAAACGCTGCTCAGGAACTGACTGTACAGAATGGTAGCTACAGTTAGCGGTTAATATACACTTAAATGTTGCTCAAAGGAAATTTTAAATGTTTCCATTACAAAAGAACACCATGGGCTGATGGATATGTTATTTTATTTAATAATTTACAATGTGTACATATATGAGTGTAACACATTGTGCCACATATATAATTTTTGCCAATTAAAATCAAATAATTGAAAATAAACCTCCCCCCAAGCTGCTTTGATAATAGAGATTTTGGTTCCAGAGATTATTTTGGCTGGTAGAATAATGGTATTTTAGTGTTTTCATGGCAAAATATATTTAACCAGGCTATCTATCTATCTATCTATCTATCTATCTATCTATCTATCTATCAATAGTCAAAATTGTCTATCTGGAGTCAGAGGAGCAGAATGAGTCAGGCAGGATAATGGAGGGCAGGGGAGGGGATAAGATAAGCCTGGTTCTAGTGGGGATAAAATAAGGAAGAAAGAAAACAAGAGCAGTTAATGGGCAGGTTTAACAGAGGAGCCAGCCACGCAGATATGGCGATAATCTCTGGCATGGGGACCCGGAAGTTTTCTCTGGGAGCACCAGCACTGCCTAGCTTCACAACAGTCACCCTGGAGGACACCTACGTCCAGGCATGGGTGACAATGTCAGTCCCTGATGTGGGTGTTATCACAACACTCCCCTCAGCCCATTCCAATCTGTGTGAATATCTCTCCAGAGCGCCCTGTGTACTCATTCTCCTGGCTAACCCAGTCAGAGTCACACTGCTTGAATCAAATATTATGAAGTTGATGTTTTGGTGAAAAGAATCAGGAAGTATCAGTTGGACAGTGTGACCTCGAGTCCTTTCCCTACTTGTCCCTGGCTGTGCGACCTCGGGGAGACCATTTACCTCCCATTTACAGTAGGATCTCTCCTGTGTCAGGAGGACCAAGCCAACTACTGCAGCTCTCTAGTGAGGTGACTTCAAACAGGTTCACGATGTAGTGGAAACTCACAACTCTGTCCCAGTACAGGAAAGTAAATGACCGTTTACTGATTGCAGCTTACATGTATAGCTCTATAGACTGAACAGGTCTGAGATGGAAACTACTGCAGTAATGATTATGAAACATCAATTGACATCTGTTTTTTCCCCTTGTTTAGATGACTTAAAGTTAGCATAAAGAATAATGGACTCTGTTGTGGCATTTTCATATATAGGTGTCATGCTCGGTTCTACTTTGTCCTTCTCCCCCACTAGCCCCAATTGCTGTCCCATCTTCCTGGGTCCTCCTTTTGCTGGTGACTTCACTTTGAGTAGACTCCCCCCTTCCGTTTTCATATCACAAGCGTCTGCAGTTTCCTGGTCCCGCCCTGCGAGTTATTCCTTCTCTCCCATGTTCTCACTTCTCATTTCATGGCCTATACATGACGTGTATTGTTTTCAGAGTACGAGACACTAAGCTTCTTTATGAGTGGCATTGCCTAGTCCATGTTATTAAAGCCTATTCTGTAGATACTGTTAATTATGCCCATTTTTCTAAAGGAGGAAGCAACATCCAGGAGGCTTAACTAACCCAGTTAAAGGCAAATAAATGCTAGCGTCTTGTGTTTCTTGAGACTACAGTTGTTCCACTGTCTACCTGAGGCAGTAGGAGAGGCGGTGTCATTGTCATTGTGTTCATTCAGATTTTCACTATTCTGACATGCTCTGGTGGTGTTCTACTTCTGTCCCACTCTGCAGGAGCCCTTGCTGCTGAACTGGCTCAGTAGCATTTGGTTTTGAAGCATCGTGAGCTTTCTGTGTCACCTTTGCCTGGCATCCCACCCTTAGGGGGACATGGTGACAAAAAGTTAGACACATAGACTTGGAGAATTGTTCTTAAGATAATCAAATCTTCTTCTGCAGAAAGGGGATTGATTAGCTTAGTATATTATTATAATAATTATTATTATCATTATCATTTCGCTTTTCTGTGCATCTTAGTTACTGATTTGCAGTTTTGTGGCTGAAATGCAAGGCAGTGCCCCAGAGCTTTGACCACAGCTTTTGACAATCGCCACATCTTAGATGTACGGGCAGTGTGAACCTGTTATTACTTATATCATCCTTCTGTGTGCAATTGCAGTTTTTCTAAAACTAGTTCTTCCGTGTTATAAAGATAGCTAAAAATTCAGCTTTGTGGTAGTTTTTTAAACATCAGCATAGAATAGATTTTCTTTTTAATGCTGATGTTAAGTTTTAAATACAAATAGAGTGTGGGTGGCCCAGAAGCCTCCCCATTTTCAAGGTTAGGCAACGGCATTGACGTAGAGAGCCTAGCTGGTAGCACATAGGAACCCCTGAGAGAAGGAAGGGGACATGCTTGCAAATCAGCTTTCTGTGGCACCTGCTGGAGTCTGCTCTCTGCTAACACTTCAGCACATGTGGAAAAGAATACGGGCTGTCAGAGACAGAAAAGTAGTTAGATACTCTGTGTCTTTTGAGTGGAAAGATATTTATGACCCCAAGATAGATTTGTTTATCTTTAGTGCTCAAGAAAAAATTTCAGTTTAAGTTTTATTATTCTATAGTGTGTGGGTGTGTGTGTGTGTGTGTGTGAGAGAGAGAGAGAGAGAGAGAGAGAGAGAGAGAGAGAGAGAGAGAGAGAGGAGAGAGAGAAAGAGAGAAAGAAAGAGAGAGAAAGAGAGAGAGAGAGAGACTAAGGATGTTTGCATACCATGATTCATGTGTACACAAGCTAGAGGACAACCTTTTAGAGTTGTTTCTTTCCTGCCATCTTTATGTGAGTTTGGGGGATCGAACTCAGGTCCATCCTCAGTCAGGCTTGGCTAGGAAGCCCTTTTCCCCAGAGTCATTTCACTGGCATCAGGAGGGTTTCTGTAAAAGGTCATAGTGGAAGACACCAAGATACTCATTCTTTTCTCTTTCTTGTTAGTCAGTTAATTGAGAAAATGTCTGCATGCTACCACATGGCAGGCCATGTGACATGCCATGTGTCAGATGCTTAGCTGGTGCACAAAGGACCACAGTGAAACAGGTGGTGTTTGCTAGAATGACCCATGCGGTGTGCAGACAAGGTCATGTTGGTGGGGGAATGGATGGTGGCAGCAGTAAGTATGTGCCCCTGGCAGCCCACCCTACAGTAAAAGCCTGCTTCCGACTGTCCCACTTTCTCACATCAAGCCCCATTGACATCTGTGAGGAACACCTGGCAGCCAGACTCCAAAGGTCTTGACTGAAATATTTTATATTTTTAAAATACTCACTGAATTCTGAAATAATTTAACCTTTCTACATATTTTTTATTCCCTGGATCCCTTCTGTATAATAAACTTCAACAGCCTAGCTCTCCAGGGATCTTAGGAAGTCATAGAATAAACCGTGTGAAAACTCATCAGGCCTGTGACCACACAGCTGGCCGTGGAAGGCAGTGTTGTGTTTCAGTGGCCAGGTAGCAAACAGAAACAGTCAAGGAGGAGGGTCCCAGTGTCTCCTCCAAGGGCACACTGCACTGCTTTGTCCTCCTTCTACTAGGTTCCATATCTTAAAAGTTCTGCCACCTCCCAATCGCACCACACATTGGTGACCATGCCTTCACCATTGTGGACATCAGCGGACATGTTGATCTGCCTGGACTAGGGGTCCTTTCCCTCTGGGTCTATTGTACAGAAAGCAACAATGTGAACTGGAATGAACTCTATGATTCTTTTTGCTTTAAAAAATTTAGATTAAGTAATTTTTCTAAGGCCACCAGATAAACAATTTGTGTACCATATGGACGCTTGCTCACACATTTCCCAGAAAGCTATATGGCTATCTTACAGGGGAATTTATTAACTAATTCATCACTCTGGCTTTGATGGTACTGTCATGACCCACATACTGTGACTGTGACTAGCTTTCCTTTGTTGTGTGTGCTCCCATGTCACCCACAGACCCCACCTGGTTCCTGTTAAACACTCCCATTGTAAAAACTGAGTTTCATCCCTGGGGTTTCTATAAAGATACACAGGATTATTTTATCCTACCATATTTGCTACATAATATATGCTCAGCAAAACTATTTTTCTTTTATTTATATTCTGCTCTTTTGTTATATTTATGGTTCCATTAGAAGTCGTCATTGGATTTTCTAATTCCAAACATTTGTACTAATCTAATTTAAAGTAGTGAATTGAAGGTTTTTGACGCAAGGTCTCACTATGTAACCCTGGATGGTTCGGCATTTCTATGGTCCAAGCTGTTTCTAACTGATGCCCATCCTCTTCCCTCAACTTCCTGAGTGCCATAGTGTCTGGCTTTTGTGGATGTTTTTAAACAATCTTACCCCCAGCCAAGTAGGAAGGTGCACAGGCAAATTAAGCTGGAAAAGAGAAGAGCTTTAATCTCTGTATACATGCCAGGGAGTGAATTTAGTCCTCTGTGCATACCTGAATATTATTTAAATATTTTTTTAAGATTTAAATTTTTCATGTTTATGGGCAATTTGGCTGTTTGTAAGTCTATGCACCATGAGTACCTGTGTTCATAGAGGCCAGAAGAGGTGTCCCACTCCCTGAAACTGGAGTTACAAATGATTATGGACCACTGAGTGATTGCTGGAAATTGAACCTAGGCTCTCTGGTGTAACATTAGGGCCTGCTCGTTGGGGTTTCTGTCCTGCCCGGTTCCCACAGCTGGCAAGTTCCAAAGAAAATCACACAGAGATCTCCATAAGTTATAAAACTGATTGGCCCATTAGCTCAGGCTACTTATTAGCTCTTGAAGCTTAGATTAACCCATTATTCTTATCTATATTAGCCACATGGCTTGGTACCTTTCTCAGCAGGGTAGGTCACATCTTGCTTCTTTGGTGGTCTAGGCTGGACTGGGAGGAATGGGCTTCCTTCTTCCCAGAATTCTCTTGTTCTCATCCCCCTGCCTCTACTTCCTGTCTGGTTGACCAGCCTATACTTCCTGCCTGGCCAATCAGCATTTATTTAAAACATGATTGACAGAATAAAGACAATTCTCCCATACCACTCTGGAAGAAGCAGCTAGTGCTCTTAACTTCTGAGCCATCTCTCCAACATTTATTTATTTATTTATTTATTTATTTATTTATTTATTTGAGACAGGGTTTCTCTGTGGCTTTGGAGCCTGTCCTGGAACTAGCTCTGTAGACCAGGCTGGTCTCGAACTCACAGAGATCCGCCTGCCTCTGCCTCCCGAGTGCTGGGATTAAAGGCGTGCGCCACCACCACCCGGCTTATTTATTTATTTTTTAAATCTTGGTCTTTAGACCAAGAAACATAGAGACAGCAAGGCATTCTGGGAGGATTCTCATGCTTACAGTGAATTATGGTTCTCTCTGTGTGTTTCTGATTGCCCTTCATTAGGTCATCAGCTGCAGCATCCTGTTCAGCCAGATTAACAAATTACCAATTTAATATTTTTGTATGTGTGTGTTCCTTTCTCTGTATTACTCAGTTTTGGAGCCAAATCTTGCAAATGCTGGCAAAGTCATACAGTGACCGGCAAATTAAATTAATATTGCTATGGAAGCTCCTGACTTCCTGTGTGATGTGCTCTGATGGCATTGCAGTAGTCTTCATGGTCTCCGGCTGTGTAATCTTTGTGCACCAAGCAGACCTCTGCACAACCCCAGTGGTCTTCATGGTCTCTGGCTTGACAAAGATGACTTTTGTCTTGTGTATTTCCAGCCCAAACCTGGGGCCCTCAAGGAATCTTGGTACCTTTTAAAGAAAGTGGTATTTGGAAACCACCATCTATCAAGTCTCTTCATTGCTACAAGGCTGTTATTTCTATTTATTATATAAATATAGGGGCATATATAATAAAAGAGAAAAGAACTGAGGATGTGGCTCAGATGTTAGAGTGCTTTGCTGAATTCAATCCCCAGTATTGAATAATCATATAAACTGGGTGTGTGGCCCATGCTCGCCATACTATGCCTTAGATTTCATAATGACAGCAAAGGGGTAAGAAGTTTAAAGTCAGCTTGGGATATATGAAACTTTAGCTCAAAGCAATAACAACCAAAGAAGAGATGAAATCAGGCTGGAGAGGTGGCTCAGAGGTTAAGAGCACTGACTGCTCTTCCAGAGGTCCTGAGTTCAATTCCCAGCCACCACATAGTGGCTCACAACCATCTGTAATGAGATCTGGTGGCCTCTACTAGCATATAGGATATATGTAGTTAGAATATTGTATACATAATAAATAGATCTAAAAAAAGAAGAGATGAAATCATGCTTGCTCATCTATTCTGAGGTTATGGATAGCTATTATTTTACTTCTTTGATATCCATAATGGTTAATGTTGTCAACTCAAAGGATCTAGAATCAGAAAGGAGATAAACCTCTGTGTATCCTTGCGAGGGGTTCTTGAAATCAGAATAATTGGGGAAGGAGGCCTCAACTTAATTAGCACTGTTCCTTGGACTGCTATCCTGGACTTATTAAAAGGAGAAAAGTGAGCCGGTCATGAGTATTCATCTTTCTCTGCTGGTAGACATGTGACCATTGCCTCAGGCTCCTGCCTGGTGACTTCCCTGACACAGTGAACTGTACCCTCAGATTGTGACCAATCATAACTCCTTCCTTAAGTTGATTTTGTCAGTTATTTTATCACAGAATTGATGTGATACAGTATCATACTGTATATAACATACATACAGTATTAGATAATACCATATTAACTAATATGTATATAACTATATAAATTATATGTGATATGTATGGTGGTTATTGTACTGCAATGCCTTTCTCTATGCTGGAAAATCACCTTCCGTAAGGACTTAAACACCATCACTCTATCCAAGTGTGTGTGCACACCCACATATGCACATGTGTGTAGTAGTTCAAGCACCAACTCTCAGTACGAAAAACAATGGAAAACCAGCTGAAGCTTTGGGGCTCCTCTAGTTTATTTGGATTCCGAGGGCTCTTCCCATGGATGCATAACACAGTGCCATAATTTTGCTTAAATAGTCCTTCTCTGGTTATGTCTCTCATATTGTGAGTCTTCTGTTTCTAGCTTTGAGAGATAACATTCTTTTTGTGTTTTAAATCACAGAAAATATTGAATGATTTAAAAATAAAACTCATATAACAAAGTATATTCAGAGAAGCTTTGGTTCCATCCTGGATCCCTTCGATTCCTTCCTCCCTCAAAAGCCATTTTTACTGGTTTAACCTTCTTTTGGTTTTGTTTGATTATATAGCTTTTTCTATATGTAAATTATCAATAAACATGCATGAATGCACTATAGTACATACATAATTTTATTTACTTTTTAATTTTTAAGATTATAATATAATTATATTATTTCTCATTTTTCTACCTCCAAAGCTCCCCTCCTCTTCTCCTTGCTCTATTTCAAATTCATGACCTCTTTATTCACTAATTGTTGTTACATGCATATATATATATATATTCATTCATTCCTAAATATAAACTGCTCAGTCTGTATAATGTTACCCATATGAATGTTTTCAGTCTTGACCACTTATTGAATAATCAGCTGTTGTGCTCTTCCATGGAGAAGGCTATTTCTCCCACTCTTAGCATTTCTTAGTTGCCTGTTGCTCTTTGTGTAGGGCTGAGGCCTCTTGTACTTTCCCTATTCACTTCGGCACACCTAACGCTGTCATCCTTGTTCAACTTAGATTTAGGCAGTCATGCTAGTGAGACTTTATGGATGAGGCTTATGATATTTATGAGGAAATACAATCTCACAACAAACTCCTCAGTCTTCTGGTTCCTAAGACTCTCTGCCTCTTCTTCCGCAATGTTGCTTGAAGTCTGGCAGTTGTTTTGTAGATGTTTCAGTTGGGATTGTGTTCCACAATTCTTCATTTTGATTGGTTGTGATTTTATGCAGTAACATCCATCCATTGCAAAGAGGAGTTTCCTTTTTAAGGGTGAGGACTACATATATCTGCGGTTATAAGGGCAAATATTCAGAATGTAGTTAGGAGTTATGTTGTTTTAGTGATGTGGTAGGTATAGGTTCTTCTTTAAGACCCATTACTTCACAAGCTCTGGGTGGCTGGCTTTGTTTCCAGTACTGGGAATGGTTTCCCTCTTGGGAAGCAAGTCTAACTAGAGAAATATTGGTTATTGCCAAAGTATGTATGTCACTAATGCACCTTTAGAGTTCTGCCGCAATGGTCATTATTGTGAGTCATAGGGGTCACAGCTGCATAGGACTGTTGTTTTTTCCCTCCTTTGGAAGCTTGAACATGCATCATTTTTGATATTTATGTTAACATGCAAAGTACTGGGTTTCACTATCGTAATTTCATAATTTATCATTTTACTTTGATTTCATCCACCCTACCTGCATTCCCCTTTCCCAGGCTTTCCATCCCCCTCTTTCTGATTCCCTTACATGTCCTCCCCTTCTGATTCTAGGTTTTTCCTCTCTCCCTTCTCTTAAGGTCTCTTTCCCTCTTCCCATGATCCCCTTTCTACTTTCTATTTATTTATTTATTTATTTATTTATTTATTGTATTTTTTTTATTAAAGATTTCTGTCTCTTCCCCACTTCCACCTCCCCTTTCCCTCCCCCTCCCCCAATCAAGTCCCCCTCCCTCGTAAGCCCAAAGAGCAGTCAGGGTTCCCTGCCCTGTGGGAAGTCCAAGGACCACCCACCTCCATCCAGGTCTAGTAAGGTGATCATCCAAACTGCCTAGGTTCCCACAAAGCCAATAGGTGCAGTAGGATCAAAAACCCATTGCCATTGTTCTTGAGGTCTCAGTAGTCCTCATTGTAAGCTATGTTCAGCGAGACCAGTTTTATCCCAGGCTTTTTCAGACCCAGGCCAGCTGGCCTTGGTGAGTTCCCGATAGAACATCCCCATTGTCTCAGTGTGTGGGTGCACCCCTCGCGGTCCTGAGTTCCTTGCTTGTGCTCTCTCTCCTTCTGCTCCTGATTTGAACCTTGAGATTTCAGTCCGGTGCTCCAATGTGGGTCTCTGTCTCTGTCTCCTTTCATCGCCTGATGAAGGTTAATATTCAGGAGGATGCCTATATGTTTTTCTTTGGGTTCTCCTTCTTATTTAGCTTCTCTAAGAACCCGAGTTATAGGCTCTATGTCCTTTATTTATGGCTAGAAACCAAATATGAGTGAGTACATCCCATGTTCCTCTTTTTGGGTCTGGCTTACCTCACTCAGGATAGTGTTTTCTATTTCCATCCATTTGCCTGCAAACTTCAAGAAGTCCTTGTTTTTTACTGCTGAGTAGTACTCTAATATGTATATATTCCATACTTTCTTCATTATAAAATGGGGCACTGAGCTGAACAGAGATCTCTCAACAGAAGAAGTTCAAATGGCCAAAAGACACCTAAGGTCATGCTCAACTTCCTTGGCGATCAGGGAAATGCAAATCAAGACAACTTTAAGATATCATCTTACACCTGTCAGAATGACTAAAATAAAAAACACCAATGATAGCCTTTGCTGGAGAGGTTGTGGAGAAAGGGGTACACTCATCCATTGCTGGTGGGAATGCAAACTTGTGCAACCACTTTGGAAAGCAGTGTGGAGGTTTCTCAGGAAATTCGGGATCAACCTACCCCTGGACCCAGCAATACCACTCTTGGGAATATACCCAAGAGAGGCCTTATCATACAACAAAAGTATATGCTCTACTATGTTCATAGCAGCATTGTTTGTAATACCCTTTCTACTTTCATCAAGCACATACAGAAGACTAGAGTAAGATAGGAAGTGGAGGATAGAGTGTAATATCCCCGTTGCAGGCAAGTAAAGAAAGAAGCAGGAGCTCATCGAAGCATCCATAGCTCACAAAGCGCTGGCCTTCCAGGGATAAAGACAAGCTGTTCCCACTTCCAGCCCATCCGCCATCTCTCATTTCCTCAGAAGTAATTCTGCTAACACATGAAAGTCACATCCAAAGCTAGTCAGTACCTTGGCTCTTAAGTGTAGACAGGAAATGCTTATCACCACACAGACGGGAAATTTGTTACTCTTTTTATATAAATAATAAAACATGTGATAAGCCATTATTAGGAGGTGAAGTAAAGTCCTTTTGTAACCTGAACCACCGTAGGGCTGACCACAGAAAAATCCCTTTCCTGGCATACTCAGTTTCTGCCCGTGGTGTTTTTTCTGTCAGCCAGAGGCAAAGCATAGCTGTCTTTAGCTATGCTATTGTTAGACCAGTTAGATTTCAGCATAACAGATTCTTCAAATCCCTGCACTGTAAGTCCTCTCATAACTCTATTTGCAGAAAGATGGATATAATTTGTGTTTGACTTTTAGACACATTATGGGTGTAGATTTACAGTCACAATCTTGGAAAGTCAGGTGTGAAGGCCCATGCCTATAATCTTAGCACCTGGGAGCCCGAGGCAGGAACCTCCCAAGGTCTCGGCCAGTCTGGGCTACACACACAGATCTGCTTCCTTTTTCTTCAGTTAGAATCAGAACACCTGAGAGCCTAGCTGTGGCATTAATGAGTTAATTGATGGGAGAGTCTAGTGCCCTGTTGCGCCTACTGCATGTTTTTATGAAGCAAACTTTATTAGAATGTAGTTCTGCCCCCATGGGCACATGGCTATAACTGATTTCGCTCTACAGCAGCAGAGGCAGATAGCAAAGCACACATCTGGGTCCTGCTCTAGGAGAAAGAAGAGAAGTCATCAGAGGGTAGGAAATGATCTTTCTTATCACTTCCTTCCAAAGTCTACGATAAAAACAAACAGAAACAAACAAGAGGAGGCTGGAGAGATGGCTCTGCAGTTAAGAGCACTGGCTGCTCTTCCAAAGGACTTAGGTTTGATTCTGAGCACCTACATGGCAGCTCACAACTATCTCTAACTCCAGGTCCAGGGGAGCCAATGCTCTCTTCTGGCCTCTGAGGGCAACACAGGCACATGGGTCACAGACATTCGTGCAGGCAAAACCCCATTATCGTCATCGTCGTTGTAGTAGTAGTGGAAATGATGATAAATAAACAAATAGTATATATGAACAATAAGAACCAAAAATCAACAAATTAAAAGAATAAAAATCCCTGAGCCAGTTCCCCTGATGTGGGAATGGTTTTTCGAAGGCTGCACACTGAAGGCGAGCCTCTGTCTTGTTTTCTCCACTGGGCAGAACCTTGAGTTGCCTCTGAAAATCACCTTCCCTTTGTTTTGCCCACTTTCCTTCCATTCAGGTTCCGTGCAATGCTGAGCTGTCAGTAACCCTTCTCTCTCTTCAGTTGTGGAAACAGTGTATCTGGCAGTTGCCTGCATCCTTCATTTTGGTCAAAATGAACATGTGTAAAGATTCAAGACTCTCTTTGATCCTCCTGAAGGCTCCTCCACCAGCATTGGGAAGGAGCACTGGGGTGGTTGGTGAATCAATGACTGTCACACTGCGAGCCCAAACTTCGGTGTTTAGTTGGGGGATAATTACACCGACAGCCTGGCACTCTAGTTTATTCCTTTGTTGGTTCCCATGTGCCTCTGAGATTATATGTGAAGTCATTATTGCATTTACTTCATTTTTAGTTATCCAAGCTATATTTTCACATTCCAATGAGAAGGTATGTCTGAAAAAATATATGATCATTACTATTCAAAACTCAGGGTAGACGAGATCTGAGCAATAACGAGAGAAGAGCACCGGGTAATTAACGAGGACTGCAGATGTGTCTGTGAGGGTGCCTGGCAACCATGCTCTGACTCTGTTCTGATGCGTTCTGACCAATGGTTACTCTTTGCAAGACTAATTCATTAGTACGTGAACCGCATGTTCTCATCGATGCAAGGTTGTTGTTCTTTAAGGATGAATGCTCAGACCATGAAGTTACTGTAGAGTAAGTTTCTGTTCTTAATCAACTTTATTATTAGACATCTTTAGTGTAGTTTTCATTGTCTGATAGAATTACGCATGACTCAAACAAAACTACATCTTTGAATAAACGGTCCAGCTGGGAAGTGGTGGTGCACAACTTTAATTCCAGCACTCAAGGAGGCAGAGGCAGGCAAAACTCTAAGTTGGAGACAAGCCTAGTCTACAGAGTGACTTCCAGGTCATCCAGGACACACAGAGAAATTCTGCCTTGAAAACCAACCAACCAGACAAATACTCTCCCTTCAAAACATCCAGTCCAGTGTGTAGCTGCCGGGTCTGGTTTTTATCCCATCTGTTAGTGCCTTGCCCTTCTTATGTTTTCTGGTTTGGATCATTGCATTAGAACAAAGAAAGATGAGTGATTTTTTTTGAGGTTCCTTTAAGTTATAAAATTTTCTGAGTTTTGCTCCCTCTTGGTTTTATTCATGGATAGGTAAGATCAGTGTATAAGAGTATAAATGTGTAAGTGAGGTGTGACTTAATCCTTGTTTTAGGTGGAGACTGCTCGTTTGTTTCCCAACTGCCCAGACCCAAAACATAGGAACTGTATTAACTAAAACACTGTTTGGCCTGTTAGCTTTGGATTCTTATTAACTTACTCTTACATCTTAAATTAACCCATTCCTATTATTTTGTATTTTACCACAAGGCTCGTGGTTTACGGGTAAGGTTTCGGCCAATGTCTGTCACCTTCGGCGGCTACATGATGTCTCCTTGACTCCACCTACTTTCTCCCAGTATTCAAATTAGTCTTCCTGCCTAGCTCTATTCTGCCCTGTCATAGGTCCAAGCAGCTTCTTTATTCATTAACCAATAAAAGAAATACATATACAGAAGGACTTTCACATCATCTCTTGACTACTGAGTTAAGACAAGTGTATAAGTGTGCAAGTGAGGTGTGACTTAATCCTGTGATACTGAGATAAGATCAGTATATAAGTGTGTTAGTGTACAAGTGAGGTGTGACAATCCTCATGAATACTGAGGAAAGATCAGTGTATAAGTTTGTAAGTGTGTAAGTGAGGAATGACTTAATCCTCATGAACCCCGAGGTAAGATCAGTGTATAAGTGTGCAGGTGAGGTGTGACAATCCTCATGAACACTGCCCTCCCTGTATTACTTTGCTTTGGCTCAAATGACCCTCTGTCAATAAGACCTTGTCCCATTTAAAAATGCTACTGTTCCCTACACTCTTTATTCCTCTTACTGTACTGAGAATAATTTTCACTGTAATTCTTTTTCCCTTCTATCACTTGGGTAATTTGCTTAGTTATTACTTTCTTGTTTTCCACATTAGACTGTAAATTCAACATGGGCAAGAACCCATGCTAGTTTTATTCACTATGTGTCTCCAGTTGAGAATAGTCTCCGTTGCAAAGTTGGTTCAATAAAGGGTTGCCAGTAAATATTTGAATGCTAGATGATTTATTGAATTTATTAAGGGATTAAATTAAAAATTATGTTCTTGTAAGTTTCCTAAAATTTAAGCTTAATAATATTCTTGCAAACAATGCAGAATTTTTTTGGTAAAGTTCTGCTTAAGTAGTTTGGAGATAGAAGACACACTGTGATAAAGGGAATCTAAAAAACAGAGCTAGCATGCCTTGTAATAATTGAAAGACACTTTCCTCCTTGGATCAGGACAAAGACAGATAAATCTGTGCTTGCCACTTTCCTATTGCACTGAGGGTTCTAGTTGGATCACTGTGCAGGAAGGGAAATAAAGACTATTCATGTCAGGAAGGTGAACTTACTGTATTTTCTATTCTTGGACCACTTAATTGTTGCCAGCATTTGAGTTTTGGATTTTTAAATTAATCTCTTTAGTTGTTCTGCCCTGATGGTAATGGATACTTGCTCTTTAAACAAAAGTGTTTGCAAAAGATGTTGGGAATCTTAAACAATAATTTATC
Source organism: Neodon shergylaensis (assembly GCA_025134845.1). Classification (NCBI taxonomy): domain Eukaryota; kingdom Metazoa; phylum Chordata; class Mammalia; order Rodentia; family Cricetidae; genus Neodon; species Neodon shergylaensis. Next base: position 3,266,847 of record JABTXL010000001.1, read on the forward strand.
CTGGGCGAGAGGCAAGAGGAAGGCTTTTATTTTTGTGCTGTAAAATTAGAAGCACAGGCTTTTTTATAAAGCTAAGTAAACGTAATTGATTTGTCTTCTCTACCACTCCAAAAGTGTGGTGTGGACACAATCCTCTCTTCCTCCCTAAGACCTGTGTTCAGTGGATAGTGTGGTGTGGATATAATCCTCTTTTCCTCCCTAAGACCTGTGCACAGTGGGTAGTGTGGTGTGGACATAATCCTCTTTTCCTCCCTAAGACCTGTGCACAGTGGGTAGTGTGGTGTGGACACAATCCTCTCTTCCTCCCTGTCCTTCCTATGCACAGTGGATAGTGTGGTGTGGAGACAATCCTCTCTTCCTTCCCGTCTAAGACCCATGCATAGTGGGATGCTGTCTTAGCTACTTCCTGTCTCTGTGATAAAATGCTATGAGCAAAGCAGTTTACAGAAGAGTTTCTTCCATCTTACTGCTCCCAAAGGATAAGAGTCCATGAAGTCAGAATGGAGGCATGACAGCAAGCTGGAGGCAGGTGTCAGGAGCAGAGAGCTCAGCATTCACATCTCAGTCATGAATATGATGGAGAGCGAGCACACTGGGCATGGTGTGAGGCTTTAAACTCTCAAAGCTTGCCTCCAGTGACACACTTCCTCCTGCAAGCCTGCACCTCCTAACCCTCCCTAAAAGCGCCACCAACTGGAAACCAAGTGTTCAAATGCCTGGGACTGTGGGGGACATTCTCATTCAAATTCTCACAGATGCCCATGAAGTGGAGCCACTGAGGGAGGAAAGCACTTCTAATTAAACTGAGCCCTGAACACAAGTTTCATCTCTGTAGAAGACCTTCTTTGATTCTGCCTGTTGAAATCCACAAAAGGTTGAGAATGAAATGAATTGCTATAGAAAAGGTAGTTATCATAATACCTGACAGGTAATTGGCGTCAGTGTGTGTTTGTGTGTGTGTTTTCAAGTGTATGCAAGTGTGCATGAGTGTGTGTGTATATGCAAGTGTGTGTGTGTGTGAGAGAGAAAGAGAGAGAGAGAGATAGATAGATGTGGGAGGTCCTTCTGTATATGTGTTGCTTTTATTGGCTAATGAATAAAGAAGTTGTTTTGAGTCTATAGCAGGGCAGAACAGAGCTATGCAGGGAAAACTAAACTGAATGCTGGGAGAAAGAAGGCAGAGTTGAAGAGAAGCCATGTAGCTCTGCCAGGGACAGAAGCAAGACGGAACCTTGCCAGTAGGCCACAGCCATGTGGTGATACACAGATTAATAGAAATGTGTTAAATTAAGATGTAAGAGCTAGCCAATAAGAAGCTTGAGCTAATAGGCCAAGCAGTGATTTAATTAATACAGTTTCTGTGTAGTTATTTCAGGTCTGAGCAGTCAGTAACAAACAAGTGGCCTCCTATTACATGTGTGTGTTTAGGAAAGACAGAAACAAACACAGAGGGCAGTGGCCAGTATGATGCCAGGGCTAGTGTTATGCACTGTAGAAACCCGTCATTCTTAATTCACATATCAGAGAGCACAGTGGAGCTCTCTGAGGGGTGAACTGTTGCCTCCTTTTCCCTCTTTCCTTCAGTTCAGGGTTCTGTGGATGCTAGGAAGGCTCTCAGCATAGGCATATTTTATGTGTCTATTTACAACTCTAGCTAACAATGGTGTCAAGAGGAAAAGTTCGTCTAGTTTCTGAAACATTCGGGGATTAAGTGACTCTCAATGAAGTTGCAGCTCTAGCTTTATAAGGGCAAGGGAGATCATACCCTGAGTAAAAGCATCAAGATCTGCTTGGGAAGAGTGGCACCCCAAGAGAGCAATTAATGCATCAGTTTCCTTTAATGATGAGTATCCCAAAGATTTCCACCTCAATATGGTAGGGCATTCCTAGAACGCTTATCCCAAGGCAGAGTCTTCTGCTGTGTCAACGCTGAGCACCTTAGTGATATGTATTTTGATATTACATATATGTTACAGACATGTATTAAAGTATTACATACATGTATCCGATATGTATTATAATATTACACATATGTACAGCTAAGTATGTCAGTGTTATAATTAAGGACACACATGGCTAAGTATCAAAGGTTTGCTTATTAAAGAGTATGTACAAGTTTATGTTGGGCCACACAGGCTGCCTAAATTCAGTCTCATTCATTAAAATTTGCCTGATTAATCCTTATATGTTTGTGCAAATGTATCCAATTCATTGATATTAAGTGTATCACAGCAATATTCACAGTTTTAAGAATGATAGTGGTGATGGGCCAGTGAAGTGGCTTGGCAGGTAAAGGTGTTTGTCATGCAGCCTGGGGACCTGAGCTTGATCACTGGGACCCATGTGGTGGGCAGGGAGGATCAGCATCCACAGTTGTCCTCAGACCTCCACATGTGCCCTGCGGCATGCACACACGCACACACACACAGGCACACAAATATAATAACATTTTTTTTGTTTGTTTTTAGGGACAGGGTTTCGCTGTAGCTTTGGAGCCTGTCCTGGAACTAGCTCTTGTAGACCAGGCTGGCCTCGAACTCACAGAGATCCGCCTGCCTCTGCCTCCCAAGTGCTGGGATTAGAGGCGTGCATCATCGCCTCCCCGGCTAATAACATTATCTTAAGTAGTGGTGGTGGTAATGACAGCCCAGTGTTTCTTGAGTGCATATGGTGAGCCAGACTCCGTTCTCTGGTCTTCTTACGTCTTAACGCATTTGCTCCTTACAGTTTTGTGATGATGGTATTATTACTGTGCACACTTGACAGGAGGAGAAAAATCTGAGTTCTGGAAATGCTGCAAAATTTACCAAGGACATACATCTTGCAAGTGGCAGGGCAGAGTTTTGTCTTATTTGGAATTCTCAGACACCAGCAGTTGCATGGATCTCTTTCACCAGAACTTAGGTCCTTGGATCCTGGGCTGGGAATAAGCAGCATTTCCCTTCCGCCCCACCCCTTTCTGCCCTTTGCCCTCTCCTGCAAGCATGCCAGAGATGTTCTTCGGCACAGAATGATGCACCCCCACCCCATCCCCGACACACATAGACACTATGATACCCCGAGTTCTAGGGATCATGGTCCCTAGGGAGTACTTGAAGCTTACAGACCACAGAACAGTCCCCTAGAGGGCTAGACAAGAGGCAGTGTCAGGCAGAGGCTACTCCTGGGGCACTGGGGAACAGGGTGTTGGCTCTTTGAGGTCTGGGGTCTCAGGAAAGGGAAGGAGGGTGCCGGAAAAGACCATGAAATTACGTTCAGACAGCTGGTAGCAGGACAGTAACTTTGTCCTAGAGGACCTGCTTTTGTATTTCCCCTCACGAAGAGAGTAGAACCATTAGAGAGACCAAGATGGTGGTGTGGGGGTGATGGAGGAACTGGGCCACCAGCCCCAAGATAGTCCAGACATAGCTACTTCGAAGTGCCTGGGAATGACTCTCACATGAAATGCAGACACCTGCGTGTTGATGATTAGCTAGTTACTTTCAGTCCTTTTACGGCATTGTTCTCCCCTGGCTTTCCTCTTGCCTCTGGTTTTCAGCTTTATCTATGGGCACACCTCTTTATCATAACCCATTAACACCGGCTCTCTCTCCTTTTCTCACTGCGTCATCTGAGAACATCCTCCCTCTCGGATTGAACTATACCAGAAATCTCTCAGCATGGCTCTGCTTACAGCTCCCAGTGCCCCATGGGAGGCCTCCACCTGCTTCTTCTCTGGGCCCCTCACACTCCTGTCGGCAGCAGAAATCGCTAAACTGTTGTCTACACATTGTCTTCCTCTCCGGGTCCCTGTTCTACTGAGTTTCAGACACTAGCTTTCCTGCTCTCCCCAGCCTCTTAATCTAATTTTCTGTGCTGTCAGTGCGGTGCTTCCCTGTGGCAATCCTGGGTCCTTGCAATCACCCTTCTGACCACTTCAGACTCTAGTTCTCACTCCATCAAGGCTATCTTGTATCTCACTTCAGCAATGGTCTTCACAACACAGAACTCTCACCTGACCCAACTCAGAATTCCCCAGTGGCCTCTCATTGCTCAGATACATAATCTGAGCCTCTTTTCCTGGTCTCTTAGGGTCTCATTTTTCCTAGCCTCTCTTCCTGCACCCCATCACCCCCCACCATCTTGCACTGCACACTCTTGGTATTTTTGGAAGTGTCATGAATACCCAATGCCATGACCTCGTGCCTTCATGTGTATTTCCTTTTTCAGATGTTCTCTCTGTGCCGGTCCATTAGATACATTTGGCCTCTTCTAGTGAATACCTGCTGAAAACTGCCCCGTGAGAGCTCTCCCTGGCCTCTCCCAGGGGAGACTCAGCTCACCCCTCCCCTGTGTTTTCCTAGCACCTTGAAGAATTATTTTACTGAGATTTTTCTATTAGCCTGTATGTCTCTCATTTAATTTGTAAGGGTGGGGGTGGCGTATTCTGTGTCTTTATTTTTTCTTTGTTTAAAATAAAGATTCATTTTATTATTAGTTTTTTTGCCTTATTTATTTATTTATTTATTTATTATTATTAGTTTTGAAGTGTGTTTGCTCACTCATGTGAATGCCTATAGCCTTGATGGTCCGCAGGGCCAGTTCTCCCTGGACTAGAGTTACAGGTGGTTGTGGGGCTGCCCATTCCTGGGAATTGAACTTGGGTCCTCTGCAAGAAGAGTGTGTGCTCTTAACAGCTGAGCCATCTCTCCATCCCCATGTCTTTATTTTTCTACAACGAAATATAATGCTTCCAAGTAGGTCAGTGGTCACAATTTTACAGGAAAGGAATAAGTGTAAGACTTGCTTGGTCTATTCAGGCTGATGAAATATGATTACCATGCACGGAGTGGTTTGTGAGCAGGAGGGATGGGTTTCTCACAGTTCTAGAAGCAACGAGTCCAAAATCAAGGGGCTAGTGGATTTGGTATCCGGTGAAGGTCTGTTTCTCATAGACGGGACATTTGCACTACACACTTATATGGTGGAGAGAACAGGGCATGCTCGGGTCTCTTTAGTTAGGACACTAATCCCATTCATGAGGTGTCCACTCTCTGAATGCCAACCCTTTGGGGGGTTAGAATTTTAACATATGGATTCAGGGAGACGTAAGCATTCATGTCGTGGCAGTAACCACGGCCCATTTTAGGGAACGAAGCGTTTTCAGGAGTTCAGGAGCGCCTCTGTCCTGAGCCTCTCGTAGCCCAGCTACCTTTGCTTTTATGGCAATTACCTTTCCTCTATATTGATACCTCCTGTGTGCGCATCCTAGAACATCAGGTTTTGTTTGCCTGGTTCTTGAACTTGATGCAGGTGTGAGCATATGCACATTTTGTTGTTTTTTTTCCTTGTGTCATCTTTGTAAGAGTCATTCACTTTATGTGTGTTTGGTTACACGTCTTCCTTTGTGTTGCTGTATAGCAGTGCTTTGTGATAGGAATATTTCATGTATAATGTGTCCATTGTGGGATGTTTTCAGTTGAGGTCTATTAGGATGGCTTCTGCATACCATGGGTTTCTTTGGGGGTATAAATCTTGGAAGGACCTGTCTGTTGCAAGGTGTGTTTACCTTCAGTTCTTCCAGGTCATGAAGGACTGCTTTTCAAAGTTGGTCCTACTTCTAGTCCTCCACTGCCAAGAGTTTCCAGCACTTATATCTTGACCATTATGTGGCATTGCCAAACTTTAAAATGTTCACCTTCCGACTGGGATGTGGTGGAATTTCACTGTGGTTTTAGCCTATGTTTCTTCATTTGCTTAGGGCATTTGGATTTTCTCTTTGGTGAAGGGCCAATTCAGATTTTGTTCGCCTTTCTCATGATTTATTTGTTTTGATATTATTGCTTTGTAAAAGCATTTTTTTTGTATCTTCTGGATTTAAATCCTTTGTCAATGTGTGTTGAAAGTTGTAGGCTGTAAAGTCGCACACTGAATATTTATGGACTAGAGTAGGTCTCATTCTTTACTCTTGTACTAATGAGCAAACAGAAACAGAACAATTAGAAGAAACAAGTAACAGTGGGTGCTAGCACACATTAACGCCCTCTTCCTCTCCTCTTCCCAGGTGTCATCATTGTCCCCAGCGCTGGTGTTGGCATCGTCCTGGGAGGCTACATTATAAAAAAATTGAAGCTTGGTGCGAGAGAATCCGCTAAACTAGCGATGATCTGCAGCGGGGTGTCTTTGCTGTGCTTCTCAACCCTGTTTATTGTGGGATGTGAAAGCATTAACCTAGGAGGCATCAACATCCCGTACACGACAGGGTAAGTACCTCTGCGGAGCATCCTTGAAGAGCCCAGCTCTTGTGGTTCATCCCTGGTCCAGTCTCTCCCTCCCACCTGCTTTATGTGCTTTGCCCCTCCACTGGAGCGCATGCTCCCAGAGGGTGGATGCCACAGGGTGTCACCTTTGTCTGTGTCCCTTTTGATCCTCACAGGGTGGCCTCCAGGGCATTGTAATTATAGACAATGAGAGGATGCTTATTGTATTAATTAAAATGGTTTTTTTCCCCCTTAAGTGAGCTGTTTTTAATGACTGGAGAGGTAGCTCAGTCAAATGTTTGCCCTGCAAACCTGAGGAACTTAATTCGATCACTGGGAACCATGTAAAAATGCTGGCTATGGTGGTGCACACTTACCATTCCTGTGCTGGTGTCGATGTGAGCAGACGCCTGTGACTGCCAGCAAGTCTAGAGTAATTGGTGGGCTCCAGGCTATTGAAAGACTTTCAGAAACCCAGATGGGAAGTTCCTGAGGAGCAGCATCTGACTGTGTGTGCACACGCATCTGTACATACTTGCACACACGTGAACCTGCGTCCTCACCAAAACCTCATCGAATTTGTGAACTACAACCCGCTATGGCAAGTCTTGCTTCCACTTGAGTCCTCCATCCATGTACTTCTTCTCATCTCTCCAAATTAAAGCAAACTCGATGATACTTTTTCTTTTCTTTCGTTTGCTTTTCACAGAATGCATTTCCATTATGTTTCTCCTCCCCCAGCCCCTCCCAGCCCCTCCTCATCCCCCTACTCACCCAATTCCATGCTTCTCTTTAAAAATCAAAACAAAGCAATAAGACAAAAATGCCAGAACAAAGCAAAAATCTCACAAAAAATAAAAACCATGGAATCCAGGTTATGCTGTCCAACTCCTGGGTATAGCCTTGTCCTGGATTGCAGCTGGCATACCCAGTGAGACTTCCCTGGAGAAAACGGCTTTTCTTTTCCCAGCAGGTAGCAACTACAAATAGCTTCTTGGTTTGGGATGGAGCTTTGTGTCACTTCCTTTTCTCGATGTTGGGATTTTGTCTACATTGTGCATGCTGTAATAACTTCTGTGAGTTCATATGTGTGTGATCCCTGTTATGTTGGAAGGATGCTATTTATTTAGAGTAATTCATCAACTTCTGGATCTTAAACTCTTCCTGCCTTCTCTTCCATATACATCCCTGAGCCTTGAGGGCAGGGTTTGATGAAGACATTCCATTTAGGACTGAGTGCTTCAAAGTTTCTCACTCTCTGTGTTCTTATCTATTGCAAAAAGGAACTTCTCTGCTGAGGGTTGGGCAATACACTGATATATGGGTATTGCAGTGTATTACTTGAAGTAGTTATACTGCTATTTTCCTTTAGCAGAATAATAGTAGTTAATTTTCCCTTAGGTCTATGACCTATCTAGTGTCAGGTTCTTGGGCACGTTAGCAGTGCCAGGAATGGGATCCTTCACATGGAGTAGGTCTTAAAATCCAATTCTTAAAAGTGGTTGGTTACTCCCGCAACATCTGTGTCACTATTGTGCCTCAAGCTCACAGAGACCCTCTCTCTGCTTCTGCCTCCCAAGTACTGGATTATAGATGTATATAGCCACACCCGATCAATATTTCATTTGCTTTTATGTATCCTTCCAAAATTTCTCTATACATAACACTAAGAACATGTGTTTTGATTTTTTTTTACTGTTTTATACTTAAAACATAGCTTTGATAATAGATTTTCTGAGCTTTGTTATTATGGGCCAATATGTTTGGAATTTTTTCTCTTCTTCGGGACCTCCTGTACTTCATTGGCTTTAAAGCCCCCCCCCCATTTACTTACAGTGAACTTTCCAGACTGACTGCACCCAGGCTAGCCTCTTTTGGGGTGTGTCTGTTTCCTCCACCATCCTCAATACAAGAATGAGAGGCTTAGTCAGGTGGCAAACATCTACAATACAAGTTTAATGTCTTGAATTTCTTACAGTTTTCCTCAGAGAAAAGCTTTCTGATGACCTTCTGGGATCTGAATTGGAGCTAGTGGTAAAAGTACAGATGAGAGTCCATTCACTGCTTATCTCCCTGGGTGGGGGCCCAGTGTCTTCCCCTCCACAGATCAGTTTTGCTCCCAGCCCGTCTGATGACTTTGAACTTAGAGTCTGGCAGAAATTTCTGTAAATCAGCAGCCAGCCTGCCTGTTACAGCTGTCTGCTTGCAATTATCATAACGCTTGGTGTCACCTTTCTATTTCTTCAGTACCATCTAGAGGCTTTATTCCTTTTAATTTTAGTCCAATTTTGCTTTATTATGTACTTTTAGAAGATCTGGAAGCCAGACTCTGTATCCTACCTGCTTTGGAACTAACGGTCCTCCCAAGTCTTCTGAAGTCCTTTGAATACCACTGTCCTGCCAGCCCAAACCGACTGCTCCTAGGTCCCTCACAATGCCAGGGGATGTTATGTAATTGTGCCGATTGGCTCCATAACAAATTTATGAGTTCCAACCTTAGCAGGTCCTCATCTTTGCCGAATAATCCATTTTCTTAGTCACAGTCAGCTAACTTTTCCACACTTATAATGATGCCTTTTAATCTTTTTCCTCAAGTTCTTTTATCTTATCTTCAATTTGATTTTATTAGTGGGCAACCAGCTCCACGTCAGGAAGGAAATGAGTTTTTACCCACTTTCCTTGAGAACTGTCTCATCTATAATAGTATTCTTTTCAAAGGCAAGTATAACCTTCACTGCTTTCCAGCTGTGCGACACCCCCACCAACACACACACACACACACACACACACACACACACACGACCCAGTGTTGCTGCGCCTTCTCTTCCTCCTGCGGAAAGTTGATGAAAATGTCAATCTCAGCATGTCGAAAAATTAAAATAACACAGAAGGGAGAAAGTGAGATGTCACCTCCTCCCATTTCCAGCCTCCAGCTGGGAGCATTCAGCTATTGTTAAACAAATGCTGGTATTTAAGACTCACATTTCCTTACACTGGGTGAAGCTCTTAGTGTGTTTCTTTCTTGCTTCTGTTCTGTTTTCTTAAGATCCTTCTAAGCAGTTCCATTTACTCTTCTCGAATGCCGGTGGATGTCAGGTCTTCGCCTGTGCACAGGCACACGACTCTGGGCTGCTGAATTTAGCGACAACGCCATGTGAACGTACATCTTAGTTTCTCAGTCCACAATGTGTGGTACCCCTCATCTGACTGCGATCAGTCAAGAATAAATGTCCTATTCAGGGGCACTGGGCACTGCAGCCGGGACCCAGGATCCCAAAATTTTTGACAGTCACTTTAATGACAGTTGCGAATTAACAAAAGAACCCCACAGTTTTCATGGAGAATTTCTTTGGCTTTCCACATGTTTCTAGGAAGATACTCCAAGAACGGGTTAGAATGAACAGTTTTGAGTGACAGGACCTCTTTGCCATAACACTTTCAGAGCGTAGGTAGAGTGAGAGCCTTATTGTCTTGGATAGTTTTCTTCCTCAGGATACAACCTGCTCAACGATGTGTGGTTGGCTACCTTAGTAGCATTAGTTTTCTATCTGATCTTTAGACTTACACATCTTTCTCTTTCTTTTAAAATTTAATTAATTTATTTATTTTAGAGCCCAACCGCAGTTTCCTCTCTCTCCTCCCCACCCCCCAATCAAATCGTCTGTTTCTGTTCAGAAAGGACAGGGCTCCCACAACACATCTTTCTCTTTTAAAGATGGGATCTCTTTGTGCAGCCCTGGCTTGTCTGTAACATGCTTTGGAGACCAGGCTGACCTTGAACTCACAGAGGTCCCCTCACCTCTGCCTCCCCAGTGCTAGGATTAAAGGGTTGCACCACCATGCCCAACCCACACTGTAATGTTTTATTTTATAAAGTAAGTAAAGAGATAAATAAAGGCGAGGGCACTCACAATTTTAAGTGATGGGCTGAGAGTGTGGCCCAGCAGAGCACACATATGCCCTCAAGTCTAGCAGTTAACTCTAGTGTTAAAGTGTTCTAACTGTAATAAAGTATAAGGGAAATGTAACGGGATCTTTGGATTTAAGGAGTTGATGCACTTTCCCTGTGAAAGGTCCCAGGAGCTGCAGCTGCTAGCCTGATCCATTCCCAATTCAAGCAGTTACATCCCCAACACCACAATTTCCCTGCAGTTTAATTCAGCAATTGCCCTCTGTGGCTCATGGCTTGTGTTCTTCACAGATGAGTCTTAATCATCTTATAGTCCAAAGAGTTGGCATTTATTATGGTAATCATGATTAAGACTTAAATAAACGCATTGTGTAATGAGATTGACCACGTTCCCCCACTCTACCTTCAAATAGTTTCTAAAAGTTGACTTAAATCTGGTGGCCAGCTACATCTCCAACCACTACTGTCTCTTGAGACATCAGTTAACAGCTCTGGCTTCATTTCCTTTGGCCTATCAGGTGTCATCACTTTGAGCTTGCAGTCAAACCTGTTACGTCATCTTCATGTCCTCTTCTGATCTTGTGACCTCAGTGATTGGGTGAAACTTTTTCTAGCGGTGTCTTTTTGAGCTACCAAGTGTCTGGAAAAGGGCAGGTCCCTGTTTGTGGCAGTGACTGTTGGTCAGAACAAGCAAGTAGCAGGGATATTTCGATCTCAGTTTAGCAGCTGCAGCATCTAAGGTTCATAGTGTTTGTGAATTTGGAGCTCCAATTAAATATGGACCTTTCTCATTTTAATACTTAAGGATTTCTGTAAGCTGAGAGCCATGGAAGCTATATTAGATCTTTCTTTAGGAAGTAGATTCATGCTCAGAGAAGCATGTCCGTGGAGAGTTACAGAGAGCCGACCTGCTAGCATACAGGGGTAGGAGGACCCAGTGGAGATAAAACTGGACTGAAATCCATTCCTGGCTCCTACTAGCTGTGTTACCTTCTCAGACTTTCAAGTTTCTTGTGTAAAAAGCAATAATAAGTACAATTCTCATCAAGAACAAACCAGTAACTTATGGAGACCTTTCACTGCAAATACATGGAGAAAAGTAGAACTCTGTTAATGTTGGTATTAAATGATGAGATGACAGACAAGAATTTTCATCTAGCAATTGTATAGCTTTAATAACCCCAGCTGAATTTTTCTATAAAGCTAAAAAAATTAAGTGAAAGTGAAGGGCATATTCTAACTGAGGACTAAGACCAATTGAAGAGATGAAGCAGTTAAGAGACAAAGAGAGAGACAGAAAGACAGAGATAGACAGAAACAGAAGCAGAGAGACAAGAGAGAAAGACAGAGAGACAGAAAAAAACGTATCAACTGCTTTTTTAGTGTTTTCTGCTCTGGAGAATGTTTTTACTGTGTTAATCATGTGGTTTTTAATTCATGTGATTTGAGTACGATATACTTGGATTCCCACGTCAATATTTTAATGGGGATAACCTAAGACAAAAGAAGATTTAAGATCTCCTCTTTGAATTATAGACACTGTAGGGTGCCTATTAGATAAGGAAGGCCTAGTGGTCTTCAGATCTTGAGGTAGGACTAATAAGACACGGGTGCTGGTATGAATGTACTGTATTGACCTAACTGTGTTCTTACATATCCACCTGTAATGGCCTGTGGCAGAGATTTGCTTTTAGTTCATATTACACAACAATCTGCTTGGTTGTCATGTATCCCATTATATAAACATTGTTCCTTAGGCATTGACTGATAAAGGTTAGCCAGGGTGGCTATTTTTATTTTATTTATGTTTACTTTGTTGACTCTCTAGGGCTTGTTTTCCTAAGGACAGGCTTGGTGATTTCAGGCCAGATCATTATAGCTTCCTAGTATTCAAGGTTAGCAACATTGCTAGATAATCTTGGTGACCTCTTCCATTTTTCTAGCTAATACAAGCAGTTTGGAGCATCCAATTGTAAAATATTTTATAGTAAGGTCCTGTGCCTCACTTGAAGTTAACTATTACTGTCTCACTGGGCACAGAGACCATTCACCTACAATCTAAGTTCTAAGGAGGTAGAAACAGGAAGATCAGGTGTTCAAGTTATCATCCTCAGCTACATAGGGTGAGGTCAAGACAAGCCAGCCCTCATGCTACAGCCTAGGCTACATGAGAATTAAAAATGAAATGTATGCCCTGGCAATGTTGAAGCTTGCATGGGCAGCCCATATATGGCAGTTCTGTAGAATTTGACCATATTAGGTTTCATAGTCTTAGTTGATGAGGGCACCAGATCTCATTACAGATGGTGGTGAGCCACCTTGCGGTAGCTGGGAATTGAACTTAAGACCTTTGGAAAAGCAAGCAGTGCTCTTAACCACTGAGCCACCCGTCCAACCCAGGCTACATGAGACATGATCTCAAGAACAACAAAGCGAGATTCACCTACACTGCCTCATGAGTTAACAGGAGCATCTCCTTTAGAAGGTAGTCTTGCCTGGAATCTTTTCTGTTTTGAAAGATGGAACCTAGTCTCTTTGTGCCATGAACCCTAATTAGTCCTTATGCATCTTCTGTTCCCATCATGGTTTTACTCCTGACAAATGAGGGATTTCTTAGTGCTTTGGGTTAGCCCTTTCACTACTTTGAGCTATGTGTGAGCTATGACCTGTTTAATGTCATTTTAGAAGAGAAGTAGGTGGTGCCTTGTTTGAGGGTAGCAGTCTATGCTCTGGTGAATGAATGACAATCAAACAAGACATTCTTCTTAGAAATGATTCTTCTTTATTTTTATTTCATCTTATTCTCTCTCTCTCTCTCTCTCTCCAGGTCCTTTGGGTATATATTATGGCTTTCAGTTTAGTGTTTTTATGGGATTCCTAAATGAGCAAGCAAGCAGTTCTCTATTTCTTGCACCTTTTCTTGGGCTCTTTTCCTTCTGTTTGTTTGTTTTGTCTTATCCTGATGTGTTAAGTTTTCATTGTGCTCTATTTTATTTTATAATCATTTTTTAGATGCCTGTTTATTTTCTAAAGAAGGACAGAAAGGGGGGTGGATTCAGATGGGAGGGGAGGAGGGAGAAACTTGGAGGAATAGAGGGAGGGAAAACCGTAAGCAGGATATGTTATGTAAGAAAAAAATTCTATTATCAATAAGGAAAAAAAAAGATTCTTTGCAAATCAGCCCGGTGCAGAGGACGAGTCATGCTGGCCCCCTTCTCTTCTAATCCACGGTGATCTTTCCTCTTAATGACTCACTGTCATGAGTACCTACTTCCTTTCATGGTAATTCTATTGGTTGTCTTAATTAATTTCTTGTTTTCTTTTTAAAAGTATTCTTATTGTTGCTGCTACTATTATTGCTGTTGTTATTGGAGACATGATTTCATTGTTGTCCCGACTGACCTGGAAATTGATATGTAGACTGCATTGGCACCGAACTCATCACTCCTGACTCCTGGGTGCTAGCATTTAAAAGGTTTATTTCACACCTCTTGTGTGCATGTCTATGTGAGTACACGTCACTGTGCGTGGGTGCCTACAGAGGCCAGAAGACATCTTATTCCTTGGTGGCCGTTAGCTGCCTGATGTGGGTGCTGGGAACTAAACGTGGGTCTCTGGATGAGCAGCAAGTGTTCATAACTTCTGATCCACCTCTCTAGACCCCTAAATTCATTTTCTTCTTAAGAGTATTTTACTATTATATTATTTCTTTGAAATAGAGGCCAAAAGAAAAACAGACATAACCAGCAAGACAGGCTTGAGAGGAAAGGTCTTGTCTATGTGTTTAAAACATACGTTGATGCTGGCGTAAGGTTACTCCTCTTGAGTGGACATTCTCTTAAGTGACAGGCATTTGTTTAACTTTTTTTAAATTTTGGTTTTCAAGACAAAGTTTCTCTGTGTAACAGTCCTGACTGTCCTGAAACTCACTCTGTAGACCAGGCTGCCCTCGATCTTACAGAGATCCACCTGCATCAGCTCTCAAGTCCTGGGGTTAAAGGTGCGTGCCACCACCGCTGGGCTTTTGACCAGGCATTTGCAATGTGTGGCTGTTATCCATGAAGGCAGAGCAGGCTGTCAGAGGGAAAATGCCAAGAATTTCTAAATAGCAGCACTAGCAGCTGTTGGTCTGGTACTGAAGCCTGTCAGTTTTAGTGACTAAGCACACCGTTTGGAAAGGCTTTTCTTTCTTGTTATGGCTTGCAGTTTAGTTCCTGAAGTCTTGGTGAGGTGACTTCATACTTCCACATGTCTATAGCTAACACGGCGCTGGGCTTCTGCAGCCCCTCTTCATCACATGCAGAATGTGCTGATTGGTTTGAAGTCTCATCTGCAGCACCACTGACATTTGGGCCAGGCTGTGCCTTTTTATGAAAGGTGGAAGCTGTCTCGAACATTGTACGGTGTTTGGAGGTATCCTTGTATAACACAGAGAGATGTCCACAGCACCCCTTAGTTAGAGCAACCCAAACTACCTTCCAACATTGACAAATGTCCCCTGGATGGGAAAACAAGATTGTCCCTGTTGAGAACCACTCATTTAGAATGACTTTGGGGGTGTATTCAAATATTAAAATTCTTGAGACTAAGAGTTTGTAAGTATAATGATTATGTCTTGAGCTAATTTCTTCTGTGGCGTGGCAAGAAGGGAGGACAGAATTTATTTGACTTTTGCTTTGTCAGGGAGTTTTCCTGATACAACTGTAGCGTTGCTTTGAATTTGGCTCTTCACCCATCAAAGCTATCAAAGTGTGAGAAGCCATAGAATGAAGAGTGTATATGCTAAATTTGTAGCGCAGTGCATGCGGCTGGGCTGGGCTACTGGATAAGCTGGGCTAACACGGTCCCCGAAGAAAGTCCTGATACGTCACAGATGAACAATGGATAAACAATGGATGAACAGTGGATAAAGGGATAGATGCACGAAACATCTGCTCCTGCTGACCTATTTAGCCCTAGGAACGGTATTTTACCAGTACTGCTTAAGAATGGTAACAAAGCATCAAGTAAGAGTGTCTTGGTTTTGAGCTTTTTAGAGCCAATCTCATACTTCTGTGCTCCCCCAACCTGCCTGCCCCCCTTTCACTGCGGCTTTAGAGCCTCTCCCCATCTCCATGCCTTTACACGTCATATTTCTCCCAATGGTTTGAATGGATTTTCCTCAAGCTTTCATATTGTGTCATTTCTCTGTATTTGGCACTGTGGCTTCATGGGGAAACATGTCCGCCATGTTCAACTGTGAATTGCATCTGGGTATTTCTAGTGATTTCTGCCCTCTCCTTTTGTTATTTCTGTCAAACTAGTGACAGGGTCCTTAACCAGTCAACTTTGTGAATCTCTTCCTCTTGGTTTCCTAGAGTTATTCTATTCCTTTGGTAAATTATTCTAGAACAAGTCAAGTCTTTGATGGACGGAACCTACACTGGCACCTGGGGCTGGTGGATGGATTTCATGTCCATGTGCTCACAATGATTTTAAAGATCTAGTAATAAAACATATTTTCTCTATTTTATAGTTCAAAAACTCAGTCAATCTTGAGACAAAAGATATGGTAATTAATCTGATTGGTTCATTATCTAATATATATGTGTATTGAAATAGCACACATACACCATAGATTTGTGTAAGTATTATATATAAATAAAAATAAACTAAGGTGGGAATTGGTTTAGTGCTAGAGTTCAGACATTATGCATGAATTGCTGGGCTTAATCCCTAGCAGGTCCCAAAATAAAGTCAAATGAAATGAATCATGATCCATACTTGTTAAGACCCAGAGCCTAGTGTTTCCCAGCGAGGAGTTTTATGAGAGTTCAAGTCACTAGACTCAGACCTGAGGTCAGTCTCTTGAATCAAGGTCGACAGCAGGATTGAGGCAGGAGAGATAATTTGATTTTAAACCAATTCCATCTATTCTAATGAGAACAGAAATGTTTTTTCTATATTTTGTAATAAGTTTATGAAAATAGCTCTGGAAGGTGACTACTTCATGGTACCATAAGTTTGATTGTTGGGAATGATTTCTCTAAATTAAATTTACTTGCTATCAAGAGTGTTATTTTTGTTTCACTCTCGGTCTTGCTTGATTTTTTCATTCTCTCTCTCTGTCTTTCTCTCTCTCTCAGACCTTCTCTGACCATGCCCCATAGGAACCTGACAGGAAGCTGCAATGTTAATTGTGGTTGTAAAATACACGAATATGAGCCAGTCTGTGGATCAGATGGAATCACGTACTTCAACCCATGCCTGGCTGGCTGTGTTAACAGTGGCAATCTTAGCACCGGGGTGAGTATACTCCACAAGTCTCTCTCCTACTGTTAATCCACCATCACAAGATGAGGATACGATGGGACTCACATGCACCCTTGCTGACTTCAGTTTCCCTTAAATGTGAGGCTCCAAATCGCCCTCCAAGCGCCTCTGAAAAACTCCTCATGAGAGGCCAGCTGTGCAGGGCTATCACTGCTGTTGGGATGCTGGGAGAATCTGGGTGTAGAGTTCTGGTCCTCATCAGCTGGCTCCTACTTTACATTCCAGGCCAGCTCAGGGAAACTTGATAAGGCTGGACTCCGGGTTTCCCGTTTGTTCCTCTGGCAGGGCCTCTGTAATGGATTTGAAGGTCAAGGTGACTAGAGTTTGTGCTGAGACCAGAGACTGTGGAGGCTGGCCCTCTATCGGGTGTCTGTGAAGAAGGGTGATGCCTATTTTTCATAAGACTATCTGACAATTCACCCCCTAACACCCCTGCTCTTTAACTTTCAGAGTAAAGATATTTCTGTCAGCTGAAGAATGGTCTATTCTGAGAATTCTCTTCCCCGTGAATTATAAATAGGCTTTAATACTGTGGGAGAAGGCTTTTATATTTTACTCTATTCTTTACTGAGCCCAATTTGGCTGTTGGCATGAGAACAGATTGGAGGTGGATTGCCCTAATTTAAAGGTTAAAATGCAATTTGCCTGTTCTATGCAGGCTCCAGAGACTACACTGTTGACCTAGAGTTTAGGGGTACCCCTTTTGTTCTCTGAGTTTGAAACCAGAGGATAAATAGGAAATTACTCTTTCAGGTTCCCTGTGACATAGTTGGTGAGTTCTGGAGTATGACCCTGTTGAGATCATGAAATTGTTTCTTTGCCATGATCCATGCAGTGTTGTAGGGCAGTGAGTGAGATCTCCTGGGCACACTGTTTTTATTAGAAAGACTGAAAGTCCTTCCTGCTTACACAGCCAATGCCTCACCAACCTCTTCTTAGTCCTGTTTTAAGCAGTCACCATGTGAATTAGTTCAGCTAATTTCCATTTAGTAAAAAGTAAGACACTTGCTAGACAAAGACATAGTTGACCGCGTTAGCATTTGTTAGCTTGTTTGGGTCCTGACTAGACCACACCAAGAGGAGTTTCGTTTTCATCATTGTATTTGGAAAGTCTGGGAAGTTACTGGAGAAGATTTAGTCTCCTCTGCTCCTCAGTCTTCAGTGTCCTCTAGTGCCATATACATCAATAGGGTCTCATAGATATGTGTTGGGGAAAATGACCAAGGGATGCTGGAGTCTGTCAGAGTCTGGAGCACCTGGCCACGGATACAGTACAGGATGAAGTGATGCAAACTTACACACACACACACACATACACACACACACAGAAAGAGAGAGAGAGAGAGACCACTAGCCTATAGAAGGGAATGACAGGGTGTTTAAACAAGCGGCCAGAAGGAAGGTCATCATCATCCTCACTTGTAGGAGGTTCTTCTGTCTATGTGTTGCTTTCATTTGGTGGAATAAAGAAACTGCCTTGGCCTTTTGATAGGGCAGAACTTAGATAGGTGGAGTAGACTGAACTGAATGCTGGAAAGAAGAGCAGTGTGGCAGATGCCATGGTTCTCCTGCCCTAGACGGATGCTGGTTAGACTCATGCCAGTAAGCCACAGTCAAGTAGTGATACACGTTAATGGAGATGGCTTAAACTAATATGTGAGAATTAGCCAATAAGAGGCTAGAAATAATGGGCCAGGCAGTGATTTAATTAATACAATTTCTGTGTGATTATTCCGGGTGTAAGCTAGCTGGGTGGGATGAAAAACAGGTCCGCTCCTCCTGATAAAGGCACTGAAGCCATCGTTCCTAGTCCACATCACTCTGCTTTTTAGAAGCCATCACACTT
The DNA here is from genome assembly GCA_025134845.1 of Neodon shergylaensis. Taxonomy (NCBI): domain Eukaryota; kingdom Metazoa; phylum Chordata; class Mammalia; order Rodentia; family Cricetidae; genus Neodon; species Neodon shergylaensis. The sequence goes on from JABTXL010000001.1 coordinate 3,285,154, forward strand.
GTGCTAGGAGTTTAACAGATGTTTACCGTAGGCCTCACTGTGTGCTCAGACTCGTGCTAGGTACTCTGGTGACCAGGAATAAAAATCAAGCTGGCTCTGTTTTAGGGTCTTCTCTAACAAGAGAGTCTACAGGTTCAGCAGCAGTGGGAGCCATGTGTATTTATGTTCCCGATGAGCACTTGGCTTGCCGAGTCCCAGAATTGAGTGTTTAAAGCTCCTCAGGGAAGTTTAGGTTTAAACTTTGACCAGCAGGTTTTGATATAATTAAGGCCGACTTTGACCCTTTAAGAAACAAGGTGTCTTGTGTTCAATATTGTGCATTTAATTTCATATAGGTCTTTTTTAGCACTTTTACTTTGTCAACAATTCCATCTCCGGGCTTTATTTTTGACTGTCATACAACTTAATTGTTTGCTCCTTAGGTTCGCAATTATACAGAGTGCGCCTGCGTCCAAAGCCGACAAGTAATCACCCCGCCCACAGTGGGCCAGCGCAGCCAGCTCCGTGTGGTCATTGTGAAAACCTATCTCAATGAGAATGGCTACGCTGTGTCTGGGAAGTGCAAACGCACCTGCAACACCCTCATCCCCTTCTTGGTCTTTCTGTTCATAGTTACCTTCATCACAGCCTGTGCCCAACCGTCAGCCATCATAGTGACACTCAGGTGAGAAACTCGCACCGGCGAGCGAGTGCTGCAGGCAGCATATTTCAGGGGGACCGAAGCGAAGCAAACTGGGGGGTAGTGGGAGTAGCATGCAGGAGGTTGCCCACATTTCCTGCTAGGTTTCTGGGAGAGCTTTTACATCAGAGAGAAAAAGATGGCTGAAACACTGCCTTGTCTAGAATTTTCTTTTGTCAGCTGGGCTCGATTCCTATTTTTTTTTTTTCAATCAAACTTCTTCGCAGTGCTTTTAGTGTCTGAAGTCTGTGCTATCAGGTTAGACACCATGAGTTGACAGCCATCTCTATGTTAGCTCCAAGAAGTCAGACCCTCGTGGAGGGTGGAAACGGTTTGGCAAAGTTGCTAGATTGTGAATATTGCAAAGGGTTTTGTCTCCGGCCTCATGGATAGTTAATACTGCACCTCTGGGATCGATGGGGAATTATGCTGGGTTTGCATTTCAAAATGCTGAGTTCATTAATTTTACTATTGTATAAAGTCCTGGAGCTGAATCAAGGACAGACGAGGCTTTGAAATGTGAGCTTCCAGTTGGTCAGGCTGCGCTTTCCTTGCTGGATTGCAGATCCTGGTTTTCCCCCCTTCTATTCTAGGAGAGAACATGGGAGGCACTTTTGTTCTGTTGAATTCAAATCTACTTGTTATTCCTTGCATTAAAGGCTGTGGTGGACAGAGAGGGTACTGTGGTAAAGGTAAAACCCTGTGGGTTAGAGGGGAGCATGGGCATGGCCCTAGGAAAGTGAGGAAGGGAGTCAGTCCTTGCTCTTCCTCCTGGCTTTTCCACGGTCACCATGCAGGATTCCTAGCCAGGAGCATCGTGCTCGCTGAGAGTGCGTAGCCCGTACCCCTCACACATTCTGGCTTCTTCTCTCTGGATGCTGATAGACATCTCCCGAATGGAAGAAGCAGGGCATGGTATGCCTAGTGGTTTACTCACTGTCCGTAGATGTTGATGGCATAAACCATGCATACAGAACTGGGAAATTGCTGGAAGACATAGAGAATATGAGGAAAAGACAGTGAGAGCCCTGGGCCTGGAAAAATTTCCCATCCATGCCTAAATCCTCTGTGGATGAAATGAAAAGCATAAAGCACTTCATCCTGTAGAAATTGTGTGGCCCAACATCTTGCTCTTTCTCCACCGTAATTCTGCAGGAAGTGTTAGGTATAAGGGCCACCTTGCTTTACCAATGCTCAGAAGTGTTTCAGCATGGCTATTTATGAGTTGGCTTCTATCACCAAATTTCTGAAGAGTGGGTCTTTTAATCTCTGCTAATTGCAAAATTAATAGGTTCCAATTTTTCTACCACATGGGAATTACTTAGAATATCATTTTTGGGTGGGATATGATTTGGATAAGCTTATTTCTCTGACTTTTCATTTATATGTATGTATATAAGTGTGTGTGCACGTCTGCCTTTACTTTGTCTTAGTTAGGGTTTCTACTGCAGTGATGAAACACCATGGCCAAAAGCAAGGGAGAGGAAATGGCTTATTTGGCTCACACTTCTACATTATAGTTCATCTTTAGAGGCAGTCAGGATGGAACCTCAAACAGGGCAGGGACCTGGAGGCGGGAGCTGATGCAGAGGCCATGGAGGGTGCTGCTTCCTGGCTTGCTACTCATGGTCTGCTTACCCTGCCTTCTCACAGAACCCAGGACCACCAACCCAGGGATGGCACCATCCACCACGGGCTGGGCCCTCTCATATCAATCATCGTTCAGAAAACGTCCTACAACTGGATCTTATGAAAGCATTTTCTTGAGATTCCTCACTTTCAGATAATTCTAGCTTGTATTGGGTTGACCTAATATTAGCCAGGACATACTCCACACACATCTTGGAGGAGTTATAAGAATGATTTTTGTTGGATACACTTTCAATTCTGGAACATTCTGACAGACAGAGGGAGAGAATAAAATTGCAATGGATAGGACAAATGTTTACAATTTTTTTCTTAGTAGAGGGGATTTTGGGAGGCTTATTTAGAGGAACCGCCCCACCTCTTCAGCCAGGAGCCTGGCCCCTCCTCCACTATTCGTATAGAAATGAATTTAATCAGTCTCTGGTGGAGACATGTGTTGTCTGTGATGCACCCAGCGAGCCTTGGTTGGTGACTGTTAGTACATCATGGTGGATTAAATATTTTGGGAAAGGTTCTTATGGCTCTGCCTAAGGCAGACTCGATTTTACTGGTATTTTCTTGGCACCACTGTTTTGAACCATTTTTTTCCTTCTCCTTCCCTCTAGGTCCGTGGAAGACGAGGAAAGGCCCTTTGCGCTGGGAATGCAGTTTGTTTTGTTGCGAACACTTGGTATGTCCCTAAATTCCCAAGTGTGCCCTTCACCCCTCTTTGCAGCAGGCAACGCTAGGGTCCTTTAAAAACGCAGGGTGAGTCATTGGTGCTGAGGAGGATAGGACTGGATAGGTTTGCGGTTGAGAAGACACTTACACTTCCTCCTTAGTATATTTGAACTAAAAGTTGACAAGGTCATTGGACGAAACAATAGAAAATGGATTTTAGGTTAGTTTCTTTTTGATTCTGAATACAACCTTGTACAAAATTCCCCCAGAATTTTATACAGTAAAAAATATGAAGTCAAGAAATTTGTAATGACTATCCTGGCCTTTCTGTCTCTTGATGCCTTTTTACATGAATGTGAAAAAAACTGGGGTGCCTATTACTTATGATACCTTACCTGTGATATTGCTTTAGAGTAATTTTATTGGGTTGATTGACGTGTATACTTGTAGAGTTTGCTGATGAAAAGATCTTAAAAAGCAAAAAAGAGAGTCACAAAAGTACAGAGAGGCCACGCACACCAGCAAGGAACGCTCCGAGTGTCAGTGTGGACAGAGCACACGAGGAAAAACACAGCAGTCCTTGAAACCTTGGGACCCTGAGTGGGAAACAGCCCCGGAGGCTGCTCACTGCCTCCTCTGTTAGGCAGTCCCTCATCTGACTTCCTCAAGTGTATTTCCCCTTACAGGGCAGTCTGTCATGTCCTTCAGCTGGCCTTTCCCCTGACTAATCGGTACCATTGTCCGTGGGACAAGGGAAAAAGAACTGGTTTGTTTTTAACTCAGTTTGGTTTTGAAGGGTGACATATCTTTAAAGGGCACCTTCCTCCCCTTCAAGGCCACTGCACCCCCTGGAATTGTTTGTAGTGAGTCAGGGTTGATGAATACAATAACCTCCAGCAGGGAAAAGTCCCCGGTGTGGTTTGTTGTTTGGTGCAGGCAGGACTTTGAAGGTCTTTGAAGATTCTGCTGTTAAAAGCATGCTGATTCAAGAGAATTCGGATACAATCGCACACAGTTAAGAATTATGCCTTGTGCTTTTTGCCATAGACTAAAAAGTACAGTTTGTGTTGTTGCTTAGGGTTTTGCCTTTATTTATTTTTGATTGGGTTTTGCTATGTGTATAGACCTCTGTGTATGGCCTGGGATTTCCTAGGTACACCTCATACTTTTATTTATTTATTTATTAAAAATTTCTGCCTCCTCCTCACCTCCCATTTCCCTCCCACTCCTCCTCCCCCTCCCTCGTCAGTCCAAAGAGCAGTCAGGGTTCCCTGCCCTGTGGGAAGTTCAAGGACCTCCCCCTCCATCCAGGTCTAGGAAGGTGAGCATCCAAACAAACCAGGCTCCCACAAAGCCAATCCATGCAGTAGGATCAAAACCCAGTGCCATTGTCCTTGGCTTCTCAGTCAGCCCTCATTGTCAGCCACATTCAGAGAGTCCGGTTTGATCCCATGCTCCATCAGTCCCAGTCCAGCTGGCCTTGGATTACACCTCACACTTATGGTGATTTTTTTTGCCTCCTCCTCCCAAATGCTGAGATCACAGTTGTGCACCACATGCCTGGTTTAAAAGATCTTTTCAAAGACATGAATTGGTCAATCAAAGTGATGACTGAGTTGAAAAAGAGGAAAAGAAGTCCTTATTTTGGCTCAGCTGGGTTGTTTGACATGGATCTGGGCTGAAGGAGTACCACTTGCAGAACGGTTAGGAAGCCAGGGAAGAGCAACACCTGGCGCTTGCTGCTCAGCTCGGTTTTGTCTCCATTTGTATCGGGGGTGCAGAAGTGTAGTTAAGCTGACCACCCGCATTTGATTTGCCCCAAATTTTAAATCAGAAGACTTCTTGGTCTTTCCCGAAAGTGACCATTTAATCTAACCAGCAGGTTTTGTTTTTGAGATTTATTTTTATTATTTTTAACTATGTGTGTTTATGTGTGTCTGTGCATGGGACAGGTGCCAAGGAGGCCAGAGGTGTCGGGTGCCCTGGAGTTGGAGTGAGGGTAGCTGTGAGCTGTGGGTACTGGAAACCTAACACATAACTCTGGAAAATCAGTTGGCTCTCTTAACCGCTGAGCAACTAATCTCTCCAGCCCCTAGACCTCATGATCAATAGGTAGAAATTACCTTACAGTATCCCACTCACAGACTCAGAGCTACTAGATGGCCTTTTCTTTCCTTTCCTTTCCTTTCCTTTCCTTTCCTTTCCTTTCCTTTCCT
>JABTXL010000001.1:3290365-3308769 GCA_025134845.1 Neodon shergylaensis
CTTTCCTTTCCTTTCCTTTCCTTTCCTTTCCTTTCCTTTCCTTTCCTTTCCTTTCCTTTCCTTTTTGTTTCTGTTTTTGTTTTTGTTTTCTCAAGGGTTTCTCTGTGTAGCTTTTGCTGTCCTGGAACTTGCTCTGTAGACCATGCTGGCTTCAAGCTCACAGAGATCCACCCGCCTCTACCTCCTGAGTGCTGGGATTGAAGGTCTGCTGCGCACCACCACCCGGCCCTTTATGTCCTTCCTCACTTCATCCCTCTTTCTTCCCTTCCCTCCTTCCTTCCCTGCTTCATGCTCTCCAGCCCTTACCTCTGTGCACTGAGCAGCCATGGGCTGTCACACAATTCTTACGGTGCACAGCACAAAAAGGAGTAGGTGCTGTGTCAAGGACTTTATGGGGTGACAAACAGCAAAGGCTTTAAGTCAGAGCTCTTTGGTAGTTGAAAAAGCAGAAGTACATACTAGACACAGTGGCAGCAGAGTGTTGTCCTTGCGACCCAGGGGTTGAAGGGAGAAATGGCTGTTAGCCAGATGAATGAGTTAGAGGTGGGGGCGCTTCTTTTGGCAAAGGGTGTGAGGGCTTTCTAGCTAGTTAGGCTTGCTTTCTTGTGGAGTTGGAAGAGGCGTCTGTTACACATAACCTAGACATCAGAGCTTCTGCTCCTCCCGGATCTTTGAGAAGCTTCGGAGATGGATTGTAGGCCGCAGTTATCTCCCCACACTGAATACCTTGGTGAAGTCCCCATTTGAAGTGGGGCTTGTCAGCTGCAGTGGCACTGAGTGGAAGGCGCAGCCCCACGCAGTATCTTTTAGTAGCCTGCCAAGCTCGCTCGTCAGGGAGCAGGGAGCGGCAGTCAGGAGAGGTGGAGGAGTTCCTCACTGCTCTACAGGAAAGTCTTTCAGGGCGAGTCAGCAGGAAGTTCAGCAGAGTTATAAGCAGACTTTGATCATACTTGAGCAGGCCCCGTGCTAGTGGGAGGCACTTAGGACAAAGACAGTCTGCAGGCACATGTGTGGTCCTGGGCTTCTCAGGAGAGAGTTGCAATCTAGTGCCTTGCTAGTAGCCAAATATTCTAATTTTGGTGGCTTCTGAACTTGCTGTGTTTAAGGGATTCTAAGAAACTTTTTTAAAAAGTTTTTTTTTTCAGCAAATGAGATCAGAGGGTCATTTTTGAAGTGATTGGATGAGACTGTCGACTGATAACGCAAAACTCTAGGTCACTCTAGGTTAAAAACTTTCATTAGACTAGATGTCACTTAAGATGTATTTTGACTACAAACAAGGCTATTGAGATCTTATCTGTGATATTCTCAATCAGACAAATAAAAAACAAGTGTTCCGTTGAGAAAGGGAAGGTCCTTTACATGAAGGCCCTTTGCATGCCTTATTGCTATTTTAACATTCTCTATAAGTGAATGTTATCTTTATGGAGACAATCCTTATAGTTTATTTTGTCAGTTGTGGTGAGATTCTTTATGTGTTGACATTGGGACATCTTCCTAATTGTTTCTTTACTTTATTTATATATTTATTGTTATAGGGTCTGACTACATAATCCCCACTGGGCTGGAACTTACTGTGTAGACCAGGCTAGTCTTGAGTTCACAGAGATCCTCTTGCCTCTGCCTCTGGAGTGCTGGGATTAAAGACGTGCGCCACCACACGTGACTCTATCTTTTTTTTTTTTGAAACATAGCCTCCCTGAACCTGAACTAGTTGAATATTTTGGCTACACTTGCTGGCCAGGGAGCCCTCAGGGATCTGCCCGCCTCTTTCTTTCAGCTCTGGGGTGACAGATACATGCTGCCATGAGGAGCTGCTTTTTTTTTAAAATGTGGGTTCCAGAGATCTGAATTCCTGTCCTCATGAATACTTAGCATGCTCTTTATCCACTGAGCCACTTTCCTAGCCCTTTGTGCTAACATTCTTGACTCTAAGCTTCAAGAGACTTAGACCAGACTCCAGGGCGAAGGGCTTCTGTCCATCCCCATGTCCTCTTAACATTCCGCATCCTCCTATCCTGCTCCAACCTGACTTAACAGGGACAAGAACCGATTTTAAGTTTGGAAATATTTTGTGTTGGCCATAGACAGTTCTTTCAACTCTTGAAGTCTCATGTCAAAACTGTATCAAAAGTGCCCAGTGTAAGGACTCAGTGACAATAGAAAGCAATAGTTATGGTTTTTTTTTGCTTCGTTTGGCAGAAAAGTTTCATAATTACAAAAAGTAAATACATACACGCATACAAACATGCAAACATACATAGTATTTGCTTTGACTAATGAGCTCTCCATGCATATAGTGAACTAACTCCCAGTGGATATCAAGAGAAAGCAATAGTTATTTTTAACAACCTAAACATCACTAAGGCAGTCTGTGCTGTCAAGTGGAAGAAGCTAAGTACTTGCTGTTTATTTTCATAAGTTGCAATTAAATACAATTCACTGCAATATGATGAAAATGTCTTTAAGAAAATTCAATTAAACAAGAATCATTCTCGGTATCAGACAAACCTTGCTAATGGCAAATCTGTTTTCTCTTATGGAATGCACTCTATCTCTGTGTTTCTCTTTCTTCCCATGGCTGCAGCGTACATTCCTACTCCGATTTACTTTGGAGCTGTGATTGACACCACCTGTATGCTCTGGCAGCAGGAATGTGGCGTGCAGGGGTCTTGCTGGGAGTACAACGTGACGTCGTTCCGTTTCGTCTACTTCGGTTTGGCGGCTGGCCTCAAATTTGTGGGCTTTATTTTTATTTTCCTGGCCTGGTACTCTATCAAATACAAAGAAGATGAACTGCAGAGGCGGAGGTGCAGAGAATTCCCGCTGAGCACTGTGAGTGAGCTAGTGGGCCAGCCCAACAAAGCGGAGAAATACGCCCGGACTACATCCTGCCCGGCCTTCAGCACCCAGGCGGAATTTCAGGAAGAAACTGGTCTGCAAAAGGGATTCCCGGGCACTACACAGACCTACCCTGGGCCTTTCCCAGAAGCAATAAGTTGCTCTGCAGATCCTGGGCAGGACGAGAGCCCCAGTTCTGCTCTGTAGCGTCCCTGCTGAAGCCCGGAAAAGGAAGACATGTTTTGTTGGTTGAGTTGAATATGGCGAGTTGAGAAACACCTGTGCCTTGTTACTTTCTTTCTTTTTTTTAAACTTCTACAGACACAATCCTCAAACCAACAAAACTCAGTCTACACAGCCTCTGTTGTTTGAGGGCTGGATACCTCAACCAGACTGACAGCTTCCCCCTCTCTTTTTCCGGGGAGGAGCTTAGATACATCGGTTACCACTTTTGCTGGGTTCACTTCATGCTCATGCTCCTGTATGGTAGAAGCCTGAGGCCCGTGGTGAACCATGGGCAAGGCTGTGACCACGCATATCATTAGCTTACCCTCCAGAGGGAGGTGAGCTTGACCATGACTTTGCATCGGCAAGGCGGAGTTCTTAGGTTTGAACACCTACTGTGGGTTCCGCTCCAAAGCACAATTTGCCTCAACTATGCAGTCTGATCGGAACGATAGAAGTGTGGTGTGCCCCTTTGGCTTTCCGAGAATAAAGCAGATGTTTTTGATAAGTGGAAGCTGAATGTTCCCTAAAGCGCTGTGAATAGCATTTTAAGCCATAGCAGACGTATCAATCAGGTAGAAAAACTTCAAATGCTTCAAAGAGCTGTATGCCACAATGTAATGAATGACAACAGAATTTCCTACGATCTGTTTTTCTTCTTAGTCTGTTTACTCCATCATAAGGTAGATCAAGAGGCTGCTGAGTCATACATCTGATAGCTTGACTATTTAAACTACAGTATTCTTTCCTAAGGGGCTTTAAAACTAGTGTGCTAAACAGGATGGTTAGAAACTATAATTTGAGATGCTTAATAAGGAAGGAAACGGCTTTCCCATCTGAGCAAATGGCTGTCAAAATCCAGCTCTGAAGAACCCACTAAACGTTGCTAAGGGTTACTACTATCTTGATATTCAAAGTAGTGGATAAAGAAATTCCCGGGGTATGATTGAGTCCCTACTGGGGATTTATTTCATTTTAGCCTCAACATACTGGCAAGTCTCTACTTTTTTTTTTCTGGATATAAAATGTCCGTGGTTGCTTCAGAAAATGAGAACTTCAGTCAGGAAAGCTGTACCTGGGATATTACAGTCGCTGCTGAGGAGATGAGAGATTTGTCAACGGAACACAATATGTGATCCTACGTTAAGTAATGAGTTTGAATGGTAAAGCAAACGAGTCTACCGTACTGAACCCTCTTTTTCTCATTTAGCCTCAACTCACAATCCCCTTCCCATCTCTGTGCTCATATTCTTCCTGCGGTGATTCTGAGAAAGGACATTTCTCTTCCGAAAGACACCCTGGGTTCTTTGACAGTCGTTCATTGCCTTAGGCACTGCTCGGTTGCTTTCTGTATGGGTCTTAAGAGAGCTGCAGGGGACCAAAAGGCCCAATGTGTCATAAAGTTGAGACCTCTCTGTCTAGCAACTTATGCCCTGCATGGTGAACTTAGTCGGCTATGAGTCAGGCCTTTGCACCTACGTTCTTGACGGGCCACACAAGTAGACTTGTGAGGATGTCCCTAGGTATAGGATTGATTTCCTGTCCTTGTAACTAGTCAGTGGTTTTCTGGAGACATGGGGTTCGTGGAGGGGGCATTCACTATCAGACTGAATAATGTCTATAAGAAGTAGAGTTAGTGACCAGGTGGAAAGGACTTCGCTTGGACTCCTGGGCTTGGCTGTCAGGGAGGTGGGCAGCCATGCTTAGCTAGGGTTGTCACTGCTGTGTCAGATTTTGTCTGGTGTAACAAACATTAAAGGGTCTCATAAAATAGCATAGAGTTCCCGAGGATGTCCTCTAGGGACTCATTGTCCCTCTTTGCCATCTTACACCTTTAAAAGAGATAGTTTCCTTTGGTGTTGATGCTAAGATTTGTAGATTTTGGAGTGGTAGTGCTTGCTTTATTTTTCTGTGATAATTAAGATTTATTTAAGAGACTTCTGGTGGAACCGGTCCTGGCTTGGTGTTAGGATGGATGGATTCACCAGGGATAATTTGAAAGGCCCTCATCCCTTTCTTCCTTGGATTCAGTTCAGCAATTGCTGCCTGGGCACCAGTCATGTGTTGAAACCACTTACTGCTCTATGAAATCCTTTGGGATGCTGAGGCCAGAACTCAGAGACATTGACCTGAGATGCGCATGCCCATTTGTGAATAGTTGCTCCTGATACCGTGAATGCGCTGTTGCTGAACAAGGAGTGAGTGGTGAAGTCGGGAGGGGATGAGGTTCTGGGTAGAATAGCAATTAAAGGTTGCTCTCCAAATGTTTTAGGTGCTGGCATAGCCAGTGAGTTGACTATTTCGTAGTTCGCACCATTCGGTCGTACAATAGGAGAGGTCTTCTGTGTTTCTGGTACCCTGGCTGGTCACTTCTAGCTCTGGTTCCTAACAGGAACTTTAATTGCTGCTTTCAAAGCAGAGGCTTTGAATCACTTGTTTTGACAAAAGGACACCTTGCTATCCCTTCAGCTCTATGAATTAATGTGTTGTTTGGCTTTAATATGCAAATATAATATCCAGATCATTGATTTAGAAACTCCCAAGGACTGAGGGAGGAGGGTGTTGGAGAACATATTTTGATTTTCTTCCTTTGTGTGATGTCTTGTTCCTTGGAGGTGGAGTTAATGCTTAAAAAAAAATTATGGTCAAAGTCCTTGGGCATGCTGTGGGGGATGGGGAGAAGGGGTGGTAAGGAGACAGATTAACACTTGGTGTGGTGACTGTTTCCAGAATAGTTTCCCTGCATTCAACATCCATTGCATTTCTCTTTTCAAGAACACGCAAACACGCTCCTCTTTAGCGGTGCTGGATTGAGCTCAGGGCCTTGCATATGCTAAGCACGCTAAGCACATGTTCTCCCTTGGGCAGCACCCCAGCCTTCTCTGGAGTGGATTTTTGTCTGTTTGTTTTGTAAACGGATTTGAACCCGAGGCTCAGAATGTTAAAGACAGTCACCTAGGATGGTGCGAGGGGCAGCGACAGGCTGAGACAGCTCTCTTTGACTAAATTATTGGCTTCTTATGAGAATATTCACCGCAAACAAAGGGAAAATGTCGCCTGTAAAGTAGGTGAGCACATGCCACTTTCTGATGTAGTATTGTTTTGGAAGAATAGGGACATTCTTCAAAATAGAGACATTTCCTTGAATAAATAGAAGAAAAAAGCATAGCACATACCCATGGGAGCCATCCCCACTCAGTGTTTCACTAGATTTTTCAAGGTAAATTTCATTTATGTAGCCAAGTATGATATTAAAATTATTTGTTATCACATACCTCAAATGCTTATTTATAATTTAATTGAGAATACATTCAGTTTTGGTATTAATTAGGATCTTAGCAGAATTTCCTGAAGTGAATTTTTTATGAAAAGAAAAAAAAGCTTAGTTTTGATTGATTGTATCTCAGCTCTGGGGTTATTTATACTCTTCTCTCGTCAGTAGATTAACACTTCTGCTTGTAGACAACTGTGAGTTTTCAGATTATTAACAAAGACTCAAAAAGAACATAGAAAATATACACAAGCCACCGACCCGTCTGTTACCTCAAGAGACCGTGACAGTACCCGCATCCTTGCACTCAGGGAACTAGCACCCACAGAAGTTGCTACAGAGTAGGGCTCCTGAGGGTCTCAGGAATCCTACGTTCCACCAACCCTCCAAAATTTCCTGTTTGGTTCACAATCACATTCTTTATTGAACTTATAACCAGGAGGGGTCTTTTTTTTGAGGCTGCTTTGTAGACCCCTGTGTGCACCAAGGAACAGCTGCACAGTGTGGAGGGACCCAAAGGCCCTGTGGGAACTCTCCCGTGAGCCCCAGAGCAAGGCAAGCGCTTGCCTAGGGTGCGTGCCTGCGTGTGTGTGTGTGTGTGTGTGTGTGTGTGTGTGTGTGTGTGTGTTCATCCCAGAGGTGCAAAATGTGATTTGCTGCATAGGTCCATGCTGAGTATTCTAAGTAGCAGATAGAAACCCGAATACTCTAACCCCCAGAATAGCCTGGAAGGCAACCTCGCTCTCCAGACTTGTGAGGAATCCTCTCAAGTCTGTGTTTTCTTTTCCACAGTGGGGGGTGGGGAGGTGACTGGCAGGAGAGGCTAGTAACCAGGTGCATTTTGTCACCCCTGTCCTTTTTAGTCATCTTTAGTGGTAGCCCTGGTTTACTCTTCCACCAGAAGTGAAGAGGATGCAGCCAGTTTTGTCTGTCCCAGACTTCCTGCGGCAATGCGACCAGATTTGTATTGGTCGGAAGAGGTTTAATTTAAGCACTTCATTTTTACTCAGCCTTAAGGAAGGTCAAAAGTGACCAGAAGCTCACCTCATCGCTGTTGGCTTTGACAACATTAATAGTAAAATGCCTTGGTGCTAAAGGATTAAGAGATGCATGTTCCTCTCTGAATTCAGTGTTTCGACAACAAGGGGCTGCATGTGCTTTGTGTTTGGAAACCTGGGGCTTCCCCTGGAGAACAAGCCCCCTAGGCTCTCATTGCCACAGCCCACCAACTCTACACTGCAAAAATGAGAGGCCTCGGGGAGAATCCTTTCCTACGGAAAAGTCAGTGCTTTTGATATTTAGTTTAGCAAGAATAAACAGATGCTAAAAGTAATTTCAGAGAGATAAAAACCTATTTAGATAGTCTTCTGTCTTCTCCAGGAAGCTTTAAGCCCTGTGAGCTGTTTTTTTTTCTTGTATTGGGGTTCAATGCTATCGTCTTTTACTGTACATGTCAAAAGTTAAGAAGTAAATGTTATTGAAAACTGAGGTAATGGTAAGGGTGTATTAAATAAAACGAAAGGGTAAGGCTTGACAGTGGGCATTTTTCTTAAAATATATACCTCTACCCCAAACCCAGATGTTCATCTAGGAGCATGAAGCCCAAGTCAGCCTTTAACTTTGTAGGCTAAGGAAACGCGAAGCTGTGGCAAACGCATTAGGATATCTGCAAAGTTTTGTATGTGTGTGTCTGCCTGTACCCGTCTTTCCATCTGTCCGTCTGTGTGTTTCTTTTTAGAGGCATGTCTGTGATGAAAGGCTGCTTTAGGCTATTATGTAGAGTTTGATTTTGTGGTTCTTTGAACCAGTATTTATTTGGAAACCTGTTACGGTAATGTAAAGGGGTGTATGACTTATTTCTTTCTGTTTCATGGAACTGACTGTCAAAGGACTAATAAACCTGGGTTTACAACACCATGAATACTTGACCATTGAAAATAAAAAAAGGTGAAAAAAAAAATAAAGTGTGTTGGATTGAAGTTAGGCTGTCTCTCCATTTCTTGTTGCTTGACGTGAAGCAATGATGTCCGAGTGACCCAGGAGTCAGCTCCTTGCCTGATTACTGACTGTCTCTGGAGGAAGTATACTCTACGTAGAAACTATTAAGACTGCTGTTTAAAGAGCACAGTTTCCATGGACGTCCTAAGGGATAATCATAGGTGGTTCATCGCTTGTTCCAGTGTGTAACAGATGTTTAGACGGCAGCACTCTATGCTAGCATGTGTCTGGATGGTAGAGGATGCTTCCCCCTCACTCAGCAAGGTCACACAGATTTAATGCTTCTGTACACCCACATGCAGGAGGGGCTGTAGGGCAAAGGCCTCTCCTTGAACCTGCACCATGAGGAACTTTATGGCTCTTCTAGTTTGTTGGGTTGAGGCTTGCGTCCCTGGCCCATGTTAGTCCCATGGGTTTGTCTAACTTCCTGGGCTCCAGAGAAGAAGGTAGGAGCAAAGGGGAGCATTTTCTGGCTATCGTGGCCACACGAGTTGGCTGTGCCAAGTGGTTCTCAAAGGTGCCCGGCTTGTTCTTTTACAGCTTTGCAAATACAGGGAAAGCTTCAAGCGCAGAAAGGAATGATTCCCCAAGGTGAGATGATTAAACCATTGCCAACAAATCAGTTAGAACACCCCACCCCCCACCCCATGCGTTGCTTTTGAATGACAAGCCCACCCTTTGTTCCAAAAATAGTCTGGAGCCAGTGTCTGGCACAGAATCCGTGCTCAGACTTCACCTGGGTGGAATTTAAAACATAATGTATGTACGTGTTAAAATTTTCATCCCCTGGGGTGTGAGAAACCACTAATGTGAGGCCCCTAGAACGATGGGCTGTAACCTGAAATTGTGAACAGAATGGTCCCTGTAGCCTCTAAACTGTATTTTTGTCAATATGTTTTATCACCACAACAGGATTAAAATTACAACAGAAAAAAAATTGTTGATCCCCACATAATCATCAGACTAGAGTTATGGAGGCCCCAGAATGAGGGGTAATGATCAAAACAGAGTAACTGGTATGTCTCTTGACTCAAACACTTACTGTTTCTTTATGTTGGAAATTTTCAAACTCATCTCTTCCAGGTATTTGAAAAAGACAGTTTAGTGTCAAATAGCTACTGTACCTTACTACAGAATGTTGGCAGCTGTTCCTGGAACGCATTAAGCATCCCCTCCTCATCCTCCCCGCCTCACACTCCTCCCAGCCTCTGCTCATCCCTTTTTGATGCCCTACTTTTACCAGATCAGAAATTCCAGCTTCCACACACGAGTGGGCGCATGCGCTTGTTGTCTCTTTCTGTGTCTGGCACAGGATGACACTTAACGTACTGACCTCCAGGTCCAGCTGAACACTGGTTCGGGTGTCTCTCCTGGCTGACAAGAGTTTTCCAGATGCACTGGCATCTGAAACTTCTGGGTGAGAGGCGGAAGGAGGTGAAAGCGACGTGAAAATAGCAGCGTGAGTCACAGGCTGAAGCCCAAGGATATATTTAGTCCGCCTTGAGCGCTCTTGCTGGGAGAAGAGGACTGTCCCGTTTTGCATTTCCCCTCCATGCTTGCTGCCACCCTAAAAGGGTCAGTCAGAAGTGATGGGTGGAAGGGCAGGAGTGGCTGGCACATGAGTGAGTGTGTGTGCTGATCGGGGGGTCCTTCCTGCCCGCTTGCCATTGCACATCTATCGAGAAAATCACTCACACAAAAGTGAACGATGCTATCTCCCCCTGAATCTAGTAAATGTGAATTGTGACCAAAGATATTGTTTCTACTGGGTTTCCTAGTCCCCATACCAGGGAAGGTCCCAAGCTCTCAGGCTCAGAATCTGTACCCTCTTTCCCCTCCCCCACCGTACAGACCCAATGAAGCAGGTTCAGGGATTTAGTGGAACTAGTTCCATTCTAGTAGCTTTTGGTAGCTGTTTAAAATGGCTGTGGTGTGCGCAGATTTCTCCCCAACTGCTTAAACTTTCTGTAACACACACACATGCACTTGCAAACACATACAAACACACACACACACGCACACGCACACATGCACACACAGGTTTGGCTTTGAAACATGAGTCGTAGGAAAGGGTAAAGGCTTAGAGACTTTGGTCACTTCATTTCCTTGCTTTAACTCCAGGTTTTAAGAGCATCAGGGAAAGCATCTAGTTTCTTTTCTGGCTGTAAGATTGTCAGCGAACCAGGGATGGTATCTCTGGCTTCAGTACATACGAGCTAAAGAAACGCCTTTAATTGCACAAAGTCCTAGCAAAGCTAGGAGATCACATTCCCTGCTCACCTTTGATTGCAAATGCCAGCATTGGACGCAGTTCCAATTTATGACCCCAACACAAAGCAGTAGAGAGCTAAATCTGCACTTGGATCTGCTGGAATGGCTGAGAGCTCAGGCACCGAGGAAAGGGCCAACGCGCCATGGATCAAGATATCTTGTAAAGGCTTATACATGAGAGCAAGTACAGTTACCTTAGAAATCAAGATAAATTGTCATTTTGCGGTGGATGGAAGTGAAGACATGTTTAGCTGTACTCGAGTGCCATCTAGTGTTCATTATGGAAAACACATGCTCTGCTTCCATGCTCCCGCCTTCAGAGGATGGCCCGTCCCCACATGGATGACCTGGGACCTTTTTTATTCTGCTGAAAGCTACTATTGAACTGGTCCCACTCAATTCTTGAATCTGCCTTGCTGGGCCTACGAGGTGGGAGAGGGGAGGAAAGGGAGAGTAGAGATGTCTAGTCTGAGAGTTTGGGACATTGCTTGGCATGAGGTCTAGGAAACCCAGTAAGCAGCAATATTTTGGGTCATAGTTCACATTTCCTAGCTTAAGATCGAGGCATCAATCAGCTTCAGGGATCTCTGAACACAGTCTCTCTGCGATGTTTCTACAGCAACAGGAAGCATCTGAAATTTAAAGACCATTCGCTCTACGTGGTTTATACAGCATCATACACGTCCCGAAGACCCAAGATACTGTGCTGGCAAGGTCCTCAGCAACACAGTTCGAGAAAGGCAGGCTCACTACGCCGAGGAATGGTGTTACATTACGGGTGTTTCTTGAGTGTTGGATGTGGGTCAGGAGGTGGGAGAAGCCACAGGTGGACTTAGGGGGGTGCTATAGCTCTTAACAGCGGTTTTGTGGGTCACGGGGGCCCACAAAGACCCAGGGTGGAGCACACGAAGCTTTGCTTGGGGATTTATTTGCCATCCAAAGATATGTCGCCTTCAAAAGTTGACTCCATTGGGAAACCAAACAGTGGCTACACCCCAGCCCCGCTCACTCCCGTTTTAGAGAAGAACAGGAGTAGCCTCAGGTGTAGTCTAAGTGTGGTGCTGTTTCTTTTTACTCAGATGCCAACACCTGTCATGTTGACAGCTGGCAGGGAATGCAGCAGCTGGGATGGGGGTTCCCAAGGCCACAGACACTCAGCAGAGAGTCCTGACATCTCCCCTGGACAGTTGGGGAAAAGAAAACACATACACCGAGCAGCTGCCATCGCTAACCCAAAGCCCTTGCTTATTTCTGCAAAACAGTCATCTTAGAGAGGCGGATAGTACTTCCCTATGCTCACAGAAATCATAAAAAGTAGACTTCAAAATGAATTTAGGGTGGCAGGAGCCCTCAAACTCACCGTGAAGTTGAGGATGACCTTGAACATCTCTTCCTGCCTGCACCCCCCAAGTGCTTGGGTGGCAGGTACATCTGTGCAGCACCAGGGATCTGCCCCAGGGTTTGTGAGGGCTTGCCAGTTACTCGGCCACTTGCGCGGTACCCTCCCGCCCTGGTCCCAGCCCCGCCCTGGCCCCAGCACAGTTTCGGTGTCTTTGAACATCCTGATCACTCCTGTTCTTACCCAATAGGGCTGTTTCAGATGGGCCCCTGCTATGGCTTTTCTCTTCTGTGACTGCATGTGTGTATGCTGGGAGTGCTCGTATGATGCGCATGTGTCTGGTTAAACGGAAGAAGCAGAGAGCCTCTGGCCCTCTTTCTTCATTGTCTAAATCCATGGCAAGCGGGAATGGACCATGGCGGTCCGCCCAGTCCAAAAGATCTGACCCCAGGCAGCCAGCCTCTAAGTGTCCTTCTGTCTTTGAAACAGGTTCGGAACACAGTTCTGGAGACATACAACCTTTTTGCATGGTTTAGACTGCATAAATATTCATTGAATTGTACCCAAACCGAGTTGGATTTATTTTTGGTTGTTTGTTTTGATTTGATTTCAACATGTGACCTCGGCACACTTTACAGGCACATAGGCAGGTTCTCTGCCTATGTGGAAACTTTTAAAAAAAGTTGGCAGGAGAGCGAAATGATAATTACTGCAGACTGGGAAGGTCACTTAGGATGGGGTGAGGTCAAAGGAAGAGTTGACCAGGACACGCATGAGTGGAAATATCACACTGAATCTCTTTCATATACACAACTTATTGAGGTTTTTAAAGAAGAAGCGTGGGACAAAGATGTGTTTCTGAACACTGTGCCTCCAAACTCGTTAGCTCTTTATGATGCTGTGTATGTGTGCCTCTGGACCGATGGGCAAGTCTTTGAATGCTTTGCTGTGGTCCTCCTTTCTTTTAACCGCTAATCTAGACATTTCATGGATTCTTAGTTTCTTATCTGAAGGCCATTCCAAGCAAGCTTCTACCCCAGCATTTGGGATTTATCAGTAACAAACACGTGAGTTCTTCCGGGCAGTCAGGTTTGCCTCAAAGCTCAGGGCTCCCTCCAAACTCTAAGGTGCTGCTCACGCGTGAGCCTTCTTGCTTTTAGAAAAGTCTATCTGTGCCACCGAGGACCAGTGAGGGCGTTTGCAAAGCCTCATGGGGGATTATCAATGCGGGGCCCCTTGCCTAAAAGTTAATCAGTATTTTTCTATGATGAAGATGGAGCTCTGGGCTCTTGCAGCTTCTCAGGTTATGTACAGAAGTGTTCTGCCTCATCCTCCTGGACTTCAAAGAGGCAAATCCGTAAAGGTACGGTCTACAATACATGGGTCTGGGGCTAATTTGACAAGAATCACTAACACTTAGTCATGGAAGGTGAGAATTAGACTGCAGTTAACTTGTAAGGAGTGTGTGACCCACAAAAGCTGATTTAAGGTTACTTCTCTGAAACAGGTAAAATGTTTCAACACCTTTTATTTCAAGAAATGTTGCTTCTAGACTTTCCTGAAGCCAGAATTGTTCTATAAAAGCATCACAGAGCATGACATAGGATTTTCAAAAAACATAGTATGCTTCTTAATATCTTGAAATCTCTTTACAAAGCACATCATCCAGGACCATAAATATGTTTATTCTTTCAGTCGGCAGCTGCCAGCCACATCTGATAAACAGCTAGTTAGGTTTAGCCTATGCACAGACTATGATGAAGACTGAAAATAACCAAGGATTCAACTACGCCACATGAAATTTTCTTGAAAAGTGTTTACCGCAAACACTTAAGGAAAATACAGTGGATCGCCATGCTTGAATTATTGAAAAGTAAAAAGAAAACCACTGTCAAGCTAAACAACAGCGACAACAAGAAGACTGTGGGAAGTGGAAGAGGACGATGAAATGAGGTAATCCTTTGACTGGTCTCTAAAAGTCCAAGAGAAACAGGAGGATATCCAGAGTACAGATTTTCAAAAGCAGTTTTCAACTATGTCTTTTGGAAAAACCAGAGTTTGCTGATAGTTTTAAAAATATTCACGTACCGCAATGTTCATAAAGCAAACCTTCCCTATGATGGGTTTAAGTGTTACAACATTCATGATTTCAGTTTAGTAAAACTGTCTTGGAGAAAGTCAAAACTACACACATTTCCCCAACGCTTAAGCTTATTAACCAATCCAAGAGAGAAAATTAAAATAAAATGGTCTTTGCCCTGTCCCTTCTTTCAAAATTTAGTAGTACTGAGCATATAGTAAACACAAAGAGAGAGCAGGTCATTTTTGTCTTGTTTATTACTTT
The DNA here is from genome assembly GCA_025134845.1 of Neodon shergylaensis. Lineage (NCBI taxonomy): Eukaryota > Metazoa > Chordata > Mammalia > Rodentia > Cricetidae > Neodon > Neodon shergylaensis. The sequence goes on from JABTXL010000001.1 coordinate 3,304,655, forward strand.
TTCACTTATTTATTTTTTAACCACCAATATTGTGAGTCATGCCTTTCTGCTAATCAATCTTAGCGCGTCGAGGTATAAAATACATGCAATGTTTTCTCAAAAAAAAAAAGCATACATTAAGCAATATGTGGTCCATACTGTGTGTCATTGCTGGGAGTCTATTCCTTTGTCCTACAATAGGACAAACAGTGTGATTCTGAGAAGCCCACTAAAAACAAAACAAAACAAAACAAAACAAAACAAAAAAAACACTAGCAACCAAGCAGACACAGTATTTCCAAACTCAAAGTGCAAAAATCATTGAACCAAAGATGATGATGTCGAAAAATTCCAGTGGTTAGAAACGAATCCAAACTTCATCATGCAGGCAGGGAAGGCGTGTTGACAGACTCACCAAGGGTGTCAAGCTTTCCAAACCTACAAAGGCCCAATCCTAGCCATTTCGACTTTATATACGCAAGTCCCTACAATATTCAAAAGATAATACTGTTTTAGTACCAAAAACAAAGCAACAAAACAGAAAATGCCCCCCACCTTTCTCGTCTTGGGAAAACCGTGAGTTCCAGGGAGTCCATGTGTGAGCATTTCCTGTGTGTGCGCCCACAAACTTCTGCTGTGCACGTGTACCCAGGGGAGCCCCGAATGCTGGCAGTTACGATTGCCACCACTAGTTTACTAATAAAAACATGGAAAGGTTTGGGCAACATTTCATCTAATCAGAGGGGAGTGGGAAGGAGGCACTGCCTTCTAGGTTCGGCACCCACTCCTTTGTGCCATTCTTCTGCGTCTTGGTCAGTGTTCTCTCGGCGTGGCTGGAATGGACAGGCTGCTCCACACTGAACGCTTGATGGACGTTAGTTCTGTCAGAAGGAACATGAAGATCCCACTGATCTTCAAAAGCGTCCTCTTCCGGCTCCACAACCCGGGGACGTTCTTGTTGATGCCGGCTAAAGGGCTGTAGCCTGCGATGAGACCGGAACACCAGCTCTGTCATGCCATTGCCACTGATGTCACCTTCAGGATAGTGGATTTCTTCCCATCCCATCGCTTTTTCAGTTCTACTTGTTCTCCAGTGTTCAGAATTCAAATGATTCACTTCTGGAATGTCATTATTCCATTCAAGTCTTCTCTCTGGACTTAAGGTTGATCTGTTCAAATGCAGGGTTTGGAGGTTGACTGGCAAGGTCAAGGGAGGTGTTTCCCCAACCACGTGACTTGGGTCTTCACCTGACTCTGCAGAGGCCATTTCTGCTGACATCAAGAGCTCAACAGAGGTGACTGAGAAGCCACTGTTTTGAGCAGCTGGAGTCCCATTTGCTTTGTTTTGCTCGGAGTGAGGGTTCAGCGGTGCAAATATTCTGTCTACAGCCTTCAGGTAACTAGTCCAGTCCTCCAGACTGAGTCTAGGGTTATGTCTGTACTCATTGGTGTCGTCATCCACACCGGATAACTCCTCCAGGCCTTGCCAGTTGGTGTCTGAAGCAATGCTGGACTGACTAACCTTCCCATCCATCCCATAATTGTCCTCTGTGAAAAACGAAACCAAGAGACCTCATTAGTGCAACAAAATGTTGTTGATTCAACTGCATGAGCAATGTAATGTTTTATAAATTAATTTGAAATGCAATAGCGAAAAGTATTCTTTCCTAGTATTGGTATGTTGAGGAGTGATCTTTACATACAAAGGTGGCTGAATGACAGAATTGGAAAAGGGGGTGACTGGGAATGTAAGTCAGTTGGCAAAGTGTTTCGTAGCATGCGCAAAAGCCTGGGTTTGATCCCTAGACCACATAATACCAGATACACACCTGTAATCACAGCACTCAAGAGGCAGCTGCAGGAGAATGAGAATTTCAAGGCCGTCCTTGGCTACACAGAGAGTTCGAGGTCAGCCTCAATACATGAAATATCATCTTTAAAGCCAAAATTGGAAAAACTATCCAGCAACTGAAACCCTCTGCCAAAGAAGCATGCCTAGTGGGGAAATGACAATTTCACCCGATGAAGAGACTGAGCCTGCTCACCTGGGTCCCTAGCTGTCCAATGGGAGAACAGTTACAGGACAAAGCCATTTCTACTCATTGGCTTCCAGGAAGTTCATAGCCTACAAGGTATTTTAAAGTAGTAGGCAAATGCTTAGTGCAGTATCTACATTTTGTAGTCTTTGGTACTCAGTGCAAAATCGATTTTGAACACAAATAAAATTGAGCTCTTCAAGTGAGATGCTCAGACATATTTCTGCAGTCATAAGGCTCCTCACAGACATCTGCTTCCAGAGAGCCTCTGAGCAAGAGGGTTTCATGCGTACACACAGCACACTAGCTTTCCCTGACTCCACTGTGCTTAGATGAAATCTAGGAAAAGGTGCCCCAGACTGGTGAAACGAATTCCTCACAGCTATGCAGCAAAAAGGAAAGTCAGAAGGCTACACAAAACCCACACCTTTGACGGAACCGTAAGAGAGATGGCTGGGATCTTCAGGTCACCTGTAAGCAGGAAAGAAAAGAAGGAATACCAAAGAATGAACGCCCACCCATCTCCCGGCCCCAGAGTTTGTGCACCACACTCTGGCATCAGCCTTGGGGGAAAAGTAGGGAAGAGAAGTGAGGGCAGAACTCAAGGTTGATTTGAAGTTGCCTGGGAAGAAATGTCATCTCCACGTCTGAGACATTGTCAAGAGTCCAGGTGAGTCAGGGTCCTGATGGCAAGGGAGGGTGCTGGGAGGGACTCAAGCTGGAAGTCTCTGTAAAGCGTGCTCCAGAAAGAGAGGAAACAAAGAAAGGAAAAAAGGATGCTTCCAGGAAGTTGGTGCGAGAGAAAGGGGGCAGCAAAAGGGAGGGCATTTGGGGTCCAACGGAGGGCATGTGACTTCCCCCACCCCCAGCCCCAAGTAGTTAAATGGTAAGAATATTGTATATATTGGGTTATACCGACAGGAAAGATCCCCTTTAAGCCAGAAAACTTGTAAACTCTACAAATTAATGAGATAAGAGCAAACTTAATCTACACACTATTACTCTAAAAGAAAATATTTCTAAAAGAAATGAGAATAAACAATAGGATCTTGATAAAAAATGCCCCTGCCGAAATCAGCCACACTGCAGCAATGCTGGTCAATCAAGCATCCAAGGATGTGAAAACTGTCTTGGGTAAGAAAATAGTTTGTACTAAGAATCTTATAGCCAGCCAAGCTCTCCTTCAGGTCCCAAGGCTGCAGGAAAACAGTTGGACACCACAAGAAAACAAGGGCAACTAATTAAAAGGAATGTAACCCTTGTTAAGTTTCAGAGGGGGAAAACCAGCAACTATTTTCATGAGGAAGGAGTGATGGGAGATGCAAGGTGAAACACCTGGGCGCATACTAAAAGAAGCCCCCCCCCCAAGACCAATCAGATGGACTGGAATTAGTACTTCCTGAAACATCATTGGCATCACTAAGGGGCCCTTTAGGTGAGCCTCCATGAGGTACTAGCTATGTGTATGACATGAGTGGACAGGGCACCGGCTGCAGTAATGTGGAGATGGTCCAAACCTAAACGTACTATCCACACACGCCTTCAGTCAGGGGTGATGATGAGAGCTGTTCTATAGCCCACCAGAAGTGGAGAGGATGCAGATGGTCGCGGGGAACATTTCCCCAGGGAAGGCTCTGTGCACAGCTGGACTACACGGGGCTCACAGTGCTTCTTGGGTCTGGACAGTAACAGACTCTCGGGACTGGGCTCTGCAGTTCCAGCGCTAGATGAAATGTTCAAAAACATCATCAAGGGTTTGAAACAGGGACTGGAGAGATGGCTCAGCAGTTAAGAGCGCTTCCAGAGGTCCTGAGTTCAATTCCCAGCAACCACATAGTGGTTCACAATTATCTATGATGAGATCTGGTGCCCCCTTCTGGACTCCAGCAGGTATACATACAAGAAGAACACTATACATAATAAATGAAGAAATCTCTCTCTCTCCCGTTTTTTTTTAGTTTGAAACAGAAGATGTTGACGAATTTGAACTGCTGAGTTACATATTTTCACAGGCATAGAAACTTTCTGCTTCTAGGCCAGCAGCCCTTTCTTTCTTTCTTTCTTTCTTTCTTTCTTTCTTTCTTTCTTTCTTTCTTTCTT
>JABTXL010000001.1:3308779-3322395 GCA_025134845.1 Neodon shergylaensis
CTTTCTTTCTTTCTTTCTTTCTTTCTTTCTTTCTTTCTTTCTTTCTTCTTTCTTCCTCTCTCTCTCTCTCTCTCTCTCTCTCTCTCTCTCTCTCCCTCTCTCTCTCCCTTGGTTTTTGAACACAGGGTTTCTTTGTGAAGCTTTGGCTGTTGTGGAATTAACTCATTGTAAACAAGGCTGGCCTTGAACTCACAGAGATCAGCCTGCCTCTGCCTCTGGAGTTCTGGGATTAAAGGCGTGCGCCACCATGCCCAACTTCTGTTCCACAGTTTAAACCGCATACTGCACAGACTGTTCAGAGTCCTGGTTCCATAGGGAACTGGTCGAGAAGTTGAGAATGAGAGGAGAAAATGGCACCATCAAGAGAGGCTAAGGGAGAACCGCCATTGGGAGGATTTCAAGCTGTCTAAGGAAGAGTGACTTGGGGAGAGGCTGGTGCAACTGTGCAGTTCTTCATGTCACCTCAACCTCCTCTTCATCCAGGTCCTTCAGATGCAAATACTTAGTAACTGCTCGGGAAGCAGCTTGCTCAAGCTGACCTGGCAGCGTAGCAGCGACAGGAAGCCGAAACAAAGCAGTTTCCTATCCAATAAGAGGTTATTAGAAACCACTCAGTAAAGAAGCATTGGGTCCATGTGCTTTCTTGGGAGGATGTTGCCCACCCTAGAGCCCCGATGCTCTACAAACTGTTCTAGAAAACAGAAAGGAAGCGAAGGCGTCAGGACACCATTGGCGAAGCAAATACAACACCGACGGTGGAGTAAGACAGAACAATGGCTCCCTTTACCTCATAGATGTCCACATCTAACTCCTCAGAAGCTGTGGACATCACCTTAGGAGGAAAAAGGGAGACTCAAGTGTGACAGCATCATGCATCTTGATGGGGGCAATGTTCAGGTGAAGTCAAGATAACCACCAGGGACCTTAGGGACATGGTCTTGTGGAGAAGCAGAACAGACAGAGGAGACTCGACTGTGGGAGAGGATGGAGGCGGAGAGGAACAATAGATGCTCATGTTGTTGCCTTCAGAGATGAGGCCACGTTCAAGGAATAGATGAAGCCATTTAAGAAACCAGAAAAGACAGAGTTCTCTGAAGCTGAAATGAATGCTAGCCTACTGACAGCTTTAGGCCCAGAAGAGACATTTTAAACTTCATGTCCCTGGAAACATAAATAAGTACATGTCGTTTGGAGATATGTCCGCAAATTTCTACAGTGACCATAAGAAACTAAGACCATAATTGAACAGTAGTGCCAGCACCAAGAGCAGGAAGATTATAGGCAGATCTTGCTGGTAAATGTAGGTTCCTCATAACCACAGTGAAAAGAATTCAATATTCTATTAAGAAAAGCACGCACAGCGACCCCCAAAAATTTAGCCCAGGAATGAAAGGCTTTTTTTTTTCTTAGCAGTTATATTCATATAATGTAACTTATTTGTAAATCAATAGAGAAAAATTATCTGGGCGTATCATAGATGCTGATAATTAGTTTGACAAATTTGGTTTTCACTGATGGCAAAGCACTGACAAGAAAATGGATGACTGTTTCCTTAGTGTGACGATGGCAAACACACTCGGTCCCGAATTTTAACTCTCTCTTGGTGGCAATAGCCTAAAAGCTCCCTCGTTAGGACTAAGGACAAGGTGAGGTCACGATGGAAGGACAGTTCACTTCTAAGACACTCTGCACAGGTGAAGGGATGGACATTCATGCACAGACACTTCTTCAGCAGCTGTGCAATCTCGAGTACACATCTGGTGCTTATTTTCCAGATGTCTCAAACAGGGATGGGTGCCCAGCAATGGCTACTGCTGCATGTTGGGTGACAAAATAGAAGATGACCCTGAACCTATTTCAGGGTATCAAGCAAGTATTCAAGAACAAGGGGAATCTTTCCAGAATCACACAGATGACTTAAAGTAACAATAGTGGCCATTACATGATAGGAGAAGAATATCCCGAGGAAACTGAGAAGCTTTGCTCATCCTTACACAAGTGATAGATGACATGAGAAGTTACTTCTTTGTGGTAGAAAACATTGAGAAACACAGGCGGAACAATGGATCTAGGAAAAAAATCCATTTGCAGCCATCATATTAATAATAAATAACTCCAAGCTGGAGTGGGGCTCTGACATACAGTGCTTGCTCCAACACCAGACAAAATCAAACCAGCACAGTGAACGATCAGGCAGAAGTCACAACTGCCCGCCAAAGCTAGTCGGCTGTTCATCAGAGAGAAAGACAAGCAACTGCACAGTGGACTAGCTTCACAAACACCGTGTTAGCCAAATGACAAAAACCCAGAGAAGGTATTCCTAGGGCACAGCGCTGTTGGCAATAATAGTCCTCTCCCAGACAGACAACTCCCACCTAGATGTGCAAACTCTAGACAAACATCAAGTTGAGGGCATTTTATCAAAGAAACTGGCTGGTGGCCTATGAAATGTCATCACCAACAACGAAAAGCTGAGAAACTGTTCCAGTAGGGATGGCACTTAAGAAAAGTGACAATTTCATATGATATACCATTCTGGATTGAATCCGAGACCCGAAACCAGACACCATAAACACGACCTGATTGGAACATTTGGCAAGATGTGGCCTCAAAATGTAGATTAGATAATGGCCCTGGTTCATGTTGATGGCCTGATTTTAGTTAGTGTTCGACGGTCATGGGCAAACATGTCCTTGGGAAGCACACAGTAAAACATTTCTGCACCAAGGGACACGATACCTGCAAATGACCCAGAGCTGACGTAGAAAGCGTGTTTGTATGAGGAGAGAGAGGACAAGAGAGACGTGAAGGCAAACGGGGCAAAATTTCTTAGCTCTGTTCCAACAGCTTTTCTGTAAATGCCACGTTATATGAAAATAGAACATTAAAAATTAGTAGACATTAGTGTGGGGATATAGCCCAATTGACGGAGTGCTCACCCAGCATACATAGAGCCCCGGGTTCAGTCCCCAGCATGATGTATAATGGATGAGGTGGCACGTGCTCACAATCTTAGCACTTAGAAGGAGGGAGAGAAGGGTCAGAAATTCAAGGTCGTCCTTTGGGATCACTGACTAAAGAGTTCCAGGCCAGCTTGGACAGTGCCTTGTCAGCCTGTTCTTGGGGATGGCCACCTTAAGAGTAGGCTTGGCTCTGTCTTGTTTATATTTTCTGGGAATGGCATAGGATTGGTACAGGGGCAGATGGAGGATGGAGAAGTAACCATAAAATGTCCCCAATAGCCCAGTTTTCTTTTTTTCTTTTGCCTTTCTTGATGTCATTTAGCTTCTCTGGATCAATGAGCTGCTTCTAAAGGGAAGCATGTGAGCCCCCAGCTCAGGAAGCTGGTGGGAGGTATCCCTGGAGGCTCTCTAGTCTCTCTGAGGAGGTATCAGAGTGGATGGTGCCAACTAAAGCATCCTGCTTTGGTAGGAAATTGGGCCTTAAGCAAGTGCATTGCCTAGAGTTTGGACACACCAAAGCCCCAGCACTGATGGTAAGGACAGTTTATACACCCACGCCAAAATTGGCACGTTTCAGGTAAGTCCTCCAGAGCCTAGGCTCAGCACAGAAAATCAACAATGGCTGACATTTCTGGGTGATCAGTGGATAAGCTCCCAGGCGTATGCCTTCCTCCATGTAGGAGAGAAGGATGTAGGTTGGGGGTGATATCAAGGTGAGGCTATCTACGAAGCTCCATGTGTCAGGACTATCGTTCTCGTGTATGTTAGGAACTTGCTGTTTGACCCTGACTACCTTGTCCCTAACTCCTGACACTGTCTTTTCATTTCCCTCCATCTGAATTCTCCTTATGGCCACTGCTTTTGCCACCAAAGTTAATCAATGACTGCGCACAGGGAAATTCTTTGTTTTTTTTCTGACTTCAGTTTCAGAGTGTTCTCAAATTTTCCCTTAGTTTTTTATTTTTTTTTAAATTATTAGCAGTCTTCTTAAATGAAAAAAAAAATCTCTCAGTCCCATGCAGCCTCTCCACTCAATTGTGGAAACAAAACACAGGAAACCAATCTCCATTCTCCCGTCCCAGCATTCCTTGCTTTAAAGCATCATTCAAAAAGCAAACAGGCAGGGCATGCAGGGTGAGAGGAAATGCTCAGAGCGGCATCTCGTGGGGTGGGGGGCGGGCAGCTGAATTGATTTAGAAGCAGAAGGACGTGTCTGGAGCCAGGGACTTGATGGGAATGAGGATGGCATTACGACACACATGCACCACAGCCTCCATTCTGTGCGCGATGGCAAGAAACGGAAGCGAGCTGAAATGGCCGGTCATGCAGTTACGGGAAAGAGGCTGCTGAGAATGAAGAGTGAATACCTGTGTAGGTCATAGCTTCCTCCATCTTTAGTTCCTGATACAGGGAAAGAGAAGAGGAGTCAGTTAGCTTTAGAACCCATAGGACCTTTCACTATGCAGCTTCCACGAACACATCTCAATCCTAGAAAGAAACGTACTGTGTTAAATACAGGCAGCATCGACAGCCAACGGAGAGTTTATTAATTAGTCTCAAAAGGATTGAGTGCTAAGAATAAAAGGCTTAAGGCAAAACAACATGTAAAAGGACAACATGGGGCGAGAACAAGAAAACAGCGAGAAAAGTGTTTCCAGAAGTTCATGTAATTCTGAGTAAATTAAAAATATTTTTTGCGGTGGTGGAGGGGTGGGGCGGTGCTTGAAAAGGGAGGCCAATAATAATCTCTCACAGGAGCAGTCTAGACGCTGGAGGGGGGGTACTGCAAGTGCACAGCGGTCATGAGGCCCCACCCGGCCGGTCATTAAGGACCCTATCAGGTTTCTCACAGTGGAGCTGGTGAGTCATCGCCGATGACATGGGGTCACAATGGAGCTGGCCACTCATCACCGATGACGTAGGGTCACAGTGGAGCTGGGAACTCATGGTCGATGACGATGAAGTTGTATTCTTTTGGGGAATTATAGTTTCATGTAATATTTCTAGTGTGTCTAATAGTTGGCTTAGATCCCAGGCCTTCACAGGTTGGCTTTCTCCCCCTTTTCGTCCCTCTTTTTCTCTCTTTGATTTCTGGAAAAGGTCAGCATAGCAGCAGGGTGTTTCCAAAGCTTCACGCTGAGTGAAGTAAGCATCCAAAAGACCCACTTTGCAGGCCTGGTTCTTGACTGGGTCATTTTCCCTAAGCGTTGATGGAGAACTGAGCCATGACACGTCGCTGGACTTTCTTGTAGGCTGTTTGATCTAGGACCCTTCGGTGATGGAAATGACAAGCAAGTGGACTGATTGTTTTGGGAGAAGAACCTCATTTCTCCCTTCAAGTCTGTGGTCCCCCATCAGTTCAGATGTTTGAACACTTGATCCCCAATTGGAGGAGCTTTTTGGGGAAGGTTATAGAACCTTGGGGAGGTAGTTGGTGGGGGGTTTTGGGTGTTTATGATGTCACCGTGATTACTGTTCTCCCTGGTTCTCCTTTGTGGTTCACAGCTTCCTGCTCCATCCACCTTGCCAAACTCTTGCTGCTATGTTTCTCTATCATGATGGGCTCTTATCCCAGGAACTGCAGAGCAGAACAAACTTTTTCTTCCATAAGTGGCTTTTGGCCTTGATGCTTTATCACAACAACAAAAAAAGTAACTACCACCAAGTGACATGACCAGACGGCTACCATTTTTATTGTTAGAGATGCTGGCTCTACACAGAACCTACAACCCACAGGTTGAGACTTGATTGCATTAAATATATTCCATCTGGAATGGGGAAAATTGGCTCACTGGTTAAGAGAACAAAGTGGTCTTCAGGCAATCAGAGTTTGTGGCTTCCAATTGCCTGTAACTCCAGCTCCAGGGCATAAGAACATTCTCTCTATTCAGCTATTCAGCCTCTTCGGGGATTGCACTTATGTGCAAAAAACCCATATACAGACACAGACATGTGCATATAATCAAAACTAGAGAGAGAGAGAGAGAGAGAGAGAGAGAGAGAGAGAGCTTGCAAGTCAGGCATTGCGACTTAGACCTATAGTCTCAACACTTGGGAGACTGGCCATACTGGGCTACATAGTAAGTCGGAGGTCAGTCCAGCTATGTATAGTAAGACCGCATCTCACAAAGTGTGTGGGGACTCCTGCAAACTGCTTTCCAAAACCAGTGGCTTGAGCTTGTCATTCTGTCGGGATGTCAGGGTAGTCTCCAGTTCTTTTTCTTCCCTCCTGTGAGTAGCTGACATTTACATTTCTATAGAAATGGTAGACAATGACTTTTGCTGGTGAGGCAAAGGCTGAGCAAACAGTGCAAGGAGCCACGTCTATGCAAACCAAACGGAGAAAAAAATTCAGGTGCACACACCGGGGCAGAATGGCGACATCTTCTCAGCACCATCTCACACCCCAAGTTTATGAGCTTTTGAAATGGGAGACAGTGGTAAAAGCACTGGAATTCCCTTGTCCTGGGCAGGGATTCAGATAGGGGTGGATGATTCCAGATGGTAACAAGAAGCAGGGCACTGTGTGTCTCTACTAAGTTACTGTAACAAGAGTTTACTTAGAACTGTTAAGGGGGACCATAAGGAACCCCCAAAGCCTTGATCTCTCCTTCCCATGGATGCTTCTGTCGGAACTGAGGTTTTCTGATACAGCAGATGCATGCAAGAGAGTGAAGGGTTACTCACACTTGGTCCGTCAGTCAACTCAGCTTCCCATCGCTGTAACCAGGTGAGAGACTCAGAAATCAAATTATGTTTGGAGCTGCTGGCAATGATTCTCTTGTAAGTGCTCTAAACCATAGGCTTATGCACGGAAATGTTTCGAAAGGAGAAATCTTGATCATACAAAGAGTTTTCTAAATACAACATAAAGAAGTAATATTTTTTTCCTTACCGACGTCAAGGCTTTTGGGTCTCGGGTTGCACTGCTTATACCCTTGACAGCTTCGGAGCTCCATTAACTGTATGTGTAGCTGGTTCAAAATGCCCCTTTCCACGGTGTGCACTGTATTCGTGAGCTGTGGACAGAGTGGTCAGGACAATGGACGTGAGCACGTGACGGGTTATCCCATTTTCAACCGCTCTCAACAAAGGAAAGCATATTGTCTTACCTGATAGGGATCTGTATTCATGTCAAAATACTCCAGAAAGCCGGTAGCAAACTCACAAAAGAGAAAATTGTGCGTCTCATTAACTGTACGCAAACACCAGTATGTGTTATTGTTAGAGCTCGTGCATGCGCAGAAAGATCCCACTGTTGGAAAAGAGAGAAAAAGAGCCCAGTGAAAAGAACAAGAAACCTTTACAAGCTGGCCAGGTCAGTACCTCTTTATAAGCTTCAGAGTGGCTTTCTAATAAACACTGTGTGATTGGATGTCCAAGCCAACGGCATCCTTCCCTCTATGCATCCTGGGTAAATGCAGGGGACTCTCACAGGCTGGAGACCAAGGTCAAGTTGCAGACCCCTGACTTAGTTATCCTTCTTAATTCTGAAAGGCGCTGTTCTCCAAAATGGGGCGAGTGGTTGGAGAAGAGTGGGTATTTTGTGTTTTCTGGAAGAGGAAAACATGGCTGTCTCATGAAGGGAGAGAACTAGTGTCCCCACTGTGTCTCAGGGTCATACAGCCAATGTCACAACTATGTATTGGGAAGATAAGAGTCTGAGACGAGGGTGGAACCCAGCTTCATGGAACTGGAGGTGATGTTATTTGCAGTTATTTGCAGGGCCTCTGCAGCCCTGTCTGTGTGTGCACAGGAGCACGCATGCTCGCATGTGGGAGGGTTCCCATGTGCACACATGTAGAGGGCTGAGGACAACTCTGGGTGTCGTTCCTCAGGTGACACTCGCCTTGCTTTTGGGACAGGATCTTTCTTTGGTCTGGAATTCCCAGACCGAAGCAGTCTACACTGGCTGGCCACAGTCCCAGGGAATTACCTAATTTTCTCCCTAGCAATGAGATTGTAACCATGGTTACCACGGCTGCTTCTATGGATCCTGGGTGAATGAATTCAGGTCTTCATGCGTACATGGCAAAGCACTTTACTGGCTGAGTTACCCCAAGACCTTTCTACAGCATTTTAATATGCAATGAGATTTGACCATCAACACCTTTTGTACATAGAGAGGCTCCCTGGCTAACTTGTAGAAAGTATTTAAGAGACATAAAATTTTAAAACCAGCCATCCGTTCTTCTTCTTGTAAAAATGGAGGGAGTGATGATGTGGTTTCAGAACCGTTTTCAAAACTACTTCTTAAAACATTTAAGATAGGTACAGTCAATGGAATGCACCTCTGATGTAGAATGTTTGAATGGCTTCGCTCGTTTACTTCTCAAAGAACTGTTAGACACATTGTTGTATCCATAACCACTCATAGATGGGAAAACTGAGGCCCAGCATCAGGTGACTGACAGCTGGCAGTGGGGAGTCCGGTTGGAAGGCTGACTTAGCTATGAGACAACTGCCCTTTGCAATATTGAACACACTAGATCTGGCCCTGCGAGCTAAGGGGGATCTTTGAAACAACGAATGAAAGGGGATTATGTGTTCAAATATTTTAACTGACCAGATTTGGGGGGCAGTTAAAAGCTGAAGGGGAGGTACATTGTGCTCCATAACTGACCATTACGGGCTGCAACCTCCCTATTGCTGATGCTCCTCAACGGGGCTTACTTGCGTCAGCTGGCAAACCTACACACACTACTCTTGCTGCTGCCCAGTGTAGGGATTTGGACCATGCTGCCCAGGCTAGCCCCAGTCTCACGATGATCCTTCTGCCTCTGCTTCTTGTGTGCCAATGACAATGACATGTGTCAGTTATGATGGCATAGAGATTTTGGTCTTGTTGATCTCAACTCCAGAGTTCTGTGTTCTCCACAGTCACCTCTCCTTCGTCCCAGACACATCTTTACAAAAGAATATCTAAAAAAATGGAGTATATTTTCATCTGTTCAATTTTTTTATAGAAAGTACTCTCAGTATATCATTCATAATTTATATTCTTTTTATATTAACGTTTAGTTCATACCTACATACTAACATCCAAGCAACCAGTATTTTCTAATTTATATAGAAAATTTCCAAACCAGCTAGGCGGTGGTAGTGCACGCCTTTAATCCTAGTACTTGGGAAGCAGAGGCCAGCGGATCTCTGTGAGTGCAAGGCCAGCCTGGTCTACAAGAGCTAGTTCCAGGATAGGCCCCAAAGCTACAGAGAAACCTTGTCTCGAACTCCCCGCCAAAATAGGAAAATTTCCAAATCAATAATTTAAACATGTTGTGAACTTATTTCACAAAATATACAAGTATAAAACCTCTGACCCCTGCTCACAAGCTCACTCTGCTGGGATGCTAATCTCTTCCATCTGGGCAACTTCACTACAGCACTTTAGGTCTCAGCCTAACCATCACTTTTGTAAAAAGACCCATTGCTGGATACTGACTGCCCCTCAAGGCCCTGAGCAGTGCTACTGGGAAGCAATCAAACCTTTATGAGCTGGGACCTTGTAGGTAGCAAGACATCCCCGGGGGCATACGCTTAATGATGACCACAGGGGTGGGGGCGGGAGGAGGAGAGGGCTGTCTTCTTTCTTTCTCTCTTTGCTTCCCAGACACCATGAGGTGGATAGATCCCTTTATCACATGCTCCCCTGTGACTCCCTACCACAGATAGTTAGATCCATCTATCACGAGTCCCAAAGTAAGATGACTGATCAACCAAACAAAACCTCTGATACTCTGGGCTGAAATGAGTGTTTTCTTTTTTCAAGTTGACTCTCTCAGGCATCATTCCCACGGCGGTGAGAAGATGGTTACCACGTGTACTATCTTCTTCATCTCTAAAGGGTACCCTCAAATGCTTTAGTCACCGTTTCCTTCATTCCATGGCTACAAAGTGTAATCATTTTGCTTGGCTCATTTTGTTACCTGCCTTCCCCTTCCCACTAGAATCATCATGTGATGAGGACAGACACCGAACCCTCAGCAATCTGAATAGCCCACAGGGACATCCCCCCTCCCCCACTGCAAACTTCATTTCAAGAGCTGTGTTAAAAGCTGAATGCCATGACTAAGAGGTACATAGCCTCACTGTGATTGTGAACACACAGGCAAAGAAACACACAACTCAAGCAGGGGCAGGACTGAGCTGCCCGGAGCAGGTCCGCCATCTCAAGGGACCTCCAGTTTGGAAGCTGCCTGGGATGCCCTCCACTGACCCTTGGAAGACTGGGGTTTTATCTGTGCTCCTGGTCAGCCTTCAGTCAAGGCTACTAGATCCTGGGCATGATCCCTCTACTGCTGTGAGCACCATGCAGAGAACAGAGAAACAAAAGCACTCTTCAAAAGGACACAGATATTCCGTATCTTCTGCCATCCCAGACAAAATGGAAGACTTTTACGGACCCCATGGTCAAAGGGGCACAGGATAAGGAGGGTGTGGGCCCTGCACTGATAGTATCTTTACTGTGTTTTTATTCCCTTTGAGACACCTGTGTTAGAGTTAGGGCGGAAACCAATTTCGTTCAGGCAAAATTGCCCAGGTGTTTATTGCTACTGACCTGGGTGGGTTTATTGGGAAGTAACCACCTTAGGAAGCCTCTGTGTGAGACCTCAAGGAGACACTTGGTATTTCCCAAAAGAAAAACCAAGTCTTTCTAGGAATCAAAACCAGTACATCTGTAATTCCAGCATTTGAGAGGGCGAGCCAGGAAGACTGTAAATGGAAGGCCAACCTGGCCTACATAGTTCTCGGCCAGCTGAGAAATCATAGTAAGACAGCATCTTCAAAACAAAACAAAACAAAACAAAACAAAACAAAACAAAAAATAGATTCTAAAGGAAAAATTGTTTTCTAGCAAAACGATCTGAGCACAGACTACAGCATTTTCCTTTAGATCACCCTGGGCTGCTGTGATCTCTGTAGGATTCTTAGCCTATGTTAGGGAGAGGTGCTCCCTGTGCTCCTGGAGGAGGCACCGTGGGGGACTTACGGTTCCAGAAGGGGGCGGTCTGCCAGTGGTTGTTGTCGTGTGTGAAGCAGGTGAGCCCAGGCAGGCTGCACTCCTCCCCCTTCCTCTGGCGTTTCTTCTCCTTCCTCGCCTTCTTCCTCCGGCGGTTCTCCTTGAAGAGCTGGAGTTTGCTGTCCACCTCCTGGGCAGCAGCCTCCCTAGACCAAGACAAGGAACTGTTTTGACGACCAGAAAGGACTTTACAAAAAGCCTTGTGCAAACGTGTACATGGAAGACACACAAGTGTACATGGAACACGACCTCAGGTGACCTCTGGTTCTCATAGACAGCTTCAAATATAGCCGGTATCACGGAGGCAAACTCACTGAGTGACAGTTCTCCCATAACTTTAGTAAGCCCGACAGTTACTTGTTCTTAAGCATTGATGGAGATAAATGTTGGCATGAGTCAGTGCATCTTTCAACCACAACCCATGGACAATGATGTGATCTCCTGGGAGTTCTGTACCTTTCAAGCAGCCACAGAGTCAATGAACTATTAGTTTGGATGGGACAGCTTACAATAAGCGGATTAAAAACCACTGGGCAAATTATATATAATAATTTTTTTAAATAAATATTTTATCATGTTTCTTCTTTAAAATATTTATTTTTTGGAATTCTAAATTCTATCCATGTATATGAGATATGATCATATCTACCTCCTGCTTGCCCCCGCCAGATCTCCCTCTATGCATCCTCTTCCCAACTCCATCTCTCTTCCTCCCTCCTTCCCTCCTTCCCTCCTTCCCTCCTTCCCTCCTTCCCTCCCTCCCTCCCTCCCTCCTTTCTTCAAGTCACTGAGGTTAATTACTGCTGCCCATATGTGCAGGGGTGGGGGCCATCTACTGGAGCATGGGCAACCTACCAGTGACCACATCCCTACAGAAGAATGATTCTTCCTCCTCCAGGGGCTATCAACTGCCAATCGCTCCTCAGGGTTGGGCCTCCTGAGCTCCGCCCTCACCCATGCCAGCACTGTGGTTGGCTTGATCACATGCCTGTAATCACCGCTACTGAGTTCAGGAGAGCAATAGCCAAGTCACAGTCCAAGGACAGTATTTCACAGCATTCCTCATCATCTTCCAACACATCCACTCTTTTGACTTCCCTGAGCCTTGGCAGGTGATTTGTTTTCCCACATAGTTTAAAGTTTGTTGGTACTCAAATCCAAATGCTCTTACATGTACAACTTTTGCTACCACTTTAATGTCCGCGTGCTTCCTTACATTCCGAGAGGTCAGCACTATTGCGGGCTACTCTGATGAATACCCTAATTTAGTCCAGGGTCTGTTACTCTCCATCGATCCCCACAGAGGACCAGGCATGGAGAAGTCCCTGTGGAACACAGGGGTCCCTCCAGTCACTGTGGACAGTCCCTGACTCCTGGCAAACATGACAAATGCGGAGTTACTCACTTGAAAGGGTGAAGATGGTTTTTTAACTTCTCTTGCCTTTTTACACCTTTCTCTTTGTTGTAATAGCTGCAGGCCAGAAGATTAAAAAGTCAGTCAGTCTCATATATATATATATATATATATATATATATATATATATATATATCGTAGATATATCTATATCTATATATCCTTTCATTTGATTAAATGGCTCATCACACACACACACACACATTAAGTGGATGGATATTTAGTTTGACTGAAGTGGATGAGAACAATACGCCTTATGGCGATGGATTCCTGTACGGCATTAAGAAAGAGAAGCTGGCCTCCAGCTACCCCTGGCTCGTTGGTGTCGGGAACTGAAGTGACCCCGGGATGCATGCTCACCTCTGCTTACCGCAGCTACATTCCTCTGGCTTCCTTTTCTTTAGGTGTCCCCTCACTTCTCTTAAATTCTTAATTTTATCTTGCAGAACTTCAATCTGGAAAACACACATTCACACAATTCCCTTCTAAGATCAGGATTTTTCTTAACAAAAGATCGTCCACCTTCTTTGCTGTTCCAGAGACCAGCTGGGAAGAGCGAGTCAGAGAACACATTTATATCCCACCTACATCCCAATCAGTGTGCCACAGAAACACTAATAGATACCTCTTCATAACTGAATATTTTTCTCAAAAATATCCAAAAGACTATTGCGTTCATCCCTGTTTTTCCCATGCTTGCTTTCAGTAGGACTATTGCTATGTAACTAGAGGAAGATAAATACCTTGGTGGATTTTCCAGTTTTTTTTTAATATAAAATAGTTTTTACAAGAGCTTTAATTTTTTAATTTCATTGAAATTCAATTGAAATTCTAAATAATATAAACAAGTTACCATACAAATGAATACTTAGAATGCCAAAAGACAGAGGCCATAATTTTATTTAGTGTCCTCTAGAATACAGCATATACTCAATATCTGTGTGATCACTCGTGGGAAAATACTAAAGCACTGTGCTCATAAAAGGAATTTGGGTGAGGACTTTGCTAAGGATTTCCCAGTTTTCAGGCAATTACGAAAAGGAGGATGGGTACACACGGAATGTTCATCCTTTATAGCAGCTGGGCAGCTGAGCACAGAGCCATGTGGGTCACCCTGGCACAAGAGGGTTAGACTGAGCACACAGCCACGCGGATGGCTTTCTGAGCACACAGCCACGTGGATGGCTTTCTGAGCACACGGCCACGCGGATGGCTTTCT
>JABTXL010000001.1:3322405-3371727 GCA_025134845.1 Neodon shergylaensis
GCACACGGCCACGCGGATGGCTTTCTGAGCACACGGCCACGTGGATGCTTTCTGTGCACACGGTCACGTGGACCACTTTCTGTGTGTTCGCATGCTTGCGGTGCTGGGCTGGAACTAAGGTCCTTATTTACGATTACCAAGCTCTCTCTCACCGAGCTCTACCCCAGCCCAACACTGACCTCTTTATCAATGTAGGCCTTATGGTCTTTCCACGCTCTGGCCGACTGGTACAGCTCTCTCTCGCAATGGATTGTATCATTTGAAAGGATGAAGCATCTGAAAACCAAACAGGACCCAGAGAAACAGACTTATGGTCTAGTATCAGGAAACACCAGAGCTAGCAAAGAGAACTCAATACCTTTCAACCTCTTCGTATAGATACAAGCACCAAGCTTAGAACTGATTCTACCCAAGGGTAAAGGAGAATGCATCTTGGCCAGTGGCTGGATGAGGGGTAGGCTCACTGTTAGTGACTAGGTCATCCCCCAGAACACCTTGTCGCTGCTTTTCATACTCATCATCCCTTGAATAAACTCCACTATCCAACTCAAGCTTTTAAAGTGTGTGTGTGTGTGTGGATTTTCAGTCACAAATGCAAAATGACTTCATGGAAGAAACATATTATTCCATTATTTTGCCTTTTAAAAATACCTCAAGTATTTCCACTTACACTCTGATATTTTCCTTTTCCTGTTTTGCCATGCTAAGGCTCTAACCTGGGTCTTTGGCTGGACAAGCATTTTACACTGAGCTGAACTAGACCCTCAGCTTCTCCATTTAGGGTCCCCTCTCTCTTTCTCTCTCTCTCTCTCTCTCTCTCTCTCTCTCTCTCTCTCTCTTTCTCTGAATTTTTGAGACACAGTCTCTGTAGCTTTGGAGCCTGTCCTGGAACTAGCTGGGCCTCGAACTCACAGATATCCGCCTGCCTCTGCCTCCTGAGTGCTGGGATTAAAGGCGGGCACCACCATTGCACAACTAGGTCACTCTTAAGACAGTTTCATGTATCCCAGGTTGGACTTGAACTTCTGATCCTGCTAAATTCCTGAGGGCTGGGATCCTAGGTGTACTCCTGGATGCCTAGTTTATATAGTGTGTGATCAACTCCAGATCCCAGGGCTTATTTTACTGTTGGTGTTTGTGTGTAGAGGTGTTTTTTCTTTATGCACACCCATTGACCAGGGACATGTAGCATCTGTGGAAGCCAGAATGGGTGTTGGATCCCCTGACACTGGGGTTACAGACAGTTGTGATTATCTATGTGGTGCTGGGAGCCATACCTGGGTCTTCCAGAAGAGCAGCCAAGTCTTCTTATGCTATGAGCCAGCTCTCCAGCCCCAAATCTAGGGATTGTTGCCAACTAGGTAAACATTCTCTCAGCTGAGCTAGGTCCCTAGTCCCACACACCATTAAGTTTTGAAACAAAGTAACAATTCAGGGATAGAATCGGGTGGACATGGGGGTGTGATTCTAAGAAATCTAAATTCGGGGTCAACTGGTACTCCATGGTGATGGCATTGGGGATAAAATGAAGATCTAATAAATTTAAAGTTATGGAAATAGTGTTTGTTTCTTGTCGGTAGGACTTCCAATCCTTTCTGTCTGCTCTTGTGAGGCAGGTCAGGTTTTTCTGTGTCTTACATACCCATTCCTAGCCCACAACCATTTTCTAGAAGTTTCTTTGTGAACCATTGTCTTTCTTCAAGGTGTATTCAGTTCTGAGGCTGGATTCTGCAATGCTCTAAGTCAGGGGGGACCATGGAGCATGAAACAGTCCCCAGCAGTCCCCAGAATTGTTTAAACCGATTTCTAGACACTTCTATAGGTAACAACTTGGGGATAGAAACTCAACCGCTAAGTTTAAGATATGGAAGACTTGCTCTGACTGGGTTCCTGGCCAATTAGCTAAATATGAAATGGAACACAAAGAACATATGGAGTTTGCTGCTGGTTCCAGCCTCTCCCTGCTTCCCTGTGCCTCTTGTTGTGCAGACAAGCCTTTGGGCATTGCTGAGTGTTAGCTACCTTCCGCCAAGCCCACATGGTGACTGTATGGGGTGTGAGGTAACGCTGACCTCCACCCTGGGAACTACAGAAGCCGACTCACTTGTGTGTCACACGGACAGTGGTGGGCAGCCCCACCGCGTCGTTGCTATTGGCCAGCATCTCATTCCTGATGTCACCAGCAGCAGCCTGAGGGCCTCCCAGCCGCTGGTGGCCCTCATCGTGGCGCTTAGCAATGCTCCTCGGGGGTAACACTTGCAGTTCTTCTTCTTCCAGATTTATGTCGTATATTTCGCCTTCAAATTCGACAGACAGGGACCGAGTCTGCCGCGTGTGCACAAACCTGGGCTTATATTCTGGAACGAGAGGAAAAGCCACAATGCAGATTAGCTGGTGTGCATGGCAGGGAAAAACAATATCATCCGTCGCCTTGGGGTCTTAGAGAGGGACAGCCAGGGCCAGCTTCATTGGTACCTTGGTACCTGGGATAGCTCCTGAAAACACAGGGGCAAAAGCAGGCTCTCTACCGGTTGTGTCCTGTGACAGATGTCACACTGCTATGGCCTCAGGTCCTTCCCCCATCAATTGCAGGCTATGTGGTTTCACATCTAGTTTTCAACATGAATGCCTCTATGCTATATGGCAGTTAACGAAGAACTGTATGTTCCCCGTTTATTATTTATTATGACTAGTTTTCTCTTAGCTTTAATTGTCGTTAGGATACTGTAGATCTTTCTTGAATCCATAATCTTGAAACGCGGTATTGTCATAGTGTTCTTTACATGAAAGAACTCATGAGACACCAAACATGAATTGGTGCTATCAGCCACGGTTTCAGAAGAGGGAACTGAAGCCCTGAGTTTTGCTTGCCTTTCCCGATGTGTGGTGTGACCTTGTGGTGTGACCTTGTGGTGTGAAAGCGCTGCCTTTTCAAGTGAATGAATGCCCTCAACACCTCGTGTTTACACAAATACAGGGGGGTGCTCTAAAAATAGTAAGTTTGTGAATGCTTGCATCAGCCGGGTAAGGCGAAGAGTAAGGGTCATCGTGCATCAGGACCATGGGACGTTACACCTCATGCTCACTGGGTCCTGGAGGAGAGATTTAGTGTGTAAGCTCTGACCTTTGTTTACACCCGAGAAGCCTGGCAGAGATGGAGTAATGGGAATTGTCAGCCTCCTCCAGGGGAGACTGCTCCCTTGGTACCCAGATGAGGAGGTGGCCCCCATGACAGAGGATGACTTTCATAGCCATCATGTCAGGGAAAGAAGAAACCCACTCCTGCTCTAGGTCACACGAGATTCCACACAGTGAGAACTTTCTGGAAGGGAAGAGTGCCCCTGTTACTAAGTGAGATGTTTGCGACAGGGTGGTTGTGTCGGTGGTGATTTTCTTGTGTAGTTTGAATATGATCAGTCTTCTTCCAGGAAGAAAGACAAACCCATAACTTGGTAAGGTTTTAGGGGAGGGTTTCGAGACAGGGTTTCTCCATGTAGCCTTGACTGTCCTGTTACTCGTTTTGTAGATCAAGCGGGCCTCGAACTCAAATGGCGTGCACCACCACCACTGGCCAACTCAGTGGTTCTGAACTTTTTTGGTTATGAACCTTTTTAAGAATTTGTGGGGGCAAAGAAAAAAATGTGGAAGTGAATAATAGTCAAATTTGGATACAAATCAGGTATTTGTGATCCTAAAGTCCATTCTGTTCATCACAAAATGTCCTATGATTTTCTTGAACGATTTGTGTCCAACTCTTGGACACAGGTTTAAAGATAACTTTCCTAACAGAAAAGTCACCACAGAGTTGAGTCACTTCTCACACATGCCACTAGGTGGCACTAGAATCACACACTTGAATGGATGGCTGCCCGCTTTGTTTTTGTTTTTGTTTTTCTGTAAATCTATAACCTCACGTGGCAATCAGCTACCTGAGAGTTTTTAGGATAGAAATTGTCAGCACTTTGACAACATTTAAAGGTACAAATACAGTCTAAAACATGAAAAATATGCCTTTAAAAACCACTCCTGTCTTTTCTTCTCAGGTTCAAACACACATGAACTGATACCTGAAGTTTAACTTTTAAAGCAACTTAAGGCAGACAGACATATCAGGGCATTACCATGAAGGTTCAGTAAATAAAATGGACCTAAGCCACCCACCCTGGTCTGGCAGAATATCCACTCTTTCTTTCTTTCATTCCTGCCGCTCTGTGGCCTGAGGGGATTTTCATTCTACTAAGTGAAAATATTTGCAAAGTAAAATTTCTAACCCATCTTTACTACCCTACTTTAAACGGAACAATGATTTTGCTTTTATTCTGAAATCTAGCCTACCAGTAATAATATCTAAGTCGCACTGGGAGTGGGAGGGTCTCAATAGCGCTTGCGCCTGCCACGAGGTATGTATGGCTTACTTGGTGTTCCTTGGTTCCTCAGGAACTGCCTTTGATTTTTTCTCTGGCTTCTGCTGGATCGATAACCAGACTCCCTACAATGGCACTCTTTGTCTTTGTCGTGCAAGCCGCGAGAGTAGAGGTTGCGCGTGCTCTGACGGACGGTGAGCAGGTCGCTGGGTCCCTTACACTTGTGGATTCGAAGCTTGCCAGACGTATCCTCGATGCATTGCCATTTCTGCAAAAGCCAGCGGGAAGCAGTTGGCGATGCTGAGCCAGGTGGTATTTATTAAGTACTCTAGCACTAGGGTTTTTCCCCCTCCTTCCCTGGCAACACCATTAAGGGGTATGAATGAAAAGGGACACGCTTTTAAGTGACCCCGCAGTAACTCTGCTCTCGGTTCTATTTCTTTCGAGGCAGGCACATACAGATGATAATGAAATCACTGGAAATCAGAACTGTCTCAGTGACAGTAGAGCTGAATGCTGATAAATGAATCCTCCGCACCCAGACTAAACAGTCTTGAATGGAGCACGTTAAAGCCCTTAGAGTCCCAAGACACAGAGCCAGCTGTCAGGGCTGTTTCCACCAGGACCCGAATCCGCCCCATTTGTTCTGGAAAAACAAACTTGCCTGCTTTTGTTCTCTGCCTCTGGGTTTCTAAAGCGATCCTGGGCAGAGTGGCACGTGAGGAACACAGAAAGGCATTTAGTTTGAGGCCATTACAGACAGAGCCGACGCGGGGTATCCCAGACCTGGGCAAATTCGGCGGTCTTTCTTTTGATTTTCCTTATTTTACAAATCCTGCACACCCACAGCATGTGGCGCACCCCGGGGGGATGGAGTCCACCTTCCCAGAAAACGCAAACAGGAAGTCGCTCCCACAGCATGCGGCGCACCCCCAGGGGGGATGGAGTCCACCTTCCCAGAAAAAGCTCAGCCGGGAGGTCACAGTGGGGCTCCTAGCTCCTGTTTTGTACAGGGCTATGGGACCGCTGCTACAGGTTCAGGCTTCTCCTCACTCCGGGAGACCCCTCAGGAGCTCTACTCCATGGGAAAGCCCTAAAATACTCATTGGTTAGCAGGGAGAATCCTGGCCTTCATCTGCGGTTGATCTATCAGCTGAGTGAGTAGGGGTGGGCACCAGTACAGTTAAAGTATCCTTCTCTCCCTCCCACATACAAGCACTGCCTGGGTGCGATTATGTGTATTTCAATGCACAGGTTTCTGATTTGTGGCCGGTGCCATCTACTTGTGCTCTAGAGAAGCATGCTGGCTGTGTCACGTATAATGCCAACTAAGTTATGTCTAAAAAGGCCACCCACTCTAGCCCCATCTATGGGAATCGTGTATCTCCCACATGTCTCTGGTAAGGCAATACCTTCGGGAGGTGTCTCAGAAGCAAAACTTTTAATGCGAGAAAGGTAAAGTTTGGCCAAGGGACTTGAAGGGATTTGTTAGCAAATAAATGAAATGTGTCTAAAACGGTACCTAAACCTCCAGAGTGACAAGGGCCTTGTAGTCACCATTCGCTTTCCATTAAAAGAATTGTTTGTATTTGGTATATGTTTAATTTTAGAGCTGTACCCCAAGTATCTAGAGCTTACTCTATGGCTCCACGTTAGCCCTCGGTACTCCTGGGGTTGCCAGATGATGATGTCTAGCCATGTTAGGTTTGTCTTCTTTCAGCGCTTGCCTGGAATGCTTCGAAGGTTCAATATCTCCACCCAGAAAAGGAGGCTGTCTAAGAGAATGCAACTACCTGCCAAGTAAGCCACGAAAAGGCAACACAACCCACAGCAATGTAAGAAGTAAGCTGCCGAAGGTTTAACTTAAAACAGGTAGAGGTTGGAGAGATGACTCTGTGACTTAATCTTTTCTCCTCTTCTAGAGGCCCAGGTTCAGTTTCCAGCACCCACATCAGGCAGATCACTTCCACCTGTAACTCTAATTCCAGGGAATTCAACACTCCCTGTACTCTCTGAGCACCAGGCACAAGTGTGGTGCACATAAACTCACACAGGTACAATACACACCCTAAAATAAATCAACAAATCTTAAAAGACAACTGAAGTCAGTCGATCCTGGTGACTGATGCCTGTAATCTCAGCACTCAAGAAGCAGAGGCAGGAGGATTGCTGTCTGAGGGCAGCCTGGATTGTTTAAGACTCTGTCTCAAACACACAACCATACGAGAATATGAAATCAATTTGTTTGGGTCCAAAGGAGCCATGTCACACGAGTGAGTCCGCACTTTGACTGGATACCGGCACCTGCAACAAGTCCTAAGTGATTTGAATGCGTCGTTCAAGGACCTGTTTGTAGCTGGAATCCACGGGGGAAGCAGAAGGAGAGTTCGGAAGTTTCAGTAGCTCAGGTGCTTGAGTCTTTGTGAAGGGCACAAATATTGTGTGCAAGGGAAAAATGCACCTAAAAGTGTGCAGACACAATTGTCTCAAAAATGATTCCAGAAGGACAAAAACTGCGAACAGCCGTTTCTGAGTCAGGATGTGTGCTCTGTTTAAAAGCAACCAGGTTGCTTAACTCCCTCCCCAGTGAGTGGGCAAACAGCTAAGTTTTAGCTTCAGAGTCTACTCCAAGTAAAGCGAACCCACCAGTTTCCAGGCAGGATTCTATGGCACTCAGAGGAGACAACACGGAACTTGAGAAAGTATTGTATATGTGCAAGACAGAGAGAAAAAGAGAGAGACTCAAAAGAAGTTCTGTGAGAGACCCCCCAAAAGTTCTGAGAGACCCAAAAGAAGTTCTCAGAAGCTGAAGGACATCTTCACTAGGAAATAACTGTACATCGTATAGGATTCTTGTTGATGAGTACCGCCAAGACATTTCAGAGTTTGAAGATTTGGGGGTGGTGATTCGGTGTGTCTGTATATGTCTGTTTCTGTCTTAAACCTAAATGGCTTACAATGCAGCCACCTACCTGGATAACATCCACAGCCAGCATTTGCAATATCTGAGGCCTGCAAAAGCAGAAGGAGTGGGCAGTGACACCCTTCACAACCAAATGTGACTCTGAACAGTTCTCCAGCATCGGCCACACAGAAAAACGGGGCCGATGATTCTATTCCTACAAACCAAGGTCCCAATTCACACCCTTTCTGGTACAAACAGCAATCACTTCCAAAGCTTGGTCTCAGCTCCTGGGCTCAAGGGATGCTCCCGCCTCAGCCTCCTGTAACGGGGGCTGCCGGTTTGTACCACCATGCATGGCCAAATAGTTCCTGCTGGACCCTAGGGCTATGGTGCAAGCTTTCTAATGTTCTTGGCCACAGCACATAAGAGGTTTGCCACCTTTTCTTTTTTCTTTTCAGCTCAGAGGAGCTGATAGTACAAGTAGATTCTTGTAGGACACAAGGTGTGTGTAGAATTTCCAGTGACTGCTTGTTTGGAATCTAACCCTTTTTGTCATCAGCCAAATTCCTCGTGGATTTCCTGTGAAAAAGGAATGGGAGTGCCTTCCGGGGGCGTCTGTTTTAAGAATCCTGGTGTCTGGCACTATCTCTGGATTCACACAAGACCAAACACACACATATCTGCATGTGTCGAATCCTCGTGCATGAGTACACACTTCCACACACGCACGTGCACACACCCCACAGCAAAGACTTGCATCCACACACACACAGTTAGATAAGGCAATAGCTCTTGACAAAAGTGTCAATTAGCTTTCCCTGGAAGGAAGAAGCCACAGACCCTTCTGCTTAGTGTAATTAGCTGGAGGTTCAGGCAATCTTCTCAAGGCACGCATACTAGGAATTTCAATGAAACAGAACCACCACTTCGGTGCCTCTTACCATGACAGTTCTTATGACTGTGCAATGAAGCCTTGAAGCGGCTGCTGTTAGCATGGCGGCTTCCCCGGGTGAGTTTATACATAGGTGGAAACAGAGGCAGAGAGCTTTTCAAAGGACTGTTCTGAAATTAAAACTGCAAGCTGTTCAATGGTCGAAACAAGAGAAGGCGTTTGCCTCCCAGTTCCTCTGGGAGGCTCAACTTGAATTGGGCGGAGGCACCTGCTGATGGGAAGTGGAGTTTGCTGTGTTCATTCAACAAGCACCCTGCAGAAGCATGGCTGTCCCTGGTTGGCTTTGATCTAATCCTGAGGCTCCCGAGCCAATCAGTTCATGGCTCTATCCACCTGTGTGCAATGCAGCAGCCATTCACCACCTGCACAGACCTTTCCCTTGCTTTCTGAATTACAATTCTCTTTCTGCTCTCTGAATTTTAAGTTTGTGTCCATAACTTGCCATACACTCCTCCCTCACAGGGTTCTGGATACTGTCAGCGAGGTGCAGGATGAAATTATTTGTGGAATCTCTTCAGTTGTTTTAGCCTTCCCAACAACCCTGACTTGGAATTAGGGACAAGGACCACATGTCATGTTCCCAAGTGGTTCCCCAAAGTTCTCTCGGTGGAGAATCGCTGAGTTGGGTAGTCATGTGTGCAGGCCTTTGGCTGTTTCCGCCTGCCTGTGTGTAAACAGCACCAATGAAGAAGGCGAGGTCAGTGCACAGGACCCAAGAATACCACACATAGCTAAGATTCACAGAATGGAGCCAAGTGAGAAAAACATCCCGTGCCTTTTGAAACATTTTCATTCTTTACCATCAGCGCTGCTGAGTGCTTGCTTGAAGCTAGGAGCTGGTTACATGAATTTCCTCCTGCAATCCTTACAACTTACTCAAAGTGTTGCCCCTGCTCCTTCTCCAAAGCAGGAAATGTTACTGATAGCCTGTCCTGGGCTTAGGAAAGGTTTTATTTACATATAAGAGGAGCTTGACAGAAAGCACTGCCTTATATGTTAGAGAAGCTGGGAGTTCCACAGAATCCGCTTCTCAGTTCTAAGGAGTCCTGATCAAGGCTGCATGCCAGGGAGCTGGGTGGGGTAGGAGTATTAGTGGAAATGCACAGCCCAGGGACAGCCTCCCTGTGAAGGCGCTCATCTCACTCAGTGAATGCTGGAGTTATTGCAGCTTTTCTTGCATTCTGATGTGTTATTCCTAATAGAGGTGGAGGTGATGTGAACTTGAAACACAGCAGCCATCTTTAATAGACAGAACTATTGGGTGGGGCGTCTGAAAACCCCTAGGACTTTGAGCAAACAACAGAACCTCGGTTTTCTTCTAGACTCTGTCTGCATCTGGTAAAACAATACCTCACTGTCTTAGTCCTAAAGATGTGTTCTAAAAATTATTGAGTGCTTTGGGTTCTAAAGAGAAGATGTGGTACGTGAACCCAGGCCAGTGCTATAAAAGTTGCTTTTTAAAAGTGTGTACCTAGTCACTGGACAACTTAATCTCTGGTAAATTCTGGAATATAGCAGCTTTTTTTTTCAAGACAGGGTTTCTCTGTGGCTTTGGAGCCTGTCTTGGAACTAGCTCTTGTAGGCCAGGATGGCCTCGAACGCACAGAGATCCACCTGCCTCTGCCTCCTGGGTCCTGGGATTAAAGCTTGTGCCACCACTGCCCAGCTATTCTTATTTAACGCCTGACTTTTTCATTTTTAGTTTATTTAATGTGTGTGTGTGTGTATGTATACACGTGCTGTAGAACTTGTGTGGAAGTCAGAGGATAATTTGCAGGAGTTAATGGTCCCCTTCTATCACATGGGTTTCTGAGACAGCCCAGGTTGTCAGGCAGGGCAGCAAGTATTTTCACTCATTGCGCCCTCACTGGCTCATGTGTATTCTTAAAAGACCAGGCTTTAATGTGTACCCCAGTGTGGTGGCTTGAATGTAATTGACCCCCATAAGCCCATAGGGGGTGGCACTCTTAGGAGGTGTGGCTTTGTTGAAGTAGGCATGGGCTTACTGGAGGAGGTATGGAGGTTTCATATATGCTCAAGATACCACCTAGTGTCTCAGTTCACTTCCTGTTGTCTGTGCAAGATGAGGAACTCTCGGCTCCTCTCCAGCACCATGTCTGCCTGCACACTGCCAAGTCCCACCATGATAATGGACTGAACCTCTTAACTGTAAGCCACCCAATTACATATTTTCCTTTATAAGAGTTGCTGTGGTCATGGTGTCTCTTCTAAGTAATATGTACCCCCAGAATATCTTGGACTCAAGTGTGATCTTCTTCCCTCAGGCTCCCAAAGGCTGGTGCTATGTGGGGGTGGGCTATTGGCCCAGAGGGGTCTGTGGCTTTGATCCACACACATCTGGGTTTGAACGTAGACTTCCAGTTCTGTTTTGGTCCACTGACTTCTCCTTCTGAGCCTCGGTCTCTCTGTCTATAAATTAAGTATGGAATGCCCACCACAATAGTTCGCGATGTGGTGGCTCTGGGTACTTCTGTCTGGAATAAGCACTGGCTGAGCATCGTGGTTCCTTCCTTCTGGCTGCATGTATCCCTCAGACTGCACACGGATGCTGTGTTTTACACCTCAGTATACACTTGCTTGATTAAGAAGCAAACAAACAGAAAATGGGCTTCGGTTTCTTTTTTCAAATGTCTGCTGTTGTCCAGGGACTAGATAAAAGCTGAGTTTTATATACACAAGCTAATTCTCCAAAGTGTGTCTTCAAAAGCTGAGTTTTATTACACAAGCTAATT
This sequence comes from Neodon shergylaensis, assembly GCA_025134845.1. NCBI lineage: Eukaryota > Metazoa > Chordata > Mammalia > Rodentia > Cricetidae > Neodon > Neodon shergylaensis. The sequence continues at coordinate 3,333,380 of JABTXL010000001.1, forward strand.
CTCCAAGTGTGCCTTCTTATGTGTCATAGTATAGGTCAAACCATGTCCTCTGCAATGGAATCACTGTGGAGTAGTTCTAGGATGACCTGATTAACTTCCTGCCAGTGTCAGCATCCAAAAACCAGATGTGCACTGAAATTTTCAAACTCAGTGTTGGGGAGAAGGGCCATATAAATGTCTCTGTCCAAACGATGACTTAGCTCAGGCCATTGCAAAATTTTCTCACAAGAATGAACTAGAGTTTTGTCCAGGAGATTTAGCTCCTGTTTTCTTGAGATGAGGGGAGCTGGATAGAGGAAGGAAAGAGGTAGAAAGGAAGGAGAAAAAAAAAGAAAAGAGAACTTTCAGTGTGGACAACCATCTGCATGAAGCAATGCCGAATGTGGGGAACAGAAAAGTTCTGGCCCCAGGTTAAACAGGACAGTGGACAGACAAACAGCTGGAAGCATTTGGGAAGTGCTTGTTGTTGGCCAACGCATGAATCTGGGTGTCTGACTACACAGAAGTCCATGTAACCTTCACAGTGACCTCTGTGGTTGGCACGGCTGTGTCCACACAAGGGATGAAGGAACTCACACAGTGCATTTAAGTAACTTGCCCAAGGATGTGTAGACAGCAGTGCACTCCCAAGGCTCCAGAGCATGACTAGAAGAAGCATATTGGCCTGGCTCAGGGTATGGAACTTTAGGTGGGCCTCAGGTGAGGGGAGAGCATTTGGGCAGGCAGAGGCGACAACTTACATGCAATTAAGAAAGAGGGGTGAGTGGGTTTGGAAGCCAGAGGAAGCTGACAAGGCTAGGCTATCCGGGTGTGACGGGATGTGATAGCTATGGTACACATTGGGATGTGATGGATATGGCACATGTTGATCAGGGTGGGGCCACCTGACACAGCTTATGAGTAAAGAGGTGACCCTGACATTTCTGTCCCTGTCCTGGGCAGAACAAACACAGAGAAGCAAATCATCTGAGCAGGTGCAGACTGCTCAGATGTGACTTCCATGTAGGCTGGAGATATTGGGCGGCCAGGAGGAGAAGCTGAGTGGTCTCAACCTTGTATGGACAAGACACAGAGCAGTAAGCAGAAGCTCCACTGCCCGTGATCAGGTGACCCAAGGCGACATCACAACCCTGCTGTGAATCTAACCAGAGTCCAGGGGCTTCCTGAAAATAAAGTGTTGTTTTCTGGAAAACTAACAAATCCAGCCAAATCCTATTGGTAAATGTCCATTTATTCATGCCCAACAGGCAGCCACAGTGTGAAAGGGACAGACAGACAGAAGAGTGAGCATTGGGTGAGAACCTGGACTTCAGAGCAGAGCAGTTATGTACTCAGCAAACGAATCCCAGTTTCCTCACAATCCTGGCAGCTGTCTGGATGCTGTGGCCCTTGGAGAGCTTTTAGCACATCCCCAACTTTGTACATATAAAACAGTGGAGAGGCAAGCTGAATTGCAAAGATGCTGGGATTCAATAACTCAATGAAAGGACATGAGATTGGCTCTCCGAAAACCAGAGCAAGCTGTGAAGTATCAGAGAAAAATATAAACAGCTTCTCAGGAGTGTATGACCAGAGCCTCTCTCCTTTCTGCGGCTTCTATTTAAGGAAGCAATGTCTCTACCTAGAGGACAAGCAGGAAAAGCAGCTGCCCAATAAAGCTCACTCGACATTCGTGCTCCTTGACTTAGCCTGCTCAGAAGACTCTTCCAGAAGCTTGAAAGAGACCTGACAACTAACCATCTCTTTCCTCAGAGGCATGGATTTAATTTGTCTGGGTGGACCTGTGCATGGCTTTTGCTTCTAGAACGCAGTCAGGACTGAGAGCCGTGGCCCTAGGTCGAGTTGCAGAGGGAGAGTCTACCGCCTCGGGCTGTTGTAGAGACAGTTACCAGAGAGGGACACCAGGTTAGAAGTGAAGAGATGTAAACTGGCTTCAGTTTCCTGGATCAAAACTTCCTAGGTAGGAAAATGATCTCATTCAACTAGGAAATTTCTAAGTTTCCTCTAACTTTGTTGTTGTCTGGTTCTTAGTTTGGTGTTTTTACCACTGATAAAACCAAACCAAAATCACAAGGGCTGGGGATTGTGATGGAGCATGTTTGTGAAGAGGACCCTTGGGATGCTGAGGTAGAAGAATAGAGTTCAAGGTTAGCCTGGACTACATATGGGCATCTTGTCTCAAAGAACAAACAGAGAGCAACAAACCAACCAACGCAGAAATCTCCCAGATGCCTGGTGTCGCCCACATACATTGTATCTGTTTGCTCTGTGGGCAGAAGGTACATTGATAGCTTCCAAAGCTTTCCCAGCTGAGAGCAATATGCAGCAGGAACTCGGTATCACCTTCCGATTTTACACAAGCGTGTGAGTGTGTTCACGTGGTAGTTGGATGTGTGCATACAAATGTGCTTGGGGGCAGAATTCCTAACTGAGAGGGTGGTGGGAATTCACACTTTGTCTCGGATTAATGCAGAAACGTGGAAGCAATGCAAACACATATGTCCATGTTGTCACAATTAATCCCTGCTGGTGGTTGTGTGCACACAGTCAAGGAGTCATGCCAAGTGTCTGGGACTCCAGCCCGGTTTTATCCCCTGTTGGCTTCATAGGAATCCAAGCAACAGGTAAGACTGACAGCGACAACAGCTTCACCGGGGAGAAATTGCTCCCAGTCCCTCCTCCCACGATATGCATAGGAGAACACTTGCTCTGAATTGCGATTCAGAGGTTGGCTTCCTCTAGTCTAGAGACCAAAGGCTGAGACCTGAAGAATTTAAATGGCTTGTTCAGGACACACGACTAGGAGGCAGCAGCTACTGTATGTATCCCAAACCTCTTAAGCTCCAGCCTTTTTTTAAAATTATTTTGCTCCATGCACTCACCATAGCTCCCTAGGTGGCCAGGTAAGGATGGACACTCACTCTGGGGGCTGGGATGATGAGCAGAAAGCTGCCATTGCTGAGTTTTCTTCAGCACCACACAAAATGTCAGACCAGAGGGTGAAGGCTGGTGACCTTAGCAAGAGTAGGGCACAGGCCAAACACGAAGCCGAGGATCCAGAGTGGATGCTGGGTTGGTGGTGCATGTGCCTAGCACGCGTGAAGCCCTGGACTCACTATCCAGTATTAGAAATAAATAAATGATTCCAAACTAGTCAGCTCTAGCCTGAACTGTCTCCTGAGCTGTCACGCCGGTCCCAAACAATGCAACCTTCTTATTCTGGACTCTCTCTTAAGAAAGATAATCTGCAAAAAGATAATCTCCAGTGTAGCTGGATAGGAAAGCAAATGGGAGGAGATAAGGACTCTGCCCAGCTTAGTGAATCTCTACAGGAAGAAGTTCACCATTGAGGCATAGCCCGATTCTTAATTCATTAGTTCAGGTGCTTCCGAGAGGGGTTAGCTCTGACATTCTCAAACACCCCAGTGAGGAAATCTAAGTTCAGATTGTTCCTCATGGAATGAAAGCAACAGGGGAACGTTCTAGAGAGGCAGCCAGAAAATCATTTCACAGGAACAAATTAAGTTTGGAAAACTATGAAAAAAACAAAATTAGGTTTTTAATATTGTTAATGGGCAGCATGAAAGTGTGAGGCTTTTGCCAAAATAACGTGATTGTATCTATACTCTATTTGCCCTCTAGGACACAGATGGAAGTTTCAGCACAAGCCATAATAAGAAATTTCCAGTCTACGGCCATACCACCCTGAACGTGCCCGATCTCGTCTGATCTCGGAAGCTAAGCAGCGTCGGGCCTGGTTAGTACTTGGATGGGAGACCGCCTGGGAATACCGAGTGCTGTAGGCTTAAGAAAAATATATTATCAAAAAAAAAAGAAAAAAAAGAAAAAAAAAGAAATTTCCAGAACGGTATACTGAAAGTGGGTAAGCAGCGTGCCTCATTCCAAAATCCATATCTTGCTCGCTACGCAGAGGGCTCGGATCCTAATGAGATTAGCAATCTGCAGAAGATACACTAGTGAGAATTTCCAACTCCTGAACAAAGTGCATTAGCCCTTTGAGCTACAGAAGAATCCTGAGGTCGCCCTCATAACAATACCTAAGAGTGTCCTTGAGACATTGAGTTAAAACGTGATGAATAGGTCTAAGCTTTTCTGTGAATCCCTTGAAAACTAAGGCTGACTAGACTAATATACGAGTATTATTTTATCCCTTGGGCCCCTTTTCCTCCCCAACCTTTTATCCTTCAAAGTAACCCTGAAAACAAGAAAGTGAGAGGCGAGTGAGTTGGGATCAAGTTGTTGATCGTGATATTGCATTTAGGATACTGGGGACCTTTTAGTAAGACCACAATGAATGAGGCCATTTGATAGTAACTAAGTGGCCCATTTCTTGTGCTTAATATCTTTAGATAAAGTTGGCTAATTATGTGGATCTCTAAAGTTCAGAGAAGTTTGTAATTAAAAAGAAATTACTCACAGGATTTCCCAGAATGTGGAAGGGAGAGACAGGCAGATCTCTTTGAGTTTGAAGCCAGCCTGGTCTACAGAGCTAGTTCCAGGACAGCCAAGACTACAGAGAAACCCTGTCTTGAAAATACCAAAATACAAAAAATACAAACAAATAAGCAAAAAAAAAAAAACCCTTTCTTTAGTTAAGGTAATTTATCTTGGAGGGCAGCAAGTGCACTTTGTTTATTTGTTTAGGTTTATCTCTGTTACCTTTAATTATGTGCGTATATATGAGTCTGTGTGTGCGCATGTGCATCTGAGTGCAGGCATCTTACTTGGAACTGCTCAGTACGGGTGCTGGGAACTGAACTTGGGTCTTCTGAAAGAACAGTATGTACCCTTAATTGCCAAGTCATTTCTCCAACCCGTTGTTCTGTGTTTTCTTAATTAGATAATTCCTCTGAGATACTAGATTTGTCATCAAACTAGCCACCTGTTTGTAAGATGGAGATTCCCGTGGCTACAGATGAGAAAGACACACAAGTTCCAGTCAGTAGACATACACAAACATCACAAACTGAGCCTGCAGGAGCTAGAAGTCTAGGGACAGTTGTATCTGTCCTTCTCTTCCTTCAACCACCCTTCCTTCCTTCCTTCCTTCCTTCCTTCCTTCCTTCCTTCCTTCCTTCCTCCCTCCCTCCCTCCCTCCCTCCCTCCCTCCCTCCCTCCCTCCTTCCTTCCTTCCTTCTTTCATTCCTTCCTCTCTCTTTTTTTTTCTTTTGACATTCCATTCGAACATGGAATTTTCCTTTAGCCTGTATAGATTTCCTTTTATTTGGCACAGTTTCCAACCAAAGAGTTTTTTAAATTATTGGTGGCCTCATGTCCCTACTTTTTTTCTTCTTCTTCTTCTTGCTTTCTCTATGTCTTTCATTTCTAAGAAATGAAAAATTTCAGGCCATGAATCCCTGGTTGGCCTGGAATTCTTGTAGACCAGGTTGGCTTGGAACTCACAGAGATCCACCTGCTTCTGTCTCCAAAGTGATGAAATTAAAGGTGTGTGCCACTACGCCCAGTTCAGTTTTCTTTTATGTGGTGTTAATTCATTGAATAGAGTTTTCATTTCTCACTGATAACAGATGTTATGTTGGCCAAGATTAAATTTCATAATCACAGTTGATATCAAAAAGTTTGTGAGCACTGGGTGTAGTGGCGCACGCTTTTAATCTTAACACTTGAGAGGCAGAGACAGGAGGATCTCAGTGGGTTCAAGGCTAGCCTGGTCTACAAAGCAAATTCCAGGACATCCAGGGCTGTTTTACAGAGAAACACTGTCTCAAAAAACCATTTTTTTTTCTTTTTTGTGAGTTAAAAGTGAACATATAGAATGCTTTTCTTTCTCAGCTTTGGTATAGATCCCATCATGCACCCTGGTTAGATGACCTCTTGCTTCTGTTTAGGACAGAAGGGTCCCATCATGTCACTGCTCAGCAGACATCTCCATCTTGAGTATGTGATCTTTAGAACACAGCTAGATGGCCCACTCTGAAGGTGCCGGTGCCCTTTGGCACAGAAATACCTCCAAGAGCCATCTTTGTTAACCAGAGGGGCCTGGGTAGCGATGAGAAGGCCAGGCATGGCCAATCAACCGTCCTGGAGGGGCAGAGCTGTCACTGCATTTGTCCTCATCACCCCATGGAAACCTTAGGGATACACAGATGTCTAAAACTTGTTTATCTTAGAGGGAGCCCAGGAGGGGTGGAGAAAAGAGCCGCTGCACTCACCTGCCCAGGCTGCTCACACGCTGTCTGGTATCTGGCCTGCTGGCACAGTTCCTTGACCCTCTCATATTTGGGCAAGTGGTTTGACTGTTGGATATTCTTGCTGGCTTCCTCTTTCTTTCGTAAAAATTTCCTTTGACAGAAAGAAGAAAGCATCTTACTGGAGAAGCATCCGGTCACCTTCCCAATTCTCTCACGTCCTCCTTCCCCCTGTCAGCAGCTCCTCATTCCTTCAGACAGGTGGGTGCAGATGCTGCTGCCCTCTGAGGAAGCCCAACAGACAAGTGGGGTCCTATGAAGATGCAGAGGAACCACCACTCTCTCGGAAAGCGTTGTTTCCAAACACAGCCCTAGACAAACACTCAGGGTTTGCTGGCTGGCCCGTGGTAGCACACGCCTTTAATCCCAGCACTTGGGAGGCGGAGGCAGGCAGATCTCTGTGAGTTCCATGCCAGCCTGGTCTACAAGAGCTGGTTCCAGGTTAGCCAGGGCTGCACAGAAAAACCCTGTCTCAAAAAAGCAAAACAGACCAAACGAAACCTTCCAACCAAACAAAAACCCTCCAGGTTCTCTTTGTAAATAAACAACTGCATTAATACTTTCCTCTCTCCCTCTCTCTCTCTCTCTCTCTCTCTCAAATTTACACAAAGAGAAAAACATAGCAATGTATATCACAAAACAGATACCCCAGAAGTAACTATGGAAACAATTACGGTGGCAATAATACATAGAAGTTAATAGAAATGTATATAAGTCAATAGTTCCTTATGAAAAGAACATAAGGAAAAAGACATATGGAGTAGGGTGCAGGGAAGGCTGACTGACTAAGGGCTGCGGCAGACAGTCAGTTGACTTGCTAAGAATCCAGGCTGAGAAGTGCCACCATGAATCTGTACCCACGGAGAGGTTGCAGTCCACATTAGGACAATTTGCTCGTTAGGGTTCTCCTGTAGTGATCGTGCCTGCTGACTGGCAGGGAATAGACAGTTATTCAGACTATGGGGCTAGGGCCATGCTCAGCAGGCAAGTGCTCGCTGAGTGTGACTGACAGCTGGGTTTGCTCTCCAGAACCTATGACAAGAGAGAACCGACTCTTGAAACTTGGCCTTTGGACTTTCTGAATGTGCCATGCATGGGTAACATGGGTGCACACACACATGCACATGTACGTGCACACACTCACTTATAAATAAAGTAAAATAGTAAAGTCAAACTTGCAACTGGGTTTGTGAAATCTGCATGCTTAGCAAACCAAAATGAGAAGGGGAAAAATGCCCAGCAGGACGAGCTGCCTACTAGAACCGGTTCCCAGAAGCACCCCAGGAACCAATAATTACCCTCTTTCCACTAAGAATGTATCACGCCAAATCTTGGCCTTCTTGTTTGTTCGAAACCTGAAAGCAAAATAATAATATTTACTGTTAGCATCTGGATGTTTTCCCAAGTGGATCTGTGCTAACAGTTTATTTAAAGAAACGCCTCCCACTTCCCACAGACCATGACTGCATTGGCATCAACGCGCAACTCACAAACAGCCGAGAAGGGCTGAGTCTGTAGGAATCCTCATGGGCAAAATTTATTTTACCTCCACGGTTTTCAGCACTGGCTGGCTTTGGGTACCAGCGGGAACTTGGTGTGTTTGGGGGTTGGCTGGGAGGAGACATGCGGACATACCTGTTACCTGGCTTCTCCAGGTCTAGAAGTTTGAGGACGGACTTGCCATCCACGTCAGGAGGAGTGTCAAGCCCTGCGATATCCAGGATGGTAGGGGCCAGATCGATGTTCAGAACAATTTGTGGGACTCTGGAAAGAGACAGATGGTTCCAGGCTAGATCTAAAGAAGGTAGCAGACGGCGACAGAGATGCTTTTTTCACAGCCGTGGCTCATCGATCTTTGAGCATCCCCTCCCTCTCCTCTGTTCCCCAAGGGAGGGATGAGTGGTAGACAGCAACAGCACTGTGGGTTTTCAAGTGGGTCTGAAGAGATGTCCCCTAACCATTGTGTCTTGAATACACAGACAGGCAAGATGTGTATTGGTATCAGGTGTTTTTAATTCTTTCATTATTATTTTTTCAATTTTTCATTTTTTATTATTTTATGTGCGTTGGTGTTTTGCCTACACGCAGGTCTGTTCGAAGGTGGAAGTAGAATTATAGACAGTTGTCAGCTGTCATGTGGGTGCTGGGAATTGAACCAGGTCCTTTGAAAGAGCAGCCAGTCTCTTCACCTCTAAGCTGTCTCTCTAGCCCCTCATTATTATTTTTAATTATGTGTGGATATGTGTGCGCATGTGGGTGTGTGCACGTGAGGTCTCTGCAGAGGCTAGAGGTGTTGATTCTGAGGAGCTGGAGTCACAGGCAGTTATGGGCTGTCTGATGTGGGTGCTGGCAACGGAAATGGACTTCTCTACAAGAACAGTGAAAACTTTTAACTATGGAGCCATCTTTCCAACGCCATGGCACGTGTGTGTGTATGCGTGTGTGTGCATGCGTGTGAAGATATGCTTCTTCTAAAATGTGATATTCCAGAACTCCTCTTGAATTAAGCTGTGAAGTAAATATTGTGAGAAACCACACAGTTTTTAGCTTGCCTTATGACTGAGACCTTAAATGTACAAAGCTAACTACAGATGATTATACCCAGATGGTTTCTAAGGAATTTTCAAAATTAATTTTAAGTTAGCATACAAAGAAATGAATCTCATTATGACATTTTGATATTACATTCCTGATTTCCCTACCCTTACCCCTTTTTGCTCTTGTTGGCATTCAAATAGTCTCTTGTTTACTTTCATGTAACATATATTACGTTCTCTCCCTGTAGTGATCTTGTTTTTGTTTGTTTGCTTTGTTTTTTGTTTTTTTTTTTTTTGAGCCAGGGTTTCTTTGTGTAGCTCTGGCTGTCCTGCAACTAGCTCTGTAGACCAGGCTGGCCTTGAACTCACAGAGGTTTGCCTGCCTCTGACTCCCAAGTGCTGGGATAAAGGAATGCACCACCACCACCAGGCTTGTCTTTTGGTTTCGGTGGTGTTGTTATACTTTTTTTTTCCCACAGCCAAGCACTAGGCAGAGCTGGGGAACCATGCAGAAGAAGGGGAGGAAGGACTGTAGGAACCAGAGGAGTCAGGACACCAGGAGAACATGGTCCACAAAATCAATCAAGCAGGGCTCATAGGGCTCACAGTGACAAACACTGCGCCTGTACGGGTCTGAACCAGCCCCTCTGCATATACCTTATGGTTGTGTAGCTGAGTGTTCTCGTGGAACTCACAGCAGTGGGAGTGTGGGGGGTATCTTTGACTTTTTATTTTGCCTGCTCTTGGGACCCTTTTTCTCCTACTGGTTGCCTCATACAACCCTGATATGAGGTTTTGCGCCTAATCTTATTGCATCTTGCTATGCGCTTTTGGATGCTAGCCCTTGAAGGCCTGCTTTTTTCTGGAGGGTAATGGAGAAGCAGTGAGTGTGGGGTAGAAGGGAAGGGGCATGCTGGGAGGACTGGAGGGAAGGGACACTTTGGTCAGGATGCATTGTATAAGAAAAGAATAGATAAATAGAAAAAAAATGGAAAAAACTATCAGGAAGGTTCTCTCTGCCCGCATGGCTTCTTGATTTTGCCTGAGTCCATGGGTAGACACTGTTTGGGATTCTAATTCCAATTTTGTCTTTTGCAACTTCCATAATTCTCCATACACATGATCTCAGTTTACTACAAAGCAAGTTAATATGGTAGGCAAGGGGCATGGGCACCTGTGTCTGTGAGGAAGACATCGGCAGAGAAAGGGATACAGGGCTTGTCTCGGTGACGGAAACAACTCATTTAAGTCTCTTTTCTCTTAAAATAAAACCAGGCATTTAGACTCTGGATTAAAAGCTAAGAAGATGACATTGGGCTTTATAGAAAGTGACAGCGAATCTCTGATTCAAAGAGGGACAGTGTTCTCTAAGAGCACACACTGGCCATATACACAGGGCAAAAGGACACGGCCTTTTCTCAGTTTGAGAGAATCAGTCACTGATCCTTTAAATAGTATAGTTGAGTTACTAGGTGGCAGGGAAGGTACATTGCCAACACCTATGTCTTCTTTCTTTGGTTCTGGATGGAAAGAAACCAGACACTGAGATTAGGATCTGAACTATCTTAGATGCTGCAGAAAAATACGTACATGGACCCTGGTTCTATGCTTGGCCCACGAATAAAGAAAGGCACACGGATGTCAAAGTCATAAGGCATGGATTTCCCCTTGACCAGTCCGAACTGTCCGATGTGGTACCCGTGGTCGGCAGTGTAGATGATGTAGGTATTGTCCAGCTCTCCCGTCTCCACCAGCATGTTGTACAGCTGCAACAGAGCACAGGACAAGTCAGACCCAAGTGTTGCATGGGCTGTGACATGCCACAGCCTTGCCACAGCTTCCCCCAAGGGACCCGGCTAGTGTAGAAGTCACAGTGGTCTGGCTGCCTCTGCCTCCCAAATGCTGAGATTAAAGATGTGTACCACCACGCCCAACTCCCGTCATTTTTCAAAAGTCAAGAGTTGCCTTAGTAAGGCTGGCAAACAGGGATACCATCCACATTTTAAAATACTTATGATCCCGGTGGGGAAATATCCCACACTACAGTCAAAAACCTTTTTTTCTTTTTTTAATCTAGCATATACTGCTTACACAATTTGCTTCCTGTTTGCTAAACAAGCGAACAACGAAACAAAGTCATAAACCGCCTATCCCAACAAACTCTCTGGATTTCACTTTGAAAAATCTATGACTAAAGCAACGTTGAACTTCATCACTTTCATTTAATCCTTTCACCCATTATTTCATTTATTAATCCTTTATTTCATCCTTTATTTAATTTATAAGTGTGAAGAAGACTCAATCTGGGCAGACTCAATCTTTCTTACAAAGCCGGAAAGCAGGCGGGTGGTGGTGGCACACACCTTTAATTCCAGCACTCGAGATAGAGGCAGATGGATCTCTGTGAGTCCAACATCAGCCTGGTCTACAAAGTGGGTTCCAGGACAGCCAAAAGCCAGAAAACATATCATACTTAATTTCCATTTTTCTACTGCCAAGGTTAACTGGAGTTGATTGGCTGCTGTTTGCATTAGGGAGGGGCCTTGATTTTACTGTCACCGCAAGCGTCGCCAGTCTCTACTGCGTTATATTAAATCTGCCTTACTCACTGACATGATTTGTTTAATTTCTGAAAGCTTTTAAGAGTTTTATAGACCCTGATTTATAACATTTTGATTTTTCAGTCCTTTGTTACTGACGCCTTAAGAAGCAGACTCAAAGAAACGGGACAAGGGGGACAGGGGTGAGGATGTCACTGAACACACGTTTCTCTCCCTTAACAAACAACATCAAGAAACAAAAGCTGGATTGACTAGAACGGTTCTATGGGAGGAAGGTGAAAACCTGTCGCTGAGGGGGGAGATGGCCTTACCCTCTCTACGGAATCGTCCACTGACATCAGGGTCTGCAGTCGTTTGCGCTGGAGGACGTTGGTGAACTCCATGTGGATGGGCAGCATGGGGCCTGTGTACTGCATGATCCAGTGTTTGTCCATGTTTGGTGCATAGTTATAGCTTGGAGTTCTGAAAACACGCATAAAGCAGTCTTGTCATATACACATTTTTACAAACGCTTAGCCATTTGGGGGAGCATTTCAAGCTAAAGGTTGTGAAAGAATCACTTCTGAGAGATAATTTAGTCACAGCTAAAGTATTTTTCTCTCAAGCATCATGAGATCTCTTTGAGTTCTGAGACTGTAGCCTTCACCATCCCAAACAGTATATGTCCTATGTAGGGATGTAAATTCAAGCCGCTAATACTCTGAACATGCGATTAATGCAAGCTCAGCTGGGTCCCATGAATAAAATGTGTGAGCGGTACATGGTGATGAGGATGGTTGTTCAGGTTTACAGATAAAATGGAAACACAGAAAGGAATGTTCTTGCTAGCTCGTGAAATGTTTATTGCTAATGAGCCTAATAAAAAAAGTCACCAGCAAGCTATGTGGGTTGATGCTGACTTACAATTTAACACATTAATCTTTAAGATAATCTTATTGACCACTCGTACATCTTCAAGAGATGTGCTTGTTCTTCATGTTGTATATTAAAACTGTTAATTCAGTTATATTTGCTGGAACTATAGCCAAGACTATGTCTTCAATTTACACATTTATCAATAAAATACTTGCTTCGTAGAGAAATCAGTAGGGGTAGAAGGGCACAAGGGTTTTGTTAACTATAGAGAAGTGGGTCCTTTTGCTGTAGAATAGTCCTGTTCACACCTATATACAACGGGTTGCAGAGATCAGTGGCATCAGTTACACAGCCCTGGGCACTCAAGATGATTCTGTCAAAGTCTTCCTTGATTCCCGTCTCAGGCATCTGAAGCACAGGCCTGTTAGCAAGATTCTCTTGTGTTTGTTTGGTTCTGTTTTTGTTTTTCCCAGACAAGGTTTCCCTGTGTATCCCTGACTGTCCTGGAACCCACTTTGTAGACCAGGCTGGCCTTGAACTCAAAGATCCGCCTGCCTCTGCCTTCCGAGCACTGTGGATAAGGTAGTGTGCCACCACTGCCTAGCATTAGCAAGATTCTTATACCGAGACACTATTACTCATTCGTTCAAACCTGCTCTTCACAGGCTATTAAAGCTCACAGAAGGTGGATTTACTGTAAAGTATTACGCAAATTATTATATATATATTTTAACTAATTTGATTGTCTCAGTTCGTTTGGTTAACAGGTTTACTATCCTTAATAATCTACTACTATTTTATAGATGAGGAAACCAAGGCGGGCAAATAATTTGCAAAGTTTAGCAAAGATAGTGGAAGCAAGTCTGGATTTTCGTAGCTCACATACTTCGACAACATGAACAAAGGGGTGAGCAAGGGGCGCTCCCTCGGCCTGAGAGAGTTTTTAAGCACAGATTTCCAAACAGCCAGTGGCACAGAGAAAGCCACCATCCGTATTGAGTGGGGGATCCGTTTCCCTGCCTCGGTTTTGGGGGTAGAAGTCTACAGTTGAAAGACTGTAGACAAGGAAATCTGAAGTGGAGTCTGGAAACAGTCTCCACGAGCCAGGTGATTTCAGGAGACCTCAGCGAGTACCACACGGAATTAGTAACACTAGGAACCTCCCACAGGACACTTGCATGGTGGTACTCGGGGATGCTCTTGTGCACACTGAGCCACAGAAAGGCCACCTGTCTTTCACATTTTCTCCTGCCAGCAGGGTCGCAGAGCCCATTCACACTGTTGAAAACCTGACGTGAGAGCAAGCATCATGCTCCCTAATTAGACTCTGAAGACACCGTCCCCAAAGTACTAACGATGCTTGGTAGAGAACATGAGTTCCCACTAAGGGGACAAGACAGCCTAAGAGTGAAAGGGAACAGTCAACTTACACATCTGTGAACAGCTGAGGGGCATTCCTCTAAGCCTGGAGAACAGAGCTTATGAGTTTCCTCCACAGGTCAGTAAGCACATTCTTTTCATGTAAACGTCTGGGCTGAAACAATCCTCTAATATTAAATGGCAGATTCTCTGAGCTCTATCTGCCATCCTTTTCAAGGGAAATTTCCATCCTTTCTTTCCTTTCCCTTTCTGAGACTCTGTCAAAAAGAAACTTTCTATGGTATCAGTGTTTCCTCCAGATGATTCTGGAACCAACTGGTCCAGAGTTTTGACCTGGAAGGAGTCCTCCTTTCTAGAAATGGGTCACAGTGGGCACCGGCAAGGACTGAAGTCTGCTTTTCTCATTGTCTATGCAGCAGGTCGCGTTACAAACAGGATTAGACTTAGAAGCTGAGAAGGGCAGAGGGGCTTTAAAATCCCCATGCAAGGGTTTTGCACCCATGGGGGGAGGGGGGCGGGTATGAGGTCAGAGAAAGACAGCGCATTGGTCATGAAAGGTCTCCTAGCCATTTACCCATTGTGGTCCGAAAGGAAATACAGCTGTAAGAGATTACACAGGGGTTCTGTATAATACGCATCGTCCCCTCACTGCCTTTGAAGTTAGGTCGGCTTAATTTAAAAATAAATCTAGTTCACTTTTTTTTTTAAACCACAAAACCTCAACGCAAATAAAAATTACAATAGGGAACCGGCATGCAGCCTCACAGTGGGCAAATTACATCTTCCACCAGCTACCTTGATGTGCTCCGGGCAGCCCCACCTCACTTCGAGGAGCCGGGAAGCTTGCAGCAAATTACAAGCCTCAAATTGGACTCCCGGATTTACCGAATGACATATGTTAAATCTGGCTTATATTAAAAGGGAGAGTTGGGCCTGTTGTCAAAGCTGTCCACCCCTCTCCCTGTAGTTTTCTGACTTTCTCAATATGGGAGCTGACCTCTAGCTTGGAGGATGACATTCCAGGTGGGATCCCAGTGGGTAGCGGGGGATCTGGGGCACACATTTGCTTTTTAAAGGAAGACAGACAGCCACTGCTCCCCCCAGCCCTCCAGAACAACAGCTGTTCAGGGACCTGCAGGTGGAGCGTCCGGATTGCTGGAATTGACAACATTGTGGAAAAGCGATCTTTTGCCAAAGACTGTGGTTGCCCCCTGCTGAGGTCTGCCAAATTCCTTGAAGATGCAGCCTTCTGTCCCCCCAGTGATAATTAAGGCTTGCTTGCCTAAGGACTGACTTCAACTTACTCAAAGAGGGCCGGGAGCTGTCACAAGGACAGCTTCACTAACAGAAATGGAGAACTCTTTAAAACGAGAAAACTGTGTCTTTAGTTGTCTGTAAAGCTTGGGATTCGGATCTAATTCTTTGTTCCAATTCTGCAATGTGCTACTATATGATTCTGGACAGTTCTTCTTTTTTGGTGTGGGGGGGTGATGCCTCAGGTTCTTCATTTATACAATGGGAATAATAGCTTTGCAGATTTTTGTGGGCTTGACAGATTTTTGGGACTGTTGAATACCGCTTCTGGGGTCCCATTCTACTCTTGCCTACAGGTAGCCAGGCTAGTTCACTAGGGGGTCCTGCTTCACTTGGGCAAAAAAGAAAGTCAAGTGCTGCTCAGACTAGTAGCTCAAGGCCTCTGTTCCATCTGACTGTCACATTGTCACACTGACCCAAGCTCCCAAGCACAGAGATCCCAAACCCCAGCTGTTACAAGATCAGGTTGGCAAAGTTTTCCCTATCAAAGGGGAATCCTTCCACTTTAGCCTTTTACCCAATTTAAAGTGTTCTCATTCCTGCTAAGGAACTTCCCACCCATCTGCCTATCAATTTAAGCTGCAAACACAGAGAAACACCCTAGGAAGCCCGTTGGATGGATCAGAGAAAAGTGTGCAAAACTGATTATCACTTTAAAGTCAAGAGGACAAAGGGTCAGATCACCATTTTTGAGTTTCTGATCCTTCAAATCAAGACAAAAAACAAGCCCGGAATATATTTCAGAGGTGCCACTGTCTCAGATGGCCAGGCTGGTGAAAATTTCTGCCTGTGAAATGAGAGTTTCAAGCAGGTACATCTGTGGATCTCAGAAACACACCTGTAGCTGCCCACAGGCTATTCCTGGCTATATTTGCCTGAAAAGGACTCCCTGCCCTGCATGCTGTTTTCCCCTGATCTTGCTTTTTTGGGTTTCTAGCTCGGGACAGCATCACCTGCTTGGCCGCACACAAATTCCGTCTGCCAATTTTCCTTGGGGTTTGAGTCACTTGCCAGTGTCACTGGCTGACAAAAGTAGGACAAAGGGTTCTGAAAAATCAGCGATGCCACCTCTCTCTTTGGTGGGCAGGTATTTTAAAAAGAATGATTCTTAGTAGCCAACAAATGGCTTCAAGAAATACATGTGTTGTATATTAAATCCATATTGGGAAATTGCGAACCGCGTGGTTCCTTTTGAATATTGATGGCCTGTGTCGTCGGTCCGGTGAAAACATCTTTCTTTTGTTGATGTGTTGGACATCTGTTTTCTTTATTTGTATTCTAGTCGCAAACATCAAGAAAGAGGTCACTGACAGAAGTGACAAATCAGGTCCCACTGCTCAGCGCAGCCCGTTCCACAGAAGTGGCAAGTCCATCCCAGTGCTCAGTGCAGCCCGCTCTGCAGGCTTAGGACACACTTGCAGCATCGCATTGTAAACTCTATACCTACTCTCCCAAGCCATGCCATCTTCAATTTCATTAAAATTGAATCTACTTAATTGACTTTCTGGAGATATGCCCCACCTGACTTCAGATATCTTTAGGCAGATAACATTTGAACACATGCAGAGTAAGACCAAATGATCTTGACTATAGGCATACAATAAAAATAGAGACTCGTTTAATGATGCTGGAAATGCCAATTGGAATTATGCAAATATGTGAGATCCACTCTGATATTCACTGTGGCTGTGACGCGAACGGTGACATGGCCTGGTATAGTGGGAAGGCCACGTGGGACAAGGAAAACTGGCACCTAACTCCAGCTTTGCCCCAAACCTTTCCTGTGTCCTGAACAAAGCCACTTAGGCTTCCATTCAAGTGAACACATGGAACTTCATTTTTTTTTTAATTTAAAAAATTATGGAACCAAGAGACTTGCTAGATGCTCTTTGAACTCTTGATAAATCCTCGTGCTATCTTAAAAATATTTTCATGTCAGCTAGCTGGTAAGGTCAACGTTATTCATTTGGCAAACGGAATTTAATTTTACAACTAAATGAGGAGCCAAGCTCCTTGCCCTAAGAACTAAGGGGGGGGGGGGAGGGAGGGGGGGAGGGAGGGAGGGAGAGAGAGTTGGGGCAAAGCTGCTGAGGCAGGATTCATAATGTGTCCCACGTGGCTGTGCTCCTCTGGAGTCATGCCCCTATGTTCAGGAGTTTGGGCATACAGGGGTTCATCATAATGTGGAAAGAACAGAGTAGGTTTATAGTAAAGGAAACAAGTCTGCCCAAATTGGAAATTTATATGGAGCATTGAAAAATTTCATCTTCATAAGTATAACTTTTAATATTTTTTGTAAAAGGGATAAAAATACAAATTCTTGTTAAGTCAAGACATTTTATAAAGATTCGTTGTATTTTTAAGCTGTGCATTTGTGCTTGTGTGTGGTATGTGCCCATAACTGCAGGTGCCCTTGTCAGAGGCCAGGAGGGAAATTGAATGGCCTGGAGCTGGAGTTACAGGCAGTTCCTGGACTTGGGTGCTGGCTCCTCTGGGAAAAGCAATAGGGCCACTTAACTGCTGAGCCTTTATCCAGCCCCAAGAAGAGACAATTCTTTACTGCTCCAATTAGCAACTCCACGCCCCCACACTCCTGACTCTCTCTCTGTGTGCAGTATGGAAGAAAAACCTACTGAAACAAAACGATTAAAAAACAGTCTCCAGAGTTGATGGGCCACAGTGGGTGGCAGGGGCGCATTATCACAGGGGATGGGGAGCATGAGGCCCGAAGTATTTCCTGAAAGCTTAGGAGAGGCTCTGCCATAGTGAAGGGCTTCGTGGTAAGAGTTTTATGTGGATTTCCTTGTTGGAGCTTTTCTTGAATTTTTTTGGAGGCCAAGACAGGCTGAGCTACTGTCTGATTAAACAGGACCCCCATGTGAACAAGGGAGAGATAATCCGCTCCTATTCTTAGTTGGGAGGCATAACCTCTCCCCTCAGTTTGTAAAGCCAGTGTGCCGGTTTTGAATGGGCCCCTCTCTTTGTCAGAGAAGCAAACACCATGGAAACTTGATCCACTCTCCTCAGTGTAAGAAGGTCAGATAGCCACAGCCCGGGGCTGCATGAAAGGGAGCGGGTGATGTTTGGCCACCTAGGAAGACCTGAAGCAAAACGTCCACATGACTAGCTCCTCGCGCCGGAGGCCAGCTCCATGCTGTTTCCACAGGGCCTGCCAAATATTTCTGCAGAACCCTTCACTGCTAACGGCCCATTGCTTGACTGCATCACTAATGTTTTCACTAAGGGAGCCAGCCATTCAGTAGTTACCATACCTCGCAGTCTGCAGCTTGTCTTCAATTTGTCTTGCTCTTTGTGTTGAAGGACTGAACTCTGAACCTGGGCACTCATTCCCTCCCTCCCCCTGTCAGCGGTCAGGGAGACCTGTGCAAGAAGGCAGCCAGGGACTCAAGGTTCCTGTGGCCTGCTGGAGGTATGTGGGTCTCCACACGCTGGGTGCACAAACCCCAAAGACTAGTGGCACAGAGTCTCTCACTGACTGCTGACTGCGTGCTCATTCCCCACGGCTCGGAATGCTCACCCACCCGGAATTTGCCCAGAGCGAAACTGCACATCTAGAAAAGATGATAGCCCAGATCGATTCTTTGCAGAATGGCCAGGTGTGCGGGGTTCACGGCAGTGAAGTCTTAGCTTGTCAAGGGATTTACCCTGTCACCAGGGGCAAGTGCGGACCTATTTCTCTGTCGGCTCTCTTTAAACCTTGAGTCAGACAGCGTGAAATTACACTATTTGGGGGACAATCATATTGACATTTGCATACGGCCGATCTTAATAGAGAGGATCGATAAGAATGAACACCAATAGGGTGGCTTCTATGTGCTTCTGTGGGACCGCTACCCCTGCTGCTTCTCTAAGGTCTGGTTCACGACATCGCACCAAGGTGACGCATTTATTTCCACTCATAGCTGAGCTCTTGGAGGAGGCTTTTGTGGTCTTAATGGACAGGTGAGTCAGGCCTGAATACAGTTTCTGTGTAATTATTTCGGGTGTAAGCTAGCTGGGCAGCCGGGAGCCGAGCGGGACGCAGCCCTCTCCACCATCTTACGACACCTTTTAGCTTTATTTCTTATTGCTTTATTTGTGCCCCATTCTCCAGCTGCTAGGTCATGAATTAGAGCAGAGGTTCTCAACCTTCCTAACGCCCTGACGCTTAAGTGTCTGTGCTATACCCTGTCGCTGAAAGCATCCATTTCATGGCTGGAGAGTCTCCTGCATAGTTTCCCCATCTTTCCAGGCCCACTGCGGACTCTGTTGGTCATTTCCTCCAAAAGGTGTGACCGGTTTCCCCCAGTGCTCTGCGGGGCTGGGACTGTTGTCACACGGGACACTTCTGGCCCTCTAATGCTATGGCTATCTGGACACTCACCCATTCTCCCTGTCAGACTTGGGTCTGGGCAAGTTTACTACAAGTCTTTTGAGTTTTACAGACCACGCCACAGCTTCGCCTGGCTGGTGGGTCTCAAATGTGGCTGCACTGTACACACAATGAATGCGAGTGGTGGCTTGTGTTTCAGTAAAACCTTAGGAATCCAAGCTGAGTTTGGGACTCCCCCGATCTTAGTTTATTGGTGTTTAGGGGGGTGCCCATTGGGCCCTTCCTTAACTTCCTTAACTAAGATTAACTTCCTCAATCTGTGCTGTATGATAGCTGGATACATATAATTTCCAGTGTATTCTTCAGAGCTACCACCCCACCCCCGCCCCCGCCCCTCTCCACATGCATTTACTGTCTGCACACGCCACATAGATGTCAGGACCTCTTGAACGGCTGGTTTTCGTATAGGCTTAGGACCTAGCCTTGAAGCTTCAAAGGCAGGCTGACCTCTAAAGAACCATGAAAGGCCACATTTTATCAACTCCTTCTCTGCAAACTCTGAGGAATGCCCTTAAGGTATCAGGCTGCCCAAAGCCTTCTGAGGCTGGGATGGGGCTAATGGAGCAAAGGGAGCCACACAACCTGAGTTCTGATCAAAAGAGTGGGAAAAGGTGAGCTCCAAGCTATTACTGAAGAAGCCCGAAAGACATTTTCCTCTTGCTGCACCTGATGCTTACTGAATTTGTAACTGAGCTACAACAGGGGGCCACCTGCTAAGAGGAGCCATTCATAAATCCATTTTCAGAGTCAGTAACAAGGGAAGGATTCTGTCCATTTAGTTGAGTTCAAAACAGTGCTCATGGGAGCCCGGATTCCCCCCTATCGCTGGAGCGACAGTCTTGTGTGTCTTTCTCTTCCATGCAATAAAATATTTGCATCCTCCTGGGCACAGTAGGTGACCCACTTTGCTTCTTATTTATTGTTAGTTTCTCTTCTAAGTGAGCTCTGACCTCTTTCTTGTGAGTCTTGGTCATGTGACTGAGTAAGGCTAGTGACAGAAAGATACTAAGAATAGGAAGGAGCCCAATGCCTGGCCATTCCATCAATAGTTATTTCTCTATCCCTAAGGCTCTTTCTCTCTGGAATCTTGTTTAGAAGAGCCAGGCAGGGGCAATACTCCAGCACAACTAGATCATGAACCAGTTTCAGAGACTTGTGATTAAAGGTGCCTTCTGAATGGGTTGTGTTTTCCGCAGACCTGATCCCAGCTACGTGTGTGAGGGTTAGGAGAAACCGTGTTGACAGAGTCAACAACAAAACCATGTTCTTCGCTGCCAAGGCACCTAGACTTTTCCACCCTTGGCCAGGGAGGATTATCAGCACAGTGCAGCTCTCTTCTCTCCCTCCTCCCTCTTAGCCACCAGGGCCTCCCCTGAGCCTCCCCAGTCCCCCTCCTCTCGAGATGAAACATTAGGTTATTTTAAAGCCGTGACCTGAGCGGGCCTCCCAGGCAAGCTCCTTCAGTTGCTTTCGGCACATACCTAATTGCACATCTGCAGGCAAGCTGCTCCTGTGCTCCCCAGGAAAAAAAAAAACAAGGCCACATTTCTATAGCTGGAGCAGAGAGGGGCCGCCCCGTGCCTATGAAAAGCAAACCATTCTACCCCATCAGTACTCTTAGGTCATGCTCCAGAATATAACGTTTAGAACGCTGGAAGGAGCTCTCGGGGAAAACTGCCCCTCATTTCCTTGATGTGAGCCTCTTCATTTAGCTGCTGGCAGATACTGGAAATGCCATTCCCAATCCGAACCCCCAGCACCCTCTACTGCAAACCTGGTGTCTCTGTCTGTCCTGTGCTGTGTCCCTCAGTTTTCAAGTGCCTTGGGGGCTATGCAGAACGGAAGGAAACAGGGGGAAGAGGAGGGTAAATTGGGAAGCACAGGCAAGGGCCACATTCAGCAAGGTGCATTGAGGTTTTGTTACTCACATGTGTTGGGAGGCATTGGGGTACAGTTTTGAAAACTGTGGGGCGGAGTCTTCAGGGCCGTGGGGTGCTGCGTGGCTGATCACCATCATAATGGGCCTATGGGGATACATTTTCTTAGATAGTTTGAAGTAATTAATGCTCTCGTTAGTGATTAAGTCTGTGAAGTAGTCCTGAAACATACATTTGACACAAAACAAAAATTACAAAAGGTGACATTCAAGATCACATTAGAACACTGCTTCCCTCAGAGTCTACCCACCGAGTATAAGCCTTACAGAAATGAGAGCCTCCCAAGGAGCCAGCCACCTTCAAGAACTGAAAAATATCTGTGACTGTTCACTTTTAGGGTAGCCAGCTTAGCAACAAGGGTAAAAAAGATAAACAATTCAACAATTAGGGAAAAGAGGCAACTTGTGTTTGCCTAAGATAATGACTATATCTGGCAATATAAATTCGAGAACATATGAAGCACCGGCTATGAATCTCATTCTCCGCTTTCACTGATGCAATTTGTTGGTCAAATTCCTCCAGGGGCAGGAAACACCCACACCAACTTCACATTCACACCTTCGGAACACACACATGTACAAATTGTGCAAACCCAGGGAATTATTTACTTTTTGAAAATTCTTTATTCTACCTGTAAGAATAATACCGCCATCAAATCGAAGACATCGTCAAAAACAAAAAATCATAGGTCCAACGACAAATTGCAACATTTTCTCAAGTCATTCCCTGGGAACACTTAAATGCGGGAGCCTTTGATTTCCTGCAGCATGTGCTGTGTGTATTGGAGAAAGGAGGCAGTAGAGCTGCTGGGGTCTGAGTTTGACTTGCTGATAGAATGACTTAACCCGCAGGGTAGGGGGCGGGGCCCGATGGAAGTTTGGAAGTGGGCAGGGAGGGCGCAGGGAAGAAGAAAGAGGAGATAGGAACTCTGACTAAGCCACCTGCTCTTCTGTGCAGATCATTGGCCTGAAGCTGGAGTGAGTGCAAGCTTTTGTCAGAAACTCCCAGGCAGTGGTCACAATGTCAAAGACTTCTGAGCACAGCTGGCCACATGTGGTGGATTTAAGGACCAGATCAGCTTCAAGAGCAGTGCTGGGGGAAATCTGTGTCATGTCCTTGTTAGGACAAGTCCAAAGGCTGCCCACCCCTTTCCACGTGTGTGTCTTTTTAATTTCTTTACAAGCACACATGCACATAAACATACATACTCGCGTGCGCATGCACACACGCACACACACTTTTCCCAACACAGTTGTCTTTGACACCTAATCAGCCGTGATAATGAGCAGGCTGCGTTGATTTAGTATTTGGAGAGAATCGTGATTACTTTGTTCTCCTTAGGACAACAGGGAACTAAAGGTTAATAGCTTGAACGAGGAGCATGAAAAGCATCCCCGCAGATCGAAAGGGATCGTAATGACAATTAGCGTGCGTGGCATGCATCATTTGCCTGCAAAGATTTCGTCCCCAGTCAGGGAAATGACCCGGGATCCATGAGTGGTTGAATCACTCCAAGCTGAGTTTCCCTGTCTTCTACAAGGAGGATTTGGCTCAAATTTGCCTTCAAGGTTGCTGCCGACTGGCTGACTTTCAACTTTGATGTTTAGAAGCCTATCAGCAGCAGTGTTAGTGAGTTCATTTACATTCATTATTTTCAGGAGGGTAGGAAGGACCTAGCCTTACACCTTGTCCCTCATCAGGACAGGCACAAAGGCAACAGCATTCCAAAAATGTAGCCTAGACCCGGCTCTCTTTCTACCAAATGCCTGAACCTGTTGAAACAGGTTGCAAAATCCAGCTGAATTCTGGCATTTCTAGGAAGATGAAATGAATGCATCCAGAAGGAAAGAGAGTATTTTAGAAAAATGACCAACTTGAATTTAAAGATATTCTTCCCTTCACTTTTATGATCTCATTTTTTTTTATTAATCTAAGTTGGTAATCCTAAGAAATTTTTTGTGATTGTTGTTGATTCCTCCTTCAGCTGAGGTCTCAGCAAGCATCTCTCCACGTTCGGGTTACCCTAGCTGTGTAGCCCAAACTCTCCATCCACCTGCCCCAGCCTCCTAAGAGCTGGCTTATTTTGTAAACTTGAAACTCTGGGATCTGCTTGTTTGGGAACTATTGGCCATTTCTATAGATTGATACGGACATCCTAAGGCTGAGAGCCGTAGACTGGTGGGAACTCTTACTGCCGTGGGGCAGATGTCCTGCTCACAAATACTGCTTGGTCAGATGGGAGTAAAAGCAAAAAGCACAGTGTTCCAAAGTTCCCAGTGGCACCAGTCTGTCTTATTTTCACATGGAAGGCTGGATGAAATATACCTTCAACCATGGAAAAGCAACAGTTACAAGATGCACATTTGATTATGCGGACTAGCTCTCGAGAGAGAGGGAAAACAAAATTTATCACAAGACTGAAAGAGGGGGGAGTATGATTTTCTGGGTGTCCTTTCATCAAAGCCTGATTGCCTTTCATCCTGATGAGAAAGAAGGAAAAAAAAGGCTCACTAGACAAAAGCATGGAGCCGTTAGAGTCTTTCTTGTCTGGAGCTGGAAATTGCCTTAAAATTTCTCATTCGAACATTGTGAGAACACAGAGAGCCCATCTTGCGGATAGTTTAAGTCCCTGGAAATGCCGTCCCCCCCCATTATGCGCAAAAGCAAACTGACACAGTTTTACACTGGAAATTACCTTTGCATAATCAAATCCATGCTTTTCTTTGATGCCGTTGCGACAAACAGTGTAATTATAGAAACGAGAATTCTTGATTAATCCAAGCCATTCTCGCCACCCAGGAGGGATGTAGCTGCCGTTATATTCATTGAGGTATTTTCCAAAAAAGGCTGCAATGGGAAATGAAAGATCGTTTTTTTCTCATGTGAGATGATTAATCACAAACAAATGCAGAGATATGAAATTAGGGCTTGAAAAGTGACGGTGAGGTGAAAACCCGTCAGAGGAGAGCGCTGTCGCCGTTCTGCTCCGCAGAGTTCTTCAGGCCACGCCAAAGTGACATTCCCTCACTTCGCTTTTAAATAAAGAACTGAAATACATGTACTGTAATGGTCATAACACTTTTGGGGATCCGCTTCCTAGGGCCAGCCCGGAATCAATGCAGGATATATTCTTTTGTTCAACTGGTAGGCAGTGTGAGATCTGCTGCATGTTTGCTGTGTGAGGACCAGAACACCGAGAATTAGTCTTTGTGACAAAATTAAGTTTTCTTGCTTTTTATTTGACTGACGAATCACAAAACTTCACTGAGAAGTTCACCTCGCTCTCCACACAACCACAGAAGAAATGTTTCCTAGTCTGTGAAGCCCTTCCAAGCCCCCTCTGCTCACGGGGTATGGCGCCTCAGTTGGCACGCTGGCTTCCACCCGCCTTCCATATCCACGTCTGGTCTTGACTCAAGGCCAGAGTAGCTTCTGTTTCACTCAGATTGCTAGTCTTCAGCCCACAGTTCCATACCCCGTAGTTCTAATGCACCTTCCTTTCCTTCTAATGACGTAGTCATGGTCTTGAGTAAGCTTTGTCTACTTTGATGGACACTTTCTACTTTGTGGAGTTTTTCTTGTTGTTATTTATTTTTTGAGTCATTTATGTATGTGTGTGTGTTTATTTTTGGGGGTAGGGTCTGACCATGTGGCCTAGGCTGGCCTTGAACTGTCAGTCTTCCTGCTTGTATCTCTATGTCTACCTCCCAAGTGCTAAGATTGTAAGGTTATAGCCATGAATCTCTATGTCCACCTTTGCCTTACCCTGTGGCCTGCCCACCATCCCTACACAGTGCAGGGCTCCACCAGTATTTCTCACACTGAGCCTCATGAACCTGTAATTTCTGGAATTCTGAAAAAAAAAAGGGTTTTCACTAAATTACAAACTTAGAAGTTGATTTGCTTTTCTAACATATTTCTACAGAATATAGTTTTTAAGGTGTTTTAGGTTTATATGACTCCTTAAATTATTTTCTTTGAAAACAATCTGGACTCAAGTCTAAGAAACACAGCACTCTGGGGCTGGAGACATGGCTCAGCGGTTAAGAGCACTGGCTCTTCTCCCAGAGGACCTGGGTTCAATTCCCAGCACCCGCATGGCTGCTCCCAACTGTCTGTAACTCCAGTTCCAGGGAACCTGACACCTTACACATGTAAACAGGTAAAACACCAATGCTCATAAAATAATATAGAAAAACAAACCGAGAGAGAGAGAGAGAGAGAGAGAGAGAGAGAGAGAGAGAGAGAAAGAAAGAAAGAAAGAAAAAACTCTAGTTTCTTTGCTTGTGGATTCTGAGAGTGAGTGACCCAGTGCCTAGTGGTTGAGGATCCTGCCCGGTTCCCAGGCAGGTTGATGAGTGTAGGATTAGGTATAAGGGCTTCGCCTCCATAGTGCTTCTGGCTTCCTCCACCAGCTAGCATCACAGAGGGAATTTCCTCTGCTAGCAAAATGCAGTATAACTTGATGTCAGGAGAAGCAGACCAGAGCCCTGCTCCTGCCAGCTCTCAGTTCAGAAATGGTTTGTTCTGGAAGCTGGGCCCTACTCTCTCTGACTTCCTCCTCATCCCTAGGGGCTTACCCCACTTTTCTGTCCATTTTGTTTTCAAACAGTTTTGTAAGGGAGCATAGCAATCGGAACATGTAGCTGAGAGCAAGCTTCCCTGGCATCTGCAGCCCAGCTCACCTCTTCCTTCCTGCACTGCCCTGGAGAATCTGCTTAGGAGAAGCCCAGTGGCAGGGATGTTGTTGGGGCCAAAGAGGCTGGTCCAGGGGGGAAAGCACTTAAAACAGTGTTTGACAAGGGCAGGGGATTTCTCATGCTATGGTGAGAATCACTGTGTGATTCCACAGTGTAAAATACCGTTCTGTGGTCCGAGGGCAGCTTGCTTTCCAGTTTTGCTTTGTTACAGGTGTTTGTTGGAGTTTTGGCTTTTGTCCCCCAATACGACTTATTTTGTAGAAACCAATTCTCTCCCATGTGGTTTCCATTTTCCTTCATTAATCTAAGAACCTTTCCTGCTACTTTTAGTGCTCCCCACCTCCAGGGCAGCCACGCCCAGTCATGCCTGCCCTTCACCCACGGCTGTATTTTTTAGGTCATCCTGTACCATTTCTAGTCATTACCACGGTGATTGTCCTTCACCTTAATCCTTCCCTTAGAAACGACTCCTTCAAGTCTGTTAGTAATTCCTGCTAGTGCTTTTAGAACTGCCTCCGGGCTTCCAGTGTCTTTGTGTTAATGGAGTGTGAAAAGTGTGCTCAGGGTTCCAGATGTGGTATCACCCACCGCATTCGCTGCAGGAGAGCCCAGGACCCAGCACCCAGAAGTGGCAGCAGCCAGACGTGGCAGCACACGCTCCTCTGGTCCTTTTGGGGTTTCCTGATATAAAGGTCATCTCTAATCATTTCTGGTTTCTTTGGACATTACATTTTTTTTTTTTTGGCCTGTGCTCTATAGTTGCTTATCTGGGCTCCTAATCATTCTGTTCCATGTGCCCTTTCTATCCACGTCTTTATTCAAGCTGGTTGATTTTCATCTCATTTCCATATTATCATGCCAATGACTTGGTTAAAAGCCCGAATTTTCTCCCGCCTTTGGCGACGGCAATTCAGCTCAGCTAGAGCTTCTATCAGAGATACCCCACATCTGCCCAACCTTCTGGACCATTCTTTCCTTTTATGACATCCACCACTTGTCTTCACAGCTGTTTAGGGAGGTGGTTAGAGTGGGAAGATGGGTAGAGAGGCAGGAAAGATTGAATTATGGATCATAACTATTAGTGTGTGTTTGGTTGTCATAGTACTTCCCTGTGGGACCACGGGCAGCATAATACTTAGAAATATGCCTTGACTATCTGAAGAAAACACTTTTCTTTCTATATCAGTAATAGTAACTATTAAAGATCTGATGCATAGAGAAATTAAATCTTATTTAATATAGTGAATGATGTATTTATGACCACTTTAATGCATATGGCAGGATTTCATTGTAGTTACTAAAGATATAATTGAGAACTGAGCTAAACTGTGATTTATACATTTGAATATATGAATTTGGTTTACTCAGAGTGCAAGCATAGTGAAGACAGGACTCTTACTTTCTGTCTCTTTATATCTCAGGGTCCAGTGTATTCCCAATATCCTGTGGTTCAGCAAATGTACGTAACGGTCCATGTTTATGTGCCTAGCAAAAATCCATGACATCATAATCAAAACAAGTGAGAATATTAGCTTGTCTTACCCTAGAAGACTCTAAATTTAATGAAGTCCTTTACTGGAAAGAAAATAAGTAAGCTTGTTACAAGTAAAGTAAATCTTATGCAAAAGACAGAGGGTTTAAAAGTAGATAACTTTATGTAAATTAAGTTATCACAGAAAAAATGTACAGCAAAGTCAAGTACGGTGTCATGTGTCTGCAGTGGAGGCTGAGACAGGAGGATGGCTTGAGAGAGGTAGCTGCAGACCAGTCCAGGCAGCATGGTAAACATACCAGCATGCAATTAATTAGTTAAACATTTCATTGCGGATTTCAACTAAATATTGCCTCTTCTACTTACGGCATGGAATAGAACGGATGTGTCTAAAATCCAGTTCATGTGATTAGGTAATTTTAGCGAGCATAGCAGAACTGCAGTGTAATTTTGGACAGGAAAGAAAACTCTATGTTGGGAAGCTGGCTTGAGTCCTTCAAATAGATTAAGGACAGAGTAGGCTGTGACCACAGCCCCTTCAGCTCTGCCTTCAGCCTCTTTCCTTGCCATTCAATCAACCACGGATGATTTTTTTTAACCTTATAGTTTTGGGATAAGTTTTATATTAACTTCTATTCTGTTATAATTTTTAGCAGACTTTAGGCAGCACTGTTTTTTTTTTTCCTCTGTGATAGATAATCCATGGCTTTTCATTTCACTCCCCAGGACAACGTGCAATAGACATAGTGTTGTGTTTTTCCCTTCTTGGACATTTAAGCTTTGGTCGACTCACATTTTCCATGACTAAAGTTAGAAACATTTAGGCTACAACCAGTCCAAAAATATGCCTAAGTTCTGAAAGAGGAAAGTCATGTCATACAAGGGTAAATATAATATTGGATCAATTCATTTCATTTAAAGCCATGTATTCTGGAAGCCTCCCAAAATAAGCTTCTTAGTAATTTGTCTTCTCGGAGTTGCTTTTCATAGAACTTATTGCACTTTGCGTTTCTCTCTAGATGGATATTTATGTGAGTCACGTTATTTCCGCCCTTATTTTTCTTAACTCTACAGTCAAATAGTTCACGTAATATGTTCATAATTAGGAAAACAGCAACTGATTAGACTTTTCTTCCCTGGCTCACTAGTGTAGTGTCTTGTAATCTTCTCCCACATCCCCTTAATTCTGCAGCCACTATTCACAGTTAGATCACTAACTTTTGTTACAATGATGCTCGTATTTCCTAATTTCCTGAGAAACTTTTATCTTTCTCATCAGAGATAACTTTAAATTACACACAAGTCTCTAGCCTCATTGTGCTGCTGAACTCAAACCTAGGATCTCAGACAAATACTCATCCACGGACCCACCTCCCACCCACCTGAGTGAATGTTATACTTTTCTAGCCCCTGTGTTTGGAAGGGAAGGTCCTTGCTTCCCTGAAAGAATTCCTTATACATGGGAGCCTGATCTCGCACTATGAATTCTGTCATCACCTATACGTCTCAGTGTTGGCAAGATGTTAGCATTAGAATCAGTCTTTGTTTCTAGGAGCTGATCTGCTGCCCCTGCAGAAAACCTCACGAAGGCAGGAGTGCTGGGCTGCCAAGAATAACACCCAGTCTTTATTGGGGGTGCCTGATGGTTGGTGCTCACAGCTTTATCCCAGACCCAACTCTCCTAGTGGGGTAACATTCTGAGCTGAACCCTGCCCTCCAAAGCACTGGTGCCAGCTCTATCCCCAAGAACACCCCTCTCTTGTAGGTATAAAGTTTATGCTGGGAAATTAAGAGATTCGAGTCAGTGATGACGAGATATGGTGGCACATGCCTATAACGCCAGCATTCAGAGGCTGAGGGGTTGGAGGTCAGCCTGTGCTATAAAAGAAATGAACAAAACTCCTAAATAAATGATCTCTAGTTTTGGTCAACCAAACACAGGGTGAGTGTGATGTGATACAATTAAAAGAAATCCAAGAATGCCCTGTGCCACCTATGAGCAAATGGTTGGTTTCTGTGCTGGTGGCCCAGTGAGCTCTGCAAGGGATTCTTTTCAATTCTGCTATGGCTATCAGGAAGCTTCCTTCCTTTAGGCAGCCTTTCCCTACTGCACAGCGTGTACTTTTGAGTCACACTTTGCCAGAATGTTAGGTAGGCGGCATCGTTTGTTTCTTCTTGCCAGGGTACTGATTGTTCTGCATCCTACCTGGTTCTACATGTCTATAAGGCACTTTGGAACAAGGCAGGAGAGAATAGCATCCACAGAAATAAGATCCTGGAAACAGCCAGGCCCAGCAGCACATGCCTGTGTCCCAGCACTCTGGAGGTAGAGCAAGAATGAACAAAAGTTCAAAGTGGTGGGTCCAAGGTGAGCCTAGACTATAGGAGACCCTGTTTTAAAAGACAGACAAACAAGATGATCTTGGAAACTGTGCACTCAGATATTCTGGGCTCCGTCCACCATCAATGGATTGACTTTTGTCCTTTGACAATGAGTCCTTGTGAGACTGGTTTTCTTCATTAGTACCATAGCTTCCCTCCAAACTTTCTTATAAGAAGTAAGCGAGATAACCAAGTGGCCTGGACAGAGAGGGCAGGCTCTAGAAGCCCATTCCCTTCGCCCTCACCTTTCCTGGGCTTGCTCCAAAACAAATCAGCATAGCCTGGTGCTGCTCTAAGCCCTCCCCTGTAGCTCCACAGCTGTAGCTCCACCCCTGAACACAATCCAATCCTATGCTCTGGATGTGTTGTGAGTTCCAGTCTTCCCAGACCCATGGTCTCCACTAGGGACTAAATTACAGAGATTCTGGGAACGGCAAAGGCACCAATTTCACATGCTTCCTGTGAGCAGAACACACTGGTGGTTGGTTTGAGTAAGGAACCATGCACTAGGGGACTGTTCTAAACCTGCTTTGGAGCTGGCTACCAAGAATGTAAAGCCCCATGCCAGTATAAAGCATAGCCAAGCACATCTGCCATCTTGGAACCCTGCAAGGATGCTTAGTGGATTTGCTAATTGCTTGGGAGTCCTGAAATGAAATCTAAATCACTGATGTGGGAAGACACACCAGGAGCAGGTGCCCTCCGCTACCCCCTCTCTAGCCCAGTTTCCCTAACTGGAAGCAAAGGCTCTTGAGATAGCAGAGGGGGTTTCC
Source organism: Neodon shergylaensis (assembly GCA_025134845.1). Lineage (NCBI taxonomy): Eukaryota > Metazoa > Chordata > Mammalia > Rodentia > Cricetidae > Neodon > Neodon shergylaensis. The sequence continues at coordinate 3,363,934 of JABTXL010000001.1, forward strand.
TCTGTGAATGGGATCCTTAGACGCCTGTGTGCTGGAGCTATCATTGGCACAATCGATAATTTCATCCATAAATAACAAGAATTAAGTGTCCATGGGGGCTTGCTGAAAAAAGCCAATGACTACATATTTCCTGATACCACTGGGAAAGATTAAAAAGAGATTTAAGAGACCATTATCTGAAATCTCTTAGTTTTAAACTTTGAGAACAGATAATCTATAGGCCTAAAAAATAATTTTAATAAACTTTTTTGATGACGTCTTCTTATGAATAAATGTGTTTCTTGGGGTAGAGATCCAAACCCTACTTTTTACCCTGTAAACCCTCTTAGTGAACCCTACTTCTATATAGAAATGCTTAGAAAACCGGGGGTGCAGTACCCAGTGCTGGAGAAGGAGGGCTTTGAGGATCATGGTCCCAGGAAGTCTTTCCTGTTACTCCTTGCTCACAGAGAGCCACTCCAATCCCTACCCAGAGAGCTCAGTTTTCAAAACCCCAGCCACCATGAACCTCACTTTGCTGTGTGGAGGCTCAGGATAGACAACTCACGCAGTGAAGACTGCTTCCTTTCCTGGAAGAAATGGCGAGTGTCTGGTGACGGTGACATCAGCTGAATCTACTGCTAGAGCCCCGTTAGTTATGTCTGAATAAATAAATGGATCAGCAAGGGCCACAGGCTGGCTTATTGATTCATTCAAGAAGTTGTTTGGCTCATGCACTGGGCCTGGGGCCCTGGAGTAGGCACCGAGTGGTTCAAAACAACGCTTAGTAAGTCCCCTGAGTAATCACCAGGGATGACCCGCATATAAGCAAATCCCCCGAGTTCTTCCATGATCCCGAGATTTGTGAGTGGACACCCCATTCGGGACCTGTTACCCTGGACTAGTTCACCTGCTGGGGGCCTCTGTGAAAACAATTTCTCATTGCATCCGCGGAGAATGCTGAATTTCCTAGAAGGGACTTCACACGGGTACATTCTCTGGAATAAAAATACTTCACACCCTGGTGTTAATGTGGCTTGTCTTCTTTAAAATCCGTTTTTGGACTTAATTAGACTGCCGAGAGGAGCTCCGGGCTTTCCCAGGAGTGGATGATTCCTGCAGAGCAAGGGGTTAGAAAGTGTGGCCGCCCTTGTGCTTGTCTGTCCGCTGAGTGCACTTAACTTGTCTTTTCACCCTTTTCCGCTATGATAGAGAATAGAAGCTTTGCCGGAAGCTGCCAGCATGTTCTTGCACTCCCAACCCCCTGAGCTGTGAGCTACTTAGACCTCGTTCTTCAATAAGTTACCCTGGCACGTGGATGCGGTCATAGCAACAGAACACGAACCACGGCAGAGATGAGAGAAGGTAGACTCCTCATTATTGAGGCCCCTGGAACTTCTCATCCACCATACTCTCCTGTATGGTTTCCCTCCTCTGAGACTGTGGAAGAAGAAAGAGCATCCTTTACCTGTTCTGTAGCCAGTGTTGTTGAGATACACAGCGAAGGTCCGAGGCTCGTGCATCGCCTGCCACGAGGGGGAGGAGCAGTTCTCATTGTTCGTGTAGACGTTGTGGTTGTGCACGTACTTCCCCGTGAGCATGGACGACCGTGATGGGCAGCACATGGGTGTGGTCACAAAGGCGTTGGTGAAGGTGGCCCCGCCGTGCTCCATGATCTTTCTCGTTTTGTTCATGACTTGCAGAGAACCTGGAAGACATAGTTCTGGCACCGGTTAGCAAAGCACACCTCGTGGCTACTCACTTCCGACCTGGCTCTGAAACATCTCTGTCCTCTCTGCTTGTTAGTTTCCCTCCGCTTGTGTGAAGGCATCTATGATTTGCTTGGTCCTCATTTCTAGAACAAAACAGGCCTCTTGGGATCTGAACATCTTAGACATTTTGCAGAATAATCGTCCTGCTTCAGTGTCTCTCCTCTTTAATCACAAAGGAAAAAGCACGCAGGCTATTCATGTAATCAAAGCCAGAATTTTAGATATGAGGACAATCCCAATGTCAGGCGCCTTTGAAGACCATTAGAAAACAATGTCTTGTAACAACATATCAACACCCTGGGAAAGTCTAATAATACCAGAATTCAGCCAATATGGTGTTTTAATTTTAATTCCACGGCAGAAGAAAAAACAAAACAAACCCCTTACTAAGCAAAAGATCCTTCAAAATATATGTAATCAGAGACCAAGGAGTGTAAGGAGGGAGAGGGGAAGGGGTGAGGGGAGGTTCAAGGGGGAAGGAAGAGGTGTCTCAAAGTAACTTGGTATCCTCTAGCAAGCTGATCCACATCTGCCTGTGTTTCTATCCAGATAAGACTATGGCCTTGTGCCTTGGCCAGGTTATATGTCCACTCTGTCCAGAGAAAAGGAGGGAGTGTACGATTTCCAGCAAGAAAGAAAACTGGAATTACACAGAGGCAAATGAAGAGAAGCTGCAATTATCCCAAATCCTTCACCTTTGCATTTTCTGTTCCCATGACGTACGAGGCGACAGTGTGTGTGGTAGGGTGGGGTGGGGGAGGGGCTTCTAATTGGGTCTCACTAGAACTTAAATATGCTTTTGCAAGGGGCGCTCCTGACTGTTCCTTCTCTCTGTGGTATGGGAAGGCCTTCTGCATATGTGTTTCTTTTATTGGTTAATGAATAAAGCTGCTTTGGCCTACGGCAGGGCAGAATGGAGTAAGGTGGTAATTCCAAGCAGATAGAAGGGGAAAGAAGGAGGTGTCTGAGAGACCAATGGAGATAGATGCTCAGGAATCTTATTAGTAAACCACAAGCCTCGTGGTAAAATATAAAATAATAGAAATGGGTTAATTTAAGACATAAGAGCTAGCTAGAAAGATGCTAAGTTATTGGCCAAGCAGTGTTGTAATCAATACAGTTTCTATGTGATTATTTTAGGTCTGGGCAGCCAGGAAACGAACAAGCAGCCTCCGCCTACATCTCTGGCTATCTTCTGGCGATCAAGCACCCTTTCGTAGGACATGGCATACAGTGAACACCGGATTGTGCTTAAACATTTTAGCAGCCTTGGCTCTCTACACCAATTCCCCTGTAGGATGCGGGGGAGGTGGGGAAGAAAGTACAATTCTCCGCCTCTGCTAGCCACTACACACACCATGGGTAAGAATTGACATGCAGAAGTTTCTTGTGAATATTTGCAAAGCCCTACCACCACCACAACACATATATAAGAATGTGAACATAGCTACAGCAAGAATGTAAGCCAAGAGGGGACTGGAGTGAAGCTTAACAGGAGAGGTGAAGACAGGACAGGAGAAGAAGGAACTGTCAGGTGTGTAGGGTGCAGTGCACTGTTGGGGACAAAGGGAGGACAGCATGGGTAATGCCCTCTGGTGACCAGGAGAACAGTAGAGCTCTGGGAATGGCTCACTATTTTTCTGACATGGAAAAGAATATGAAACGTTTTCTTAAAGAAATGTGACCCGAGAGGCAATGCAGACATCGCGTCTGCTGGGCAGACATACTACGATCTGATGAGAGCCATAAGATAAAGGTAGAATTTGATGAGCAAAGAATACGGTGAGCAAAGTTTTGAGAAGCGTTGTAGCAGGAGCGGTGGTGTGTGAGTGGAAGACTGTAGCCAAAAGGCTGTGGAAGCCATCCTGGCCTGCTATAATAAAGCCTCCCTGCTCCCTTGACAGACAGGATCCAAGAAGCAGATTCAAGGCATGCTGTAATCCATGGACGAGGGCTGTGGGTTGACTAATGGCTCAGATTTTCAGCACAAGAAGAAATCTGGAAATGGAATGGTTTCCTTGATGGTGAAGAAGTAACTGCAAAGAAAGTGCCTCCCAAAAGATCAAAGAGAAATGCATTTCAGAAGGGTTGCCTTTTACATTTTTGCTGGGCGATCATAGAGAGGAGACATCCGGACGTGAGCTGATGGTAGAGAGGAAGTTGGAAGGCTTCTGCAGGTGCCCACCAGGCCCCTCGCCTCTCCTCTTTAGGTCTAGGTGGTGTTTCCTCACGGGAATGTCTTGACTTTCGGAAAAAACAGTAAACACTGCCTAACAGTCTATTCCAGAGAACCAGTTCTCAGAGTTTCCTTTATGGGCCTTTGTTAGATTCAAATAAAAGAAGGAACGCAGCTGGAGGCCATCATCCGAGGTCCTGCGTCCCCAGTGGCCACCTCCCTCTTCCAGAAGCATTTGGGCTGCAAATGTCGGGTGGAGGAGAGGATCGGATTGAAAGTCAAAATAGCAAAATCTGCGGTTAAATTGTCTTTAGCCTCATTAGTAGTCAGAGGAATTTCTCAGGCAGAATCCCCCTCTCATCCCCACGGTTACCTTGTTGTTAATATCTGAGCTAACCGTGTTGTGATCCTAACCACTCCCTCAAAAACAGATGGACAAACAACATCTGGACATGGCCAACAGACTGGCCCGAGCAACTCCCTTAACCTCTTTGGGTTTGGGTTTTTGCTCTGTAACGTGGAGCTCCTCTCGCTCGTTCCCAGCGCTGTCAAGAAGTGGATGTCCTGATGCTATGATGAGACCCCTTGACGCAGGAGTGCTGTTGCTAGGGCTGCACAGTTGGCATTCCGTGTCTGTGGGTTTCCCATCGGGCCTTTCAAACCAGCTGCAGATCGAAAGCACTCAAAAATATTAAAAGGATCCAAAAAATTCCGTAGGCAAAAAAAAATATTGCTTCTAAACATATGAAGACACTTTTTTTGGGGGGTTATCATTCTTCAAACTAAATATAGCACAAGTATAAACAAAGTATTTCCATGGTGGGGGGGATTAGGAATACTCTACAGTAAATAGCAGAATACGTATTCCATTTTATATGTGGGATTTCAGTATCGAATATGCTTGGTATTTGCTGGAGTTCTATATTAGTTACTTTTCTGTTGCTGAGCTACAACGACATGACCAAGGCAACTCACAGAAGGGTTTATTTAGTCTTATGGTTCCCAGGGGATAAGTGTCTAGCATGATAGAGAAGCGACAGGCATGGCAGACAGAACCGGATGTCAAGGGCTCATATCTGGTCTTCTGTGGATACCAACTGCCCTCCGCTCACCTCAACCCCGAGCACATGCTTGTATGTGTCATTGGTTTTTGATTAAGTAACATTCACACTAAATACTTAGGTTGTTTTTTTCGAGGAAGCATGATTTCTCATGTTAACCATTACCACGTCTGTGGCAAAGAACGGGCTACTCAACAACAATAATTCCATATTAAACGTGAATGTATTGGTGTAGTGAATATTTTAATCTAAAAATACAAGAAAAAAATCATAAAGCAGTTTATTTTTCTGCCAAAACTATTCAGTCTTTGGGGGACGGCACAAGATGTTTTCAAAACCAAGAGGGAAAAAAAATTGGAGAAGGAGGGAAAGAAGGAAGATAGTAAATCTGTCTGGAAAGTTTCCAGTTCACTGAAACGCATGGCTCCCTTCCCCCACCCAGTAAGGGCGAAAAGGACCTGAGGTGCTGAGACCAGGGGGAAAGGAAGTCATTCCTGCCGGCCTCTAACAGCAGCAGCTCACAAGTGAAGCCACAGACAGGAGAAACTCACCTGGCCTTTGTCTTTCCAAATTTCACACTCTCTAGAGATGTAGGTTTAGTAACACTCTCCTGACTGTTATGCAGCAATGTGGGAATCTTGGTAAGTGGCAGGCTCTTGGTAGAGGTGCTGGGAGGCAAAAGGGGGCTGATTGTCCTGGGGAGTCATACCCCACCTAAGGGGGTGTCTGAAATGAGGGGGCTAGCCTATGGCTGACTCTGAGAAGTGTAATTCTTGCTCTTCAGAACTTTTTTAAAAGTCCAGGAGAAGGAGGAGGAGGAAGAGGAAGAACAATGAGTATTTTAAAGTCTTGGTCTTTTATCCAGACAACATCTACGTAGCCCTGGCTAGCCTGGGACTTATGTAGTCCAGGTTGGCCTCGAGTTCACAGAGATTCACCTTGCTTCTGCCTCTTGAATGCTGGGATTAAATTCATGTGACACTATGCCTGTTTTTTTTTTTAATTCAAAGGGCAAATGACACATATCTATAGGCTAACTCCAAAGCTCTTCTTTAAATAGGCGAAGCATTTCCACATGCTTACGGCTTAATTCCACTTGTGGTCGGAGGGACAGAGAACCAGCAGGGCAGAGACCTAAGAAGGTGAACAATGCCGTGCTGAGTTAGACGCTTGACTCAGTCCGCAGTGTTTTCTTTCTCAAAATGGAACCAAGGGACCATCTGGAAGAGAATGAGCATCTATTCTCCAGCTTTTTCATTCTGGTTGAAGAAAGCGAAGGGTTTCTCAAGTATTTCAAAATTTCTTTCTTTTGATGTGTAAAATATTTGAAAAGCGCAGGCAAGAGCAGAATGAATCACACACATCTAGTTTTATTAAATCTATCAAAGCTACAGTCCATCCCCAAAGACACCCCCCCCCACAAACACAAACACAGGCAGACAGACACACAGACACACACACAAACACACAGAGACAAGCAGGCAGACAGACACACAGACAAACACAGAAACAGACAGTCAGACAGACACAGACACACACACTACCACACTCGAGTCAAAAGAAAACATATACATTGTGAATGCTCTTGGAGACCTCCCTCCCCAGAATTAGCCATTATCCTGACCTTTATATTGCTCATTTCCACACTTTCAGAAGGGTACGGAAGGGGTGTGTTGGCAGTGACAGCAGGAAGGGAAGGGAGGGTGGGGACAGACAGAGCAATCAGAATGCATTGTACAAAGCTGTCAGATAACAGACAATTTGTCAGTAAAAAAATTGTTTTTATAAAAGTCTTCCTCCTCCTAAACACCTGCTTCGTCAGAAGTAAAGGCAACATCGGGGGCTTCTTAAATTCTGGAAGAAGCAAACGCCAAGCCAGAGGATGCTCGGTTAAGTCATGACCTCTCCCCAGGGTCCTTTCCTCCTGGGATGCTGACTACTGTCTGTCTGCCCACTTGGGTGGGAAGCCACGATTCACTCACAGCAGTGTAGATGGGTGTCCTCTGGATCACATGGAAGGTTCTCGCACTTCCGTTAACGAGTTCCTCATGTGTCTTCATCACTTTACAAAGTACTAGTTTATTTATTTGCCCTTCTAGCTGAGGACAAACCGAATGCATGCCTTTCCTTCACCGCCTCGTTCTTAAACTGTAATCAGAGCCCTGCTCAGTCTTTGTCTTTCCAGACAGACCCTGGATGGTTTCATTCTTTCCAAATTAGAAAAATGTTGTACTAAAAATTTTATATATTTTTTTACAAGTATTTTCTGAGTGTGCTGCGGCTCTCTGGAGGTGCAGCAGCCAACAGGCTGGGTCTTCAGGAGAAAAAAAGCTTACCAAAACAATGACCTATTAGAGCCCTTGGTAAATAAACTCACATGTAAAAGTGAAAACCAACAGCAACTGCAACTCATCCAAATCACAATAAGATACCACCTTGCACACTGGACAAACAAACACAAGAACAGACAAACAGAAAAATGACACGTGTCGATAAGGATCTGGAGGAATTTTTACTCTTGTGCTTAGTTGGAAGGAATTTAAAATGGTATAGTTGCTATGGAGAACACTGTTATTTCCCATAATATTAAAAATGAAATTATAATATGATCCAGCAATGGATCCCACTCCCTGGTAGAACCTTCCCTTTGCTAAAGGATTGAAAGCAAAGCCTTGAAGATGCTTTATACATGCATGTTCATAGCAGCATATATGTATGTTCATAACAGTATACATGCATGTTCACAGCAGCATATATGTATGTTCATAGCAGTATACATGCATGTTCATAGCAGTATACATGCATG
>JABTXL010000001.1:3371737-3466151 GCA_025134845.1 Neodon shergylaensis
ATGTTCATAGCAGTATACATGCATGTTCATAGCAGTATACATGCATGTTTATAGCAGTATACAGGCATTTTCATATCAGTATTTTTCACTAGCACTAAAAGAAGGAAACAACTCAAATTCCCAACAGTAAGCATACAGGAAAAACAAGTGTGGTTCATGTAGTGTGCTTGGCTGGAATATTGCACAGCCCTAGAAAGGAGTTTCTCACACATGTTACAGCACGGATGGACATGAGGATGCTATGCTATGTGAATTTAAGGCAATCACAAAGTTTCAGATATACGATCTACTCACAAGGTATCTGTTGAAGTAAAATTTTGAGACACAAAGTATAATGGTGACTGCCGGGGCTGAGAGATGGTTCAAGCGGGGAGTTGTTCAGGGGTGGAAAGTTTCAGTTTGGGTTGTGAAAAGCGTTCTGAAGATTGCTTCCACAACAACACAAGTGGACTTAATGGCCTGAACTGGTTAGAAATGGTGACGGTAGTGAACACCAAGGACAGCCAATGCTACAACAGTGAGGTTCGGGATCAAGCAGTAACCACCACCAAAGTCACAGCTGCCCTACTGAGAAGGGAACATCTGGGACATTGCTTGTCTGTGCGCCCTAATCACCAGGTTCACAAGTGGGGAAGCAGGGCCCATCTTCTGCCTCAGTGTGGCTCTCGCCCAGAGCGCTACTGGGAGTTGACAGGTTGAATTTTGGAAGGTTTAGTGAGCATTCATTTATGAATCAACAGATGGGAGAGACAGTGGCTCAACTGTGATGACCTAAGACAGGTCCCGAATCTGCCGTCTACTAGCTACGGTGTCTCTAAACCTCTTCTCTGCTGTGCAGGAGCTAAGGGTAGTGAGGATTGCTGGGAGAATGAAATGGGCTAATGCTTGGCGCGTCACCTGGCTAGGAAATGAAGAAAGAGACAGAGAACAGGTCTGAAGGTGCAGTTAACACCTGCATCTTGACCAAGTCGGGTCTATCACTCTAGCTTTTAAGCGATTTTTATTTATTTATTATGTATATAGTGTTCTGGCTGCATGTATGCCTGCAGGCCAGAAGAGGGCACCAGATCTCATTATGGATGATTGTAAGCCACCATGTGGTTGCTGAGAATTGAACTCAGGGCCTCTGGAAGAGCAGCCAGCGCTCTGAACCTCTAAGTCATCTCTCCAGCCCCACCACTGTATCTTTTTTTTCTAACAAACCAGGAGACTCCAGTACTTAGCAATTACATTGTAAACATTTGCTAGATGAATATATTGTAGGACAAGGCAGAAAACTTGAATTTGATTTTAAAATAAGTGTAGCAGATAATTCTTCCTTAATTTCTTTTAAAGTCAGCACTGTAGTGTAGAAGAGAAAGGGCATGATGTATGCCTACGATCCTTTCTGGGAGATGGGTTATCTACTTCAGAACCAATGTGCACCTATCCAATGTTTACAGAACATTTGCTACAGTCTGGCTTGTGGAGTTGGGTGTATGGGAGGGACAGGCTTAGAAACGTATGGTGGACCGAGTCATCCTGGAGACATGGGGGCAGTGTGCAAAAGAAAACACCCTCTGATGGGTGGGAAGAACCCCAAACTCAAGCGTGGGGCACCTGAGCTGCTTATGAACAGGTAGCGTTTTACCAGGTAGATATAGGGGAGAGCTAGAGACACGGCATAGGAGAAGGGAGTGGGAACCAACACGTGATTCAGTGGGCAAAAGTTGCTTCTTGATGCATCGAGGGAGGCGGTAGGGGGTGGAAGAATTCCTTGAGAGTCACTGGGGCTGGGGGGCCCAGTTAATTTGCCTACAGAGACGACAGGACAAAAGAGTGTCTGTCACCCAAAGATTTTACCCTAAAGTGACCACATACACATAGAGTTCAAAGGTAGCTCTAGCCACGGGATGTAGGATGAGCACGAAGGGATGGAGAAACTGAGAAATAAGGAGGGTCTAGAGACCTCAGCTGCGTGAGGAAGTCAGGCATGAGCCCCACCTTTTCTTGTCCTGTAAGCAAATGAAGACATTTAAATATCTTAAAGCCGTGTGCATGTGACCTTTCATCATGGAAAAGGTACCTAAAAATAAATACACTTTTTCTTCTTTGTTAAATGGGAAATGAGAAGCAGACTCAGTGATGGCTACTCCTGCTGGCCTTTAGTTTACCAGCTCCCAGCCGAAGCCTGGTAATTAACTTTGTTCTGATTCCATGGTCTGATCCTCGAGACCAAACCTTGGAAGTTCCCCCTCTTATCCTCCCCATAAGTCAAATTGAACTGCATAGATAGGAAACTTTGATCAAAGCCCTGCAGCAAAGAATGGGGCTACAGGAGTGGGAATGGGGATGCAGATGACAGCCTGCGGGGGACCCATGCATCTGTCTTAGGGTATTCAGGAAGACCCTGCCTATGAGCTTCCAGATAAGACGCTAGGGCTAGGTTTTTAAAAACAGCAAGAGGTCAGAGGTGAGCCCAAGCCTCTAAATCCTGGCACACTTCATTTGAGTGCTCTTGAATGAGCTCAGGAGACATGTCCAAAGGCACAAACCCAGGCATGGTGAGTCACCACAAGGGTACATAGAACACGGTTCAGTTTCAGCTACGTCTATTAGGTCTATTAGGTCGGGGCATGTTGGTATGTATTCTTGTTGCAGCACTCAGAAGGCAGAGGCAGGCAGATCTCTGTGAGTCCGAGGCCAGCCTGGTCAACATAAGGAGTCCCAGGCTAGCCAGGGCAACACCTCGAGACTGTCTCAAAAAAACAAAACAAAACAAACAAACAAAAAAAAGAAAGGAAAAGAAAGAAAAGAAAAATTCGTTTTATCAATCTTTTCTATACATTCAGAGAATGTCACATTCATGAGCGCTTTTCTCACATTTCATAAATTAACTTCTTTCTTTTCACCCTCTTTTCTTTTCCATACAGGGTCTTAAATTTCTCGGGCTGGTTCCAAGTTATTATGTAGTTAATACGAGTGACCTTGAACTCCTGATTCTCCCCTCGCTACATTCCAAGCACTGAGATTACGGGAGTGAGCTACCACGCTCTTGGCCAAGCCCTTGACCTCTGTGGTTTCCCAGGTTAAGTCATCCCCCATCTTCTTATCCTTACTCCCTTTTAAAAAAATCCGTTTTAAAATCACAATACCAGAAAAGTAATGTGCAGACAAATCTAATAGTTTATGACTATTAGATTAAATCTAATTCTTCACTGTGTAAACCAGATGACGGTCAGAGGCAGCCATCAAAGCACCAGCCTCCCAGAAGCTGGCTGAGCACCTCTGATACAACAGGCTCTGGAAACCATTTGAATCAGAAAAGACTGACAAGAGAAAAATCTAGGGTCTCACCCAGCTCCACGTCCTGGTCATCGGTGAGCACAAGAATAATGTTGGGCCGGATGTTCTTGCGTTCTTGTTGTATCCTTCCTCTGAACCTCTGGGACCGCACAGTAGAACACAAGCTCCCCAGCAGTTCAGTGCCCAGAATAGCCAGCATCAGGGCCCAGCAAGCACTCTTCATTGTACTTGGTCCAATGTCGCGAAGCTGACAAAAAGTCTGTCTTCAAGTTCTGGGAGTTGGAGTGTCGGGAATGGGGGAGGTGTCAAGACAAAAAGAGAAAGGGGGAAATGAAAATGAAATCCAAACCCCAAAGGCAGTTGTAGCAAAAAGGCTACAAAGCAGCCAGAGCTGACACCTTGGGCTGGCTGCACAGGGCTGCTCAGGAGTCAGAAGGAGCAACCCTCACTAGCACAGGGAAGGTTTTTAAGTACTTGATTATTTTGCAAAATCGCTTTTGTCCTTTATTCTCCGTCCAACTTTCCCCGTTTCCATTCACTGCCAAAGAATAATTTGCAGCACCGAGCTAAAACGTAAAAGCTTTCTGACAAGAGCTAATACCTTGAATTAGGTATTCTGGTTGAATAATCAATTTCTAGACTCAGAGGTTTTCAGAACATCTGCAGACGGAGTCCTAGAGAGGAGAGAAGGAAAAACACAGAGGCAGCATCAGTCAAGGGTTTCCAAACAGACTTTTGATCTGAACTAATGTTTTCAAACAGCGTGTCTGTCACATGCCGATATTTTCTTCATCTCCTGCTGAAGGCAGAGAGGGTAGCACACGGAACTGCTATCGATGACTCGGAGAGCATCTCCATTTCTTAAGTGGCGGCATAAACAGTGGCCAGTGCATCATCTCTGCTCTTTAAAGAAACCCCAACTAGACTAAAAAATGATGAGAGGAGCCAGCCACTGGGAAAGTGCGGCTGCCTGTGCAGAGTGACTGGGGCAGGGCAGGCTAGAGGAGCCTTAATCACCTGCAGCCCTTACTATCTACCAAGCAGAGTAAAATGCAGAGCTGTCATTTGTCATCTGCACTGTGTCACTCACTACCCATGAGAGTCATCTGCGGACAAAGACTTCTTAGCAAGTAAGTGGCAGAGCCACCTTTTCCAGCCACTGAGAATCTCCTAACTGTCCCCATCAATCACCGGAGGCAAAGCACTTCTTGACAGCGAGGCTGGTCCCTCTGTTCAGTCCTTGGTTCCCACAGTGGCGCCTTAGATGGCAGAGTCCCCTCCAGCAGTCAGTCAGTCGCCAGTCTGACTGTTGTCAGGACAGAGAGTGGCTAGCACAGGCATTGGCTTTGCTGCAAGGCATCTAAGCCGGCAGAATGAGCTGCCTGATTGGCTCAGAGGCTGGAGGTGAGTGGCCGCCCTCCCCACATTAGAAAATAAATAAATGAAATCCGGAGGGGGAGCGGAGCAGAAATCTTTGCAAAGCTGTGCGGGAGGAGACTTTTCTGAAAGGGTTGGGAAAAAAAATGTCCCTCCACTTTGGAACACTAATCTGCAGAAAGCTCATCTCAGACTTCTGAGAGACAGCGAGGGGCTCTTTTATTTCCCTCGCTTCTGTTATGCTACAAAAGAAGCTTTTCATGGAACTAATTAGATAGCAGCCCACTCCATCAGCCACTCCGTCCCCACACCTGAGGGTCTCTATTTTAATGTGCAACAATAAACTGGCATAGGATAAATGAGCAGGACTGCCGAGACACAGGCATCACAGGGCAGGGGAGGGGCTCCTCCCGCATGCCCATGCTCTGCATTCTGGAGATGGACACGAGGCAGCAAAAGAAGAAAGAATGCGTCCATCCCATCATCCCCATTGCTTGCTTTGTGCAAACATGTGCATATTCGTGCCCCTGTTATTTTAAAACTTTATAAACTGTTTTGTACACAATTCTAATGTCTCTCCCTCTGCAGCCTATAATTACCCTGTGTGTTCATGTGTTTGCGTGTGTGTGGAAGGGGGAGCTCAACACTCAACAAGCAATAGATCTTGGAATAAAGACTTAATGCCTGCACTGAGTCTCTCCTAGGTAGCTAATTGTCTGAAGGGCACATGCAAGGCAACTCCAGCTGATCCTGTGCTCTGGGAAGTCAATAAGTAGAATTCTTAGCTTTCTCCCCTTCTCTCAGGGTTATTACAGCAATTGAAGTGCATGCTAACAACCCCAAACCTGCAATTATTTTGCACTGACTGCCTGGTTTCTGTGCACTTGTTTTAAATCACTAGAAACCCAATCCAGGCACGAAAGAGAGGGGGAAGGAAAAGAAACTGGACAGCAAAGAGCAGCTTTTTGCCATGAGCTACAGCTGTTTAATATAGACCTTCCCTACAGGGCTGGTCCTCTAAGTAGCATGGCTTTTCTCACCTCCCAGAGACTGCAATGGTGTAGGAAGAGAGAGTGAGCTAGAATCTGGCTCTTTTTCCATGGCTGCAGTGTGACCCACCCTCTGCTAACAGGGGTCACATGGAACCACAGCTCAGGGCAGTGACAGCAGTGAGTACATGTGGAACGGAAGACTCTTGACAATTAAGATGCTGATAACCCTCCCTGGAACCCAGTCAACACGGCTAGTTATTCTTTTCTTTATCTTATTTCCTTTACCCCTTCCTTTAGGAAACAGAAAATTAGCACCTCGCACAAACTGCATTCGAAACCATGTTCTCTAATAAAGAACAATGGAAACAAAGCAATGCAGCTCCTACCTAGTGCATGACCTTCCTTGAGCTAAAGATGCAAAAGAAATCTACATGGAGATGAGGGCGTTTGCTACTAAGTCTTAAGACCTGAGTTTGCTTCCTGGAGCCCACATGGTGGAATGAGGGAACTGACTTGAACAAGTTGTCTGCCCCCCCCCTACTCTCACTATGACACATGCACAGTCCCCACCCCAAATAAATAAATGTTCAAAAAAAAAGTATTAGTTGACTGCTAATTAAATATCTGTGTGGCGTGTAATGTGATATTTTGGCATATGTGTGCATTGTGAGACAATTACATGAAGCTAGCTAATATAGCCATCGTATCTTCTTGATAGTGGGAACATTTGGCTTCAGCAAGTTTTGAAATATACAATAAATGTATTAGTGATAATTGTTACAATTAGCCCAACTCCCATGATGAACCTGACTGGGGTGGTGGGAGGATGATGAAAAGACAGGAAAGCAGATACAGGGACAGGAAGGTGGGGCTGAGTGAGCTGGGCTCCTGAATGGGGAAACCTTAGCATCCTGGGAGCTCACTATGTATGTTTATTATATACAGACAAACAAGGAGGCAGGGTTGATGGCATATGGCTGGATCGAGTTGACGGGCTTAGCTAACCTTAGTTGGAGCAGTCTCTGAAGGGGAACAGTCTTCTGGCCATAAATATCCAGGGGTGAAGAGAGAACACTATGGTGGATGTTTCTGTACATACTATCAACACCCCACCCTCAAGTCCTGGATCAAAGCTGAATACTTCTCGAAGATTCACCTTGGGTCTCTGCCATTCTCCCAAGGGTCTAAGGCTTTGGGGTCCTTGACATGGCTGTCCCTATGACAACAGCACACACTCACTCAGGACTTCTTTGCACCCAACAATCATTGTAGTATTTGTATGTTTTTTTTTTTTAAAAAAACAGGATCTAGCTGTGCAGCCCATTATGGCCTCAAACTTTTAATTTCTTGTCTCAGCCTTCTGAGTGCTGGGATTACAGAAATGTATGTGCCCCCAGGCCCAGTTCACCATGTTGTTAGTAGCAGAGATCAGTTTGCTACGTGGCACATCTAGAAGGCTCATTCTTTCTGGGTAACTTTACTTTCTTTGGGGGGGGACCCATCCCCAGGAGGTTATGAGTTTGGCCACTCCTAAGCATATAAACTGAGTAGTAAAGACAAACTGAACTCTGGAATGTATCTATTTAGGGGGAACTCTTCTTGTGTCCCCCATCACTTCCCCAAAGCACACACTGTAGGACTCTAGAACACAATGGGGGCCAGAGAGATAGCAAACTTCATGATATTAAAGGAAACATGGGGGAACTGGAAAGAAAGCTGAATGGTTAGGAGTGCCTGGGGCTTTCCAGAAGACCCAAGTTCAGATCCCAGCATCTTCATGGGGCAGCTCTGTTACTCCAGCTCCAGCTGATCTAAGGACCTCTTCTGGACTTGGTGGGCATCTGTACACATGAATGCCTACCCCTCCCCATAGACACATAATTTAAAAACAAATACAAAAAAAAAAAAACTATTGTAGGGTCAGCGGCTCAGTAGTAGAGTACTTGCCTAGCACGCATGAGACCTTAGTTCCATTCCCAGTATGAAGCTTTTTTTTTTAACAATCAAAGTCAACACTGTACATAGTCCGTTCTTTATTCAAGGGTGACCTTTGAGAACCTGTCATCCTTTCCCCAATGTCAAGCTCCAGAAGAAAATGAAGAGGGAAGAAAGAACCCTGGTAGAAAAAAGAAATGCAAGACTTGACAGCAGAGACAAAGGCGCCATGCTTGAGTTGGATGCTCTGTGGTGGCTGACATGCGCGTAGAGACCGGCGATTTGTCTGGAAAAAGGGTGGAAAATGAGATAAGTGGAAGGGGGTGGGGCTGAGCCTTTCATCCTCACACATGGCAAGTGAACTTGAGGGATGGTGCTGCCCTCTCAAATTAAGACCAGATCCAAGTTGTCTTTCCTCCAAACTCTAAGATGAAAACCCCAAATGGGGGTGAGGTCACTTGGTGTGTGGGGTGTAGGGGATTTGTTTAGGGCAATCAACTCAAACTATGCATGTGGCATTCTGTTGGAAGTCATGTAGAAAATCAAAAGGAAGACTACCGAGACTTCAAGCCAATGGGCGAGCGTTTGGCTGTGTGAGGGTGGTACAGCAAAACCTCAAGCTGAACTGGATCCCTTGTCTCCGCGATACGGTTAAGAGGGTTCTGGATCACGGAGCCCTTAGTGCGGACAATTAGTGGTGAGACTTCCAGGGCCTGGTGCAGCATTGGCCCTGCTCTTTAAAGGTTCAGTGGCAGAGCATCTGTCTAGAGAGCACGGGTCCTGGGCTTGAGTCACAGCGCGACAAAATCCGATTAAGGCGGGATGGAGTCAGAATGCTCAGAGGGCCCCGGATGTCGCTCGCAGAAACAATTCTCTATGTTGTCCGTGAATTTGGGGAAATCCTGAGGTTTTTGCCAGAGGTCTTGAGGTCAGAATGAGAATTTTGAGACATGATTTTTTTTTCTGCCTTGGGGATTACTTGTCCCAAGGCTGTAGGAGCAAGGCTGGGAGAGCTGCATTTTCCTTAGAATGAACGAAGG
Source organism: Neodon shergylaensis (assembly GCA_025134845.1). NCBI lineage: Eukaryota > Metazoa > Chordata > Mammalia > Rodentia > Cricetidae > Neodon > Neodon shergylaensis. Next base: position 3,380,367 of record JABTXL010000001.1, read on the forward strand.
AGGCGCCATGTCCAGTTTAAACAAGTCAGCTTCGTTTAAAGCAGTGACAGGATTAATCTTACTCAACTTTGAACTTGAGCACACCTTTTCCTTTTACCGCCCTGTTGATAAGTTGGGAGGGACACAGAAACCCCGTCTCCACAGGTCTGTGGTTTTGTCGGGTAAAGCACTTGGGTTTCTGAGCCTCAAGCTAAACTGGCCATCCCTTTATCCACGGAACAGCGATGCTCACTTAAGACAATTATTTGTGTTTGCAGTTTCAGGCATTTTCTCCAATAGTGAAACGAGCCTATTATTTATTTGTTACTAAGGACAGAAATAAAAGCCTGTAGCTTTCAAGCTAAAATTGGCAGTTCAGAAAATAGCTTCCCAAAACATAAAACTTAATTTCAATCACAGTAGTGATGATATTAATAAGTTATTCTTCCAATTGCTAAATAAAATGTGCCAAAATTTGTAATACGTGTATAAACAAGTGAGCCAACGTTTTCCATTGACCACTATGCTACTGATGTGCATGAAGGAGAAACAGTTTGTTTACGGGCACACAGCGACCACAAGGGTCTGATGTGAATGAAGGTCCTCAGACTTCTCACTTGTCTTCAAACTCTTCAAGATGGGCTGTACTGTTAAAGAGTATCTCCGAGGACCTGGACATGCTGCTAAAAGATTTCTGCTTTCTCAACTACTTACTCATGTGAAGCCAGATTCTGCTATGATATGTCTACCTGAGTGGTATATCGCAGCCAAGCAGAGCAGACACTGCGTGAGAATCGGCTCTGTCTGGTGTGGCAGCACACTCCTGTGGTCCTAGCTTTGGGAAGACTGAGGCAGGAGGGCCTTAAGTTCTAGTGACCAGACCTGTCTCAACGAACAATGAACACAAATGAAAAAGCAATCCATTTTTTTTAACGTAAGATTTATTCATTTTACTTCATAAATATACTATTTATGAGTATTGTATATTTTAAAACATTTATAAAATGAAAGTATTTATCCATTTAAAAATTAGATTTCTTCATTTGATTATATAAAAATATAAAAACAAACATTTATATTTTTAGTTTTATTTTTTTAGCCTATCCTTCATGGACTTAGTGCTATTTCTTACTTTAAACACACATTATAGGATTTTCCCTGCAATCTGTTGCGTTGTTGAAATAATCAACTTAGGTTTTCTAGATTTTTCTCTTTGCCTATCTATGAAGAAAGAGATTAGAAAGGAATTAAAATGAGAGATCATAACAACAACGAAAAAAGTACTTTTGAGAGCTCAGAGATGCTGTACTTGCGTGCTTGCACAGAAGACACTGGACTCGATCCCCAGCAAAACACATACACACACACACACACACACACACACACACACACACACACACACCGCTCCATAGCAAACAGACTTTGAAGTTCAATGTTTAAAATTAGGAATAAAATCACAGGAAGAAACAGTCTTACTAGGAGCAAGAGCTATATAGCTTGGTGGAAGAATGTTTCCCTAGCATGTGCAAGGATCTGGGTTCACTCTCTCAGGACACACACAGGAAAATAAATAAATAAATAAGCACAAAAATTAAAAGAATATAATTTTGGGCATTTTAGAGAATGCAAAAATTCTGCACAAACACTATTTATCCAATAATTTTGGAGGAAGAACTTGGGAAACAGAGATCTTAATATTGAGGAAAGAACCAAAACTTAGTATTTCTGAAGTGGATGATACAAAGTAACACAAGGGCCTGACACTGTGTACCTAGAGGTGGCAAGGAGACCCAAGAAAGTGTCTCAAGCCAGAATGGGGACCTCTTCCCTTATACTTGGCTGCCTCACCCAGCCCTGATAAGAGGGCTTGTGCCTAGTCTTATGACCAGTTACGCTATGTTTCATTGACATTACCCATAGGCCTGCTCTTCTCTGAAGGGAAATGGAGGATTGATTTGGTGGAGAAGGAAGGTCTATGGTGGAGGGGGGTACTAGGAGGAGTGGAGGGAGGGAAAACTGCTGTCAGGATGTAATGTATGGGAGAATAATGAAAAAAAGAAAGAAAGAAAAAGAGTAAGAGAAGGAGGGAAGTTGGGAGTTCAGTTATAACAGTTATTAAGGCAGTGATTTTGATAAAAAAAGAAATAGAAATAGTCTTGGGAACCTTAGCTAGGTCTTAAAATATGCAGTATGTCTATTAGATTTAGCTTTGATTTTTATATATTTATATAGCCAATTTGTATTTTATTTATAAATACAAATTTTATTGAAAGATTTTTATTTACTTGTATGTATGTGTGGGCAAGTGTGTGTATGTGCATGTGCACGCGAGCATGCACACATGCCTGGAGGCCAGAAAAGGGTACCAGAGTCCTTGGAGCCAGAGTTATAGGGGGCTGTGAGCTGCCCTCTATAGGTGCTGGAAAACTAAGTAGGGCCTTCTGGAAAGGCCTCAAGCACTCCTAACTGTTGACCCACATCTCCAGTACTTCTCTTTGCATTCTAATATTAAAAAGTTCAGCATTAGTCAGAAGAGTTTGCTTTGGTAACAAATAAACTGCAAATATCAATGGCTTTCTACAATAAACGAGTCATTGCCACTCAAACCACAGATCCCATGCACAGAGGTCGCGGTGCTGTGCCCTGCCTGTCTCTCATGGATGTCTGCCAGCCAAGCTGTGTCGTACTGTTGATTCAGAAACTGGACCGAGAAGTAAGGAATGAAAAAACTCTAAAGAATCTTTCAGGGCCATCCATGCTATCAACCTGGAAGGCTCTTAGGACATTTTAAAACATTTCACTGGCTGTCCCCAACTAGAGGTGTGGCCCCACCCTTCTGCAGGGGCACTAGGAAGTCTGGCGAGGGACAAATTTTGCTGGGCATTGCTGCGGTTCCACATACGTATAAATACTTCATGCTTAATTTTTGTCTGTGTGTGTATGTGTGCACACACTGACACATGCATGCTTAAGATTTGTGCATGTATCTATTTACGTGCAGACACGTAGCATCTTAAGTAATGAAGAAATGTATTTACACATAGATTCATGATATCAAGTAATGAAAAAATATAATCACGACTTAAAATTCTACCATCCTTGAGCACTGAAAATGTGCTTTCCAAGGACTGGTTGTAGCTTAGCTGTGGATGCATGTTTCATATGCTTTTAGGACCTGGGATCAAACTCTGGTGCCTCCTGAAGAGACTGATAGTATATGATTTGAGACAAAGCCTCACTGTGTAGCATGGATTGCCCTGAAACCTGTTAGGTAGCCCAGGCTAGCCTTGAACTTGCATACCTGATTTCAGTCTCGGGGAATACAGGGTGTGCCATTGATTTCAGCTCAGATTTGAGGGATTTTCAGATGTGCTGCATTTTGGTCTGATTCTGTAGTGAACACAGATCTAGCCCAACACACATTTATTTTTACAGCTTTATGATGCTTATGATACACTTGCTGAAAGAAGTACTTATTTTCAAAAGAGCTAGATGGTGCATCTCTATTTCAGGAGCAGGTCTCCGCCTACTTATCTCATAGCCAAACTCTGTGTAGGACGGGAAACACTTGCCCTCACTGTGAGATTAAGCTACCGCTGAGTGATTTCCACTGACCTACTTTCTATGGCCTCCAGTCCGCCACAGGTGTAGCTGTTCTCAGAGGTTAAAATGTGGCAGAGTGGAGATGCAAGCTCACTGCTGGGCTCACACTGGATGGTGAGCAGGAAAGAGATCTCAAGGACCGGCTAACATTTGAAAAGAGGCAGAAGGAATCTATCCCAGCCTCTTTGGATTCTAGCCCCCAAGCCAGGGCAGCTCATGGAAATTAGTGTCATTTCCCCCAACATTCACTATTTATAGGAAAACTTAAAAAAAAATAAAATAAAATCCAGTGACCACATTAAAGTCAAAGCTTTTGTTCTGAGACATTTTCCAAGTAAGCTTAAAATCCAGGTTAGTTGTCTACAGCTAGTTCGAAAAGTCTGCTTTGGAACCCATACCAGGAAATATTAATTTCAGCTCTTTTCTTCCATTTGTTCAATAGATCATTCTAGGACCTTCTCATGGCAAGGTTCCCATGCTTGTCACTTCGCAGCTGTGTACTTAACCCCCAGTGACTAATAAGCATAGCTACTCATGAGTTAGGCAGAGAGTGCGAGCCTGGCCCGAGGTCACGGAACAAGCCATTACAGCAGGACAAATGGCAGGCCACTAGAAAAATCAAGTCATTCATCTTAGCCATAAAGCATATAATGAATGCAAATTGTCTGCTTATTTTTATCGGCACCTGTCTGACTTACAGCATTCTCGGCCAATCTGCTTCATCGATCTACCTCAGATCACTATCTCCGCCCAGGAGCAGAAATAGATTATTGTTAAGAGGCTCGAGCAGGACAAGGCTGAGAGCCATCCCTTCGCTGACATTTACAGATTCACAGGATGCTGCTCATCTCTGGGACCTGCAGTGACATGAAACTTACCGCGTGACAGCCGTGGTTTATTGTCTGAGCAGAAGAAGGGGAATATTTTAACCATACTAGCACCGAAAGTTGTTAGCTGTCTTATTAGGGAAGACAAGTCTTCCTGGGCTTTCGGCTCAGATTATGATCTCTGCTCATGGGTGTTTGAACAAATTGATGTCTGTTATCCCTGGAGTATTTATAAATGCACGCTTACTAGGGGAACGAGCCTTAACATTCACCCGGCCTTCTTCACTTCCCACACCCAGTGGCGTTTCACCCCTAGAATTTATTTTCTCCCTAAAGACACCACTTGGTTTCCAACTTTCATTCCTCAGCACGCAACAAGAGCAGTGCTTGCCACACAAAGGCACGGATATAACTAACCGGATGATGTGGCCCACAAGTAAAACCAGCTATTCATAAAAGCTGGTCACCAGGAGCCGTTCTGAACAATGCGTATTTCAAAGCTGTCCCAAGCAATCACTTCTCTCTACCGATTTGGTTCCGTGAAGACTTAAACATGTGTGCACCACGAATGGGAGGGATCACTGAAACCCGATGTGATATTGATATTAGAGATTACAATTCATAAGGACTGGACTGATTGTAGTGTCCAAGCTTTCAAAACACGAGGCAGCTTTTGGAAATATCTAAAAGCTTCCAGACACAGAGAAGGTAAATAGTGCTTCCTTGTTAATGGAGAGAAACAAAAATAAACAAGCACCCCTGTGGTTTAGATTAGCTCTCCAAATAGGATTTGTACGCAAAAATGAGCAGGAAGCAAAATAGCTTTCACTGACAGGCAGATGGGTACAATTCAGAAAACCAGTAGCTATACATAGTAACAAGATGGAGCCATTAAGAAAAAATTCTTTATAAAATTTGGATCCCAAGCACATGATTCTGCTGGCCCACTCCAGGAAAGCTCTGTGAAGCAAATGTGCCAACTAACATCTGACCAATTCAAAATGCTCATGGTCATCATTGGCCAAATAGATTCTTAAGCAACAGAGTTTCCCAGGGTCCTAGCCTTTACCATCATTGCTGGTCCTGATGGATCTCAGGATGTCTGTTTATGTTCTCTGTGAACTGTCTGTTCCTTAATTGTAGCTTGTCACAATTATGGATAAAAATATACAGGATTGTATTTTATAAGTTTCTGGATGGAAGGCCAGGCACTGTAAATCAAATGTTTCCGAAATCATGGAAGAAAATTTCCATAAGTGTCATTATTTTTGTGTTGATTCAGATCAGAAATCTTGGAGAATTTGCATACTTAACATTGCTAATTCATTTTCCTGGAGAGTGGAGCCAGACCGGAAAGCTGAAGCTCCCAACGCCAGTCATAATCCAAGTACTGGCTTTAATTTTTCACTCCCTGGCAGCTAAGCCATTGACTTCTCTCCAGCTCCTAGCCTGTGAGGAAGCTTTCCTTCCTGGAAGGAACATCTCTACCACATTTGGCTCTTAGCTTCAGAGCACTGGACTCTATCTATAGTGGAGCTGTTCAAGAGTTCAACCATTCCACCATAAAACAAGAGCTGCAAGATCAAATGCGTAATTCAAGAATTACAGCAGGGGCTCATGGTGGTCCCCTGGAAAGGTGGTTGATTACTTTACTTCTATTGATTGCACAATGGGTCTAAAAAGTCCCCAGGTGATGCTAGTGTACTGGTCTACCGTGCGTGGCAGTTGAGTCTCCAGCACTACAGGGGTAGAGCGAGGCAAGTACTTCTATTGCTTTTTATGAGGTTGGATTTCTCAGATTAAACACTAGTCAAGACAGTTGGGTGATCACAAGGTGGGGTACTCCTGATATGACTGCTGGTGTCGTGGCTGATAGGGCTGTTCTGGGAGATCACCTTTGGCAGAGTTGATACATATATCAACATTTTGGGACTTTCCATCTTCACAACAAACATAACCAAAGTTTACTACTAGAAAATACTAGCTCTGCCCTAGCAACCTACCAACCCATCTTTGAAGGGCTTTCAGCATGTCTGAAATTCTCTTCTACATATTCCTTTTCTGTATGTGAAGAAGACGGCTTTTCAAATACTTGACTTAAATGGTATCTTAGTTTGGGTTTCTATTGCTGTGCAAAGACACCATGACCATGGCAAGTCTTACAAAGAAAACATTTAACTGGGGTGGCTTACAGTTCAGAGGTTTAGTCCCTTATCATCACGGTGGGGTACACAGGGCCATGCAGGCAGATGTGGTGCTGGAGCCGAGAGTGCTACATCTTGTAAGCAACAGGAAGTTGACTGAAAGTCACACCAAGGGAAGCTTGAGCAAAAGAGACCTCAAGGCCCACCCCCACAGTGATACACTTCCTCCAGCAAGGTATTGACTCCTAATAGTGCCAATCCCTTTGGGGATCATTTTCTTTCAAACCATCACAGGTGGACTAATGAAATCTAATGGTGGCCGAAAATCATGTAGAAACTGTTTATTAAAGAAACTGCCTATTAAGTGACTGTTGTAGACCATGTACTTCTGTTTAGTTATTAGCAGAGGTAAGAGGGAGCATAGATGACTTGTTTGTTAATGGCATTTCTGTCTCAGCTTTCCCCTCTTTCTCTCCTTCTCCCTCCCTTTCTTCCTCCCTCCCTCATTCACTCCCTTTCTTTCTCTTTTAAATTTTAGACAGCATTTTGCTATGCAGCTCTAGCTAGTCTGAAGCTCACTATGTAATCCAGACTGGGCCTCAAAGATGCAGCCATTTTCCTGCCTCAGCCTTGAGAATGCTGGTGTTATTGGAATGAGCCACTGCACAGGTCCCTGTTCAGTTTTTCTTCTTTCTTTTTTTAAAACAATAATTTATTTTTATTTTATTTGCATTACTGTTTTGCCTGCATGTGTATCTGTGGGAGTTACAGACAGTTTTGAACTGTCATGTGAATGCTAGGAATTGAACCCAGGTCCTCTGGAAGAGCAGCCAGTGCTCTTAGCCACTGAGCCATCACTCCAGGCACCAGTTTGGTTTTCTAATCCTGTTCAATTGTCTCTGCCAATCACTCCTTCTGTGCTCCCCTCTTCACCCACCCCCTCCTCTGGGAGAGGCTAATGGAAACAGGTGCATTAGAAAACATTCTATGAAATCAGGTAAACCAACCTACTCATGGTGGTGTGCAAGACACCATTAGTCGGGGTACCCTGAGCTGAATTCTCATCACACTGTGGAAGACTAGGGCAGGCAAAGATGAGAACATACAGAGGGAGCTAAAGCAGGTACCAAGCCCAGTGGATGGGTCCAAAGCCAAGCTTGCAGACTTACAGGTTACATTGTCTACCTCAACTCCCAAGGCAGCAGCACCTTCTAGAGCAACAGGTTATATGCATGACCAGATCCCACTGTAAAAGAGGAAATAATTTGGATTTTCCTGCTACCCAACTCAAGGCAGAGCTTCCAGCACAACAGAATGGGCTGTGCACAACCACAGAGTGAATAGCGTCTTCTCTCTTTGCCTCCTCTCCTTTGTTCACTAAACCCCCATCCCACATTTGACTTGTGTCTCCTTCATTCCTCACCTCCACTGCCTCCATCCTGCCCCTGTGACTTCTAACAGTCCCTTGTCCCTGTTGCCCTACACTCTCCAGAGTTCCACCATCTCCAGCATGGCCATGCTACTCCATCATCCTTAACCCACAAATATTTTTCACTAATTCACCGATAGAAAGATTATGCCTTTCACAGTGAGAACTTTAGCCACACACCTATGAGGTAGACATTAGATTTGAGGAACCTCAGGGCTCTTGTCCAAAATGACATAGATTAGTGGCAGACACTGAATAAGCCCACAGTAGAGTCTTTGTTTGAAACTTTGTTTTTGTGTTTTCTCTTGAAGTGCCTTTTCACTTCCTAGGTCCTGTGTATCTAAAGATGTGAAATTAGTGGCAAGAAATCTGAGTTTGTGCCGCAGGTGTTTTAGGCATTTCCAGGCAACGGTGCTGAGTTTTTCAGAATCTCTGAAGGGAGCAAAACAGGGCATCAGTATGGAAGCCACACACCAAGATCAACCCCCACTTCACCTTGCAAACAGAAAGGGGCTCCTCTGAGCCTGGTAAATGAAGGGTGGTTGCTGGGAGAGGGTGTGGACTGGCATGGTTCAACATGAATATGCAAGAGCACGCATTACAGCTCTGTGAACCAGAGGGTCTCCTGTATTTGTATTTAGCGTTGCGGAGTCGCAGGACATCTTGCCACAATTAATTAATCCTTGGTGCTGAGGCAGAGGGTGAAATAATTTGTGCATAGTCACGAAGTCAGCCAATCTCAGGCTCAGGGTGAGTACTGGAGTCCTTCCCTTTCCAGAGACAGTGAGAAGAAAGAACGTGACTTTTCCTTCTGTGTCTGAGACTCTAACGATCCACCCTTCTCACTCCGCAGTCCCTGAAACTGTCTCAAATAAGGCAGGTGGCTGCCAGCTGTCCCTACCTCATACCCTAATGACATCATCGTCGATATCTCTAGGCCATGGAAATTCCATCCATTGACATTCCTTTTCAACAGTTCCCAGAAGGACTTGTTCCACCAACCCGAGCAGGGACACCCATGGGAGCCCTCCTGAGGCTTGGCTTCCCACTGCAGGGTGGAGGCGGCTCAATCTAGTTAGGATATTATACTTGGCTGCTTGCATCTGTTTTTCCACCATCTCTAGTGAGATTTTTTTTTTTTCATCGAGGCTGTTTTCAGTAAAGCCCCAACTGCCTAGCATAGCAGGGGGAAGGAGGCACTTCACACACACGAGTTCCCATGATTCCTTCTGTTAACTCCAACTCAGAACAAACTAAAATGAACCATTTTCAGGAAGGGACCCTTTTTCAAGTAGAATTTGTGTGACAAAGAATGACTCCTTACTTTGTTACTTGGAAACTGTCGAGTGTAGTTCGTAACCTTCCTGGTCCAGATCCTGTCACTTCCGCCATATGCTCTCACTGAGTGACTCCAGAGGAGGCAGCAGACCGCAGGCAAAAAGTGCCATTCTCAGGGTACCGCTGTGACAAGCGCGCCACAGAACCTGGAAATGCTACTACGTGCATCTGCTGGGCTGTGCATCCAGCACACCGGCGTGCCGGTCATTGGTCCAGCACTCAAGATGGTTGGGGAGAAATTCTGTTTCCCTGGGTGGGAATATTGTTCTGATAGAGGAGGATCAGGGATAATCGTAGACAGTGATATACTTGACCAATCCTCCTTTAAATTAATTACATATTCCCCAGTCTTCACGGAACACTGCAGACGGCAGCGCTATTTTGTGGACCTAGGTCTTCCCTATTAACATCATGATTGTAATACTTCAGGCTTTCCTTAAGGGCACTAGGAACTAGATGCCAAGTGCAGACCTCAGAGAGACTGAAATTCTTTAGCGTCCACGGTATTGTTTTGTCTACTTGGCTGTCTACGATCACTTCTTGTTGTTAGCATATTTGCCTCTTATGACGTCACTCTATCTCCCTTCCAACATGCTTGAGATACAGAAGGATAACAGGCTAGGCATCATGAGAACTGTGCTTCAAACCAGGAAAAGATGTGGGCAGCTCTCTCAAGCACCGCAAATTGGAGTGTTAACAGCACGATGCCGTTTGGGTTTGGGTCCTTCGTGGGTTTTCGAGGCTCCTTGGTTTTCTTCATGTTTGCCTACTTTTTTACTAGCTGGTTGAGAGTGTTAAATAAATGAAGCTAGGGAAGACAGATTCCCACGTTCCTGCTTCGCAATTTCCCACATTCAACAGAAGCCCCCACCCCCGCCCCCAGACATTGGAGTACATGGTCCCACTACCTGCTACTTCTTGTTCAGTTCCATTTATTCTAATTTCCATAAACATTTTAATTGAGCAGCCGTGGCTGAGCACCTGTGAAAGGCACTTCATTAGGGAGATAAGGGATGATTGAGAAAAGTGCTGCCGTGGAGTGGATACTTACGGACAACACTGGATGTAACACAGTTTCAGGGTGCGGGCAGCTGCTTTCATCCTGTCAGAAGAGCAGGCTCGCACTTCCTGCCGGAGCAAGGTGTCCTCAATTCAGGTTAATAGTGCTCTGAACCCACACTGGAGTCTGGCATGTATCTCTTAAAGCTAAGAAACATACTTGCCAGTCAACTCAGATGAGAGTCCGATGTGGTTCCTGGGTGACAATGTGTCAGCCGGTACTTTCCTGTGCTGTGCAACCAGTTAGCATCTTCAGCCTAACTTCAGGTTGATAACAACTGAGTCTGATTTGTGAATTACTGAAGTGATACCTTATATATTTTTTCTTTTTTTTATATTTCTCATAGTTTATTTAACTTTATTTTTATGTGCATTGATATGAAGGTGTCAGCTTCCCTGGAACTGGATCTTCAGACAGTTGTGAGCTGCCATGTGGGTGCTGGGAATTGAACCCGGGTCCTCTGGAAGAGCAGTCAGTGCTCTTAACCGCTGAGTCATCTCTCCAGCCCCTCTTTTTTCTTTTAAAGGTTTATTTATTATGTATTCAGTTTCTGCTTGCACTGAAGGCCAGAAGAGGGTACCGAAACATTATCTAGGTGGTTGTGAGCCACCATGTGGTTGCTGGGAACTGAACTCAGAACCTCTGGAAGAGCAGCCAGTGCTCTTAACCTCTGAGCCATCTCTCCAGCCCTGTGATTCCTTATATCTTATACTCCAGTGCAACATAATTTATTCTCTCCACAGAGAAAACAACTTTCATATTCACAATGTATCACAGGTCTTTGACTTAGTTAACCAACTTTATTTTTCAACTCAATTTGGGAGGAAAGCATCATTACCCCTCCCTGCTATGCCCCCCCCCCCCCGACAGAGAGAGCTGAAGCTGAAATCCACATTCAGATCTCCTGACTTGGGAGCAGGTGGCTATTATCCTGACCAATTAGATTCTTTTCATTTTAGCATGCTATTTTGTAAATAATTACCAACAAAGTCATCCAAACACAGGTTGAAAGTGTCCAAACTAATCTAATCCACACAACACACACACACACCAAAACAAAGTGATGATATACTTTGCCCTAGTTTTCAGTCTTTTCATTGGCACTGTTCACTATAACTCCATCAAGTAATGGTTTCAGACTTACTTACTCATCTGCATAAATAATCCAGCGAAAACACAAAGAAATAGATAAAGAGACACAGTAAAAGAGACAGTGACTTCTCTGAGATGGCAGTCTGCTGAAATGGGCGGGAATGCTGCTCCTAATGATTTCAACACCTTTAACAGAATCCCAGGTTTACAAAAGGCACATAAAACAACTTTCAGGGGAAATATGTCTATAAAATAAATGAGATTCAATAACCGGGAGAAAGCTTCGAGAGTGTGCTGGTTTTTAAAATTTCAAACGGTGCTTTAACAAAAGTAATTAGGAAAGTTTGATTACACCTGCCGAAGTGCACACGTTTATAAGACATGGAAAACCAAACTTTAACTAGGAAGGAAATGATTTCTGGCAACCTAGCATTCTCCCATTAGACAGAAACTTGGAAATGTAATTTTTTTGAGGTTAGAAGCATAGAGGAGAGGGCAGTGAGTACTGCCATTTTTTTTCTTGAAAATTCTCCTGGCCTTACATCACTGTTTTGCCTGACCACAGATCACAAAGCTGTACTTGACAGAGTGACCACTAAGGACTTTTTGTATTTAGTATAATGGGTGACATCTATTTTTCTCCAAATTCTGAGCTCTTTCCATTTCTGTTCCCATTTGCTAAAGAAAACACATTTTCACATTTAACTAGAATTGTTCTAAATTATACAATACCAACTGCTGATTGCCTATATTATCATTCATTATCTTCTCCATTCATAAAAGGAACCCCATTTAATTTGTAGTGGTAACATGCCCAGTTTTAGGTACCATTTCTCAGCTTCCTAGGAGTGAAATATGTTTGCATGCCTGAATGCTCTCCAATGAGGAGTGATGAAGGAAAGCTGTTTGGGGCTCCTGGGCATGTTTTATGACAGAGTAGGGACTGTTTAGCAAAGACCATGGCTTCAGCTTCAACAGCCATCTTGGGCCATCCATATTTATTTTATTTATTATTATTTTTCACTACTTTCAGTTTTTCCCTCATGCCTGTTCTGTTTCCAATGGAGGGACTTAGTCAAATGAACAAGTTGTATTTCTCCTGTGAAGAGATGTTTTTGGCTCTGTCACTCACACACACCCTAACTTTGACACACCCTTTCCAACATTCTGCAGTCTGCAGAACCCCTGGCCTTTTAAAGTAGTGACTTCCAGAAGACACGACATCAATGAGTTAGGAGGGAGAAGGAGGGGGTCATTTGACTGTAGGTCTGCAGCTAAAGGGAGATGGTGTCAAAAACCCTGTCACCCTATCACTCCATTCAACAGAACCAAGAGACTGTCCAGCTCCAGGGGCCTCAGCCCCATCAGAAGGGACCCTGCCTTCTCACTCTCTCCCTACTCCCTCCATCTGTCCTCAGCATCAGTGTGACGGACTAAGAAGGATTAAGAAACAACGGATGCTTGAGAGTTTGGGGCAATCTACAAACTGGTGGCCCCACAGTTCTAATCCTAAAGTACTTGTGTCTCTATGCTTTTACGTTTAATAAAAAGTAAACGTCAGAGCTGGCAAGACGGATCAGAGGATAAACACGCTTGTTGTACAAGCCTGACAACCCAAGTTTGATCCCCAGAACCTATATAAAAGTAGACAGAGAGAAAAAAGTTCATAAATTTGTCTTGTCACCTACACATATGTTCAGCCACACACACACAGCCACACACACACACCCTCACCATTCTTGCACACTTTATCAAACAGCTTGTTCTCCCTAACACATGTTCAGAAGCAAAGGCATTCTTTGCAATTCCATCTTCCTCTGAGAACTCTGGGGTTTGGTTTTCAAGTTCGTGTTCGGGATGACTGTCCTTACTTTAACGGTTAAAAAGCTGTCCTCCCTTTCGATATTCCCATGTGTGATGTACTCACTACGTCTGATTTAAAAAACAAATGCCCTAAGTAAGGCCAAGTCTGTATTTCCGTTTTCTCATGGGAGGAATCCCAGGCAATCTTGGATTAGTGTGTTAACATAGTCTGGCAGAATCAAAGCGGGGGCACCTCCCTTACTTGTACAACTCTGGCTTCTCTTGGGAAAAGAAAAATTTAGTTAGCTATCATGCTTGTCAGTGGAAATGCCAAGTTCCTCCCTGAGACTAGCTCAGCCCTGGTATCACGGGTTAAGGGTGGGGTTCTGATATTGCTGACCTCAGTGGGAATTAACGCACATACTTGCCGCTTTTCACTCTGTTTCCCCTCGGACCCTGCCCCCAATTGGTCTTCATTTCTCTTCTGTAGAGACACACAGATCTGTTTCCTTCTTTCAGTTTCTCTTAAACTCCTCTTTGTAAGAACCCTTTGGCCGTGTCATATAGGAAACGTTAGGGGCTTCTCAGGTTAGAGATTTAGGGGGATCACAGAGAACTTCGGTTCACGCTAATCTGAAGAAATCAAGAGTGACCGTGCCCGGTGTGATACACACATCTTTAATTCCAGAATTCAGGAGGCAGGCAGAACTCTATGAGTTTAGGACTAGCAGATCCTCACAGTGAGACTTTGTCTCAAATCAGACAGACAAAGAAACGAGTGATACTAACTAAGGTGTGGGTCTATGTCTAGCGCGAGCTTAGATCTTGAATGCCTCCCCTGGGTGTTGAAACTTCGGTCACTAGCTGTCACACTTTGAGAAGTGCTGGAATCTTTGGGAGACAAAGACTGGTTGAGAGGATGGCAGGTCATTGGAGCCAGGACCTTGAACCCAGAAGCTTGGGATCCTGACCCCTTAGCTTTCTGCTGCCATGAGGTGAACCGTCCCCTTCAGACACAGTCTTGCTGTCACGAATTACAACAACACTTGCCCATTGCCGCAGTTAGACCACAAGCCATGAGCACTGACATCAAGAGCCCAAGTATGCTTCTTCTTAGAGGCTGGGGTGCAGCTCAGAGGAAAGTGTACACGCTGTGAGAGAGGACCTGAATTCAATCCGTAGCATAGAAAAAGGCAGAAGAAAGCAAATACTATTTGGCTCATCCAGGCACTAGGACATGCTTCAGTGCTGACTTAACCATGGCTTTACCCTGCTGAAAACCCAGTGCCTTCTCAACACTGGCTCTCTTACTAACACTTTATGCTTTAATGAATTTTCTGATATTTGGCCACTCAGATTCACCTCCACTAAAAAGGTGGGTTCTTTTTGGTGTGCTAAGAAAATCCAGACTTCAGTGAAGCTTTCTTTAACTTCTGTCTGTCCCTTATGCATCGACCTCACTTGCTTAAAAACTCTGTCCCTTCCCTAGACCCTCTAGGGACCGTACATTCCTCTGCCACAGGAGAGCCATTTCCTCTCTACAGTTCACTTGGAATATGGAAACTAGTTTAGAGGGCACTTTTGAAAAAAATAATGGCCTAGATGGTGATATACCATCTTTTAGGGGTATTTTCTCAACTTAATTGTACCATTTTACAAAGTGAGTTGACTATTGAGCGGAGGGTGGAATTCAGTGGTGGAACACTGGCTTAGCATGCAAAGGGCCCTGGGTTCAGTCTCCAGCATCAGAAAGAATAACATGAATCAGCCTTTCATATGCTCGGCCGTATTTAAACTCCTGAAGACAAGATCTTTTCATATTTGCATACCATTGTAGGCTGTGGGAAGATTGGGGCATTTAAATACTTTTTCAAATAGTGTGAGATCTTTCATCTTTAGAAACCTGCCTTTCTCTTTTCAGTAAGCCTCAATTTCAAGACCATTTCATTCCGTAGACCAAAAAAGAAAAGAAAAGAAAAAAAAAAAAAAGAAGCCGGGTTTTATCTCAATCTTTCCGAAAGCCATTTAGTAACTTTTAAGTTGTTCTCTCCCTGAGCAATGGCTGAGGTATTTTGATTTAGAAGCAGCCCACAGCCTTCCAGAGAGCTGGGTGAAGGCTGAGAGTGCAGAGGGAATAACTCCCTGACAGATGGATCACTGTTGTCTTTTCAAGGGCAGCCCTGGACACTGTGGGTATCCGGCTGTAGGGTAAACCTGCTTATTGTGATTCGTTTTGGAAAAAAAAAATCAAGTTCACAAAGAGACAGGCCAGTGTTGGGGATTTCTACGTGATAAGACACTCTGTTCTCATCTGCGCATGCTCTATCTCTAGTTTAAAGATGCTCCCCACAGACACCACAGCACCTCTCCTTTCTATCCTAGAAGGGTGCTTGTGGAACTCACTAATACCCTGTCTAGCTGGGGTGGTTTTGGCCTGAGCATAGTAGCAGTCTAAAGCTGGGATTCTTTTGCCTCCTCTAGAGTCATGGGTGGTAGGATTGTTCACAAACCTGCTGGAGGGTTTTGTTCCCGGACACCCTGTTAGAGGAGATGAGAGACGCATGTGACTTCACCAACAGCTGGAGGGTTCCAAAGAAAAACAGAAGCAAGAGTAAACTCAAAACAGACAAGCTAGCAAACCAGACAGGAGCAGGCTCACAGGCTAAGATTTTCTTTATTTTTTAAAAAAGAAGACTGGAGAAATAACTCCGTCAGTAAAATGCTTCAAGAGCTTGCCGTTTAGGCCCCAGGAGTTGATTTCAATCCCCAGCACCCAGAGTGGGCATACCTCTAATCCCAGCATTCGGGAGGCAGAGGCCAGAGGATCTCTGAGCTCAAGACCGGCCTGGTCTATAAAGCTATAGTTTCAGGACAGGCAAAGCTATGCAGAGAAACTCTGTCTTGGAAGAGAGTCAAAGAGACAGAGAGAGATATATACTGAGAAAGGGACAAAGAAGAGAAGAGAAATTACCACAAATAACCTTCTGGAAAGATTCACACTCTTGAAGTACTCCTAAAACGCTCGCATTTATACCGAGAAGGAAAAGCTAAGTGTTGTTTTGTCTGTTTAACATGGCAGAGACCAGAGGCTATATCAGGCATCAACATATTTAATAATATTTCTGCCAGTAGCACTTCATTCCATAGAATCTTACGATGACGTCATTAAGAAGAATTTGGTGTTTTCAACTATGGAGCTATTGCTGCCTTGGGGATAAGAAGCAAGGTTCAGCTAGGGTTCTGACCAAACCTCTAAGGAGCCTTGCTGTGCATATGAAACACTGCGGGGGGTGCACAGACATCAAGGCCTGCACCTGCTGTGGGAGCTAAGGTCCTTCTTTCCACAGGGCAGCTCTTAGAAGGTGGGCTTGTGTGCTCTGTTCATCTCTTCCTTCCTCATATGCTCTGAAAGACGAGGACCGTAGAGAAGGAACCAGAGACGTTAGTGATAAGACCTGGTGCACAGCAGTAGCTGAAAGTGGAGGGCTGGTTCCTCCGTGCTTTTCCTGGAGGAACGCTGGAGAGGCTGAGTAGATTCCCCAACATGGTAAGTGGGGCAGGGAGGGACTAGCAGTCAGTTCAGGTAGTCATGGGCTGGGGTCCCTTCGCAGGAAGCCTTCTGCCTCAGTGGAGTTCCAGCTGGAAAGCCTGGGAGATAGCGGAAACGCAGAGGGGAATTACCACTGTCTCCCTGGCTTTCCAGCTGGGACCTCTCCACACATTTCTGTAGCCTGTGTGTCTGACGTCCAGACTTAAATGATGGTGAACTCACCTCCACTTTGCTCTAAGAGAACAGAACTTGGTGAGTCATACTCAAGACTCTAAGAAAGCATCTGTGGAGGTCTATGCTTTGGAGTGCCATCCTCTGATTTTTTTTTTAAAGAAGATTTTAGAGGCAGAGTCTCGGTGTGAAACTCAGGTTGGCTTCAAATATGCAATTCCCCTGCCTCAGCTTCCTGAGTACTGGAACGACAGGTGTGCACTACCATGCTGGGGTTCATGCTCAGTCATTTCATGTTTATCCAGTACCTTACAATGTAGCCACTTTAGGGTAGGTTAAGAAGTTATACCTTGCCATTCACCTCACAACCAGATGAACCCAGAACGCACTGTCCTGTTAACTGCAGTCAACATACATAGAAAGACTTATAGAACGTTCAGGTATCTCCTGATGTTCACTATGAATGAATGAAATAGCCACACACACCCCTATCTGGAACATGATTTGGAGTAAATTTCCCTGCTATTCCCCCAGCAGAAGTGACAGCTTCAAAGACTGACAAATGCCCAAGGCTGGATCACCCAGAACCAGAGAGACTTGCTCTGGAGGCTTTGCTGTCTGCGTCGTGGAGCCAGCCAGGGCTCTGCTCCCTACTGATCTAAAGCTGGCAGGAAGTGAGCTGCAGTAGCCACATGTAAACACAGGCACACAAACTTGGGATTTCCATGGCAGACAGCCAGGAGTTTTGGGGAACACAGAGCAGATGCCTTCACTGAGCTCCAGTACAGGCCCCACGGGATGTGGGTCTTCTTCCCTGGGACTCTCATCTATAAACCCAAACGTTCTCTGTACCTAAGGTGATTTGGGCTGAAGGCTTTTTTAATCCCAATGAATTCTAATACATATTATACACACATTTATACATAGGAACGTGCTATATTGACCACACAAATTTAGTTTTTAAATATTTTTTTGGTTGAAACAATCCATGAAGTACAGCAGGGCTTTATTTCTAATCTTCATGCTCTCTGATGAATGATGTAAAATTTTCACTCACATACTATGAAATGGTAATTTTTTTAGGGCAACTTTAAAATGCAGTTCTCTTAAAATACGTGTGGTATGGATTTTTATCAATATAACACACTCATTTCATAGGCCTGAGAAATGTATCGTCTTATCAACTTTTTAAATTGCCTTGACACACTGCTATCTAGACTCATTTCCCTAAGCCTCATATGAATGGGGAATTGCAGTTTTATAATCATCTATTTGTCACAGAAGTGCATTTTGTGACACTTGGAAGATCAAACCGACTTTGCCAATATATCAGTCTGAATTGGTAGGAAAATGGTAGAAGTCACAGGATGCAACATCTCTACCTTCCTAGGAGGAATATTAAGTATTATAAAACTCTATGCCTGGCTATGTTTCCAGAGGTACATCCTTATTCTTCATTGCTGGCATCTTCAAGTGCACCAAGATTCATTTCTTGTGACACATATATAATTCCTTGAAGACTGAGCTAATCCAAGGTCACCCAGAAAAAGACATTGACTCAGAACCATTTAATACTCTTAAAAGAATTTCTCAAAGAGCCATTTGACTCTGAGGATGTAATAGTATATTAAAGACATTTAAGCACATCACTTATAAGTGTTCCTGGATTTTCCTGTTTTCATCTGGTCCTTAGAGAGTGCCTATTTAATTAGCAGCTGTTTCCTGTAAGAATCGCAAGCAAGCAAACCCCAGAGCTCAATAATGTGAGATGTATTTTAGGATGTGCTTGGCCTCCACTTGAACTTCCATCATGAAGCCCTCAATAACAGCATCCACACAGATTTCCCCAACCCATCGAAAGTGACCTCCTCATTCTCATTCCATACCAGGGTTTCCATCATTACCATAATTGCTAAGAGTAAAACTCCCTCAAGCCAGGAAAAACGGTTGACTTTGCAAGTCAATCTTGCAAATATTTTCTCCTAGCCTGCTGTTTGCCTTTTAAACGTTGTTTGTGCGGTCTGGGGATGGGTTGTTCATAACAAGCCTTTGATTTTAGTATCACAGTAGAGACAAACGGATAGTAAACAGATCATAAGCAGATTCTTTCCAACTTGTTGGGTTTTTGGGAAAAACCTAAAGGTCTTCAGAGCCGCATGCTGCCATTTTACACTGCCTACATCCTCTGGCCAGGCCGAGGCAAAAGTTTCAGCGGTCACTGTTTCAAAAGCTTTTCTACAAAATGGAACACATAGAAGAATTTATTATGGAAAATAAGGGCCAAGAAAGTCTTCTTAAGCGCTCCAACCTAGGTTCTAATTCATAACTAGATGTTATTATTAATACATCCCAAGTCATCAGCTTGAATGTGATGATCTTACCTGGATTCAAACTTATCCTAGTTAGAAATAAATCTGTGATAGCCACAGGGCAAAGAAGTGGTTAGCTGTTTGTGTTTGTTTCCTTCCCTCTGTTGGCTGGATCATGATGCTGGAGATGGAGCCTAGAGCCTCACCTTTATCAGGTAAGAGCCTTATCACTGAGCTATAGTCCCAGCCCGTGTTAGTTTTCTCTTATATTCTTCTTCCTACTTTCCTTTCTTCCTTCCTTCCTTCCTTCCTTCCTTCCTTCCTTCCTTCCTTCCTTCCTTCCTCCCTCCCTCCCTCCCTTCCTTCCTTCTTTCCTTCCCTCCCTTCCTTCCCTCCCTTCCTTCCAATTTCTTCCTGCAGAACACATCTAAGGCTCACACCGTGCACTGTCTCCTTTTAGAGAGTGCTGAAGGCACCTGTTCCTTCTTGTCTAAGAGTAGATTTTCCAACAGTTAATAGAACAAGAGAGGAATCTGTTGTTTGAGGAAAGGTTAGTAATGACCCGACCTTCACAATGCCAAAGGACCTATTGTTTGCCTATTACTGGCAAAGTTTTTAGTATGTGTGACCAACCTCTTTCTTTTCCATACTCCTCCTTTTTTAAAGAATTGTAGAAATCTGGAAAGTATTTTTAAGAGCTAGTAAAGATTAAAGTTTAGAAGCATTATTGAAGACATGCTCAAGCAATGCATCAACAAGTTATAATGAGTAGTATAAGTAGGAGATTATATGAAAGACTTCAAGGGTAATTTCATAATTTAAAAGATATGCAGAGGCTGGAGAGATGGCTCAGAGGTTGAGAGCACTAACTTCTCTTCCAGAAGACCTGAGTTCAATTCCCAGTGCCCACCTGGCAACTCACAACTGTCTGTAATTCCAAGGTCAAATACCCTCACACAGATATACATCTAGGCAAAATATCAATGTACATAAAATAAAAATAAATAATTTTTTTTAAAAAAAGAGATGTTAGGGGGCTGAAGAGATGGCTCAGAGTTTAAGAACACTGGATGTTCTTGCAAAGGACCTGGGTTTAAGTTCCAGCATTCAGATAGTGGCTCATAGCTACCTGCAACTCCTGTTCCAGGTGATCTAGCCTCCATAGGAATCAGACACATATCTGGTGAGCAGGTATATATGCAGGCAAAACATTCATGCAATAAAAACAAGGATATGCCTCTTTTTCATTAAAGAGTGTGATGGGGGTTGTTTCCCAATCTTTTACAATCAAAGCAAGGCATTCTTTCTTATTCTTGCACCCTATCGCTCACTGTCTGCCCTAGAAATCCCACTGAAGCTGGTAATGGTCCCATCAAAGCCCAATCTGCCAGCAACTGGGAAGCTGTCACTTCGGGAGAGGACATGAACTTTCACAACTGGCCCCAGTGGCTTGAGGGTGGCAATCTCTTTAATCAGCTTAGAACAGGCCCTCTTGCCTGTTGTGGTCCCGAGCTATGGAGCCATTACATAAACAGAAGTGAAGGGCAAAGGTCTCTGTGGCAGTTACAGAGAAAGACAACGAGAAAGAAAGGGCTGTGACTGTAGTGTGCTTTCATTTATAAAATGCTCCCAAGAAACAATTCCCCCCCCCCAAAAGAATCCCTCAATGATCAAATGAAGATGCAGTGTCCCTGTGGAGACCTTCTCATTCCTAATAGCACCAACTTTTCAGCTTCCATGTTAACTACCATCATCACAAGTCTGGGGCCGACAAACATGACTACGAAGGATGCTGTGGACAGCAGTCTGCACAGTTCGGCTTAGGGAACCCGCTTATGTGCTCATGCATGACCCTTGGTGGGTGAAGATGACGCTGTGCCAATTTCTAGGCAGAGGTACCATCCACCAAACAGCGCAGGTGGCATCTTGATTCACCAAGAACCACTGGAAATGGCGTTAGGTAGTTTTTCATTGTGGCGTCATCAGTGGGGAGTGCAGCCAGGACAGACTTTACCATGTAATAATAAGTTTTAGTTTTCTGGATACTTACATTTTGTCATTTACGGGAGTGAGCCTTGGGACTGGAGGACTGGCTCAGTGGTTAAAATGTAAGTTCTTGTTTTTGCAGAGTACCTGGATTTGGTTCCCAGCACCCATATGGTGACCTATAATCACCCATAACTCTAGTGTTAGGGGATCTGATGCCTTCTTCTTATCTCTGGGGGCACACACATGGTAGATACACATACACAAACACAAACATACACACAGGAAAAATACTCATACATATAAAATAAATAAATTTAAGTCTTATTGAGATAATTTTAGTTATCTAAAAGACTCATTGTAGCAAGAGCCTTCCCAATGGCCCACTATGAGTGAGGTTTTGTGCAGATAGTGCTCTGCCCATCAATACATTTTCAAGAAATATTTGTCAAATAAATGAATATGGACAACAGTCATAAGCATGTCTACTCTGTTTGCTGAAAGCACATGGTGGCTAAGCGCTTTTCTGAGCCTGCCACCACAGGCAAACCTTACACTTGACATCACAGTCATCGTAGGGCAAGAAGATCGCTGAATCTGGGAATCTACCAGGGTCCTTCAGCTGTAACTTCCTTGGGAGAGACACTGAGGTCAACTGCCTGCAGCAATCATTACTGCATATACTACAGCAAATGTCTCATTTCTCTGCTGAACTTGCACCAAAGCAGAAAATCGTTTCAATTTAATAATAAAACCACTAATGAACTTGAAGGTATGGTATCCAGCCCCTAGTGTGGTCCCCAGCGACTTTACTTTGTATAGTTTCACATGACACTGGCCATGGCTGGGCTATTGGTGAAAGGACACATAGTACTTTTGGAAGGTTACTCCTAACAAACTTGGCAGGTTCTGTCTTATTCCCTTGGGTTACCCACTCTGGAGGAAATCCTGTTTTGAGAGCATTGGGGTAGCCCAGGGGAGAAGTTCAGACAGCATAAAACTGTAAACAGCCAGCACCAACTTAACAATTGCTGGAATGATACGTCTTGATTCTGGATTTTGTTTCTTTGAGATAGGGTCTTGGTACGCAGCCCATGCCAGTCTCAAACTTGAAATCTGACTTAGACTCTCAAGTACTGAGATGACAAGTGTACGCCACCAAGTCCAGCTCTGGGTAAATGACCTTGGAGAAGGGTCCTCTTAGCCAACCAACCCTCAAGACCTCATCTATGTCTTGGACTGTCTTCTCAAAGACCCTGAACTAGAAACATCTATCTAAGCTATTTTCAAATTCTTGATTTGTCCAATGGCTGCCAGATAATCAATGTGCTATTTTAAGCCACTTGGCGGTTATGCTATAGATAATACTACAAGCCTCTGACAAACATCAACTTCATGATTAACAGTGGTTATCTTTGAAGTTTTTAGTTGATAACAGAGCTGTTGATAATCTGTGGGGTTAGGGAACGAGGCCTTTAAAAGTTGGCGTTGTTTCAGGGACAACATAAAGGAATTTCTTAGTGGTTCTCTCAGCCTCCACGCCTCTTTTCGCATGTCCAAGACGACCATTAGCACAGAGCATGGTGGTTTATGATCCTCAGGCTTGGGGGCGTTCCGACAACCTGGGCTCTGGTGTGGGCTTAGCCACTTGCTGGCAGCTGAGAGACTTCGGATGAGTTAATGTTTCTGAATCCCAGCTTCGTTAATAGTAAAGTTGGGTAATCGTGCCTACCTCATGGGTTTTGTGAGCTTTCGGTGACCTAGCATGTGCAAAGTGTTAGGCCACCAGCTGGCGCATGGAATGCCCCCTCTGAGTATTATTTTTATTACGAATTTATTTTCACAGCCTTACCATTTTAACTCCGTTGTGGTTTCTTTATTTGTGTTTTGATGACTCCTGAACGCATGCCCTCTTCATCTAGTCAGCTCGCACATCGTCCAACTTGACTTTGAAACTTGAAACAGACAAGAAGGAGCAAGCTGGGGGACCCACTGTGGTTCCTCAGCTGTCCTGCCTGTTTGTTTCTGTTTCTCCATCTGTGGTTATGTCACACGAGGGTGGAGAGCTCTGAAGCCACGCACTGGTGGCCTCACTTCTTCCCCATGACTGCATGCCACTCTGTTTTGTTTGGGACAGATGACTAGCGAGGATTCTTTATTCTAGGAGTATATTCCCAAAGTTGGACTTCTTTTTTTTTAAGCCAAATTTTGTATAGTCAGATATTCTGGGTTTCTACCCAGAGTTTACAAGTATACAATTAAAAAAATACCCAGTTTTGTGGGAATAAATCAAGAGTCATTCTTACTGCAAAGCATAGTGCTGAGTTTCTAGGAGTTTGGCTTTCATTTCTCTCTTCTTTTATTGCCACACCAACTCCAGTGTTGTCTGTGTGACATGAATTATGTCATTATGCCGGACGGGAGCTACGTGTCCCATGGGACTAGGCTTCCTGGAGGTCAATGGCAGACAGCCTGGTATTAGCCACAGATGAGGCATAGACGGGTTTCTCGATTAGCTGACTATGCGGGATATGAGCTTTGCACAATCTCTTTTATAATAATGATATTCTATATATATACAAGACAAGGATCATTCTCTTCAGAAACAGCTCTGGGATAAGGAAGCACAGTATGGGAATGTATAAGACTACAGCAGAACCTTTGTCATACACAGGGTGTATGATGAGCAAGGGAATAGATGGGTTAATGTTGATGGACAAAGACTGTTATATTATACTTTCAACTTTATGGATAGGCTTGCTAGATCCCAACCTCCATGATGTCTGCTGCATAAGAAGGTACTAAAAAGTATAGTTCAACAGGTGCAGAGAACTGATTAGGTATATTTGGTCACTAGATGAAATAAAGGGTTAGGAAGAGGAAGGGCCATGATAGCGATAATGAGACAGAAACTTTCTATTCGTAAGATGAAACCACTTGCCTGAGGTTTACATTCCCAAGGACAAGATTTCCTCTTCTAAGGATGCTTTATGTCTAACACCTGTTCCTGATAATATACTTTTCTTAAATATTGCTGATGTGACTAAAAGAAGCTTTCATACTGTGCCAACTAATGATACATGACCTTCTGATTTGTTCTTTGTTTGAATACTATATAATGAAAACATGAATTCAGTAAAATTGCAGCAGATTCCAACCACTCTCTTGTGTGTTGTGTCTGTCTGTCATTCGCCGAACTTGTGCCTTCCTGTTACCAAGACCCTGCTTCTCCCACGATCTGAGTGGCTCCCCTGAGCCGGTCCGTGGCATTTTATGAGAGAACAAATCAGAATCCACAATCTCCTGTTCCCATCTCTAGCTGGTCAGAGGAGGGAGAATGGAAGCCACCCATCCTCCCAAGCGTCCCAGGTCAGGAATGGCTGAGCTGGGGGCGGGAGGTCTTAGTATGCCTCTACCCTCTTTGTTCTAGCTGGATATAGTGGTGAGCAAAGCCAGAATCACATAGCAGGTAGAAATTCTGAACTATGCACTTTTAAGGTCAGGAGGCAGGGCACTAAAGGTCATGTAGGGACAAAGGTCAAGAGGATTGAAAATGATTAGGGGACTATGGCAGCAGTGGGCATAAAAAGGTTGCTGGGAAAGAGAAGCAGGCCAGAGACAGCACACTTAAAATTTTTAAACTTAAAACAAGACCCTTGAAAAGCTGGATTTCCTATAGTCTGAGGTATTATATTGAGGAAAATGGAGGTGAAGATTTTAATCAAACTTCCAACAAATGACCTATCATTTCCTCCATTCTTTTTCTTTTTGTCCTTCTCCTGGTGACATACACAGAAACCTGTTAATTAACTAACTTATTTATTTACTTGTTTACTTAGTTATTGTGGTGCTGTGGAGAGAACCTAGGGCCCTGTATAGGCAAAGTAAATGTTAATACACTGAGCAGTAGCCCTAGGCCAAGAATTTTGCTACGTAAGCATCATTTTCCCTGAAATTCTAAAGGAAAAGAAACACAAGTGTATGCATGCATGTGTATGCACGTGCACACACACACACACTCCCACACACATGTACTCACGCTAAGGGACAGAAACTACGCAATGTGATTCTCATTCATTATTAAGCCTGTAATTCAGTATGGATAATGGTTGTTTAATTTCCATGAACTCTGTCTGTCTGTCTATTGCCTGTCTGTCCATCTGTCCACTTAACCAATATTTATCAGAAAGAACCATGTGGAGAAATGCTCACTGTGGAGACACCTCAGGTCCTGGGTTCTGCATAACTGGTATTTGAAGTAAACTAAAGCTGGTGCCTGCTTAGTCCCTCACGGGCACAGAAGTCCCCTGTTGAGACCCTAGCTCTGGTCAGCCTGCATCTTGGCGTACGGGGTGGAATTTTCATCCCCTTTGCCGAGGCTTTGTGTTCAGTGACCTCTGCTTCTTCCCTCGGGCGCCACTGGCCAATAGCCTTATTTTTTCCAGCAGTCTCTCAACAACATGAGATTGTACAGGTTTTTTTGTATTCTTTTGGTTTCTACCTTAAGGCTTTCAAGGAGACAATCTTTTAGGTAGAAGTTTGCTTTCCTATTATAATATTTTTTGCAACCTTTTTGTTTATACTCAATTTTCAAGTTGCTAATATGACAGTACACTTTTTTTTATTCTTCTCTCATATATTACATCCTTACCACAGCTTCTTCTCCCTCCTCTCCTCTCAGTTCCTACCCTCATCTCTGATCTCCCCCAGACCCACTTCTCCTCCATTTCAGAAAAGAGCAAGCCTCCCAGGGATATCCACCAAACACAGCATAGCACGATACAGTAAGACTAGGCACAAAACCTCGCATCAAAACTGGACAAGGCAACCCAGTCGGAAGAAAAAAGTCCCAAAAGCAGGTAAAAGAATCAGAGACACTCCGACTCCCAGAAGCTATACAACCATAGCATATATGCAGAGGACCTAGGTCAGACCCATGTAGGCTCCCGGATTGTCGTTTCAATCTCTGTGAGTCCCTGTGAGCCCTGCTTAGTTGATTCTGTGGATCATGTTCTTGCAGTGTCCTTGACCCTTCTGGCTCCTACAATCCTTCCTCCTCCTGGGGAACCACGGGGTTCCCCAGACTTTACCTAATGTTTGACTGTAGGCATCTGCCTCTGTTCTTATCAGTTGCTATGTGAAGCCTCCCTGATGAAGAGTACAGCAGAATATCATTAGGAATAATTTCACTGATTTTGGGGAGGGTGGTAGGGCAATTATGTCTGGTTCTAGCCTAAGTTACTGGGCCTCTGGTTTGATGGCAAACTTCTAAAACAAAGCCCTGAATCGACACCACTTTGGAGTTCATGGTGTCTATGCTGTGTGAGCACCTTTGGGGTCCCAGCCTGGGGTGCACGATAAAGACAGTTACCAGCAAACACGAAGAGAAGGCAGCACATGGAATTGTTAGCAGAAGACAAACAAGGATTATCCACACGCCTCCTACTGTTTAAACTACCCTGAGTTATTCCCCTTTAGACACAAGAATCGGTTACCACGTTTTCACTAGCTTTCTTGTAAAGCTAATCTAATAGCTGGAGTGAAATTCAGGTAGTGTTTCTATGGGCTACTTGGAACGAAAAGTTTGAAATGGAAGCATAACAATTGTCAACTATGAACTTAAATACCAACCTGCCAAGCAAGGTGTGCCCACTGGGTTAAATTTGATTTCCACTCCACAGGGGAAGTCATGCCTACTACTGTAAACCTGTTTTAAAAAAAAAACTAAAAACTAAAAACAAAACAAAACAAAAAAACCCAAAACACATGACTGGGGAGAGGTGATATAGCAGGCGAGTGATCTGCCTCAGCTGGGAAGGTGCTTGCATCTAAGTCTGACCACCTGGGTTCAATCCCTGGAAATCACATGTCTGACTTCCACACATGAGATGAGGTACATGTACTCACCTCAAGACTGGGCGCAGAAAGATTGTTAGAGCAGAAAAATAAGGAGACAGGCTGGGAAATGTCATCTTCTGGACAAGATACAACCGTAGTAACCGGGAATTCACAGAGGCTGATGTTTGCCTGTATTTAGACATGCATAAGACTGGGACTGTTAACAGTGAGATGCGCATGGAAGAGAGGCTCATGGGGCCCCACTTGTTTCTTGCTCAACCACTAGAGAAGGGAGACACTGTTTTCAGTTGTGTACCCATGGGTGAGCCTACAAGGTTCCACTGGATAATCCGAATCTATGGTCCTGGTTAAATCCAGTGGGTCACAGAGCAGGCAGACATGGATATGGGAAAGGGACATGGGAAGAGGGGGCATTAAAGGCCTCGGAAGGAGATAAGAGGGCCTGTCGCTTGAGAGTCATCAGAATGTACTATACACATGCATGGAATTGTCAGAGAACAAATTTAACGAATTAAAAATTGTCTACAACATAGCCAACCAACAGATTGGCCAATGAACACAAATGAAAACCAAGAAAATATAGATTCATCTTTGTGAGCATGAGTCCATAAATCTAGTAGATTTTTAGATATGTGTGTTAGTACATAGTCCAGCCTGGTTTCAAACTCTGGATCATCCTGCCTCAGTCTTCCCAGGAAATGAGATTACCATCAGCTGGTGTCCACAAATTTAAATATTCTTTCATATCTAAACATGGTCAGCAGCCTTGGGAAGGAAGTTCTCTTTCTTTCCAGATTGGACATTATATGTCCTGAACTCAGCCACCCATGGGGTACTCTATTTACAAGCCTTGGGTGGCGAGGTCCACAGAACTTGCTGCTACTGCAAGCCTCCAAAGCTAGAGACAGCTGCAGGAGCCAAGCATTTGCATAGCTATCAATTATAGTTTCAAACTTTTCAGTTCTGGGAGACGATCCTGCTAATTTTCACACTAATATCTAATCACCTTTCAGAAGTATGTGCAAACAAACAATAGGACTCTTCAGGAACCTTCTGGAGTCTCAGGGAAAGTGTGACAAGTGCTCAGAGCTCTTCTTCATCTTCCCCTCACCCACCCTACAACACTCACAGTCCCTAGCAATCAGCAAGGGCTTCCGTGCCCTTCCTGTGCAGTGATAGCTTTAAGTGACATCATTGCAACAACATGGTCATTTTAGGATGTCAGCCCTAAACCTGTAGAACATCCTTTACCCAGTATCCAGGTCAATGCCCAGCTCATGGAAGCACAGATTAAAAGAGGAGCGTGGTGCGTGTCTGTGATCTCTGCACTCTGGAAACTGAGACAGGAGGATTGATGTGAACCTAAGGCCAACTAGATTATGTGGTGAGATCCTATCTCAAAAACCACATCAAAGAAACAAGAACGACGAAAGCACGCATTGTGTGCTGGTTAGTACTGTCAACATGACGGGCTCTAGACTCACTAAGGAGACAAGTGTCTGGGCAAATGGAGAAGGGGTTATCTATATCAAGCTGTTAGCTGGGAATAGTCACATTAGCTGTGGCCAGCACCATTCCGTGGGCTATGAAAAAAGTCCACCAGAGCTATCGAGCATGTCACCTAACTGTAAAGTCTACTGCAGTATTTTAAAAATAGTATTGCCATTTATAAGAAAGAACAGAGTAAGACTGTACTCCAGTAAACTCTCCACTTAACATCCTTCCCCCCATTCGAGTATTTTCCCCCCTCCCTACCTGCTTTCCTAGAACAAGAAAGAGATTTTTAAAAGGAGCCACCTGCTGTCATCCTGGCCTCCGCTCACCACAGGCAAGGATGTAACTCATAAACATGAAAAGAAAAATTACTCCAGGGAAATCCTACCTGGCCACCTTTCTCCACTTGACTCCAAATGAAAACACAGTTCTTTGCCACTAAGAAATTGAACTTGAAGGCTTAGTCCCACTGAGCACTTTCTGGGTGTCTGCAGGTTCGGACCTGTACAGAACGGGCCCACGGTGCTGCTGCTGATTTCAAGACAATTAAATAAAAATTCGCTGGCATCAAGAGTGGGATACGGCACAATGACCAAGCTCCAAAGCTGTGGCGAATCTTCCTTGCAGTCACAGGATAAATGCCATGAATGGCTTTTGTGGGAATAAAGCCTGCACAGGGATCATTGAAAGAAGGCCTGTGCTGAATGATCTTTTGTCAAAGCGGAGAGGCGACGTCAAGCCACAGAAAAGTAATCAGACCAGTATTCTGCCTAGAAACCACTATCCTGCGTTGTTCAGAAAGCTTTGCTTTCTCCCAGGGAAGATGCTTGCTTCATTATTGCCATCAAATAAGCCTATCCCTCCCATACCTGAACTGGATTCCTTCTGTCCTGTCACTCAGCATCTTTCAAAGGCTTTTACTATGTATTTCACTGCATAACTAGAAGAATAAGTTACTGGGCATCTTAATAATTCTGGGTTAGGAAAGAGGAAAGAATTTCACTTTAGCAAACTGTGACTCTGTATATAATGCTCTGATTTATCTAGGTCTCTGTTGAATTCTATATCTTTTTTAAATAATCTAGAAGATTTGACACAACGGGTGTATCAATGCCATGCTAACCAACTCTTTCTTAAAGTTTGCTGCCTACCCCTCCCTCTCTCTCTCCATTTCTCTCATCACTTTCCTGAAGTCTATTGCCTTCTTATTTCTCATCTCATAAGACAATTAATTCCTATCATTGGATCCCACAGCCTATCCCTTCCAGGTATCAGCTGGCCCCAGGATGTGCTCCTCAGGTGTAAGCTGACCTCGCTCCAGGCTCTCTTTCACTCCTCCCAGCGTTATCCATGCCTGACGGCTTGCAGATTTTAAACTGGCTGTGAGATCAGCAGCACCCCGACTCTCCTAGATCGCCTCTCTTCTCAGCTTCTCCAAGGGGCACTTAGCCTTTATCTGGACCACAACTTCTGCTGCTTCTCATCAGCTCAATTTTACGCATCCTGTTCTCTGATCAGTCCTTATGGGCATGCGTGTGTGTATGAATTTGTGTGTGTGTGTATTTGTACATGTTCATACATGTGCATGTGGGTGTGTGTGCACACGTGTGGAGGCTAGAGGCTGAAGGTGGGTGTCCTTGATGGCTCTTCACTTTGTGGAACACCATCTCTCAGCAAACCCAGACATCCTTGGTTCAGCTAAAATGACTGGGCACTGAACTCCAGGGATCTCTTGCGCCTGCCCCTGACAAGAATTATGGGTTAATTTAAGATGTAAGAGTTAGTTAATAAGAAGCCTGAGCTAATAGGCCAACTAGTTTACAATTAACATTGGCCTCGATGTGTTTCTTTGGCACTTAGTGGCTGTGGGACCAGGCAGGACCGAAGCCTCATCACTACACTCCCCCACCCTGCCTCACAAACAATGCCATTTACATTCCTGTATGAACATGCTGCCATTTCTTGGTTTACTTTTTTAAGATTTATTTTTATGATGGGATCTTAATTAGCTTCCTCTGGAAGAGCAGCAGGGGCTCTCAACTGCAGAACCACTTCCCGAGTCCCGCCCCCTTTTAAAAACTCACGTTTATTTAAAAATATTAACGGCCTCGTGCCATTTCGCTTCGTCACTGGCAGAAAGATTCTTGTGAGAGCCACCATCCTTTCGTCTTTGCTTTTGTTCTCTATTTCATCTTATACTTCCAGCAGGTTCTTCCCAATGCCGCCAGTGCTGGGCTCCTATGTACCACCCATGGTGAGCTACAGGTAGGAAGTCCAGTAGTTGTTGCTCAGTCTTAGTCATACAGGACCTGCCAGAATCGACGCTGCCTTCTTAAGGTACTGTGCTCCTTTACCAAGGAACAGCTTGTTCCTCTTCTTCCTACTTCCCCAGAGCTCTTGTTAATATTTTCCCTTGGCTTTTGTTTTCATCTCTCATTGAATTTATTTAGCTTGTTTTGAGTCAAGGTCTCCCTGCAGCCCAGGGTGTCTCTGAACTGGTGATTTCCTGCCTCAGCCTCCTCAGCACCGAGACTGTGATTGTTTCTTCACCACACCTGGCTTCCTCTTCCTTTTCTTCTACCTCTGAATTCTGGATGCTTCAGGGAGAGGACTGTAGCTCTTTTCTCTGTCTAAACCCGCACCACAATAGACATCATGCTAATGATTCCCCAAAGCAACCAGCCTTCCTGAATATGGACTCGTAAATCTAAATTCCTAATGATATTTCCATTCAGGATTAACAGACGTCTCCAATTCAATTACCGAAACCACTAGTGTCCTGAGGTCAGTGCCTCCCTCCCTCCCTCCTTCCCTCCCCGTTCTCCCTCTCTCCTTCCCTCCTCTAGTGTTTTCACATGAGATCCAATTGATTGGGCGATACTGCTGGCTCGTACAAACAGCCCGTTTCTATTTTCGCTGCTTCTATTACTATCAGTTGAGTGTGAAGGTCTCTCATCTATTTCAATAGCCCCATAGTAAATCTCTTCTTGTTGCTGTTGCTCAGCTACCATCTGCTTCCAACGTGGCAGAGAGAGCCTCTGGAAAGAGAAGTCTGGATGCACTGTTCCTTTATATGATATTCAATAATGGTTTCACCTTTATCAGAAAAGTAGCCCCAGTCTTCCCATGACCTATGGGTCACAGGCTGGCCTGTGGTGACTCTGACATCATTTCCTACCACTGCCCTGTGCACCGATTCTGTTTCGCATCCTTCTGTGGCTCCCATACTGCATTGCGCCATTTCTTTCAGTGAGGTTTCCAGCTTCGTCTTTGTTCTCTCTGGGGTGCTTTCTCTTTTAAATATTAATTTTTATTATTTTTAATTGTGTATGTGCATTGGGGAAGGGGGATATATGTGCATGTGAACTCAGAACCCTTAGAGCTAGAGTCGTAAGTGGTTGTCAGTGCCAACAAGAGTGCTGGGAATCGAACTTGGTTCTTCTTTGAGAGCAGTGTATGCTCTTAAGCACTGAGCCATCCCTCCAGCTCTTAGGTCACTCTTCTCTAAGATGCTTCACTGCAGCCTGGCGTGGTAGCACACACTTCTAATTGCAGCACATAGTCTACATAGTGAGTTCCAGCACAGGCAGAACTACACAGAGAAACTCATGTCTGAGAGAGAAAGAGAGAGAGAGAGAGAGAGAAAGGGTTGTGACTTTTCTACCTTCTTTAAGCCCAAATCTTTTCTCAAAAAGTCCTCCCTACCCTCCTGCTGAGTCCCTTTTAGCATTTCAAGCTACCTTAATTGTTAATTTTGCTCTCTGTTCTAATAGATTATATTTGTATGTGTATGTATATATGGCAGATACAATTAGATATATTGTCTTTCTCCTCTTGCTAGAATGTGATAGCCACAGAGTCCTGGATCGAAATATTCTGCTCACTAATACATTTCAAATTCTTAGAATAAGGCTTGACAGAGTCTATAGTCTGATTTTTTTTCCTGTTTTTGTTGGTTTGTTTTGCCTTTTGCTTTTTAGACAGAGTCTTATTATGTAGCCCAAGGCGACCTTGAACTTGTGATCCTCCTGTTCTGGCCTCTTGAGAGCTGAAATTCTGGGCATGCACCACCCTGACTGGTTCCATCGTTTGATTCTTAGACGTCCTCCAAAGGCCTTATGCTGAAGGCTTTGTTGAACATCTCAAGTGTTCCCAGGTGGTAGTGGAACATTCAGGCGGTCAAGTCTAGTGGAAGGAAGCTAGGGCATTGGCGACTTCTCTTTGAAGAGAATTTTGGGATCCCTTTCCCTTCTGTGTAAGGAGCATATGCTTCTGCCTTGAAGTACTCTCCTGAGTCAGGCCCCAAACACAGGACCATTAGCTCAGACAAAGCGTTTTCCTGAGTTGGTTTCCTCAGGTATTCTGTCACCGTGATGGGCATTTTAAACACACCTGGCAAGTAGCAATGCTCAATGAATATCGGTTGCATTGACAAATGCTTGAGCAAAGAAAGAAACAAAGCCAAAAAAAAACTGAATTTAATGGGTCTCTGAGCTATTTACTTGAAAATCCTTTTGTTGAGACATCAAAAGAAATTCTTTCCTCCAAATGCTTTGCCTGACACCAGAGCTCGGTTCCCCAGCCCGTCTGGTTTCCCAATTAGAGTGAATGCCAAGTGGCTGGAAAATGCTCCCCACCTTACTCTATGAAGTGTCATTACACCTTGTTCTTAGGAAGGAGTGAATATACACACTCTAGGGACATTACAATGGCAGCCTTTGAAAGGTGGAGCTGGGTGAGTGGCCTCCTTTTAGGGTCTGATATAAAATCAAAACTTCAAGCAGGTTCATCTAAAGGCTTGGCCAAGTTTCCCCAGCAAGCCTGGCCCACCCTGAAAGAGAACCCCAGCTGCTAGATCATTTCAAATGGAAACTATGCAAAATGCAGTGGCTTCATGTGGCTTCAACCTCAAACCAGGTGGAACCTGAGGCTTTGGCAAAGGCCTCCATTGAAATTCTTAACTGGGCAATGTAAACCAAGGGGAGAATGTTGGGAAAAAAAAAACACAAAAACAAAACAAAACACACACAAAAAAAAACCAAAGTGAAATTAAACCCTTAGCTTTAAACAGTTTTGCAACCACGAACTTAAATCTCTGCTCTTTTAATGGCATTTCCCCCTGACCTGAAACAGAACAAGCATTCCATTGAAATGTGTGCCACAATAACACACTAGATTTTTGCTCTGCTGTTAGAATTGCCGGGGGTCTTAACATCCATGAAGAGGTCAAATTATTACTTCCATCTGGCAGGTTGTATAATCGAAGGACAGAGTTAAAAGGGTGACTTGCCAAAGACGACTAGAAGAAGCCAAAAGTGTGGACAGCGTACTCAGGGCAGACGTCCTTGACATAGAATATCGCTATTAAACTGAAAGAGGCTAGAAATACAGCAGGGGGTGGGGGAAGAAAGGACAAAGGATTTTTAACACACCTGTAGATCAGTGGTTCTCAACCTGTGGGTCGGGACCCCACAGGGGTCACATATCAGATATCCTGCATATCAGATATTTATAATATGATTCATAATAGTAGCCAAATTATAGTTATGAAGTAGCAATAAAAGGATTTTATGGTTGGAGGTCACCACAACCTGAGGAACTGTATTTAAAGGGCTGCAGCGTTAGGAAGGTTGAGACCCTCTGCTCTATACATAAAGAGAGATTAAATATTCGAAGGTAGTGTCATAACAATATTATGAGAACAAGATTTTAACTACAAAGTACGTGGTATGTGTACATTGTACAGTTGGAATACTTCTGAATTTCAGGGACCCTTCAGTAATGAGTTGAAGCTATGATAAGGAAAGATGTACCTATATTTAGAGATATTTTGCATTACTGATTTTTAAGAGACTTCTATAAATCCTACATGTTTTCAGCTATAGATATTATTTTGTATGAAAGCTATTTTTATTGTATTTTGTTAAGATTTTAGAGGGCTGGAGAGGTGCCTCAGAGCTTAAGAGCATTTGCTGCTCTTGCAAAGGACTTGACTTCAGCTCTCAGCACCCACATGGTGGCTTACCATGATCCATAGCTTTGGTTCCAGGACATCTGATGCCCTATTCTGGCCTGCAAGAGCACAGGGCACACAGGCTGTGCACATACATACACACAGGGAAACACTCATACACACAAAATAAAAACAAGCAGATCTTTTAAAAAGATTTTAGAAAAAAATCTTTGACCATGAAATTGGAGGAATTTCTCCTTATCCTTCCCTGCCACTCACGGCAATTTGACTAACTTTTCTTTTGCATTGACTTTTTGACATAGGAAGGCAGCAAGTTAGACAGTCAAAAGGCCAACCAAGTTTAACTCAAAAAGCTACCAGAATACTTCGGAAGACTCTCGAAGTTGTAATCCTGCTATTCATAGTTAGAGACAGAAAGCCCCGAAGGTAGACGCTCTGTTTGCCAGCTTCACTTCATTGCTGTCCTGTCATCCCCAGAAACATGACTTTTGTCTTCTGGGTGCAGTCGTAGAGTTATGAAGACTATTAGTAAGCTTAGTACGGAATTAGTCGAGTCCCAGCACTCGTTTCTAGCTTCTCAGCTTTAGTTGCTCAATAGACTTCTCTGTTGTTGAAAACAAGTACATGTCACAAAAACACATAGGCATTTAGATCAGACTCCCCGAATATACAGACCTCCACCATTATGGAGAGCTTTGACAACAGTCATTCCTTTCCTTTATTCAATATTGTCTGCAATGTGTGCCATGTGCTAAACATTCTGTTCCCCACGGGGAATGCAGAGCTCAGTGAGATCCCACCATTCCCTGTAAGGATCTCAGTGCCTAAGGGGACAAGATGAAAATCATGGCTAGGGCTGTAGATCAGTTGGTGGAGTCAATAGAAATGTGGAAATAAAGAAGCTGGGTCTGTCTCTAACCCCAGCTGCTCAGAAGGAGGGAGCAGGAGGGTCGGAAACCCAAGGCTAGCCTGAGCCATGTAGGGAGGCCTTGTTTTAAAGAGAAGTTAAAAGAGCCAGGAAGGCTAGGGACATAGCTCAGTGGAGTACTGTGGATGCGTGTGAGGCCTTGGTTTCAGTCCCAGCATCCCAGGGAAGGTAGAAGGAAAAAAGAAAAAAGAAAAGAAAAGGTTTAGGCTCTAACTTGGTGGGCAGGGAGGTGGGGTTAGAGTGCTTCCTGGTGGAAAAGCTCTAGTTTGGGAAAAGTGGATAGAAAAGATAGAATTAGTTTAGGAGAGGATTTCTCCATGTTGCATATCTGTTCAGGAATTTGACAGAAGCTTAGCATGGCCTTTAATCCCAGGACCTAGCAGGCAGAGCCAGGCGAATCTCTGGGAGTTTGAGGCCAGCCTGGTTTATGCAGAGTTCCAGGCCAGCCAGGGATATGGATAGTGAGACCCAATCTTAAACAACAACAAAGAATTTTAAGAAAAATTGGATGATAATGAAGTAATGGCCCTGGTAAAAACAATCAGATAGAAACACCAAACAGAAAAAAAAATGCAATCCTGGAGCAGAAGTCTTTGAAACTATGAATTCTGTCTCAGTGACAGTGGGGTGACTGCAGCAGTAGCTGTGGTGACACACTTGGAGTTGGAGTCCAGAAGAAAGTGGTGGCAACAGAAAGATATTTTAAGAAACAATTACTGAAAAAGTCAAAGGGTCAATTAGCTATAAACATGGTGACAAGAGTATAGAAAGTGCCATAAAAATAGCCTTTTGATAAATTTAAAATTCAGAATCTTCAACTTGTAACACCCACACTGCATGACAAACAGAAATCCAGGCCATTATTTCACAGACACAGTTATCAAAAATATTGTAAGAAATTATCATCAGGCTGTGTGTCCAAGGTTTACGTGAAATATAAAGCGCTTTGTGTTTAGACTTGAGCGTCCCTCCCCTCTGAGATCTCACGATGTATGTAACTATTCCAAATTTAGAAAAAAACCTCTGAAATCTATATTTGTGGACAAGCATTTTGGATAGCAACTGTATACAGAACCTTCTTTGTTTAAATTTTATGTTTATTTTTCCTTGCACTGTGCATATCCCTGGAACACTTCCTCTTCTACCAGCACCAAGATGACAAGAACCTCCAGCATGGCGAATAAAGCAAAGGTGGAAGTTGACAGGGAAGCACAATGTAGAAGCAGCTTCTTTTCTTGCTCACTGCCTCATTCACTAGATTTGTTTTTCTCTTCTACTATAATTTCATAATTAATTTAATCAGAGGTCCAAGGGCCTCTCATCCTCAGCCTCACTGAAATTCTTCCATCAAAGCCCCGTCCATCTGCCTATCTCTTCAGTCCTTTGTGGTAACTTAGACCCCTTTCTTCTTTTCCCACCTTTTAATCTTCCTTTAACTTTCTGTGTTGGTCACTGTTTTGTTTCCAAGGCGAGAAACTTAAAGGAGGAAGATTATTTTCCATTGGACAGGGTGCGAGTTCCTTCAGTTAGTTCATGGCCAACTGATTCCATTGTTCTTAGGCCGTGACAAGGCAAGACCATGGTGGTGGAGGAAAGTCTCTAAGCCCAGGGTACCCAGGAAGCAGGTCAAAAGTGACAGTGAGAGACTGAGGGATAGAGGTTGAGAAAGATGAAGGGATGGATCAGGGATGATGTCTACCCTTCATGGGCATATTCCTAGTGACCTTGCTCCTCCAGCCAAGCTTCCAATGTTGTCATCAGATATGGATCCACTCATGGGCTACCCCATTGATGAGGCCAGATGCTTCATGATCTAATCACTTCCTGAAGTCCCCCCTCTGAGCGTCACACTAAGGATACGATTGAGACTTTCAGCAAGTAAGTTTTTGAAAGACATTCCCATCTGACCCGTAACAAAGAAACGAAGCCCCAGTTAGAAAACAGCAATGCAGGGATCCAAATGCAGGCAGCAATCTGCATTCCTAATCTCTGTTCATTTATCTCACAGGTCAGTATAAATTAGGGATATAAGAGGAGGATTTGGATTTCAGGAAAAGACATCTTTGCAGGTGGTCACTCCTGCAACCCTCCTGAAGTCTCCTTAAAGTAGGAAGGGTTCTTTATATGCCACTTCAGTGGGCATCATTGTGTATGTTTCTAGATAGCCTCAAAAGCCAATATCCTAGTCTAATTATAATCAGGTCATTTGCAAGGCTCTACTGCCTATGAGTTGCTGCTTAACAAAAGCCCAAGGTTTTGATCGTCAGAATTCTTGCCTGTCACTTTGAGGGGCTAACTGCTGCTAGAACGGATGCTCATACATGTATATGCAAGTCATGCCACGTGATCTCTGCCTTAATCCTTTCACACCTGGGGAGGAAATTCATTAAACTGGGTAGACTTCCAAATGAGAACTATAAACTGCATTCCTCTCTTTTCACCCAGAAGGGACGTGTCAGCACTACTAAGCGGAGATCCTGGATACGATCAATTTGAAAGGAGTTTCGTGAATCAGTGCTTGAGGGTACGAAAGGCTAACACGAAAACTGAACATCTCCCTTGGAGGAAAGTCCATGATAGACACTGAGAGCAGGCTGGGGGATGTCATTTTTTTTTAGTTGTGTTTGTGTGTTGGAGGGGGTAAGGATCCTGATAAAGATGGTCTTCCAGCCATTTTTAGGGGGTGGCAGGAGCCAATCAACAAGCAGAACCCCTCCCCTGGGAGTTGGTCTTATCATAGTCTTCTTCCCAACGTTCTGTTTGGAGCCAATCCTTAGCTGGACTTCAACAACTATGACCACATGTGCGTCCTTACCAATTCTCTTCTCTTCCAATGCTGAAGCTCATAGTCTTCACTCTATTTGATTGACTTAGAGTTCTCTATTCTTTAGCACTGAACATGGAGTTGGAATCTTGGGGATTACATGGCTTCTCTTCTTTGCCAAAGAGTTTTGAATATGAGCCAGCCATCAAAAACACACATTGGGATTAGTTTACCGGCAGACAGACATAGAACTAAAAGAATAATGAGGAGCAATAAGGTGCTGGGCACAACACATTCTGATGGGAGCTAATGATGATCACACAATGCCTTAGTCTTTTACAACAAGAGCGGGAGGTTAGGTTTGAGTGGTTTCCTACGGCTGCTTCCCCCTAAAGTGCTTTTGCATTCTTTATTTACAACATCCCAGCCAGGAGAAATGAGAAAAGTACATTCTAATTCCCTAGAAAGTTGGAGGCGGAGTGCCTAACGCCAGATCCAGCACGCGTTCTTGGTTCTCAGTTCTATACTCTTATCTTCAGGAGACAAAGTCCCTGTGATCCGTATAGCATAGTACTGACCACTCAGAATGGCAGCTGGCTATATCTCATGCAGTGCTAAGCACCATCACACAGGCTCTTCTGGCTGGACTAGGTGCCTATGAATTATAGGATGAGGACGGATTAATTAAATACCTGGAACATTTAGGCTTCTCTCTCTCTCTCCTTCTCAGAATACAAAAATCCATCAAACCACTAACTCCCTTATTGCTAAAAAATGTAAAAGCTAATAGCTCTTAAAATTAATTTTATTGTGAATCTCATTAAAAGACGCCAGGACTAAATTACTTGGTTTGTAAATAGATTTGCGTAAAGAGCTAAGTGCATTTTAGATGCTGGTATCCGCTGATGCTAAATAAGGGACTGGGACGTCATGCAAGAACAAATAGGAAGGAAACTGTAAGTGGAAATTTGGGAGCTTATGATAGTGCTGACAGTTTTTCAGAAATATTTATTCACTTTTTAAATTGAAAACAACTGCCCTGGGGCTGGAGAGATGGTTCAGCGATGAAGAGTATTTACTGCTCATGCAAGGAACCTGGGTTCAGGTCCCCGCAGCAGGATCAGAAGGCTCACACCACTGTAACTCTAGCTCCAGGAAACCCAGTTCCCCTTTCTGGCCTCCCTGGGCACCTGAACACACATGTATACACACACACACACACACACACACACACACACACATTAATAAAAACAAAACTAATCTTTTCAAATTAACCTGCCTTTCATTTCCAAATATGGGTGGTATTGTTTGCTTTAGCGTCAGCCCCGAGATACAATTCTATCTAAACGCCCCTCTTTGCACGTCGGTAGCAGTAGCCAAAAGGGCTTTCAAACACATTTGCCTCACAGAGATCACAATGTCTCCAAACCTTAGATAACAAGGTGAGACTCCTGAGGAACTCAAGAACAAAAACACAAAGTGAAGATGAATTCCCACGTTGTTATTTTTCTTTAAGATTTTCACATACGCTACAGCACACACAAGAACCGGGACACATTCACGCCCTTGAAGACCTTGGCTTCAAGCTACCCGTTTTAGTAAGGTACCTGCACAGTCTTTCCTTTTTACTGTAAAACCACATAGAAAAGTCTTGGCCAATGGCTAATTTCTCTGAAGCTCTATCAGTGAAGCAACAGCAGCTTGACCTTTCTGTCTAATTATTCTGGGCACGGCTTCTCCAAAAGTCCACCCTTCACTTGCAATTATCGTGTTCTCTTGTGAAATTTGAGCAGATAAATGAGGTCAAATTGGACATTCCTGAGAGGAGAAATATGAAATCGAGTATATTTGTCGCTGAAACTAGGAACACGGGATGAGCCACACGGACCAAACGGTTCTTTTGTAAGCAGAGTTAATATGCCCTGAAATCATGCTCTAGCCCGTCACGAGGCAGTGCCTCTTTTCCGAAAGTGACTTCCTGAAGCTGTGTATGGAGGAATACATTCCTTCTGAGCTGGAGTGTGCCAGTCAGAATTCTCCAACAATAAGGAACCCTGATTAAAAACACTGGGTCTGGTACCAAGCTGTGTGCCTGGATTATTTCTCTATAGAAAACATGCTGTAAGGATCAGGTCACTTTTTTTCTATAGTGAGTTGTGACATTGTCATCTTAAACAAGTGACAGACCCCAGTGTAGGTCATTTTCACATCAGATGGAAAGAGTCTGCTTGTCTCGTGTGCCTTCAGGGTTTAGGAGGAGACATGATCACGGGAGTAGCGGTCCTGAGATACTTTCTGAGAAACACTACAGCACAGGAATCTGTTCTAACGACTTCTGGCTCCAAGCACAGAAGCAGACTATTGTTGCATGACCTGATTTCATTTCAGTGATTGTCCTGGCAAAGAATGACATCATCTCATTCTTTTTCTCCTGATGGTCACTTGTGAATGTCTCACAGCCCTAGTCCTCAACATAATTGGACTGCATTCTCTCAACAGGGAAATGTGCTCTTCCTGTTAACTTCCTGTCAGAATGTATCATTACAGCAGGGCAGACAGGCTTTCCTTGGCCAGGCAGAGTCTCTGTAGCTGGCCTCCTCCTTCTGTAAAACAAAGCGCTGTTCTATTGGTGGCCAGAGATGCTGAGCCTTGTTGAATGACGGGACAGGTTTTGATTAAATGAGAATAGAAGTTGTGTCAGCTAGCGATGGCACAACCCAATGGAACCAGCTTTCTCATCCCATTGGTATCTACTATCTTCTTTGGATGCAAACTCACGAGGCTTCCAGTGGAGTCCAGTGGAGAGAGACCTACCTTCAGAGGGTTGCATCCTCAGCCCCACAAACAAAACCCAGTAAACCCTGCAAGGATGTACTGCCTAAAGGGACCTGCTTAAAGTCTACATATATGTACACAAATATGGGTGACTTTTCCTTTCTTAGATTTTTTCTCATAGATTTTTATTGAAGTCACATGTCAAAATCTTTTAGCCTCCAAAGAGTGAAAGGACAATGGAACATTGGAATACAGCTTCATAGACTTCCTATCCACTGTGCTTCTGGAATGTTGTGTCTTCTGGGGAAAAAGCAAAAGCAACATATGTGTCCCAGCTCATGTAAGAGAGTTATGCCCAAGTCAAGTAGAACTAAGAAGACAATGCACAAACTGTAAGCTGTTTGCTACCAAAGGAAGGACCATCAGAATAAAGTTCTCCATCTTGCCTGTGTGCAGTTCTGTGCGATGCTGAACACTATGGTGTAGAATTGCTGCTTTTGGAGGAAGCTAAAGTGCTCGGGCAGGAATTAGTCCCCAGCAGGGTAACATCTAAAGACAAAGAGTTAAAACTAAGCAGCCCCACAGCAGCAATTTTCTGTTATTATCCCAAATGTATATTCACACAGAGAAGACTGATGTATTTGAGTTGTGGGTAATTTTTTTGTTTTCTTTTAATGCTTTTTAAAATTTCATGGCAGCTATTATGCTGTCTTACAATTAACGCACACTTTTAAATAATATTAGCATTCTGCTGCCTCCTTTAATGAGAAAGAGTCTTCATAAAACAAGAGCGTGTATACATTGGCATGAATTTGGAGAAGCATTAAGTGCTTACTGGATACCAAGAGGAATGATTTTAACAGTGTTTACAGTCTGCATCAATTTCAGGCTCTTTGAAAAGATATGGTTTAATAGTATAGTTGATGAGATATTGTAAAGTCACTTAAATTTAAATTAATATATTATATGTGACTTTAAATATTGTACAGAATAAAGTATCACAAGCACAAAGCTGTCTGTGTAAGACATGCTTGTAAGGACGGGGTTGGGGGAGGGATGGAGAAATGGCTCAGTGGTTAAGCAGTTACTGCTCTTCTGCAGACCTAGATTTGATTCTCAGCATCCATATGATGGGTCAAAACTGTCTAACTCCAGTTCCAAGGGAGTCTATACCCTCTGGCCTCCAGGTAGCCATGTGGTACCCATAAACACCCTCTGTCTCTTTCTGTCTCTTTGTGTCTGTGTCTGTCTATCTGTTTCTCTCTCTCTCTCTCTCTCTCTGTCTCTCTCTCTCTCTCTCTCTCTCTCTCTCTCTCTCTCTCTCTCTCTCTCTCACACACACACACACACACACACACACAAATAAACAGTTTGAAAACATGTCCTACCTTGGTGGCAAAGTGTTTCATCTGGATTAGGGCACTTATTGCCAAGACTAACAACCTGAGTTTGATGTCCAGGACCCAAGTGGTAAAAGGAAAGAACTGAGTCCTACATGCACACATACGCACACACGCACGCACGCGCGCGCACACACACATGCATGCACACACAGAGTAAATATAGAAAATATATTTTTGATTTCCACTTCAGTTAGGTGTCTTCAAGACTGGGGATATAGCATTTATATGCACAAAGCCCTGGGTTCAATCCTTGGACTTTCTAATGGGGCTTAGAGGAACCCTCCTAAAATCCCGACACTTCAGAGATGTATGCAGGAGAGTCAGAAATGCAAGGTCGTCCTTGGCTACAGAGTGAGTTCGATGCCAGTCTGCACTATGGGAGACACAAAGTCTTAATTTCCTTACAAACAACCAAGCCCTTTTTGTAAGTTAACACATCTAGGTGCACCAAGCCTTGTCCAACAGTGCCATGTCAGAGCCCAGAAGGGACAGTATCAGCCATTTCTATTTGGGCAGGCATATTTCTAGCTGGAAACTGTGCTCAGTGGACGTTAATAATCTGTTCCCACATGTAAACACTTTCTATGTGAGCACTGAGAAGTTCCCAAGTGTTCTGAGACAGAGTTTTCAGGGTTCTTTCGGTGACTTTCACATTACAACCTATCTGACACACCCACATGGCACCCATAAACACCCTATTCTTCTTCTTTTTCTCTTACACATACGCACACACACACAATAGCAATTTGAAAAAAAATTCTAATTATTCTAAGATGGCTCAGCACTTAAGGGGATTGCCACTCTTGCAGAGGACCTGGATTTGATTCTCAGCTCACACATGGTGGCTCAAAATTGTCTGCAACTCCAGTTTCAGGAAACACAACCCCTCTTCTGGTCTCTGTGGGTACCAGGCATGCAGGCAAAATACTCATATACATAAAATAAAAATAGATGAATTTTAAAAAAAGTCAATCTTCTGGCAATCCAACTGGAATGCTTTAAATGTGAAATGACCTTCATAGGCCCAGTGTTTAAACACTCAGTCCTCAGCTTCTGATACTGTCTGTGAGACTGTCTAGCAGTTGACACAGGCCTTGAAGGTGACATCTAATTCGGTTTCCACACAAACTCTCTTCCTGAACTGCCAAGATGTGAACAAGTTAGTCTGTGAGATCTACCACAAAGAGGACGGAGCTGTTGCAGCCACCGAGCCTGACCATGCTAACCTGAAACTGTGAGTCAAGAAAACAAGGACTTCTTGAATTTTGCATGCAA
Organism: Neodon shergylaensis; assembly: GCA_025134845.1. Lineage (NCBI taxonomy): Eukaryota > Metazoa > Chordata > Mammalia > Rodentia > Cricetidae > Neodon > Neodon shergylaensis. The sequence continues at coordinate 3,424,130 of JABTXL010000001.1, forward strand.
ATGGATGGAAATAGAAAACACTATCCTGAGTGAGGGAAGCCAGACTCAAAAAGAGGAACATGGGATGTACTCACTCATATTTGGTTTCTAGCCATAAATAAAGGACATTGAGCCTATAATTCGTGTGATCCTAGAGAAGCTAAATAAGAAGGAGAACCAAAAAAAAAAACATATAGGCATCCTCCTGAATATTAACCTTCATCAAGCGGTGAAAGGAGACAGAGACAGAGACCCACATTGGAGCACCGGACAGAAATCTCAAGGTCCAAATCAGGAGCAGAAGGAGAGAGTGCACGAGCAAGGAACTCAGGACCGCGAGGGGTGCACCCACACACTGAGACAATGGGGATGCTCTATCGGGAACTCACCAAAGCCAGCTGGCCTGGGTCTGAAAAAGCCTGGGATAAAACCGGACTCGCTGAACATAGCGGACAATGAGGACTACTGAGACCTCAAGAACAATGGCAATGGGTTTTTGATCCTACTGCACGTACTGGCTTTGTGGGAGCCTAGGCAGTTTGGATGCTCACCTTACTAGACCTGGATGGAGGTGGGTGGTCCTTGGACTTCCCACAGGGCAGGGAACCCTGATTGCTCTTTGGGCTGATGAGGGAGAAGAACTTGATTGGGGGAGGGGGAGGGAAATGGGAGGCAGTGGCGGGGAAGAGACAGAAATCTTTAATAAATAAATAAATTAATTAAAAAAAAGAAAAAAAAAAGAAAGAAAACCTGCATTCCCTTAGGTTGTTCCTGTCAAGAGTGCTGTTGCATGATAAGCCGGACAACTAACACACCAGGTCCGCAGGAGCTGGAGGTTTGCCGACTGTGTCTCTTGGTTCAGTTGTTTGTGTTATGTATCTTGGAGAAAATACCAACTTCTAGAACCAGAGAAGTAGATTTGTTTAGTTAGTGATGCTGGAGAAGGAACCGGAACCTCACTCATGCTAGAAATGTGGTCTAGCACTGAGCTACATCCCTAGTCCAAGAGGGTCGTGTGTGTGTGTGTGTGTGTATGTGTGTGTGCAAGCGTGCACATGCATATATATTTATTTAACCTTAATAGCTATTAGGGGCATGAACATACTTCAGGTGTGGGACAACTTTGGGAAGTGTCCTTTTTTTTTCACATTTACATGATTTGGGAAATCATACTCAGGTATCAGGTCTCAAAAGCAAACACTTATAGGCTGAGATACCTCCCTGTTCTCAACAGGTAGCTCTTGATGCTGAGGAATATTAAGCAAAAGAACACTATCCATGACAGCATGAATAGAGAAGCAAAGGAAATGCCACAGGACACCATTCTGAGGCCTCAGTAGTCAGTAAAATGGTGCCAACTGTCCAGATCCATTCTAAAAAACAGCGTTTCTTTCTACTAAACTCCCTGAATAGGAGGCTCAATGGGACATGAATGCAGACGTGGTTGGGAGGGACAGCCACTCAGACTGGAAATTTGGATTTTCCTGTCCAAATATGGAAAAGGGAGATTGATTGAAAGCAACTCTACAGGGAGCTTGCAGGTTGTTAAGAAATGCGAGTCCTTCATGTTAAAGCTGAACAGAAGACTGTGGTCCAGTAAAACAGAAAACAGCCTACTTCCTCACAAAAAGACTAATGCTGGAAACTGAAAAGGCGGAAGGCCTAAAGGGGAAAATTTCTCACTAAAAAGAGGCAAGTGTGACATGAAAGGTGACTGGTCAGATAAAAACAGAACCAAATTCCAGAAAAGAGGCCATTTCCTAGCATGGACCACCCGAAGATGCTGTGAGGTAGCTGGAAAGCAGCGGGCAAGGCTGAGGTTTCCAACGTTAGTTTCTGTAATTCTGAACATTAACTTCCGTTGTTAATTCTCAGGGACATCATTCTCAAGGCCAACGTTGGTCCCTAAGAACCTGACGCGCAGGCCTTGAGGGTCACAAAGAGATGCTTGGCAAACTGACTGGAGAAACAGAAAACTCTAGAGAGGTTGTGGTTTCATTTCCAGAACTTTCTCCTATGTGTATAGCTTGGGAATGTTTTCCTTCCCTGTTTGCAGGAAGATTTGTTTTGCTAGAGGCTGGGTGTTGCTGGGTAGCCCAGGCTGACTTCCCACTCTCAATCCTCCTTCCTCATCTTCCAAATCATGGGATTGCAGGCATGTGCCACCTCGCCCAGCTGCTGACGGCTTTGACATAGGAAGCTCCTTTCCAAAATCTCCCTTCCCTATGTATTCCAAGCGCAGATAACTAGTGGAGTGACTTGTCATAGCGATATCTCGCCTCATCAGCTCCCAGACAGAGAAAGCCCGCTGGAAAGTCTCTAGGATGGAATACTGAGACAGGGGAGTCACCCTGGGTGCCCAGACACTCTGGCCATGCCTCTTTTCTCTTGTCATGCACAGGGACTGAATAAAACACCCTCCGACGACAGACTTGAAATCCAGACAGAGCAGAAAAGAAGATTTTGCTTTGTTTTATTTCCCTGTGTGAGATTCATGAGCTTTCTGGTGGCTAGGGGACTGTTTCCAAGACAACCTGAGCCAATGCGAGTCTTTGAAGGAAAACCAAGCAAAGGCTGATGGATGTTGAAGAGGAAAAAGAATCAGAGACCAAAAGAACTCAACAGTTTCTACTGTGGGAACTCAGCAGTTTCTACTGCATACACTTGAAATGCGGTTGAATTGGACACTTGAGGGATAACTCCTTGGAGTGAATTCAACTCCTGGATGTGTTTTGGGGACCAATGTCTAGTCGCTGTGGCAGGTCTCCACAGTTCTTCCCATTCCCATGACATTCTAGGTACTAAGACTTATCTTCCTAGGCCAGAAAGTATGAAGACAAGCTGTGAACAGGATGGATGACATCTCTCCATTTCCGACATTGCAGTACAGCGGGGTGACTGAGGGGGCTGGCCCGCCATGCGTTTCTTGACTCTTGTGAGGCAGAACTCACTTTTGAACAAGCAGATCATGTCAAGTCATGTGACTCTTTAGAGTCCTATTTTTTTGTGGCATTCCTTAGGACTCATGTTATGGCCTGACTGCCAAATCCAAGGCCTCTTGGCTCTCCCCGCCAAGATGAACAAAGGCATAGGAAGGGGTAGGACCATAGACTCGGGTTCCTGTTAGCTCCCAAACTTTCCCGTCTACACACCGCTCAGGTGGTCCCACTTCAATTAGTTAAGAGAGAAAACTTAGATGCGTACCTTTGAAGCTTCCCTGCAATGAGTCTGCCTTGAAGAACCTTCATGTCATTTGCCAGATTCACCTTCTCCAGCTGATGGCGGCTGGCCCTCAGCACCTGGGATGGAGAACAAAGGTGTTAGCCACGGCATTTCTGTCAGCAATGTCTCCCATCTCTCAGATGTCATGCTCTCACAGCCTCAAAAGGAGAATACCACGAGGAATAATCTTCTGACAAGCACACATTAATTCTGTGAAGCACACCGGGTAATTCAGCCCTTTTCGAGAAGCTTCCATTTTGCCTTTCCTTTAAGGGAATGCTTTCCCATTAATACCATTTCATATTATTCTTTGCTTGAATTTCATAGCTCCAATAAAGGAGAATTCTTTTTCATAAAGATTTCCAGTGGGTCTCACATTTAAAAGTTGAGGGACGTCTAATTTCAGGTTGCGGCATCTATTCTTAAGGGAAATGCGCAGAATCATAGAAGCCTTCCAAAATTATTATTTGATGAGTAGCAAAAGAGGTTCAGTTTGTTTCCATTCTGCATTTACAACAGGTGAAAATGTGTCCCAAGCAAATGCAGACACATAGCATAAGAAGCAGCACTCGTTTCAATGCGTTATTTCATGAAGCTTAGCATAACAAGTACACGGGGTGTGTGTGTGTGTAAATGTGTGTACAGTGTATAAGTTAGATGAGGAAATAGCAGGATAGAATAGGAAAATCACACACCATTTAACAATTCACTATTTCCTTTCCCTTTTAGTTCTTTCTCATGGAAACAACAGTGTTTAAGAGTGATCTTACGTAAAACTCCAAGCTTTCTTACCTCTCCTCGGGGGAGTGCAACTGTATGTTATCTACACAGAGGGACCCCAGAGGCCGTGGCTGCAGCTTGTTTGCCTCCACAGACCTGTAATCTCTTGTTTTGGACTGGCTTCGGAGTTCATGTTAAATGTGGGCAGTTCTAGGAGCCACCCTTGGGGCCCTAAGCATTGCATCTATGCTGAGGTTTCTGCGGTAGAGCCTCTGGTACTGGCATGTTTCTGTGCCACCTTCTTCTTGCTACCCCACCCTCAGCATCTCTCTTCACCTTCAGAGAGTGGCTGAACTCCTGATGCCACTCTCTGATCTGGTACGCCCGTGCATGAGGCCTTAGAGGACCCCTTCTGCTTCTCATCCTGAAACTTGGTAAGTTCTAGAACTTTCACATAGATGATTATATATACATGTATACATATCTATTCCTTGAGAGTTTCTGAAGGAGAAACATACAGACGAGAAGCTGGGTGCAGCATGGCTCAATGGAAGAGAGTGTGTGCGCAGCACGAGTAAGGCCCCAGGCTCAATCTCCAGCTTCCCTAACAAAAGCATCCTGCCTTTGCCTGTGATGCAGGATGCTCGGTCTGTGGTCAGACTGGCATAGTCTAGCATCAAGGTAACACTACATGTTTCTGGACACTGCTCTGGACATGCTGCTAAGGGCAGATGATGTACTTTCAGGTGACACCATTTGCTGGCTATGTGACCTTGAGTGTGTTACTTAGTCTCTACCTCAGTATACTCTTTTGAAAAACAGGCCTTTGAAGCATGGGTACTTTCTGGATCTAATAAGAGGGTTGTATTCTCTTGAAAAACGATGAGGCGTTTCTCCCACAAGATATTATTTCTTGGGCTAGTTTGAACAATTAATTCTAGGTTGCCAAGAGATTTTACTTTTCCACACTTGTTTCTACATACACCTTTGTCCACGGTTGAGCAAAAACAGATGCAAAGGTTTTTCTGAGCCGCATCAGCACAGACTTTGATTACGTATGCCGAAAATGATAGCTTAGCAATTTGTTACAGGGAGTTGCAAAGAGAATAAGATAGCCTGAGTCCATACCTGCTACACGCACACCCAGAGTCAAACTCGCGCCCCTACACTGTAGAAAGAACGGCACAGTTCTCAGTGACATCATCTACACCAGGAAATGTATTTCACAGATATTTTTCCAGGTATGCCAAATTCATAACTGTTACTGTAACTAGGCACAGCACTAAAAACACAACAGAAATTCATTAAACTATTTCTTGGTTCTGGAGAGGTGGTTTAAAGGTGAAGAAAACTGTCTGTCCTGTCAGGGAAGCGCTCAGTTTCAAGCAGTCACATTGTAGCTCATAACCTTCTGTAACTCCGATTCCAGGGGCTCTGATTCCCTCTTCTGACTTTTGTGGCCTCTAGCATGCATACAGTATAAATATATAGATGCAGGCAAAACATTCATAAACATAAATTAAAATAAATATTAAAATTAATTTAGAAACCTAATTAATTCCTGATAAAAAAATAAATTTATTTTGTAGAGTCATTAAATCAGCACCATCTGGCAAGTAGAATTAATATTATTTGTTATTGTTCATTTATGGTTGTTAACATTTAATTATAGTTACTTTAAATTTTAATGATATATATGCAGTGATTTGGTTCATCTTACCTATAGATTCTGTACCCTCATATTGAACCAACTAAGGATCAAAAATATTGCAAAAATAAATATCTTGTGTACATAATATAAATGGACTATCTTCATGGTCATTTATTTCCTAGGTATTAGGTATTATTAGATAGATTATATAGATAGATATAACAGCTACCTGCATAGCGTCTGCATTGGATTTGTGTTACAATCAGCCTAGTAATTTAAGATGTACAGAAACATATGTATATGTTACATATGAACCCTATGCGTACTCTTTTATATAAGGGACTTGCGGATTCAGACTTATATTCATAGTGTGTGTATGTGTCCCACAACCAAACACCAACAATAGACACCCAAGAAATAACTGTAGTGCTCCATGAGTAGAAACATCTACCTCCTCTTGCTAGTAATATATGCCGGTAGCATTTTCTTATTGTTTTGTTGTTTTTGAGTTTTGTATATTTTTCCATTCTCATTCATTCTTTCGTTTTCTGAAGATAGAATCACACTGTGCAGTCCTGGTTGTCCTACCAGGTTGAACTACCATAGTTCAGACCTTGAATTTGATCTAGTTCTCCTGCCTCTGCTTCCAGAGTGTTGAGATACAGGCATGAATCACCATGCAGAGTTTATCATGGTTTTGTTGACAGGTTTTGAGACAGGGTCTCATTCTGTCCTTCAGCATGGCCAGAACTCACTATTCAAACCAGGTTAGGCCTGAACTCTTATCAACCCTCCTTCCTTAGTTGCCTCAACACTGAGACTATAGCCATGAACCATCTGCACCCCATCTTTGATTTTATCATTTTTATCTGATAGCATAAAGCAAGGCTTTAAAGGTTCTAAACCCAGTTTAGGGTAATATGTGACTAAAGATCCCCTTAGTCCCACTTCCTCAGGCTGTTCAATTGATGTGACAGGACACCATGACCGAGACAATTCACTAAGGAACACCTTTATTAGGTTACAGTTCCAGAGTTAGAGTCCATGATGGCGGAGCAAAGGCGGAGCAGCAGCAACAGCTAAGAACCCACATCCTGTCCACAAGGAGGCAGAGAGAGATGCCGGGAAATGAGACTGTTTAAACATCAGCATGGTCACCAGTGACACACCTCTTCTACTAAAGCCACGCCTCCAAACAGTTCTATGAACTAAGCATTCAAACAGATGAGCCTATTGGGGCCATTTATTCAAATCACTAGGGCATCTTCTCCCAGTTTTCATGCCTGCTCTTTTTGGCCTAGAAATGTCTATTCTTCTCTGCTCCCCACGTTAGCGCCGTAAGTACCCTCTCGCATCAGCACAGGTCCCATTTTTGATAACCCCCTCTGTTCACTCATTGCTCTCAGCAGTTTAACCTGAGATGCAAAACAGCACTCCCTGTGCCATCTGTTATTGTCGCTGGGGCCTCTGATGGTCCTGTCTCTCCAGTCAGGTTTGAAGATCATTCCTGGAGGGCTATGGCATAGGCTTCATCTTCATCTGACCCTCTTGCCGCAATGTAACGCTGGTTGGTAACTGCCAGGCAGTAAGGGTACGAATTGCATATTGATCTTTGGCTTGTCTTAGGGTTTGTTCAGATTTAGCTTAAAAATTATCTAATTTTAGTGGTATTAAAGACTATAAAATTAGTGGCTGGAGAGATGGCTCAGCAGTTAAGAGCACTGGCTACTTTTGCAGAAGATCTGGATTCAATTCTCAGCACCCACATGGTAGCTCAAAACTGCCCATAACTATAGTTCCAGGGGATCCAGTGTTATTTCTTGGCCATACATGCAGGCAAAACCCTCACCTACAGAAGATACAAACAAACCCATCTTTGAAAAAGAGGTAAAGCTAAGAATTAATTCTTTGTCCACAGTGAAACTAGACCAGGAAGTAGATAGTCTTACTCCAAGTCATTTGTCCCTTTCTCTTTGCCAAACAATGAGTTTGGTACAAAACTCAGGAGTGTTGTGTGAGGTGTGTGAGAGCGTGTGTGTGTGTGTGTTCAGGGTCTGTTTTTCTGTCCCTAGAATGAAGAGATGAGGTGAGACTGGAAGACCTCTGCCATCTCGGTCCAGAGTCTGATGAAGTTGCCCCCCACTGACCAGTGCTGGACTCTTGCCTATTGGTAATCTGCAGTGAAGTAGAGCTGGGTTTCCTAGCTGCACCTGCCAAGTTTGGATCAACTTTTTGGGCCACCAAGTTTCTGTGTTTGGTGCTTACCAGTCCCTGCTAGAGAACTAGGGTGAAGGAAGTCCGCTCTTTTCTTGCCCCATGTCTCAGATGTTCAGAAAAAGAGCTGCATTTCTTGGCTTTCCAACTTCACCAACTCGTTAGATTTTGCTGCAGAGGAATTGTCATGAAAACTCCACGCCTTGGTGGAAAGCATTAGCACTGTTCATTGTTAGTGTAATGTTGTGATGGTGACAGATTGTTTGTATGGGACCTGGAGAGATGGCTCAGCGGTTAAGATAACCGGCTGCTCTTCCAGAGGTCCTGAGTTCAATTTCCAGCAACCACATGGTGGCTCACAACCGTCTATAATGGGATCTGATGCCACTTCTGGCCTGCGGGTATAAATGCAAAGCACTTATCCGTAAAATATAACTTTAAAAAAGAAGAAGAAAAAACACACATAGGGTTAAGAATTCATTCTTACGCAGACAGATTTCCTTGACTTATACCCCTGTAGTGCTTGCTGTTGAAACACATTCTGCCTTGGCTCCTTTGGCCCTGGAAAAATAGTTCTAAACTGCTTCCCCTAAAGGAGGACCAAAATGTCCAAACTGTCCTCAATAGAAAATTGCACCAAGTCACATGAATCTTGGCATGGTGAATGGTGCATGCGTGTGAGATTGTTAGTTCACATGCAAAGATATGAGACCAGAAAACGAGACGTTCCGAAGCCAGAAGTGAGAGCCAGGGAGCTTCCAGCTTTCCATAGAGCCTAGAAGTAAGCAAAGACCAGGATCCTTAGCACTCAGGCATCTGGGACCATCTACTCCACAGATGCTGTGGAGACAAGCAGCCCGGATGAAAGAAGCCCTTGTCAGCAAACCCCGAGAAATCATGGAGGTGCTGCAATAGCTTAGGAAGGCCCGGCTGCCCGGCCTGCTTAGCCTCCATGGAACGGTCGGCACCACACGTGGTCGGCACCACACGTGGTCGGCACCACACGTGGTCGGCACCACACGTGGTCGGCACCACACGTGGTCGGCACCACACGTGGTCGGCACCACACACGGAACTGAATTTTCTTCCCACTGTTTTTGTGCTTTTGGCAATCGCCAACGGTCTTTCTCCCTCTTCCCTGCTTCTTCATCCCCCCCACCCCCGCCCACTCTTTTCTTCATTGTAGGAAGAGAAGAGGTAACACAGGGCTTTAATCCACAGCCCAGTATCACTTGGAATTTACTATGCAGCTCAGAATGGCTGTGAGCTCGTAGAAATTCTCCTGCCTTAACCTTCCAAGTGCTGAAATAAAAGCCGTAAACCAACACGCCCAGCTTCCGTCTCTCTTGCTGTTCTCCATCCCTTCTTCCCACTTTTCTTTACTTCAGGGGCACGTGGCCAGTTTTCGTTCTGTAACCCAGGCTGGCCTGGAACTCACTAGTTAAACTCATGGCAATCATCCTGCCTTTCTTTTTCCCTGCTTTCCTTCTTCCTATTCCCTCCCTGATGCGGACCCCCCCCCACTTCTCCTTTCTTCATATTTTTGAGATAAGAACTCACTGTATAGACCAGGCTATTATGGTCTGATAATTCTACTTAGCCCAGGCTGGCTTGGAGCCCACAGTCCTCCTACTTCAGCCTTCCAAGTACTGGAATCACAGGTGTGTATCATGTCTGCCTCATGCTTGTTCATTACTTTTATATTTTAAATTAGATTTTTATCTTCTCTCTGTGTGTATGCGTGTGCACACATGCTCACACGTACATGCATATAATACCTCTGTATAGAGGCCAAAAAGTTAGCTTCCCACACACTAGACAAATACTCTTCCATAGCCTCATGCCCACCCCTAGAGTCTTCTCCCCCACCACACAATGCAAAAATAGGAATTTTTTTTAAATCACATCAAAAACCAGACAGGCTTGAAATGTAACTTCATGGTAGAGTACTTATAAGTATCCATAAAGTTTGTGTTAAATCCCAGTTCCTCACTCCACCAAAACAGTCAAAGATAATTTCCCAGCTTTAGTAATTGGAGGCTGGGGTGGGAGTGAACCACCAGAAGGCTGTGGAGGTGCAATGAGGATCAAATACAATCTAGAAAATGATTTTTAAAATTTAATGTTAGAGGCAGAAATCACTTCTTAAATCTGTGCTTAAATACAGCTCACCTACTGAGAGGAGATATTATATAACTCCCCAAGCTGAGCCAGTGTCTGGGGCTAAGTCCCTTTCATAATCAATGGCATTTACTCTGAGTTGTTCAGGTGGGGTAAGAGCTCAGAAATCCAGGAAATCGGAGATGCTTTGCCGTAGAAGATTAAATGCTGAGCTTAGGTACGCTGAAAGGCTTTGAGAAACCCGAGGCTATCAAGTAATCAGACCCCGGGATTGAAAAAGTCGCTGCTTCCTGTCTGTTAAGCAGGTTTTTCTGTTTGCTTAAAATGTTCAAATTTATTCCCAATTGTCAGAGCTGGAAAGACGGCTTAGTGGGTCAAGCCCACATTGCTCTTATAGCGGACCCGAGTTCTGTTTCCAGCCACTCTGTGCTTCTACTCCAGGGGGTCCAAGAACTCTGGCCTCATGCACACATCCCCATGTGCACAAACATGCATAATTATTCTTAAAATAATAAGGCCAAGTCTTTAAAGAAATAAATTAAAGGACTGGAGAGATGGCTCAGTGGTTAAGAGCACTGGCTGCTCTTCCAGAGGACCTGGGGTTCAACGCCCAGCATCTGTCTGTAACTCCAGTTCCAGAGGACTTGACATCCATGGCAAAATACCAATGCACATAAAATAAAAATAAATAGAAGGGGAAGTGAGTTATAAAAGTCACCATTTCCTCCTCTGTATTCCTACACCATACTGGAAAATGGCAGGAACTAAGGTTGCAGACTTCTTCTAAGCCAGGCAAGCAAACATAAGCTTTGTTCTGGTCTTGGGGTGGGGCCCCTACCTAAGTGAAGTGAATCCTGCTTTAGGAAAAGCCTTCTTTACGATGGGCAAAGAAGACTTCTTTTGGAGTGTATGGGACCCCAGGAAGCTTCTCACTCAGCTCCCTGATGATGGCTCGGTGAACATAAACATTTGTCTCTGGATGGGCCTGCTAAGATTATGGCCTTCCTCTTGTGAACTTAATGAGAACACAACCCACCCGGCAGAGAGCGGGCACCAGGAGGAAAGCATCAGCTCCAGTGAGCCCGGATACAGACATTTCTTGGGAACAATAAGACATAGGAGGGCTTTGCCTTCACATTTCCACTCAAAATTACACGGAGAGGAAAATCTGTCCATTTTATACTCTTAAAAATCTGTTCTTGAGATGTGGCAGGGAGACAACTCTATCAACAAAGTGCTTTTCATGCAAGTGTGAGAACCTGGGATGAATCCCCAGATTCCACAGTAGAAAGTCAACCCAGTGATGGTGTGAACCTGTAATTCCGGTGCTGAGAGGATCCCTGGGAGCTGACTGGTGAGTTCCAGGTCCCACTGAGAAACCTTGCTTCAAAACTGGACCAGACCAAACCAAACCAAACCACACCACACCACACCAAAACAAACCAAGGTAGATGCACTGCCTGAGGAGGAAGAACAACCAAGGCTGTCCTCTGGCTTACACACACACACACACACACACACACACACACACACACCTCTTTGTTTTTATTCAATGATACAATCCTTTATTAACAACACTGCCAATGATACCTTAGTGAACTCTATTTCTTCTTTGCTTGCTCCTTTCTTCCTTCTCTTGTGTCCCCCTATAGCTAGCTACTCAGTTGTTTAATCTGAAACTATTCTAGAAGTTTCCCGACCTTTCCTCCCATCCATCCAGGCCCAAGTCAGGAGTGTTCTACCTTCTACATACACCTGGACTCGTAGGTTGTTGTCCATCTTCCCAGCAAAGGCCTCAGCGTTTCTCATCTGAGCACAGTGCTCTCTCCACTGTCCTGCTGGTTTGTAAAGTTTTTCCCACTGGCCTTTGAAGAATTCATACTGTATAAGGACACTGGGAGACCCATATGAAATCTTTCTAGGGCTTGGAATATCTCTCTGGGATCGAGACCTTGTCTAGCGTTTAGAAAGTCCTAGACTTCATCCCCTGTACTGTAAAGACAAATAATCAAGACTATTTCCAAGATATGAATCACATCTGCTTTCCATTCCTCAATTCTACACAAATTTGTTTGTCTCTCCTTTGGGTGAAAATCAGATCCCAAAATGGTGAACACATTGGAGTAGGAGCTCTGGGCTACAGATGCTTCCATCACTGACCTGGGTCTGCAGCAAACGCAGCCGCCCAAAGAAGTGGCATTGTCCACAGAATCAATGTCTTAGTGATGTAATGAATTAACACTGGTCCTCTTGATAGAAATAGAAACAACTGTGGATCAGAAGCTTGTCTGCGGTCTGTGGCTCCATGTTTCCTTAGAATTAATAGGACGCATCATTGTACTGAAGCAATTCTCTTGGGTTCAGTATTCCCAATATTCAATATTGGGTTCAGTTCCTTTTCAGAGACTTCCCAGCACCTTGCATTGTGTCAGCAGTGCTCCTCCCTTCTGGAAGGTTCTTCCCCACCAGCTGCTTGTTCTTCAAAATTCAGCTCATCACCACTACCCTCTGAAAAGTCCCAGACTTCCTGAGGCAGAAATCCACTTTCAGCCTCTCAATTCTGAACACACTTCTTTTGCAGGTATGAATATTAACTGAGATACAATTATCTGTTTTCTTCACCTCTTCCTCAGACCAACAACTCTTCCAAGACAAGAGATTTTACCCACCTGTGCATTGCTACTGCCTGCCACCCATTCATAGTAGATGCTCAAGAGGGAGGGAAAAGACAAAAACTGGGAGATGACTCAGTAGCTAGGAAGGACCACGTACTGCTCTTCTAAAGAACCCGAAGGATCCAAGATCAAATCCCAGCATCCACATCAGGTGGCTCATAATCACTTGTAACTCTAGCTACAGGAGATCCAGTGGCCTCCTCTGGCCTCCATGGGCACCCATGAATCCATGGCAGGCACACATATAAATAAAAATAAATCTTTTTTTTTTATTTTTCAAGACAAGGTTTCTCTATGTAACACTTCTAGCTATATCCTTAAACTTTGTGAACCAAGTTGACCTTGAATTCACAGAGATCTGCCTGCTTCTGTCTCCCAAGTGCCTGGTTTAAGGGCATGTGCCACCACTGCCCTGCTAATAACAACAAATATTTAAAAAAGGAGGAAAACAAGAATAAATGGGAAAGCTCCAATGATGCATAATTAATAAAAATTCAGGGTCAGAAATTGGGCTTCAACCTGAAAATCCTAAAAGCAGAAGAGTCAGCCACTGGCTCTTACTTCAACCTTTGCCTGAAACTGGCGATCTTGCCTCCTGGAATCTCAGACTGAGACTGTGTGTGGAGAGCTGTCTCCTCCCACTTTATAATCCTCTCCAGGGCTGGAATGAAAGCTGTGCCCCACCCAGTTTCTGTGGCAACTAGTATGGCTACTGGGATTAAAGGTGCGCATTACCATAATCTGGTCTGTTAGGCTGACCAGTGGGACTGTTTCAGTCTCCGATCTTCAGGCAGTCTTTATTTATATGCCTGTCTAAAGTAACAGCAGTTCAGTAGATTAATCACAGCATTCAAAGCTAGGCATTTTGTATATTTCTTAGTTTTCTTCCCCAAGACAGTACCGAGTAATAATACCTTTCCATTTCCCATGATACAATCATGGTTCTACAAATGCAAATTGTACAACTCCCTCCAACAGTTCTTTATTCCTTGACTTGTTCAGTTAACAATAATAGTTCTACCTAGTCTATCTTCCTTCTACTGTTCCGCAGGGTTGTAGAGAGGTGACGTCTAAAAGCCACAAACATCACCCCCGAGCTGAATATTTTATAAATGCAGCATTTTTTTTAATGGAAACCAAGTTTAATAATCTGGCTCTGGACTTTGTCAGTGCTTAAGAAGCTCTTGTCCGTGTTCCTTTAATATTAAAACCCTTTGGTCCCCGCCGTGAAAAAAAATAAAATAAACCTGAAGACAGCTCTGAAGTCACAGTGTTACAGTTTGTAGAGTGGCCAAAGCCAGTTTCAAGCCTCCTGTGAAAGTTGCCATTTATTTTCTAGTGTGAAAAGAAACGTCCAACAATTATATTTACCTGAAATTATGAGTAGTCAAGAGAAAGAAACAGTCAGAATGTCTGCACTGCCTAACAAGGCAAGTGACTAATCAGGCTTCTTCCTGTGAGGGCTGGACACCCGCATGCAAGCAGCCAGACTAGGCTAGACCGGAATGCCTCAAGACTGGTCACTCTAAATACTCCTTCTGGATGTTATTTTGTCAAATGAATTATCAGCTGAAATCTCTTTTTCCCTTTCATTATCCGTAGGAGAGAGCAAACTGGGAGGGTGGAGGACTTTGGCCAGAGACATGTTTTCAATCATCTAGGCGTCCCAAGTAGGGGGAAGATCACAAAAACACTGAACTGCACCAGAGGCCGGAAGGGACGGCTGTTTTCTCCCTGAGGAAAAGTAGATCACCGTACTTACAAAAGTTGCCTTGAAAGTTTTCTCTCGAGAAAAGGCACTGGGAGCAGGGAGGAGGCAGAGGAGCAAAGATTAGGTGGCTGCGGGACTTCCTTCCTTCCCCAGAATGGGAGACTCATTGTTCCTTATCGCCCTGACCTCTGAGGGGCTCCAGGAGCCAGGGAGGCCTGGCCTCTGATCCCCACTGCCCTCCCTCCTGGCCTCTGCGCCTCGGATTTCCAACTCGCAGATAAAGCTGTCCGGCCTGACACCAGCTCCGAGCCTCATTAGTGACTGTCTGCGAAGTGCTTGCAAGATGCAGTTATATAAGGCCCGCGTATTATTATCATCACACACCCCCATAGACCCAGCTCTGCCAGACAAACAAAAGGCAGTTCCAAGAAGAGGAGGAGCAGAGGCAGAAGTTCCACTGGGGGTGAATTTCGGGACACTGCTGAACTGACTGGAAAGGAAAAAAAAAAAAAGGCAACCCAATACGAGTATGCAAACCTCGGCAAACAAACCGTGCTGCAGCTGGCCGGCTGGGAGGGGACGGGGCGGGAAGGGAGTCAGGGTTTCCAGGCATGCGGTTCTGGCGCCTGGAGCACCCCGTACAGTAGCTGCCTGTGGCAGGATGGAATGGATGAGGAAGATGTGGGCTTTGGAAAGCCGGACTGATCGTTCTTAGACCCGGGCTTGGTGCCCTGGTCTCTTGATTTCTGGTTTCTTTCTCCTAATGGTGGTTTGCAGGGAATCTCGCCTGCACCGTGGAGTCCTCCGTTTGAAACCTGTCTGGGTCTCTGTCCTCTCACCCAGCCAGGGACATCTGAGAAAGTTCCCTGCCACGGACCCCATCTCTGCTTGTTACTGTATCTTCTTTAGATTGCTATTATCCGGCCCGTGGCACACCTCCTGGTGTGAAGACTCCTACCCTGGCATTTAAAGTTTACCGTTTTTGTCTGGGCGCTAATTTCTCACTTCTGGTAGCACCCTCCAGTATCAGCACCCGGCAGCACACCCTCAAAAGGTGGATTTATCAGTCCTTGCATTTCCGACCTCACTCACACCGCATCTCCCCTTCTCAGTTCAAATCTCTGATCCCCTGCGAAAGGTAATTTCTGTTTTGCTGTCGACACTGCTTTTTGTTACCATTGTTCGCCAGCTTTCCCAAAGCTACCTTTTCATAGGCTTGGGAACCCGTGTTGTTTGTGCTGGTGGCCTGAGTCAAAGCCTCAAGAATAACAGTAGCATAGTAAGGTCATTGCATTTGCTTGAGATCAGGTCTTGTTATATAGCCATGGCTGTCCTGGGACTCACAGAGATCCACCTTCCTTTGCCTCCACTTTCCCAGAGCTAGGGTAAACATCATTGCATTATCTTACGACTGATTAAATCTCACCTGTGACTTCTGAGTTATGCAGCAACCTCCCTGTGAATGAATTCAGATGTTGGTTGCTGGGGATGTCGAATAGATTCATGAGGGTTGGTGGTACACCTCACTTCTTTGAATGATTGAATGTGTTCACGTTTAAAGGGGAGAGGCTGAGACTTGGCTCAGTGCTAGGAAGAATCCTTGCCTATCACGCTTGAGACCCTGGGTTCCATCCTTGCACTGGCCAAAACAAAGGCACAGTTTTTTTTTTAAATCAAACATTAAGGGGAATACCTTAATTTGAGCTGTCTTTTATAAGTCTGCAGAGAAGCAGGGCAGCTAGCATCCGTGACGCCTTTGCTACCCACAGAAGGTGAGCTGTAAAATACAGTTTAGGGGCCAGTGAGATGACAGATGGGAAAAGCACTTGCTGCTAAACCTTGCAGCCCTGAGTTCGATCCCTGGAACCCATTGTGAAAGGAGAGAAATTCCAACAAGCTGCCTCTGACCTCTGCAAATCCCGCCCCCTGACGTACATAAATAAATCAGTGCAATTAAAAGGAAATGAAATACAGCTTATTTCATACAATCTTCTGAAATTGGGGATTTTCAGCACTAACACACTTGGGGATGCACTTTATGGGAACTATGTGAGCCCTTAGAAATAAGCCACAGCTCTCTGGTTTATGACCTAGGGTGAATACAACCTTCCTGAGGCTTCTAATTAACATATTCTCGGTGACATTTCCTCTATTATTCTTTGACCGAAGCAAGATGCTTTAAGTTCTGCGCCTGGTGGCTGGAACCTCCGTCCTGTTATTTAGGAGACTCAGCAGTTTCTACACAACACACGCTCCCCAGGGCATACAGAATGTTCAGTGGATCAGAAGAATTTCCCCGCCTCCTTGAATATGGAACAGTCAAAACCAATTCGGGTTCTAAAGAATTTCAGCGTCAACTGGAGTCTTTGGGGTTCAGGGCTAGATGTGCCCACGCATTCTTGTTTTGTATTTTAGAGAGATCGGGGACCCAGGACCACACTGGTGCTAACTCAGTCTCAACTCTAATAAGCTTGCTTGCAAAAAAAAAAAACAAAACAAAAAAAAAACTTCTTTTATTATTTGATTATTTGGTATGCTTGGTTTTTTTTTTTTTTTTTACATGTATGCAGCATTCTTGGGAGGAAGAAGGGGGCTTTGGATCCCAAGAATTAGAGTTACTGATAGTTGTGAGCGAACTATGTGGGTGCTGGGATTAGGATTTGGGTTCTGTGAAATGGGCTCTTAACCCCTGAGCTATCATCCTGCTTCCTAGTGAGCATTCTTGACCTAGCAATATCCCGACATACAATCGTTTTAATCTTTACGTTACCAATGGGAAAAACCAGGTCTGACTGTAGGAGTCCATTTTCCGCCCGTATCACACAGTCCCTGAGAGAAGCAACTTTTCAAGAGGCAAGGTTCATTGTGAACCAGGGTTTCAGAGATTCCCATCCATGCTGGGTTGGTTCTGTTGTCTGCAGGAAGCCTGTGATTGGGCTAGAACATCATGACATGGCGGTGCAAAGCATCCTGCCTAAAGACACTAAAAAGCCAAAAGAGCAAAGGAGGAAGTCGCTAGGAACCAAGGACCAACTTCAAGAGCGTGACCCCAGTGACCTGATGCCCTTCACTAGGCCCTGTTCTTGAAAGTTCCAGCACCTCCCGAAGATCACAGGCCAGCCATCAAGCCTTCAGCCCTGAAGCCTCTGTTGCAGATCCAGGCCACAACATTAACTACACAGCTAAGGCAGTACCTAAGCCGGGATTTGAACCCCAATCAGTATGACTCCACAGACTACATTTCTTCCATATCTGTAAGGAACCTTACGTAAAAAGAATGACATCTTCTCGGTATAAAACTGGCTTTCCAGGAGCCTGAGCCTTTCAGCCCATGTGTGTTCAGATGCTTTACCATGTGTGGCATGACGGATGTAAAACCAGGCTAGCTCCTGTCAGTGACACTAAGTCCTACTTGGTCCAGTCTTCAACCCAACTCAGCTCACTTCCAGCCCAGGAAATTTGTCAGAGGAGCTAATCCCGTCCTCCCTTGCATGTCCTCTCCAACTAGACACAGACAGCCCATCCTGGCTACAACAGAGCCAGCCTCCCCCAGTCCTGGGGTTCATTGTGTTCCCAGTCCCAGAGTGTACTCTGCTTACAGCCTTGGGTCTGTCTCTGGTTGGTGACTAACACCTACTGTGGATTCTCTCTGTGCAGTGTCGGATACTGTGAACTCCAATGTCCCCAGAGCTCTAGGGCAGGACTCCCTTCTTCCCCGCCCTGGTGAAGAGAGCAAAACAATGACCAGACATTAATACTAATACCAAAAGGAATTTATTACACAGACCCTTTGCCAAACAGATCATTTTTGGACTTTCGTTAAGCATGTGTTATTCGCAAACAAATGAATTTTAGCTCAAATAAAGCCAACCAGACCTGATCTTTATTAATTTAAACACCCCTGAGCTTTGCCATCTACTGCTTCTAATTTTTATTTTGCTCACCTAGGTCTTGGAGGTCAGTTGCATGTTCTCTTTCGTGAGAGTTTGACTACAGTCCTGCCCGGAGGCCAAGGATAAAAAGATGACCCTCCCATGTCTGTCATTTAAATCCACTAACTGCATTCTTTCAGGAAAATGCAGCAGAAAGAATTTTTCTCATCTCCGTAGATGGAAGATTGTAATAAACAGTTTTTGCCCATCTGAGACATCCTATCATTAATATATTTCCAAATTCTCAGCCCTTAGAAACAAAGCTCCCTATGTAATTTCTTTCCTGTTCATGCAATTTACAATAGAAAGGTCATGTTTGCACTAGACTTTGGTGGGAAATTAATCTTCTTCTCTCCTTGTATTTCTGTGGAATCCAAGCACTTCATTATTTAGTCATTTCCAAATATGCAATGCTTGTCATTCTTCGACAACGACCTAATCTTCCCTTTGTGGGTGGAGAAGGAAGCCGTTGCCAGGGCACAGATCACTCTGATGGTCATGAGGGGCCCTGCAGAGCTTTCCTCCATGTCTCAGCCAACCCACCAGGCAAGCTGTAAATGGTTCCACCCGTGGCATGTGCCATACAGTCTCCTCCCATCATGGGAAGGTGTTCATACAAAGACCGTCTGCATCCGTGCAGGGGTGCTCAGGGCGCAGTGGCAATCGGGCTGCAAACGTGGGCTAGACCAGCCTAAGCAGTGAGTTCTTTTTTTTTTTTCGTTTTGCTTTGAATTTTAACTTAATTCATTTGAAAATGTTTGCCATTCTGTTTCGTTCATATTTATGCCCTGTCAAGATTCTTCACCCTGCCCTCTACCCCCAACGGTACCTGTCTTCTTGCCAAACAGTGCCCTTTCTGCTTTCAAATCTCTCGTGTCTCCGTTAGCTCTAGGCCCCTCCAGTGAGAGAGAACAGTAGTAGCAATGTATGTCTTTTCCCCCTCCCAGTTTACATAGTTGAAGGCCAGCCTGGGCTACGTGGCCAGTCTCCGTCTCAAAAAACCCCAGAAACAAAGTTCACTTCGAGTCTGTCGTACAAAATAAACATCTTCAGACCACCCAACTGACTTCAACAATGGAGGCTCTGCCTCCTCCAGCCCTCTCTTCTTTCAGACGGTGTGTCCTGTATATGAACAAGGGGATTCATTTCAACCACATCCGTCATTCCTCAAACTTTTATTTTAGGGGTAGAAACTAGCGCTCTTTAAACTTCATGACATTTTATCAACGTCCATACAGCGTGAGCTTTTATGCAATTCTAGAGGCAGCCGAAACCCTGCCCACCCCTCACTTCAAAGGATTCCGCTCTTGACCAATTCTGAAGGGTAAATTGATTTTCTCATCATTTGCTGCCTTTGACAATAGGAAGGCTGACGCGGCAACATTGCTAAAACGACAGTTCCCTTCCACCCAAGGGGAAAGAATGCATGTTAATATTCTTAATGACTGGCATCTTTATGAGAAATGTGAAATCATTTACCCTCAGCAATAACCTGCCTAGGATTAAAAAGTACTTGGGGCTTAGAACGGAAGTAATCTGTCAGGTGAAATTATTTAGACTGATGTGAATTAACCGAATCAATTGGCTTCCGGTAGCTTCCTAAGGACCTAAGGACATGTAGATTCAAGTTTTTTAAAAGTCAGCAAGAGCTGTTGAAGAATCTGGAAAAGAACTGCCGTTCTATAGGAGGAAAACATAACACATTTATTGGACAAATTCCTTTTGCGAAAAGATAACACATTTACTTGACAAATTCTTTCTCATCTACTAGAAACGAGAAGTGATTTCGGAGGCCACGGATAGCAAAGGGACCGGTGGAATAGCAGGCAGATGGCTTGCCTGCTCAGAACAATAGTGGGATCTCACAAAACCATCTTCTTGTGAGGCCCTGATTCTAAACAATGGTAGTGTTTTCCTTTGGGCACTGGTCTAGTCCTCTCAAGGCTGGCGTGGGCATGAGCCTGAGGGACAAGCGTGGCTCTCTAGGTTTTTGTCCTGCAGGAGCGCCTTCTCCTACTCCTAATGGCCTCAGCACTGTGCACCAACTACCAAGTGTTTATCAGAATCTCACTCCTCTCTCTTGCCAGCTTCACAGCAAGCTCCTTCTCCTCTTTACTCAGAAATCCCAGTAAATTATAGGAAGAAGTGCGGTAGTCGCATGGGAAGTTTAATTGGTCTGGGCAAAAGGTATAAATTGTTGGAAAATGTAAACTGTATCCATGTGACTGATGCCTAAAATTTACTGTTTTAAAGAGGAGAAGAGTAGAGTCTGAGCGTCCTGAAGGCGCTGGTGCAATAGCACTTTTAGGGAACAGAAAGGCGTCCTGAGAGGGGTTCCTTCAGCGGTCTGGGTTTACATGTTTAAACATAAAAACAAAAAGGCATGGGTTGGTGGTATAGCTCTGTGACAGGGCACTGACCCAGCAGGAGCCAAGCCCTGTCTGCTACCCAGTATCCCACCCCACCACAGCTGTGTTATAAATAAAAGGAAGCGGTAAGAACCTCGTTAAAAAGATGGAGTTAGACAATTATCTACGTGTTACTGTGACTTTAGACCAGGGAACCATCAAGGGACCAAGTGCTTTGATGGTCTAAGAAATGAAAAGTTTTGTGTGTGTTTATATATGTGTGTGTGTGTGCGCACGTGTGCACAGGTGCACATGTATGTGTGTGTGCATGCATGGAGATACCAGAGGTCAGCTTTCTCTGACACACTTCAGATCCCTTCCACTTTGACTGGAAGAGATAAGCATCTCTTACTGACCCGGCCAGTCATCCTGGCATCTAACTTCCAGACCCACCTGTCGCTGCCTCTCCAGCCCTAGGATTAAAAACACACCTACATTTATATGGGTTCTGGGACTGGGGGTCAAGACCTCAAGTCCTTTCTTGACTGAACTATCTTCTGAGCTCCCAATTCAACATTCTGGTGTTAGAATTTTAGAAATGGTGCATTGGGGGAGGGTTGACCAACACAGACGGGAGAAGACGTTTCATATAAAATGAGTTAGGCTTGTCACCTGGTCTTTGTGCAAGCAAACAGAGGCACAGATTGCAAATGCAGTGCCATGTGCACCAATGAGCAGGTATTTGAAGGAGTGGCAAGAAGAGACTAGATGGAGGCTGAAGAGGAGGCAGGAGGACTGGACCCTGATGCCAGCCCATTGCTGTGGCTGCCAGACTGAGAGATACTGATCAGGATGTGTTGAGATGCAGTGAGAAAAAAGCCTCAGTATGCAGAACCTGCAGGATCACCTTGTCTGGAGCTGAATGCTGGGGCTAAGGCTTGAGCCTGGGATAAGGATGACAGGCAGGCCGGCAAAGATGTGACGAGGAGCAGACTTCTGCAAGCAGTCCTTTAAGGCTTTACGTCAGGCCGAGCCGAGGGACCTGAGTGAGGTTGTCTGACTCCAATGAATGCAAATTTTACCCACAGTTCCCTCACATTGCAGTGAAGTCCGGTTGTGCACTAAGGTGTCTGTGTGCTGTCCAGGACACTTTGCAGAACTAAGTGGGGACTGTGACATTCAGAAGGCAGAGGCAGGCAGATCTCTGTGATTTCAAGATAGCTTGGTCTACACAGCAAGTTCCTGACCAGCCTGAGCTGTATAGTGAGACCCTGTTTTTCTTCATTTTGTTTTGTTTTTTAAAGGAAGGAGGGGGGAAAGGTTGGAGTGGGATGGAAGAGATGTTTGTCACCCTCTGTTTTTAACATACATCTTGCCTCTGACTAGTCCCTTCCTGAGTCACATGGATGGCCACAAGGAGCACCCGGGAACGTGCCTGTGTCTCCTAGAGATGGCTGTGCCCCTGGATTCTTTTCGAACTGGTTAGAGCGAAAAGAAGGAAGAAATCATGAGCTCTAACCAGAGGCATGTGGAGCTTTTTGTCCCCTTTCCTTTTGTCACACAGACAAGCAGGCACTAAACAGTCTAAACAAAGTAGTTAGTCAAAGGCCACACCTGTCAGATTATCACGAGGGCAGTTCGGCCTCCCAAAGGCTGATTTAATCGTTTAACAGTGAAATTCGTTCTCTCTTTCTTTCTTTTCCTGGCTTTAAAACTTCGCTTTGCAGTAAAGCTGAGGGTTGGTGCCTTGAGCCAACTTAATTTCTAGGTCTTGTGTTTAAGTATTTAGACCATAATGTCTTAAAAGCTTTTTAATAGAGAACTCTAAACATCGCCCATTGGTTAAACAAGCAATTACTGAACGTTTGGAGTGTGCCAGGGACTGCTGTGGATTGAGATAAGATTTTTCAATCTGCCTTTTAAAACAAATATATGTCCTTATGCACCATGTTCTTAAAAAAGAATTTTGGAGGGTTAAAAAAAATTAACAAATACAAGGAAAAGAAATTGGTTAAACTCTCAACCAGGTTTAAGAGGAAAAGGAAGACGTGAGAATGACATTTGGGCAAAGCTCTTGCTCAGGGTTGAGTGAATCCTGGGTTCAATCCTCAGCACAGCAAAAATAAGCTCACACACATGCGCGCACACACACTATTCAGTGAGCTGGCTCGGTGGGTAAAGGCACTTGTTGCTAAACCTGATAACCTGGGTTCAGTGCCTGGGACCCACGTGAAGGAGAAACCCAACTCCTGCAAGTTGTCCTCTGACTTCATACACCTGCATGAACAAATAAATAAACATAATAGCAATTTTAATAAATAAATGCACAAAGGGAACGGTAGGAATATTCAGGCAATGGTAGGGATGTAGTATCTAGTGTCTTGGGATCACTCCTTCTTTGGTGTTTCTAAGTCTACAGCATTGCTGGAGGGGTTCAAACTCCAGAATTCAGCCCCTTATACAGAAGATGAGGAGAAACAAAAGGGAGAAGGTGAGAGAGAGAGAAAATGTATCCCTTCTCCCAAATGCACTGGAAGTCATCTCTACGCATCATAATACTATATCGCTCAATATTAATATTTCAGTGTGGTTTACCTAAGAATACAAAATATTATATAATGTATTAGTTTGTCTTTCATAAATCTCAACTTAGTATATATAAAATGTAGACATTGTTCTTGGTTGTTTGTTTTCTAAGTGAATGTTTTCTTTGTATTAACAAAAGCAGCATAATTTTAGACTTTTCAGATATGGGTATTTGGTGAAAGGCATAGGGAATTGAACCAGGACCTTGCACACACTTGGCAGATGTATCATGGACTTATATATGGCCCCAACCCTTCAGAAGGCCTGGGATACTAGCAGAATATACTGGATGATTGCATGTAGCTCAGTAGTAGAATATCTGCTTAAAGAATGCACACGGCTGCAGGGTCAATTCTCAATACCAAATTTCCCCATCATAGCTAAATAAAAATAAAAATCTCCTAGAGAGAGTTCTGATTATAGATGTCAGGAAATAGGTCGTTATCTAAACCTTGCCAAGTTCTGGCTATAGGCAAGAAACCTACATAGCCTACTCCTTATAGTTCTTAATCCATAAAATGTATGCTGTGAGACTCATTCCATCTAGACTTCATCTAAGCCATCATGAAGATCAAATTTTAAAAGGGCCCACAGAGATGATTTGCCATGGTGGTGTGCTGTGTAAAAACGGTAACTTTTGATACACAATGGTGTATCTGTAGTTTCAGATCATCCAGAGGTACAGGCGGGATTGTTCAA
The DNA here is from genome assembly GCA_025134845.1 of Neodon shergylaensis. Taxonomy (NCBI): domain Eukaryota; kingdom Metazoa; phylum Chordata; class Mammalia; order Rodentia; family Cricetidae; genus Neodon; species Neodon shergylaensis. Next base: position 3,447,988 of record JABTXL010000001.1, read on the forward strand.
GTCTGAGTCAAGGCTTATCCTAGGTAACATAATGAGATTCACATCTCAAAAAAAAAAAATCAAAAATTAAATGATGAATTGTTCTTGACCAGTACTACTAAGTATTGGTGACTTGTTGATAGACAGTGTGACCTGGTTTGTCAAAGCTTGTAAGTACAAGCTAACTTTTCAGTTTATGAAAACAGATTACAGAAAGTGTAGAGAAACAGATTCAGATCTTAGCTCCCGCGTGTCTTGCTCACCAGCTCTGCTGTGTGTGCAATGACTTCACTCTCTGTGTTTTCATTTCTTTACTAAAACCTGCAGAGCTAAAAGGAGTTGCAAATGTAATGGAAAATTATAAGACAAATAGAAATTGGTTGCTCAGATTAATCTGCAGTTGATAAGCTGTCCTAATTGGCTTGCTTTATAAAGACCAAAATCACGTACATGCGTTCCTCAACTGTGGGTAACTGATGGGGTTGCCAGACCCTCGGGATGCTGAGAACTAAAAACACCAATTGAAGATGCATCTAATCCATGTAACCTATCAAACATCGTTGCCTAGACACGTCTAACATACTCAGAACACTGATATCAGTCTACAGTTGGGTGAAAACACCCAAGCAACGTCAATTTTACAATAAATAGCTGTCTTAGGTAATTCATTGAGTACTACACTGAAAATCAAAACCAGAATGGTTGTGTGGGTACGCCTTCAGAGCATTGTGAAATCAATGATTAATCATGAATCGGTTTGTCAGGGCAGGAACTCTGTGTGTGTGTGTGTTTGTGTGTGCGCGTGCACACACGTGTGTGTGTGTGTCTGTGCATGTGCGCACGCCCCACTCCTGTGTGTATGTGTAGACTGAACAGGATAGAAATATAAGAAAAAGAGAAACTATCTCTTAAAAAATATTGAGAATAATCTTCAGAGATCATGGTTTTGTTGTCTAGATATTAGTATGTTCGTGGGTATTACCTACAAATGTGACTTAGTTTCCTATCCTTAAAAATGGGCACAGGTATTTAATTTTATGGCATTCTCTATAAAAGTCTCTAAACCAAATACAATATTTAAACATGCTTTACAAAGTCTTAAGTGTCAGTTGTCATCTGAAATTTTAAAATGTATATTTGGGGTCAGAGAGATGACACCATGGATAGAAACACGGGCCACTAAGCCTGATAGCTTGAGTTTGGTCCCCAGAATCTACATGGTGACAGGAGTGAGCCCAACTCCCAAAAGTCATCTTCCAACCTCCACATGTGTGGTGTGGTATGCCTCCTTCTAAATAAATGCATAAATGTAATTTTAAAAAACTAAAAATGTTCATTTCATAAACGACAGGGGAAAAAATCAAATTTTAGTCAGAGGGCTCCCAACTTGTAGTAAATACAGGCAAGAAGTCCATCCTCTGTACAAGCTGATGACTGGTGGGGGAACAAGAGAAAGAAGCCTTTACCATATTGCTCATCATTTTGACTTATCCCTCTAGAGGTCTTCTTAGGTTCAGTCTTTCATTTTAGCAGTTTGCTGCTTCATGTGTGTTTGGAGGTGGTGGTAAGTGAGCATATTTAAGGTAAGATAGTAGAAAGTACAAAACCAACTTGGCAGGGCAAGAGAGCTTCAAGGAGCATAGCAACAGCACAGTGTGGCTTCTTCTGTTGTTCACCGTCAGGGGCAACAGCGGTGCCCCTCACTGTGGCCGGAGAGCACATGTAGAGAAGACAGAGCTTTCTTAGAGATGGAGTGAGCACAGCTCCAGTGCAGACAGAAGGCACAGCTGCCGAGAATTGTCTCCTAGCACTCACTGTAGCGTACAGCATCTACACAGAATGGGTTATTATTCTGCTATATCGCCTTCGCATTCCCAACCAAATTTGCCCATCAGATGCTGGAATCTCGGTAAAGCCAAACTTGGGCTGACTGTATAATTCTAGCCAGACTTGCCATCACATTTTCCAGAGAATTAAAACATGACCAGTAGCCCACATATACCAACAAAACCACTTTTTTCCCTATGACATAGTTCCTTCACTGCTCTGAAAATCATAATGGTTTCCATTAGATATATATAAAAACAAAGAAGAAATATGGAACATATATATATATATATATATATATATATATATGACAACTTTCAAAAAGTAAAAAAAACACACTTGTTCCTTGTCAAGAAATCTTTTTATTTCAGATTTAAGTTGTTTTCTTATGGTACAAAATGAAAAAAAAATGTAAGATAAGGAGTATGACATCCATTTGTAAACCAATAGAGATTAATTTTGTTTCCTTTGCAAAGAGATCAGTTTTAATCGTAACCTATATGGATGCATCATTGTATCTACACTCCTGCAGTTTACTGCAACACAGTGAAATGAGTTCTGTTTCTTTTGGAAAAACGCCACTGAAATCTTTCAAATGTTCTTTTCCTAGTGACATTTGATCACTGAGCGACAGTTCAGCTGCTTTCATTCAGTTTGTCCACTAATGACAAAGTATGCTATATTTTGAATAACCTCTAAATACAGGACAGTTGGAGTCAGAAGTCATGAGTTCTCTGGGTAGAGACGAACTCAGTCACTTTGGTATTGGAGGTCCTTGTAATGGGAGCCATGGGGTGGTGGGGACCACGCCCACCAAAGAGTCGAGTTCTCACACTAACTGCCCCTCCACCCAGCCAGTGCTCAGAGCCAGGGATGGGGTGCTTCCAGAACTTTGTCTTTCTGGGCACCAGAGTGGTACATCTTCTCTGCTTTCCCAAATGCTGCTAAGTTTCCATGAGGAAGCTCAATGAGGACATTAAGAAGGAGGGATGAGCAAGCAGCACATTGTGGGAATTTATAAAAAAAGAATGTCGTTATAAAGAGTATGATGGCATCCTCCTGTCATCTGAGTACTAGGAAGGGGCAGAGGCAGAAGGAGTCTCATAAGTTTGAGCCTAACCTGGGATACATAGCCAGCCTGTCTCCCAAACAACCCCACAAACACACACACACACACACACACACACCACAAAACAAATCAACAGAAAAGCAAAGGTCTTTAGTGTAACGGTTCTCAATAGCAACAATGCAGGTTATTTGTTTTGGAATGGATTTTTTTTTTTTTACCAGAAACATACCCAAAAAAGAGATGTCCCCAGTCCCATAATTCTTTGCAGTGTTCATATTTCATCGAATCCGCGATTGAGGAAGAAATAAAGTTCATGCCCTTGTGTCTTAATTTGAGATTGAATGTGAACTCATATGAGTCCTATTGGTAATCCAGAGGTTTGGATTTTTAATAAAAGTTTCATTTATTTTGTTCTTTGTGCATGAGTGTAACTGCGTGCCCTGTAGTACCCATGCAGGCCAGAAGAGGGCGTCTGGTCCCGCTGGAAACGGAGCTGCAACTCTATGTGAACTGGTGCTGGTTCCTCTCTCAGAGCCACCATGCCAGTTTTGGTTTGAACTTGGAAATAAGACCTCGGTTGTGTAATTCCCCTGGGCAGAAACTCTCTCTGTGAGCTAGGGAGACAATTCCGTGGCAGAATGCCTACCTATCAAGCAAGGCTTTAGGTTGGATCCCATCACAAGAAGGAAGGAAGGATGGAGCACACATCCAATCCCAGCACTTAGGAGGCAGAGGCAGGTGGATCTCTGACTTTAAGGCCAGCCTGGTCTACAGAGCCAGGTCCAGGACAGCCAGGGCTACCCAGAGAAATGCTGTCTTGAAAGCAAACCAAACCAAACCAAGCCAAACAAATAAACAAAAGAATTCTGTGGTTTACCCACAGTTCTCTCCACAGATTCACCTTATCTTTCTTCAGATGTCAAAGCTCCTTAGATGTTCTCCAAGGCACACATATTTCAAACTTTCTATATTTCCCTAACTTCCCAGAACACCCGATTTTAAGATAGTTAAGATGCATCAGCACACAGGGTTCACTATCTTTGACAGAATATGGCAATCATATCTTCTCACGTGGATTGCTAATTGTCCTACAAAGATTTCCATTCCTAGGCAAATAAATTTATTAATCAAACTCCATTGTTGCAGAGAGACAGAGAGAGACTGAGTCTCCTTGGAGTCTATGGTATTTCAACTGTGCTGAGCAGCAGACAGTAGATGGGTCTCCCTATCTGGGAGTCTATGGTATTTCCACCATACTGAGCAGCAGACAGTTGATGGGTCTCTCTATCTGGGAGTCTATGGGTATTTCCACCCATACTGAGCAGGTAGTAGATGGGTCTCCTTCCCTAGCAGTCTGGTCTGGCTCTAATTTTACAGGTCCTCAAAACCATAATTTGTCACCATCTCCTCAGTTCACCTCTCAAGAGGAATTAATTGCTAGCGCAGAGTTCCAAGTGGTTGGCATGTGACTGACACCCAGCTATAGCATTTCACATCTAATTAAGAAAGATTTGGATCAGAGATGGCCTATTGTCTCTCTGAATCCCTTTCTGACTGGGTGCCAGCTGGCTCCAATGCAGCCTTGGAGTGTGATGTGGACAGAAGATAGAAAAATATTCGAGCCAGACAGTCGGTGACTGCGATGGTGTCATCCATGTTGTCAGAAGGTGCCTGAGGGAGCGGTGGATTTGTGGCTGATTAGTGTCCTGAAATTCTCAATGACTAAAGTATAACTTCTAGCCCTGTCATCTTTGACCCCTCTAACTGTGGCTGTAATGAGGGCCTGTAGCATGTGAGGATATGTGATATTCAAGTCATGTTTGATGGACATGGGTCTAAAGCCTCAACTTCTGCCGTATTGAGTCTAATAACCCAAGGACGGGGAAGCACATCTCTGAGGAATGACAATGAATGCAAATTCGTACATAACCAAGGGCTAAGATGATGGCAAAGTTTTACGTGGAAAGAGATCACACAGAAAAGGAAACTATTAATGCCTGGAAGAGTTTGAGAAAGAAAGTTCCGTTGAGGTAATGGGGCTGGAATCTTTCCCTTCAATCCAAGATGGGTGAGCTTTGGCATGTGGAACCTTTAATGGGAGCCGGGCCCGGCCCAGAATGCAGTGTGAGCAAGTGGTTTACGACAGAGGTAAGGTGCAAATGCAGGATGCCTGAGACCAGTTGAGTCCAGAGCGGAAACGTCCATGGAGGGAGAGAGTGGTCGGGGGTGTGAAAAGTGTGTGGAGGGGGCCAGATAAGAGGGCAATGTGAAGAGCGTGTGGGCGTCCATAGGCAGGAGCTGTAAAAATTCTGCGAAGAAACTGCGTTAGAGTGGATGAAGGGCAAGACTGGTTCCAAGGGAAGATCCGTTCACCAGAGGTCTGTAAGATTGCCGGGGATCAGAGCGATGCCAGAATTTAGTTTAGAAATATAACGGGCTGCAGGCTATTACAGTCATCCTAACGCTGCTTAAGTTGCAAAGATGTCTCGGTTTGCACCACAGAGCCTAATCTGGCCTGGAACTTCCTATGTAGACCTGGCAGCCTTGAACTTTCAAAGTAGTCTTGCAGCCTCTGCCTCCCAAGTGTGAGACTGCAGTCAGAGGCCACTATGCCGGCTCAAAAGAGGAGAGTAATGTGATCTAGATGAAGGGAATGGTAAAATAAAGGCGAAGAATCAACATCATTTTTTTCTGAAGAATAATCAGCTTGCTTCTGCTCACGCTATGGGCAGCAGCCCCGTGCTGGGATGGGGGTTCCGGGTTCCCAGCATTCATGCTGTTTACCATTGCTCCGCCCCCTCCGTTTCCTGGCAGTAACTACTTCCATTATTTTAGGACATCATTCTCGTTTCCATCTGAGTCCTGAACAGTTATCAAGGAAACAACAAAATGTGCATTTTAGTTTATTATTTGCTCGGTGTGAAATATAATCCGCATGAAACCAGAGAGGCGGCGCAGGGTTCAGAAATACTACAGCTCTATGCTTCTGAGCTGGACTTAGTTGTAGACTGAACTGGACTGGTAGATTAAGAGATATTCTTGGAGCAAAATGACTAATCAGAGTAACAGTTGCTAAAAACGAATGTTTCTCTCTCTCTCTCTCTCTCTCTCTCTCTCTCTCTCTCTCTCTCTCTCTCTCTCTCTCTCTCTCTCTCTCTCTCTCTCTCCCCATTCAAAGGTCTGCAAATGCATGCGAAGGTCACATTACAGTCTTGGATGTCATTCCTCAGACACCATCCACCTTGTTTATTGACACAGAGTCTCTCATTGACCTGGAGCTCACCAAGTAGGCGGGGCTCTTTTATCCAGCCAGTGAGCCCCAAGGATACAGCTGTCTCCGCTTCTTTACCAGCACGTGCTGCCACCCCATTTGACTTCTTTCTTTTTTGGGGGGGGGGTGGTTTCTGCGGGTTGAACTTTATATTGGGCAAACACTTAAACCTGACCTATCTTGTAGCCCAACATGAAATGAAAGTCTTTCTTTCTTTCTTTCTTTCTTTCTTTCTTTCTTTCTTTCTTTCTTTCTTTCTTTCTTGATCTGTTTCATTTTTGTCCTTATTTTTGTGTCAGTGAATCTATGACAGAATGTTTTTTCACTGCATAGGTATTATTTTTCCCCTTCTTTGTTAGCTATTTTTTTTTTATTAAGAACTCTGAACTTCTCCAATTCAAGAAGCCTTTGTAACCCCAATAGACAGATGCTCAATTCTGCAGGATTACAATTCAGAATTGCAATTTGAAATTAAACCATTCAGAGAATTGGTTGGGGCTGTGCACACCTATAATCCCAGCACTTCTGGGATGGAGGCAAGGGGGTCTAAAGTTCAAGATCATCCTTGGCGGTACAGTGAAGTTAAGGTCACCCTGAGTTATGGAAGAACCTGTTTCCATACAAATTCCCAGATAGGTAGATCCTGTTCATAACCTCAGCATGCAGCTTTCCTTCAAGGACCTCTGCCCATGGAGCTAAATGGGTACTGGAGGAAGCGTGAGGGGGTGCAGTCCAGTCCTGTGTGCCTGCTGCATGTGATAGCTATGGATCCAACTTTGGCGCTTGTGTTTCAGGTCTTCCACCCTCGTGCTGGATGTCTCATGTTCGGTTGCCAGCCATTAATGGCTTTGAAATACAAACTGGCTCATGTCAATTATGCCCTCATGCTCAGCAGCTCTGAGTGAGAAACAGAGGCTAGGCGCGGAGACTCTGGCTGGCGTTTCTCCCAAGGGGAACGAAGTATTGGGTTCAGAGCACTCAATAGAGTAGCATAACCCAGGCCAAAGGCTTCATTAAAAACTTGACTGGAACCCAAGTCCCTTCTGAGGAATCAAAACGCTGTCTGGTCTTCATGGTCGTTGTTATTTCCACACATTTGCCCAAACAGGAAAATGCATTTCAGGGACTGGAGAGATGGCTCAGCAGTTAAGAACACATTACTGCTCTTGCAGAGGATCTGAATTCAATTCATAGCATAGCATACGGCTCATAACCACCTGCAAAGGGCTCACAGTCACCCAAAACTCTTCCTCCAGGGACTCTGGTGCCCTCCTCTGGCCTCCATGAGCACCTGCAAACACATGTGTGTGCTTGTAAGAGCATACACACATATACATATATACATAATTAAAAATAAAGTAATTTTTTAAAAAAATGTATTTCAATTACAGATCATGTTGGTTCAAGCTCTATGTTCCTTTGGTCACAGTGCCCAAGATACAGTGCAAGAGTATGAAATGACTAACACAATTCTTCTCTTTAAAGAAAACAGTGGCTAAGCCTGGAGTCCCTCGACTGCACTAGGTTGGTTCCTGACTAAGAAATAGTTCTTCTGTTTTTAAGAGACAATTACAGGGTTGAAACAAAAGCAATAAACAAAGGAAACAAGAGCTCCGAGGATGCAGAGCCAGGAGAGTAAGGAATTCAAGGGCCGGTCTTAGCTACACAGCAGCTTCTAGTCCAGCCTGGAAGCTTTTCCCAAATCTTTAACTTTAGAACTGGGCTGTATGCTAATTATCTTGATTTGATTATTGCACACTGTACGCAAGTGTCAAATGCCACACTTGACTCCACGGATTTGTACAAGTACCATGCACCAATTAACACTTTTGAAAGAATTATTTGTTTTGTAGGGAGGGAAGGCATCTGTGAGTCTGTCTATCATATGTAAAACATGTCATTTATGCATCCTGTGAGAGGCTATCAATCAAGCTCTTCTGCGGTGAAACCTGAAGGTTTATGAGCAGAAGCGACTTACACTTTCATCTCTTTTTGCCTCTGGACTCTCTTTAAATTTTGCGTCCCTTTCTACCGGCATTCTCTTAGTTGAAAGAAGAGAATGATGAGTGTTTTGCAGAAGAAGTTTGGTGTTCTGACTTGAACATTCATTATTTCCCCAAACTTAGGAATACCAGAATTTCACCTGGCCAGCCAATAAGCACCTTTTCACCCCCACCCCTATCACCCTCTCCTCTTTCTCCCCATCCTGTCACCCTCCACCTTTTCTCCTTCTTGCCTCTCTTCTTTCTAATCTAAGATTCTTTTTAATCTAAGGAGAAATGTCTTGGTTCTGTTAACACAGGCTGTGTTCCTGTCTCATGTAAATCAGCCACCAGAATTGAGGTTTATCTGTTTGAACTCTATTATTAAGCATTTGCATTCACATATTTTAAATATTTATGTTTGTATGGTTGAGTATTTTGTCTGTAGTGCCCAAGGTCACCAGATGAGGGCACTGGATTCCCCTGGATCCTGGAGTTGCAGAGAGTTGTAAGCTGTCATGTAGGTGCTGGGAAGTGAATCTGGGTCCTTTGCAAGAGAAGCAAGTATGGGGTGTGTGTGTGTGTTTGTGTGTGTGTGTGTGTGAATGTGCATGCATGTGCACACTTTGTGCACAGTGCACAATTGCTGAGTCATCTCTCTAGCCTTATGTTCACGGATTTCACACATAATTGCATTACAAAGTTATTCTGAATGTGATTGGAATGAAACAAACATCTGCATATTGACCTCTGTCCCTCTGGAAATCAATGGGCTCCACAATGACACTCCACTCCAGCATTGCTGCTTCCTTATGTGGAGTCACCGTCCCTGTGGCCTGGCCCCTGTAACTCAGTGTCATCTTTGCCATTTGGTTATCATTTTATTTACTTTTAATTTAATTTTATTTGGAGATGGATTTTGCTGAGCTGCCCCAGCTGAGCATGAACTTGCCATCCTCTTGCGTCTGGCTCCTATGTGTGCAGGGATTATAAGAACAGGCCACCAAGTGAGACTCTACTGTGACTTCTTTAATAATGTCCCTTCACGCATTCTGCCTCACGGTTGCTGTGGATAACAATAGACCTCTTCTAGAGGATATTTAGTTTTGAGAGCTTCACAGTTGTCAACTGTTCTCTCTCCCTCTCCCTTCTTCTTTATTTTTAATTATTTTATATGCTATAGGAGTTTTACCTGCATGTATGTCTGTGTACCATGTTTGTGCCTGGTACCTGCATAGAACAGAAGAGGCATAGCTCTGCCAGATCTAGAGTTACAGATAGTTATGAACCACCATGTGAGTGCTGGGGCTGAACCCCAGGCCCTGGAAGAGCAGCAAGTGCTCCTAACCGTTAGGCTACCTCCCTTCCACTATCACAACCCCGCCTCCTTATGAGTGTGTGTGTGTGTGTGTGCTTGCATGTGCACACATATGCACAGCACTTCAGAGAAGGTGAGGACAAGCATTCTGAGTAGCTCTCTCCATCCATCTCATGGGATCTAGGGATGGAATTCAGATTGCCAGGCCCACGCAGCAAATCCCTTTGTCTACTGAGTCATGTCACGTGACCCCTCTTTCCTATTTAAGGCTTCACTTTATCTCCCACACCAACGTCTCTAGCTGATGTGTGAGACATCTGGACTCTGGCTTGGCTTACACAGGACATGACACACTTACTATAGATGAGCGCAGAGTGGCGGCACGGGCCAGCCGCAACCCTCCTCTTCTCTTTGCTCTTGTCCTTTCTCTATGGCTCCTTTTCCTTTCCTTCTCCTTCTTTTTGACAAGGAAATTTGCTCCCAAGACAAGCAAATGCGCACAAGGACTGAAAGGCAAGTGTTGGCCAAACCCTTCTTCTTCCACGGCGGGGAAAGAGGGGCCATTGCAGATCCTCCTGCACCTGCAGTGCACCACTGTCCTTGATGATCATTTCACGCTTTAAAGACAAGGAAACTGAGCAAAAGGGAAGGTAAGAAAATTGTCTCCAAACACAGCAGCTCAGAAGTCCTGGGGTTGAATCATACACTGACCCATCTGCACAGGGACCTTGGACCATATTCAGCCAACCTCAAGGTCTAACTCCTCCAACAGAGCCTCTGTTGGCATCTCTTTTATTTAATTGGCACTATTAACTGACGCTTTATCCCAAAATTCCGTGCCCTACTATGGAGTGTGTGTGTGTGTGTGTGTGTGTGTGTGTCTGCTTCCCCACACAGCCAGTCTAGATATCCCTTTAGGGCAAACAGGGTGCCCTATGGCATTCGTTACTTTTGTCCACACACAAGACACAAACGTGCACACAAGAGGTTCGCGGCCAAAATTTGCTTTGTTACCCAAATTCCTTTTGGGCTCTGATTTTAGTTAGGATGCTCACCATGACTCTTTCTTAGAACATGGACCCCACTGCTAGGAAGTAGATTCTGCTCTGTTCCACGCTGAGCTCACTCCCAAATCCCTTTATTAAACACAGAGATACAGAGAAAAAAAATGATATTTCATGGGAAGCCTGAGGTGTGCCAAGTAGAAAATATTACATATCCTAGGATTTTACTATCTGTCGTGTTCAAAACACCTTCTTTGCTTTTACCAGCATGAAGTTCTCAGGAGGGAAGTGCAGAACAGGATTTGTGGGGGCCTCTCCTTCTGGGATGTGTTTCCTTTAAGATGAGAGCTAGAAGCTGAACTTCCCCACATCCCTGGGTGCTGCCAAGCCCATCTGTCCACTGGGACATTCTCTCTCCTCGCTCGGTGATTGCTTCCTGGCAGGTGAAGGCTAAGGAGAAGGCTTTATGTGGGCAGAAAGTCTATTTAGGGAGCTTATTAGGTTCTAGACGGGTGAATGGGTGCTGGGCCATATTTGTGATAGGAATTTTGAAGATGCACAGGCTCACATTTGGAAAGTATCATCAGTGAGTACACACTCCCTACAATCACCATTGTATTGGGAATCACTGCCCCGTGTGATCCTGTTGTAGCTTGTACCTTAGGACAGTACTAACCATAGCAAGCTATGTTGCTTGAGCCAGAACATTCTATCCACAGGAGTCGAGACCTGGCGAGCTCTCATCAGGGCTCCACTATGCTTTTGAGGGGTCCACTATTATTGCTCCCCCAATATGGGTAGACATATAGACTGGGTGGTAACGGAATTGTTTCATCAAGGAAATTAAGGATTTCCCCAAGTTATTGAAACATTCTGTACTCTCTGAAGTAAAACCTCTGCATGGAGGAAGAGTAATAAAAACACCACTGGATTGGCTAATTGCAAGCACAGAACCAGTGTCTCACAATTGCAATTTATAAATCAGGTGAAGATTGACCCCATGGCAATCTAAAAATGGGATAAATTTTAAAACAGGAGGAATAAAGAAAAAGTAAAAGCATATATAGGTAGAGAAAAATACCCGGGCTAATTTCTCTCTTGTATTTATTTGTGATTTATGGTCCTGAGTTCTTAGATTGCAGGATGAGATACCACGCCTAGCTCCAGCCAATATCTTAGGAACAGAAACTTCAAACTATATACTTGTAAGAAGATATATATTATTTTTACTTATGTGTATATGAGGGATTCTGTTAGTTCATACATGCAGTACTCATAGAGGCCAGAAGGGGGCATCAACTCCCCTAGTATTGGAATTATAGACACCTGTGAATCTGGGTGCTGGGAACTGGAACCAGGTCTTCTCTGTAAGAGAAGGAAGGGCTCTTAACCACTGTGTCATCTCTACAGCCCTCGAATTATACGAAATAATGAGCTTAGGTCTCCATCTTATGACCCACACTCAGGTTGAATTTGGGTTGCCAGGCTTGTGTGGCAAATGCCCTTCTCCACTGAGCTTCCCTAGGAGAGCTTTCTTTGTTTCAATTGGAGCCACTTGGCTCTTGGCAGTTCCCGGATTATTGCTGATTCTAACTGTTCACCTTGTGTTGGAGTTTGTACAACACGAGTTTCCAGACTGACAATGAAGACATCTCACCCGTAAACACAACGTCTGAGCCAACCTCAGCCACTGCAGTTGACAGAGGTGTGTCTCTTCGTCCCTTAGATTCACAGTTTAGTAACATAAATTGCTTCCTACATTTGAACCTGTGTCGCAAAAACAAGCAAACAAAGAAAAAGCAGAGCACAAGAAAAGGTATTGAGGCACGTGTGCCATAGTAAGTCTGTAGGAACATGTGATCTCAGAATCTAGAAGGCAGAGGCAGGAAGGTTGTGGGTTTGAGGGCAGCCTTGGCTTACACAGTAAGATCTTGTCAAGACCAAGCCAAGCCAGACAAGGTTTTAACTTTGAAAATAGAGCATTGCCTTTTATAAACTAGTAAAACGTTAGTACATTATTACCTGGGAATACAGGAGTCACATAGTTTAAGGCGAAGTAGAACAACAGGTTGTCCTGCTATAGCAGAAGCCAGAGTCAAGCAATTAAGTGGCTGTTCTTTTCCACACTCTGCAGACAGGTCTGCAGGGGACGGGGGTCCACAGGCGCACAGCCTCCTGGGGCTGGAGTGGTGATGGTGGTTCTAGTTTCTTCCCGGTTCCTGGCCCACTGTAGTGGCAGCATAGGTGCTCAGAGAGGAAAGAAAGCCATTTGGCCTTTCCGGGCTCCTGGGAACCAGTTAAACGACCAGGGCCCACGAATGCATTTTGTTAAATGGGCTACAAAGCACATGTGAGAAAATTTCTTGGTCAGTTACACTTCCGGGAAAAGGTAGCAATGGAAGAGCCCACGTTTCCTGGTAGTTACAGAGTTTGGGAACTGGCTGATTGCACTTGGTTTTCTGCTAAATTTGCTTTGCAGGTAACCATCCCTTGTGCTGCCTAGATGCTGTCTTTTTGAACCAATTATTTCTGGAAGCCTGACCCTAACTGCTTGTTTGTTTGGTCTCGTTTGGTGTGTGTGTTGTCTGCCTGTGTGTGTATCACTACTTGCCTGATGCCCGAGGAAGCCAGAATAGAGCATTGGATTCCCTGAAAATGGAGCTCGAGTTAGTGGGATCCACCATGTAGGTACTGGAAATTGAATCCAGATCGTCTGAAATAGCAGTCAGTGATATTAACTGCTAAGCCACCTCTTAAGCCCCTTTGTTTTCTTCCTAGACTGTGTGCCAGAAGTAAGAGAAAGGATCTTGGAGGACTTTGGTTAGCCTTGCTCTTTGTTTCCCTTAGTGCTGAACTCTGGACCTTGCTCCGTAAACAGCATGCAATGGCTCTCAGTATGGACCCTGTAGGTCCATCAGCACAGTTGCTTCAAATCCATCATTGCCAAAACTACTTGCTTCCTTCCTTCCATCTCTCACTTGTTTATCTTCCTCTGCTTTGGGAAATGCTAAAGGAGTAGATCACATGACTAGATAGCAGGAATGATTGGCATGACAAAGACGAGCTTGTAGACCTAGATCCATGAATGTACCTGTCACTTCTCATGGTTACTAATTTATTTAATATTAGACATGCAGTGATATATATACATGGGATATTTTATTCACAACACTCTAAGGTAAGTACCCCTATATCCATCTTAGAGATACTCAAGTCACCATTGCTTAATCCTCTGTTCAAGGCCACATAAATAAGTAAAATCTCTGGATTAGAATACACTCTTGAGCTATCCAGATCTATGGCCATCACTGACATTTTAACTGATAAAGGGGCAGATCATAGGCGTAACTCCTATGAGAGTCATTGTGGAATGTTGAATAGATGGGGATTTCATATACCACTCAGTCTTGATTTGGAACAATAATCTCATGTTTTAACTAAGAGTGGTGCTTCCCCTAAGGGTTTGGAAAATAAAACCTATTGAATTCCATCATTGTTCCTCTTCGGTTATGGGTGGATGAGAAGGAAGCACAAAAAGTTGATCTATTCGCTGGGTAATAGCTATTAAATAGTTGATTTAATAGCCGGGAGGCACATGCCTTTAATCCCAGCACTTGGGAGGCAGAGACAAGCCAATCTCTCTGAGTTCAAGGCCAGCTTGGTCTACATAGAGACAGCCGGGGCTACACAGAGAGACCCTATCTTGCAAAACAAAACAAAATAAAACAAAACAAAGAAAAAAAAAGAGCTGATTAATGACTCTGAAGGGGATTACTAGAAAGTGTCTTGAGTATCTCTGTGAGTTAGTGAACACACATTTATTTATGGCCTCTGTAGAGATGAACGTAAAACAGGCTAGTCTCTCTGTCATCTTACCTGCAGTGAGTAGGTAAAATAATCAAACCACAAAGCAGGATATGAAATAAACAATTACGTTAGGCACAATCCATAACTCGCTAGCTGAGGACCAGCATCCAGAGAAGGGCACCATCAGTGTGAGAGGTAGGGGGCCTTTGGGAGGTTGTAGGGATCAAGCTAAATCTCCGAAAGAGGAGTAAATGGGTGAGGATGAGCGAAATGATCCTTTTTCAATACAGGCTTATAAAGGGAAAATTGGTGGGAAACACTTCCTTAGTGCATGGAGGCTGTGGGTTCTAGTCCTAGAACCCCAAACAAACAGCATGCTATGAGCTCACTTCCCACTTCACAAGCTAGAATATGAGTCACGAGGACAAATGGACCCAGAAGGTGGGGACGCTAACCTGGTCACTTTGCTGGATAGAATGGGAATATGGCTGGAAAACTGAGGCTAAACACGCGTGGGTTAGCATGGGCAGGTGTGGATCAGTGGAAGAGCATCTATGTGGCTGTATGTGCATGAGGCCTTGGCTTCAGTCTCCAGTTCAGTCACAAATTGAGGCAAGCGGAGACAAAGGGGACCAGTTGGGAGATGGCTGCCACAGCCCATGTGGAAGAGAACCGTTGCACTGGGGCAGTAGCTGCTGGCCAGATGTGAAAGATATTTTAAAGGAAGGACTCATAGGATTTGATGACAGATTGACTGTAGGGGAGAGGAAAATATTGGGGTGGAGGGAAGAGGCTGAGGGGGAGTTCGCCAGCTTTTCCCCTTCCTCCCCAGCATAGTGAGACCGTATTGAAAATATTTTTAAACAGGAAACATATTTTCAGGGATTTTTTTTCCTGCAAAAATACCTTCTTTCACTTTTTTTTCCCATGGAGCTAACATAAAGGTGTGTTCATCATATGGACTCATACTTAATTTTACACATGAGCCCCTTTGTCCCAATGCCAATAATGATAAAAATACGAATATTTAGAGCAGCTTATAAAACTGAATTCCCTCTGCACTCTGCACAGTTTTGCATGCAGAAAAAAGGGCCAGATGTCCTGACTGGACCCATAAGGTGGCCTGGTTCACATGGCAAAGAAGGTCAGGGAGATCTGATATTCTGCAGAGCTCAGTCCTAGAAATAGTGTTTTGTGGACTGAAAAAGCAGAGAGGTTCCAAATCCCAAACACTATTCTCTGCACAGGAAGTTAGGGAAGGAAAAGCATCGCACTTGCCACTTGGCTGCACCATGACAATGGAAATGGATACAACAATCTGTCTGGTGGTCCTTCAAGTTCCCGAGAAGGAAACAGAATACAGACATTCCTTTTAGTATCTTGATGAAGGTCCCCATTCAACCTGCCATAAATATAAGTTTGGTAACGTTCATGAACCAAGTTTTCCAGTCCTCTCTCAGAAACGTCACCTTAATTCAAATCTGGATAGAAGGACACAGCCACAGGACACGCAGAACCCCACTCGGCTCCCCGAGAGGGACCCCTGTGTGTTCAAACACTTCCACAGTTGTCAGAGCGCTGACGGGAACTTCATGTGTTGGGAGCACAGTGCTGCCAGGAGAAAACCAAATGTCAAACTGAGGTCTGCAGAAGTTACCACAAATAAGTCTCTCCATGTTTGCCATCTGGAAGGGGTAGATGCAGATTTTGACAAGAAGCTGGGATTGCCCTGTGGGCACCATCTTCTGAGTAACTGCTTTCAGCTCACTTGGTTATTTTACACTGCTTTGTTAGGGAGACAAAAACACAAGTTTGTATCCTCAAGATGCAAATTTACTATGTCCCAACACTCAAGGTCTTGTTGGCACGGATGCTTCTTTGGATGGGAGAATGGGCATCTCCTGTATTATCTACACCCTAACCAGGCAACTCTGTGGCCAGTATCCAGCACAGCACAAGGGACATAGGTTCCTGTGGGGCTCCTGTGGGGCTTCCATTCGTGAGCAGACCCTTGTCAGTGCCTTTGGTAGAATACTCAGCCCGTCAAGACTTTATGCTGTCCTGAAATAACGCTACAATGGTACCAGATGGCCTGGTCCCTTGGCTCCGTACCTGCGCTGTGCTGTCTGATGGGAGAGATCAGTCTCTCCTTCTCTTTTCACTTTTTGAAACCTCAGTTCCTCAGCAAAACCAACACGGAATGAATGGAATTCCAAGCGACTTCAGCTTATGAACTAAGTCCTATTTCACGTCGGTTATGTAATATCGGGATTCAGATAATGCCCTGATGGAAGAATGGTTTTTTTCACTGACAGTGTTCAAAAACCTTGGCCACAGGACATTCTGAACAACATCACAACACCATACTGGTATATTGTTTTAGTCTTAACTTTTTATTAAAAAAAATACGTTTTTTTCAAAAGTCTGTTCTATGGTTATAAGAAGGCAACTTGAAGCAGAATGTTCGAGACTTGATGCCACTGAGCAATCAAAGCAGAGTCTCAGGCATTCAACCTATGATTCTGCCTACTACACAGCTCCTACTTTGGAACAGTCCAGACGCAGTGCTGTGTACAGAAGCCTCTCACCTGCAGAGGGTAAGGAGCTCCCTGTAGGAGCAGGTTCCCCCAGAGCTCTGGTACACAGTTTCTCAGAAAGAAGTCAGCCTCTCAGTTCAGTAAAAGTAACCCAGACTCACCCATCTTGCTCAAGTACTTGAAAAATAAAAATACCATTTTCATTCCTCGAAAAATAAGGCAACAATTTGAAAGGCCCTTCTTAAATGCCAGAAGACACAGAGTCTAATGTCCCTTGTTATATATTCCATTCAATTAAATCCTGGTGGGTGATTTTGGCAGAGCAGTTAGCCACACATCAGATGACAGCTCACTTACTGTTGCTCGGCACCCGGATGACCATTAATTTCCAATGACTAATTTGTAATTAAAACCTTCTTGTTTATTTGTTTATAACACAGGCTGAACATCTATTTACATTTAATTAACACCGTTTAAAGCCTATAAATGCAGTGGCTTTAATGATCCATCCCAGACTCGCTACTTGAGTGTCCCCTGACTTGTAAAACTCACACACAGATCTGCAAGTGAATTACCTCCATCTGCTCTCGCTGCAGCTGCAACCGGGCTATGTTAAAGAGCGATTTCCTTTTACCTCCCCTTTTAGGCTTTTCTTCCAGCTCTAAGTATTTTTGTTTCAGAGCCGACCTGAACGCTGCGCCGAGGGTAGCCAGTTCTTTTTTTTTCCCCCAAGGAGTTCCCAGACTTTAGTCAGCCTCCAAAAATGATTAAAAACCCCCCTTGCTCCATCACAAATCGACCCAATCTACCTTGCACAAATCCTTAACAAAGCGTTTCTGACTCTGCCAGCAAGCCAATCATAGAGCCTTTAAAAGAATCTTTACGTACTGAGTAGGAGAACGCAACAGCTTCAAAGTGAACTCTTAATGGTGAGAGCTAAAGCTAACGCTTTCTTGGCCTTGTCCATCCTTGGCGAGCAATTTGCACCTACTGCTCCGCGCCTGTACCGGGGATCTCATGGGTACCCGGGCTCCTAAAGACAGTTTCTCCGCTACACCTTCAAAAGCCACGCTCGAGAAGCGTTAGCGCTACAAAGACAGCCAAGCTATGTGCACTGTTATCTGTCAGCCGTACAATAGCAGCATTGATGGAACGGCGAGCACCGGCTTTGACAAGTGTGCTGGGCTAGCATTACATTCCAAACTACGGCGAGAGAGAAGGAAAGAGGGAGAGGGGAGAGGAGAAAGGAGAGGAAAAGAGGGAGAGAGGGAGAGAGGGAGAGGGAGGGACGGAGGGAGGGAGGGAGGGAGGGAGGGAGGGAGGGAGAGAGAGAGAGAGAGAGAGAGAGAGAGAGAGAGAGAGAGAGAGAG
>JABTXL010000001.1:3466161-3500013 GCA_025134845.1 Neodon shergylaensis
GAGAGAGAGAGAGAGAGAGAGAGAGAGAGAGAGAGAGAGAGAGAGGGAGAGAGAGATTTGTTTTGTTTTGGTGTCTTTTACTTTACCTGGAAATACCGCTTTTCTTGTGCCCGCTGCAAATGAATTTCTCCTCTTCTTCCCCAAAGCCAAGTCCTTGAATGTGCCTGCAACTCTCACTTGGAGAAGACCACACAGCTCCAGTAGGGCAGCCTTCCTTCTCTTAATCCCCACTCGAATGTGATGACATACACTAACCCCAACCATCTGTTGAAACACGTCCTCAAGCCCTCAGCAGAGAGCTGTGTCAAGACAGGCTGCCCAATCCAATTGCTGGGGCTGAGCGTCTCTTACGGATTGGAGGCTGAGGGCTGGGCAGGGACGGGAGGTCTGAGAACTCCCCAGTCAAGTAACCTGAGATTTTCGGAGAGAAAGGACTGCCACAAAAAGGAGGAGTGGGAGGTGCGGTAGGGAAGGTAGAGCGAATGAATTATTCTGGTGGCCAGTTGTGCGTTACTTTTCACAAGTCTCTGTGCTCCTGGGGGGATGGGGGTGGGGTGGAGGGGACTCTCGGTGGGACGCCCAGGAACACTAAAAATCTTTTACAGCCCAGCTATTGAGGACAATCTCCTCAGCAAGCCGCACCCCCCATCACCCCACGGGAGATAAAAGATTCGTCTTGTCATGCTGATAAAGTGCTGAATGTGGGAGTAGTTTGCACTGAAATGTGACATCTACATTTTGAGATCTAAACTCCTACCTCCTTTTGATTCGGAGGCGGCTGCCTCCAACATTCCTGGAAGGGCTTTGGGGGCGGGGGGGGGGGGACGGTACCGCGGCTTTGAGCCGAAACTTCTTTCTCGCTGTGCTCTTCACGCGTCTCCCAGGCTAAACCAGAGACGGTCACTGAAGGTCATCTCGTTCCTACTTCTGTGGAAACAGCACACGCTTTCCTAGATAAAGGTGGCTTTTAATCACTTCCCATCCACAGACACCTCGAGATTGCAGCTCTTGGTGCTTAGAAGCCTACGCTTTGCCAGTGATTATTTTTATTGGTGTTTAGTTAATTGCGCTTATAACATCCACGTAGCTCAAGCACCTCACTAACAATTTTGCTTTAAAATGTTTTCAGTTTGGGATTGTTTAAATACATCCTTTTTAGTTTTTGTTTTTTTTTTTTTAAGCTGGAAAGAACTGTTTTTATAAAAAATAATTGCATTGATAGCCTGAGTCAGAAAAGGATTATAAAAGGATATTGAGAAATAAATTCATTACTTAAAAACATCTTATCCTTTCGAAAATTCCATCAGACATCCAAGGAATTTGGCTAATTTTAAAGAGTAAAGAGGAATGTTAAATACCATCTACTTCCTAAGGGTGCCTGTTGGAAGCTAACATTTAAATATTACACCTTTTGAGGTTTTAAAGATGATCACTACGGGTGTGAGAGAGGGGTTTAAAACTTTCCCAAATCCTTAAAATCCAGATTACAAATAGGCAGCTAATACTTGGCACACCAAAGTCATAAAAAGCAGCATTGATCTGATTGGATTTTTGTGAGTGGGATGTTATTAGTTATCTGCAGTTGCTCCTGGTACAAGTTTCCGAAGCACCGAGAAGGTTGAGTGTTATTGTCTCAGAGTGATGTTTTCCCCATTGGGCTGCCAGGGGATGGTGGGGGGTGGGGGATGGGGGTGGGGGGTGGGGGATGGGGTTGGGAGGTGGGGAGGTGGAAGGGGAGGGGGAAGGGAGGTGGGAGTCCTGATTTCATTTGCTTATTATCTTCCTAGAAGTGACGATAAGGTTTCTACTTGACAACATATCACAAATTCACTCAACTACTGCCCCCCACACACCCATCTCCAGATACATAACCAACAGAGACACTGTCAACAATGCAATTGGCAGGACAGGCCTAACCCCTTCCCTGGGGCACCATAAAATTTTAATAGTGCCAATTACTGCAGGGCAATTTTATTCCCTCTTGCTTTGGGAGGAGGGGGTAATAGTTAATCCAGCCAGACCTCAGTCTGGAACTCTGGATTGCCTCAACTGAGTGAGGTGGAAGACCCCGGAGACGTTATTAAGGCAGTTTGCAATCTCTTAAACTGTAAATTGAGTTACAAAAGTAAAACTTAAGAAACTGTAAAGGTGTTAAATCAATATGTCTCATCCACACTGAGCTTGTAACCTCCCTTCTAGGAGACATTGCCCAAGAGCCCCTGTCCTTGACTTACATTATTGTTTGAAAGGCTTTTTTAGTGCGAACATTTCATTCTCGTCTCCTCTGTAGACCTTTTCACTAAATCTCAGTCATTACTTCTCTTTTATTGATCATTTCAGCTATCCGTCCTGTTTAATACTTGTTTTAAAATAAAGTACAAGGGTGTCATAGATCCCGGCCCTTGCTTGCTTTGCGTTCTGCGCTGTGGCTGGGTGGGTAAGTGTGCTCCCTACAGGTGGACTGTAAAATGAGTCCACGAAGGCACATTTCTCTGAAATGCTTTTGTTACGGAAAACCAACGCAAACCCAGACCCGAAGCTGGTTCTGCAGTCTGCGGTCCCAGTTCCCACCCTCCCCGAAGCCTGCTTCCCTGCATGGTGGAGTGTCAATTTGAGAAGTTAAGAATTTTCCATGACTTCCCTTGCTTTCTCCTTGCCATCTGCAAACAGTTTATTTTTTTAAGGTGAGGGGGGGAGTGAAACTGATTCTGTCTTGAAAGATCTAAACTTAAAATACATTGCAGTTTCAAAGGTGATATCCAGCATTTTAAAGTCAGCAGGAGCGGGGTGAAGCTCTGTGCGGAAGGAATGGCTTCATCCTAGAAACTGAGGCAGGACACTCCAAAAATGAAAGATTAATAGGTAACGGTGATATTGAAGAGTGGCCCCTCCTATTCTGTTCCCACAGTTAAAACGTCCCTTTACTTATTAGCTCCAATTAGTTCCCATGGTAACCGACCAGCCCTTGTAAACCGGGGCACTTTGAGCTTCCCTCATCTTTGTCTAGACTGGGCTCTCCACCCTTCCCTCTCCTCCGCAGATGGTGGTTTAGCTGAGCCTGTGTCTATAGCCGTATCTTTCGCACACACAGAACTGGCACAGGAGTGCCCACTCTCACTTTTTTTTTTTTTTGCTAGCACAATGGTGGCCAAGGGAGAAAGGAGGTGGTGTTTAATCCCCCAGCTCCAGCAAATGCATCTGCCGCTGCATTACTGTTCGCCTCTTTTACTGGTTATTGTTCCTTCCAGTCTGGTTCTATTATCAGCTGTTGGCTGCTCATAATTTCTTTCAGGGAAACCAATACAGTATAATAAAAACCTCATTAAACTGAAACACCTATCAGCCCCAGAGAAAGCCCTAAACTACTTTCCTTGTTGAGAGAACTATTACGGTGATAAAGAAAAACCACTTGTTTGCGGGCTTGAGAAAAAGAGAACAAAGCCACCATCAAGGCTTACCAAGGGGGAGGGCCGCGAGGCGGCTGATATGAAGACTTAGTGTCCCAAAGCCTCGTGTGTCTCTTCCCCTGATGGTGCCAGAGGGCCAAGGAAACCAGCCCAGTAATCGCGGAGGTTGGGAGAGCTGGCCTAGGTGTGGAAGAGGATGACGGTACCAACCGCATAGCAGCTCTGTTCTGAGCCACAGGGCTACAGCTGGAGTCTGAAAAATCGGGTCCTGTGACCAGGAAGGAATCAGACAGGGACAGAGAAAAGACCAAAATACTTTTGGTTATGACAGTTCAGCATGCCAGGGATAGTCCTAATGTATGCTTCCTTGACTTCTTTGGACCCAACTCAGTTTTTAAAAAACCTTAACTTCATTTTAAGAGGACTGGAGAGATGGCTCAGCAGTTAAGAGCACTGGCTGCTCTTGCAGAAGGCCTCGGTTCAGTTCCCTTCATCTCCCAAGTGGTATCCAACTACCTGAAATCTCAATTTCAGGGGATCTGATGCCCTCTACTGGCCTCCACTGGCACCAGGCACACATGTGGTACACTTACATACACACAGGCAAATGACAGACATAAAATAAAAATGAATATATCTTAAAAAAACAAAAAACAGCATTTTATTTATGATTTACATGTGTGTGCACCTGAAAGTGTGACGGTCAGAGGGCAACTTTATGGATAGATTTTGCCCTTCTACTTTTGGGGATCAGACTCAGGTCATCAGTATATGTAGTAAGTGCCTTGCCTGCTCTTGCTAGCCTCACACTCAGTTTTAATCCAGTGCTTTTCCAAGGTGAATGGCCCTTCGAAATTTAGAGAAGCTGCTTAGCAGCCAGGCTTTTGTATTGGCTGTCTTTAATATTTGTAAAGATCAGAACAGAAGCACTGTGTACTTCCCCGTACCCCATCATCTCTGCTACCACTGTTTTTCTGACACTGGTTTTGACATGAAAGAATGATTAGGATTGTGGGTTGGGGAGGTGCCTTAGTGGTCAGGTACTTGGTATGCAATCGTGAGAACCTGGTGTGGTGGTTTGAATGAAATGGCTCCCATATGTGTTTGAATACTTGGTCCCCATTTGATGGAACTGTTTGGGAAGGACTAGGAGGTGTGGCCTTGTTGGAGGGGGTGTGTCAGGAGGAAAGGTCTTTGAGGTTTCAAAGGACTTGTGTCATTCTTAGTGTGTGTGTGTGTGTGTGTGTGTGTGTGTCTTCCTCCTACTAGGGGATCAAGATAAAAGCTCTCAGTTGTTCCTAACATGTCTTTGCTCTGCTGTCATGGTTGCAACTCTCTGAAACCCTGAGCCACAAATTAAACTCATCTTTTTATAGTTACCTTGTCATCTTTTTTTTGAAAGTTTTTATATGCCATCTTTTAATAAATTGTCATGGTATTTTATCATAGTAAGAGAAGAGTAACTAAGATCCTTGGGTTTGCTCCCCCAGAGCCCACATAAAAATAGCTGGACCCAGTAGCAAACACTTGCCATCCCAGTGCTGGGAGAGGCTGCAGGGGGATCCTTGGAACTCATTGATCAGTAAGTCTAGCAAAATTGGTGAACTCCTGTTGTAGAGTGAAGCCTATCTGAAAAAGTAAGGTGGAAAACATCTGGGAAAGATCCCAGTGTCAATCTCTGGCCTCCATCAGCACAGGCACACATCTGCATAATCTGGAATAAAACACCTCTAAATCTGATGCAATCGGTCTCTTCTCTCCTTCTCTTCTACCCCTCTCCCTACTTCTTATAGCTCTGGGCATCAAACCCAGGCCTCAGCATTCTTGGAAAGTATTATCACTGAGATAAACCCCCAAACATTACATCTGGGGACTTGGAAAATATAAATATGAATTGGAGCCTAGCCTGGGTTACATACAAATTCTGGGGCAATCTGAGCTATATAGTATATAGCAAGAACCTGTATCAAAATAAAAATAAAACTATTTTTGAAATCAGAAATAGTGAAGCAGTGCTGGTTGCCAGTGCATCTGCTAAGGAGTATCTGAAGTCTTCCTTATGCTGCCGAATTCCTTCATGCAGTGAAAGCAGATCTTAAAATTTGTGTGTCCAGCAACTGGCAAAGGCCACGAAAAGTCCCATATAGGCACATATAAAGAAACATGTATAGGAAGTAGCCCATTGCCATTCACACCCTAATGTGTACACAATTGTACTATAGGTCTTGTCATTGGAACAGCCTACGATTCTAAATCAGGCAAGACTGCACAGCCTCTGTTAATTTATTATTCTCCTTCAACTAAACTTTACTGCCTCTTCCACATTAAACCATGTCCTTCTCAAAAAGAGAAAGTGATTGCTTGCCACGTGGATTCATAGGCTGAGACCCGCGCTAGCCTCAGATTCACCGTGGCTGTATGATTTACTCTATGGGAGATCATCCTCAAGCCAGTGGGAGCTGTTAGAGCAAGCAGTGAGCCTTCTGTTTTTAAAGATTTGTTTGTTTTTATGTGCATTGACTTTTTATTTAATTATTTGCCTGCATTTATCTCTACAAGAGTGACAGATCCTTGGAAACGAATTACAGACAATTGTGAGCTGCCATGTGTGCTGGGAACTGAGCCTGGACCCTCTGGAATAACAGCTGGTGTCTTAACCACTGAGCCATCTCTCCAGCCCCCATTTTTTTTTGTTGTTGTTTTTTAAAGACAGAGTCTTTCTATGTAGCCTTGACTGGCTTGAAACTTGCTATGTAGACCAGACTAGAACTCAAAGACCTGCTCATCTTTACTGGGATTCATGGCATATGCCACTGTGCCTGGCTACAGAGAATGGTTTTATCCACGAAGCAAAGCCTGTCCAGCAAGCACAGCTTAAAACAGACTGAAAAGTATATATAAATGAACCTTAAATTATTATTTTTTTGTTATTTTTTTTAAATTATGGGTGTGAGCCATCATGTGGTTGCTGGGAATTGAACTCAGGGCCTTTGGAACAGCAGTCAATTCTCTTAACCTCTGAGCCACCTCTCCAGCCCGAACCTTAAATTATTTGAGGAGGATGAGGTGGGGTGGTGGATGACTTAAGAGTGACCCACACATGGGTTAATTTAACACAAAATGTTGGGTTGCATAGAATAATGGCAATCCTAAACATCTTAGGAACCAAATCTAAATCCATATTTGTAGAAAGCAGCATTGGGGCATTCGGCTTTCATCCCCTTTTAAGCAGCGAATTGAATGTGTGAAAGGCAATGATGGCATTTCAGCAGAAGGATCTTGAGGTTTGGTTAGACTGACTTGCAGGTAGGGTTGTAGGTAATTGGGATAGAATAAACCCTATGTCTGGAAAGCCAAGTTGTAATCTTTCCTCTGTAATATGTACATTTCCCAGTCAATGTAAAGTGGATGAAAGCAGAAAACTGGGGCCATGGATTTGACTCAGTGTTGAGCACTGCCCAACACATGTGAGTTGGCAGCTTCCATCCCCACCAAGCTCCTGCTTGAATGCAGTCATGGGCATTACTCAGCATCTAGTATGTAGTAGAGGGTTTTTCATTTTGTTTTGTTTTCTGTTTTGAAAGGAATAATAGACAAAACCACAACCCAGGAAGACATAAGGGTAATATCTGAGCCATGGGTAGAAGACTAATAAGCTCCAAGAATTAATCTATCAACGTGTCTATTTTTCTCTAAAAAGCAATATATAATTTTCTCTAGAGACAAAATTCAGAACTGCAAACATTCTCTTAGAGTGATTATATTTTACTCTGGCTGTATTACATGACTGAAAGAGCCAGTGTGAATTCAGATTCACAAAATATTGCCAATTATTTGGTATTTCTTCTTTAAGCTATCAGAGTGATTAAATAAATGTGGGGACTGTTGGGTCAGGAAGGACAAGGGAGCTTTGTTTCATTGTTACTGGACAAAGTGTAATTTATTAAGGCCATGCTTTATTGTAAAAAAAAAATAGGACAGGTCCCGAGAGACCTCACCTTCTTGTCTACTCTCTTGTACTCTTCTCATAATATAGAGATTTGGGGATATATCAGAGAGATAAACGCTAGGTAGATGGCTTTTGAAGCAATGGGCATCAGACCCTGGACTGCAGCTCCTCCTTCTCTGGGTCATATGGCAGCTTTAATGTAGGGCAAGACTATGCCCCAGTTTCTTGCTTAATGAGTAGGAAATTAACAAAGGTTTGCAGCTTTTCATCCAGTATCATATTTAAAAAAATAAAGAGTTCACAGCTTTTCAGACATGTGCCTGAAAAAAATTAAAATATGAAGCGGAGCTTCGTATGAATAGAAGAACAAAAACGGATGGGCCAACCAGTAACTGTTCAAGCTTCACAGCTGCAGGGAACAGAGAATTGTGTGTATAAGGCAAAGAGAATAAAACAGGGCATTCCTGTGACCTTGGGAAGTGGAGGCAGGGGGGTCCTGAATTTGAAACCAGAGTAGGGAATGTCCTTCTCATAGGTCCCCAAATGAATTGGTTTCCAAATCCTAACAGTTTGGGGGACAGATACTCCTTTGTCTCTTCTTTTTCCAGCTCAGCATATGTGCTGACATGGTAAGTCACTTTGTATGTGGTGTGAGAGAGGGTGAGGGGAGGGAGGGAGAGAGGGAGAGAGAGAGGGAGAGAGAGAAAAAAAATGAGAGAGTTTGAAGCAGCATCTCCTGAAACCCTTCCCTCAGTCTCTATGTACCAGAGGATAACCTTGAACCCCTTATCCTCCTGGCTCTACTTCTCGCATGCTGGGAAGGACAGGAATATGCCACCACTGAGCTGATAGTTAAACCTTTAATAAAAACTGCAGTATTGCAGAGCACCTGCTTATAACACATGCAGATGCTACTTCTCGAACAACAGCACGTCCCCATTGGCCTGATTGAGCGCCCTGCAAATTCTGAGCACGCTGACCTGCTGAGAACACAGTCCTTCAAAAGCAGATGTGGTTCTTTGACACACCCTCCTTTTTTACTTCAGGAGTGGCAGTCTGGGAGCGGGGCCTTCTGGTTCAGTTGGTAGAGTGTTTGCCTACTATGTATGAAGACTATGGCAATGAAGATCAATAATCCCAACACTTGGGAGGTGGAGGTGGGGTGATCAAAATTCAAAGTTATCTTCTGCCACACAGAAAGTTTAAGAATAACATTGGCTACAGCAGACCATGTTTAGAAACGAAAACTTAAAAAAATACATATAAAAAGAAAATAATACATGTGTTGTGCTCACCAGTGTTGGGAAGTGGGCAGTCCAGAAGTCTGTGAGAAGCAGATGGGAAACAGCTGCCCACATACACTCACTGCTGTGATAGTCTTCATCAAGAAGCACAGCTTACAGATGGGAAAAATTGCCCTTGACTATGAAGATGTAGTGGTTCTGAATTTTCTTTATTGTTGTTATGTTTTCAATTGTTCTCTTAAACAAGCAACTATGTTGGGTTGTTTTGTGGAACCTATGTGAACTCCACAGGCTAAATTCAAACTTTGATTTTCTTCAGATTCTTTTGAAAAGATAGTCAACAAATCGCTGTTATTAACATACCCGTGTGAAAGTCATCCTTAGTCATTCACAATAGGCCGTGCAAAAAAAAAAATAAATAAATAAAAACTGCAAAATAATGGAAAATGGATTCTTTTCCTCTTGATAGTTATACAATATAGTTTGCTTATTATTTTGACAACCACAACTTCTTTTCCATCGGCTAAGTTCCCTGGTGAATCTGCAGAAAGGACAGTCACAACATTTTTGCATTTAAAGGCATATTTGACAAGTATTTTCCAACAAATCTCTCTTTAAAAAAAATTAGGACGCTCTTATGTCCTATGCTTGTGCTAACCCTTTCTTATGCTAAGTAGTTCCCTCTGGTATAACTTACCAAAAGCTTTGATGTCAAGTAAATATGTCAGCAGCTAATGCTGAAGTAGTTTCGTTCTTCATTGCTTTGAACCAATACAGATTTCTAATTAATGGTTTAATTACTTCTAATACCATCCATTACAATATTAAAGCCAGAGCTCCAAAGACAATACACTCTCATGGTTCATTACCTTGGCTCTTATTTATTTTGAAAACAAAATTTGTTATCACAATTCTTTTCTTCCAAAAGACTTTCCGGGATTTTATTTTTCAGTTTCTTTCAATTTTCTCCTGTTAAGGAAAGCCCTGCAAAAGCTGACGTATTTTCATAAGTTATAAAGATAACTTCTTTGGTTTTAGCCACCCACCCCCTTCCTCCCCAATCAATCACACAAAAAAAGACAGTTTGTTTTTCCAAGTTTTTAATATACTAAAATAACTAATAATTTTGGAACTCAAGGCTTTCTGGATGATATTTTAAGCATCACAAAGCAGTGATGATGGAGGTCCTAATTTTAGCTCTCGTTTACAGACAGGAGAATGGAGGTTTAGAAATACTAAGAGCTATGGACATTGTCTAGTAAGAAGAAGGGTCTAGACATGAGTTCCTGCTTCCAGAATTTATCTCACTAATGAGTCTGTCCTTTGCTCAACATTTTGCATCCTGGTTGTAAGAATTTTAAAGTGGTAGGGTCATTCATTTGAAGCCTCCTTTACCGTCCTATGGCCTCCTGCCTTTGTGTTAGATAGAAGAATTTTCCGCAGTTGTAGAAATAATTCCATATTTTTGCACTGCACTGTGACTCAGGTGAATCTTCAAGCAATGGCCTATCAGAGGCAGAGCTCTGTGAGTCTGAGGTCAGCCTAGTGCATGTAGCCAGTTACAAGCCAGCCAAGGCGACATAGTGAGGCCCTGTCTCAAAAAGTCAGTCAGCCAAATAAAAAACCAACAGCAGCAGCGACAACAAAACCCGAAAAGAAAAAAGAAAAAAGGAGAGCAAAAAATAAAGAAAAAAAATGGTCCCTTGTATGGTCTGTGTTTTGTGTTTAGGAGAAGGGATTGCATCCCTCACCAGCCAGCAGGAACACTTGAGTGGCAGGGAAGCCAGTATGCCTACCTACTTACACCTACAGCAGCCTCCTCAGTCACCTTGGTCCCTTTCGTTTCTCCCCGCCCCTACATCTCCTGTGGGGTCTGATAGCCACATGTATTTGATTTTTAGAAATAAGGTAAATATCCCCATGGCAGTCACTAAGTAGCATTCCTAATCAGTCATTTCCAAGTCCTTTAATTGGCCCCAGGGGAATTTAAATTGGCACGCCTTATTTTCTCAGGACAGCACCAAGCATGCTTTTCTTATGCTTCATTTGAACCAGAAGTGAGTTCTAATATCCCAGAGATGTCTGATAACAGCTTAAACCACCAAGAACTCAATTATGGGATTAGGAACTAGATTTAAAGGAAGCCAAAGGGGAATATAAAGCTCTTCAGCATTTAAAAAGAGCTATGGGGTTCCCCCCCCCAGAAATATTTCTTAAATGTTTTTCCAAAATAAATTTGATGTGTCCTGTACTACCACTTTTATTACCTAACTATATTTCTTAGAAAATGTATTAAATTTATTTATTGATAACAAGCTCTCCTAAGGAAAATACTTCAGTAATCATGCAGAAGAAATTTCCAAATGAAAATATACATGGGGAATTATTTTTCAATGTATCTCACTGAGTCTAAGAAAGTCTGCACTTGACCGTGAGACTGTGAAGATATTTTCTGAAGAGTTATGTGACTAAATTCAGGAGAAGAAACTTAGAATCAGCTAAGATAGGTAAATGATTGGATCCAAGGGAAATTTTTGGGGGAATGGGTCCCTAAAGGGTCAGCTGGTAGAAAACTCCTCAGACCACGTGTCTGGAAAACCACTAAGTGACAAACAAGGACTTGTACCTCACTGTTCTGAAAAGCAAAGTCTTCTAGAGGGCCAGCTTAAAGTAGCACGTTGCTCCTTGGAATTCTACCGCTACCTACTGTTTATCGTATCATGTCAGCATCAGACACTGAGCCCAGGGAAGGTGGGTATCTTCCCCATCTCTGTCAGATAGGCAACACAAAAATAAACAAACACATAGAAAAACTCAACAGCCTCTAGTTAGGCTCTTTTTTTTGAATCTCACAAAAATGAATTCAGTATAATATCGAAGTGAAGACAGAAGTTCAGATTGGGGTGTAGCTCAGTGGAAGAGCGCCTGCCCATCAGCACGGGGGTTCAGGTTCCCTTCACAGCACTGCCAAATACACGACACAGGAAAACAAAGCAGAGGAAGCCAGGCTCCAGGGACAGGAGAAGTCATAGTCATCTGTTTAGGAGCACTCAGTGTCCAAGGTACACCCGACTCTTGCCTTTGTGCTATAAGACTCCTAATTTGGAATACACTTGAGAATCAATGAAAACTCTGAAATTATATATTAACCTGAGTATTATAATACAGAAATTTAGGGAAACAGATAATAACAGAAAGCCCTGAGCCT
Source organism: Neodon shergylaensis (assembly GCA_025134845.1). Lineage (NCBI taxonomy): Eukaryota > Metazoa > Chordata > Mammalia > Rodentia > Cricetidae > Neodon > Neodon shergylaensis. The sequence continues at coordinate 3,477,970 of JABTXL010000001.1, forward strand.
GGGCTAGAGAAATCTGGTCATTTGTAATTTCTCTGTTGGAAATTTACCTGATTTAGTAGTAGGTTTTGTTTGTTTTTGCTGTTGTTTATTCTTTTGAGACAAGGGCTCTGTATGTAGTTTTGTATGGCCTGGAAGGAACATATTAAATCCAAGTGGATTCAAACTCGCCTTGATTCCCCTTTCCAGTGTTTGGAATGAGAGGTGTGCATTGCCACACCAGGGAATAGTTTTTTTTGTTTGTTGTTGTTTTTTTTTTTTTTTAATTTTGATGGTGTTGGTTTGTTTGAGACCAAACATTTGATCCTACAGGGGACATTCTCATTCAAACCACCGCAAACCTATTACAACATAAGTGATGTGTATGCTACATTGTTTGGGAAATGACAACTAAGAAAGTCTATATACTTTTCTTTGGAGTATGTCTGTTTTGCAGTTAACTGAATCTACTGATACAGAATCTGTCCATAAGAGAGACTATTGTGCTATAAAAAGTCTAAATGTGGGTCTCTGTGGATGGAGAAGCCTAGGCCTGGGGCAGAACAAAACCATATACAGCCATGGATAAAGACCAATGGGATGAGGTCAGCACAGAAAGACAGGTGCAGCCGGGCCGTGATGGCGCACGCCTTTAATCCCAGCACTCGGGAGGCAGAGGCAGGCGGATCTCTGTGAGTTCGAGACCAGCCTGGTCTACAGAGCTAGTTCCAGGACAGGCTCCAAAGCCACAGAGAAACCCTGTCTCGAAAAACCAAAAAAAAAAAAAAAAAAAAAAAGACAGGTGCAGAGATTAGGTTGATCAGGCCTCTAGAAGTCGGCAGGATAAAGGGCTGACATACCATTAATTGGAAATTTGGAAATGGTTAAGTTCAGTTGGACTGCGAAAGGCTAGACAGCATCATGATCTAGACAGAGCTTGTGCCTGGTTGAGAGGAAGATAGTACACAGGCTTGGTTTGATGGACTGCAATGATTAGAACAAACAATAAAATAAAATATAAAATAAAATAAAATGAAATAACCACAGACCCTTTTGTAGCTAGCTTGTGACAGTCATCAAAACAGGTTCCTTTCTCCATGAAGATTTAAAATACGTTCCTAGAAGTGACAATACGTGTGCAAAGGGTCAGGAATTTCTGTCCAGACTACTGAAGCTCCTTGTTTTTAGCTCCTGGTTGGAGCTCTCACAACAGGGCAGGGAGAGCTGTTCTCTGCTGAGCTTGCTGTCACTACCTGTGCTCAAGAAGCTGGGCTCAGCCACCCATCTCAAACAGCCAATCAAATGAGACTAATAGTGAAAAAGCAGATTAAGGACATTTTTTCTGTGTGGCTGTGTTGTGGAAAGGGACAAAGAGATGGGGTGTACCCCTTCCCCAGATCATCATTTTTGTTCTGATTTGAGGGTAAGGCTTGAGTGGAAGGCTGATCAACTATGCAACCCATGGTTGTCTCACCCGAGCTTCTTCTGGACACTCTACGTCTTTCTCCTGGAGACAAGTTACTCCCCCGGCTGACACCTCATTCCCCCATCCCTCGGCTTCAGACTTTTCTTCTTTAGTACAAGATTCCTTTCTTTTAATTATTTGTTTTTCACATCCCTACTGCAGCCTCCCCTCCCTCTTTTCTTCCCATCCCCTATCCATACCTAAATCTGCCCCGTCTCCCTGTTCACTCCCATGGGCAGCAGCAAAACATGGTGTATCTAGCTGCCCCAAGACCAAGCACCCCCTCCTCTACTGAATCTGGGCAAGGCGATCCAGCATGAGGAACAGGTTCCCCAAAACCAGTCAATGCACCAGGGACAGCCCCTGCTCCCGTTTTCAGGATTCCCACAAATAGACCAAGCTACACAACTGTCACATACATGCAGAGGGCCTAGGTCAGTCACATGCAGGCTTCCTAGTTGTTGGTTCACACTCTGTGAGTTCCCATGAGCCAGACGAGCCATTTCTGTGGGCTTTCCTTCAATGTCCTTCACCCCCTGGCTCCTATAATCCCTCCTCCTTCTCTTCAGTCAGACTCCCCTAGTTAGGTCCAATGTTTGGCTGTGGAATCTGCCCCTCAGTCACTGGATGAAGGTTTTCCAATGACAATTGGGGTAGTCACCAATCCGATAACAGGGCATGGCCAGTTCAAGTTATGTATCCATTGCTGCTAGGAGACTTAACTAGGACCATCCTTGTAGACTCATAGAAGGGCAGAGATCCCTTTTCAGTCTTTTCTCTTAGCACCCTCCTCCTCTGCCCAGACCCCCAACCTGATCCCTCAAGTTTTCATACCTCCCCGTCCCAGTCCAACCAGGAACTTCCCTCCATTTCCCCACCCAGAAAGATCCATGCGTCCGTTGTTGGGCCCTCCTTGCTGCCTAGCTTCTCTAAATCTGTAGTACAGCCCATGGTTGTCCTTTGCTTTATGACTAATATCCACTTAAAAGTGAGTACCTATCATGTTTGTCTTTTCTGGGTCTGGGTTACCTCACTCAAGATGAGTTTTTTCCTAGTTTCATTCATTCGCCTAGCAGAAGATTCTTGTGGAAGGCCTAATTTTTTGGGGGTTGTTGTTTTAATAGTCTGATAGCCAAAGAGAGGGGCACAAGTGTCTCTTTAGAATGTATTCCTTCCTCTCAGGAAGGCCAGTTACTGCATCCCTGATTCCAGGTTCTGGCATACCCAGTCTTTTGAAGATGGTGCAACAGCACATGCCCATCCTACCACCTATCAGCAGAGCTTCCATTTGGTGCCGCAAATCCCCACTCAGATGCCACCTACAAGAATATTTTCTCTGCTTATGGAGAGGCAATAATGCTTTCTTTCGCTGCATTCCAACTTCATTCAAACCTCCATTGTGTTACTGGTGATGGCAAAATGGTCAAGTACTGGGACACCATTATCCCCTCTCCTGAACCCGTGCTCTTACTGAGGGCCACACTGGGTATTGCTGTTTTAGGTTCAGTAGTTTGTACAACAAGGGATACCCATGGCATTCATATGTGGGCAAGTTCTGAGGATCATGAGGTCAGAGACCTGAGAACAGTGATCTCACCCCCAAGATTGGCGGGACTCAGAGCACTGCAGAGGGTGATTCTGTTCCTTCCATGGGTTTCAAATGTTACTCTTCAGAGAGCATTGCACTACTTAGGAGAGCAGGTTGTGAGAACCGTGGGAGGGAAGAGAGTATTCCTCTGGGAAACGGGTCCTCTTAGTCTTATTTCTGTTCTTAGTCTTTAAGTGATGCTGTGTGGGTTACTTTGCACATCTGAGTTTTGTTTTCCTGACATAGAAATGTTTCCCATTCACTTCACCCTAGGGCTATTCTCCCGAGCTCTCAAAGACCTCTCCTCCCATTTATTACCAAAGTCTATCTTCCATCTTCACCAGGAATCAGCCAGGGAGTCTCAGTTTGAGGGGAATGCTTTCCTTTGTTTGATGTCACACTGAGTAAGGTCAAGAAGACAGGGTTGGGCTCTGAAAACTCCGATTCCATCTAGATGTGATGTATGTGCTTATATGCTCAGTACCCAAAGTCTGAGGCAGGAGGAGAGCAAGCTCAAGACAAGCTTAGGCTACATAGTAAGATACAGAGAGATATAAATATTGATGGATAGTTCTTCAGCTGTGAGCTATGTTTGAGGTCCCTGTAGTGGGATGCTGAGAGTCAGTGAGTTATATTTATATTTGGCCTTTTTTTTTTTGCCACGAGAACATCCCTCCTCACAGGCCGTGAGGGTGGCCATGATTATATCCAAATTTACTTCTTACTTTATCATATCTTTAATTTTTTAACTTAAATTTTTATTTATGCATATGAGTGTCTGCTTGCATGTATGCAGGTGCACTATATGCATGCCTTATGCTGCCCATGTATGCCAGAGAGCTATGGATTCTCTGGAACTGGAATTACATTTCTAAGCTGCCATGTGGGTGTAGGGTGTTGAACCCAGTCCCTCTGAAAGAGCAACCATTGCTCTAACCAGTGAGCCATCTCTGCAGCCCTGTTTACCATGTCCTGACAATCAAGGAAGCTGTGGAATCAGCAGGCAGATGTTTCTGTTGGCTCTCGCATCCTCTCTTCGTAGGTCAAGACAGTTGATGACTTCCCAGATCCTTTCTGCATGGATGTGCTGCGGCTTAAGGAAAGGTAAGATGAGCATACTGTACGCGATGGGTCCAGAGAGACTGCTGCCACAAACATTGAGTGTTTTGGGGATGAAAGCCTGAATCCAGGGGTCCATGCTGGGGAGTTGATGTGGGAGTGTCATATATCAATCTGTTGATTTTATTGGTTAAGTAATAAAGGAACTGCTTGGCCCTCATAGGTTAAAACATAGGTAGGAGGAGTAAACAGAATAGCATACTGGGAGGAAGAGGAAGTGAGCTCAGACTCGACAAGCTCTGCTCTCTGGAGCAGAGAAGCCATGCTCCAGTCTCCCGGACAGACATGCGATGAAGCTCCGACCCAGCATGGACGTAGGCTAGAATCTTCCCGGTAAGCGCACCTTTGGGTGCTTACACACATTATTAGAAATGGGCTAGTCCAGGTGCGAGAGTTAGCCCAGAAGAGGCTAGATAGAAATGGGCCAAGCAGTATTTAAATGAATACAGTTTGTGTGTTGTTATTTCGGGGCATAAGCGAGCAAGGCGGCTGGGGTGTTGGGGACGCAGCCCCGGCCGCCCCTATTTCAACAGGGAGTGAAGGGTGTGAGGGGGCACAGGAACCATTTGGGACCCGCCAAGGATGGGAAATGAGAGGATATGCTCAAAACCCACCCCACAATGGCATGAAAATGACTTTATTTTACCTAGTTCAATAGAATATAAAACATTTAACTTTTTTTTTGAACTAGGAAGGCAAAGGGATATGAAAAAGACAATCTGTGAGTTCAGGAGCAAAACACAGATTAAAGCTATTTGTTGTATGATATAAGTCAGTGGTCTGGGTGGAAGGATAGGCAATGGGGACTTTGCTCAGGGGTAGTTCTGGGCAAACACACTTCTTTTTGGGCATGAGAAACTTAGAAAAGTTTTAGAAGTCACAATTGTTAGGAATTATCTTAAGATGAGCCTCTCCGCCAACTCAAATAATTCCAATCAGACCAAATTCAGCTGAATCAATGCCCACGTTTAATGCAGTGCTTCTGGGTGGAGGGAAAGGCATGGAGGGAAAAGAGAGAAAGAGACAGAAGAGGGGGGGGGGCACACAAAACCCAAAGCCTAAATAGCCTGTGGGAATGCTCATGACCCTCCCCGGGGAGGGGTCAGCACTTGGTGGGCTTTTCTGGAAGTGGAGTCCGGACCAACACAGCTCCCATGGGAAGGGGGCTTGAGATGGAGCTTTCTGCTCCCTTGGCACTCCACTGGAACCCCAAGGATGAATGTCAGGGGCTGGGGCGACGCTTCCAATCATCCCAGACTCCTTGGATATAGGGGTGCCAGAGGGCTGGGGTCTCACTTAATCAAACAGCAATGTCAAAAATGGCAACTATGCTGGTCACTGAGCATCACGTGAGCATCAATTTTCCTAGAATCCTTTTCTCAGTTTCCTTAGTTCTGTTTACTGATTTCCCTTCTGTCATTGTATTTTAACATTTAGTTTATTTTTAATTGTGTTTGGGGGGGAGTGCACAGGGGGTGTAAAAGCCTTCAGAGACCTTAGATTCTTCTGGAGCTGGGTTTGTGGGTTTTGGGAAAAGAACTGGGGTCCTGCACAGCTCTTAACAGCAGAGCCCTCTCTACAATCCTTCTTCTTTCTTTTTTATTTTGTTATTATAATAATGTATGCATTTTGCTATAACAAAACACTAGGGATAATAAAATTCTCTACAGTAAGGGTACTAGGTATGGTGACACACAACTGTAATCTCAAGATTGGGATGCAGAGGCAGGAAGGTGGTTACAAATTCCTGGCCAGCCAGGACTGAATAGAAAAAAAAAAGACTGGGTCTGTGGCTTCCTTGGTTGCATGCTTGCTCAGCATGCATGAAGCCCTGGACTGGATCTTCAGTGAATTATCCCCTAGGCATGGTGATACATGCTTATAATCACAGCTCTTGGCAGGTGGAGGGAGAAAAAAATTCAAGTTCATCCTTGGTTAGCCTTGAATACCGGAGACCTGGCTAAAACATTCAGTATCTGATAGAAGACATATCTGTGGTATTTGTCTTTATTTCAGTGAACACCATCAGCTCTATCCTTTTCCTGCAAATAGTATGTTTTCTTTTTTACAACCGAATCATATTGCATTCATTGAGTATGTAAGTTTCATTTTCCTTAATGCATTCAAACTTGATGGACATAGGGACTGAGCCTAGGACCTTGGAATGATGCTACAACAGTCTTGAGTAAGCAGGAATCCCTGGTGTTCTCAAACTGTGGTTTCTTTATGTATTTACCTCAAGTTGATACAGTCAGCTCAATGGTAGCTGCAGTTGTAAGGAAACAGTTAAACAGTTATGTAATAAACAAACATGATTGTTTACAACTGTGTAAAGTCAGATGACGACCTGCCAGACTTGGTTCTCTCCTTCTGCCCAGGGATCAGACTCAAGTTGTTGGCTTTGGCGGGAAGTACCCTCAGTAATTGTGCCGTCTCACCAGTCCTTGTTTGAATTGTCTTTTCAGGAGCGTCCATATTGATTTTCATGGTGAGAGAGCTAATTTATGTTCCTTGTTCTCTGTGCCTTTGGCAGCATCTGTGTGTCGTTTAATGTTTTCGTGGTAATAATCTATTCTGCATGGCCGGATTTTAGTGAAGTTTTAGTTGCTGCTGCTCTGATGGCTGAAGATGCTGAACATTTTTTTTAATGTATTTCTTGACCATTTGAACTGTATTTAAAACATGCTTGTTCAATTTATTTGCTCGCTAATTAGCTAAAGTATATATTATTATTATTTAAGTTTTCGAATTCTTCATGTATTCTGCATATTGTCCTCTGCTAGATGAATAGCTGGCACTTCCCCCCTGCCGTTCTGCAGGCTGCTTGTTCTTTCTGCTGTTTCTTTTGTGGCGCGAAAGCCTTTGACCTGATGCAATCTCATCTCCGAATTCTCACTATTACTTCTTAAGCAACTGATGGCTATTCGAAAAGTCCTTGCCTGCACCCGTATCTTGGAATATTCCTGGTTTCAAAGTTTCCATTCTTTATTAAGGACTTTGATCCACTCCAGGAGTGAGAGATAGGGATCTAGTTGATTCCTATGAGAGGAAATCCTGGTTTTCTAGACGCATTTGTAGCGAGATCTTTATCCGGTGCACGCTCCTGACCTCTTTGTCCAGAACAAGATGGCTGTAGCTGTGTGAGCTTACTGATAGGTCCTGCATGGGCTCCACTTTCCTCGGTTACATTTTGTGCCAGTGGCACACTGTTTTGTGACTACGGTTTTGTGGCAGAGTCGGTATTGTGGGTTTCTGATATTGTCCTTTTGATTTGGGATTGCTTTGGCTGCTAGAGGACTTTTGGGGTTATATATGAATTTGGAATTTTTTTTTCTATTCCTGTGAGCAATGTCATTAGAACTTTGGAGATTACAATGAATCTGCAAATTATTTTTGCTAATTGGCCTTTTAACAATATTAAATCTCCACATGATTGGGAGGCATGTCTGCTAGCATCTTCTGTCATTTCTTCAGGGTTTTACAATTTTCATTGTAGAGCTGGGTTTTTATTATTATTATTATTTCCTTGGGTTAGGTTTGTTTCTGTACATTTATTCTCCGGGAGCCCATTGAGAAGAGAACTGCTTTGTGGCTCTTTCCTCGGCACATGTCCTATTGGCGTGTGTCTGAGTTCAGTTTCTTTCCCGTTGTGGTAGAACAATGGATGGATGATGGATCTGTACTGCAGTCTCTCCCAGGTGCACCGCTCACCATCTTTTTCTATTATCTTTCTCTGCTGTCCCTGGACTCTGGCTAACTTCCCCTGACCAAAAATTTACATAGTATTAGCGGAAATGCAAACACCGAAATGATACACACAGATTGGCTCCCAGCTTGTAAAGCAATGTGAGAGAAGACAGATGTGTCTATTGCTAACGGTTCTTAAGACGTAGTTTATATTTTTTTATATTTATTTCTGTATCCCTAAAAATCATTTTCATTGATCCCTTATTTGTTTAGAAGGCTTTCCAAATAAAAACGGACATCGCCAATGCAAATCAGGGGCCTGGAAATTTCTAGACGTGGATCTTGAATAAATCTTGACAGAACAGTAGCTCTAATACAGTAAGTAGGAACCCAGTGGAGTTAATTTCCTGGCCTCTCTGAAGGTGCCAGGCTGCTGGTGGTTGTCAATTTCACACATACAATTTCTCCCCATTCAGAGCTGACAGCTTGGATTTCCCCTTTCATTGTGAGGTCTGTTCTGGTTTCTGCCTTCCTCAGGCTTGCATTTGGTAACCTTTGCCCTCTTATTTGGTACAAGGCAAAATGCCATCTTTGGAAAACTAATGTACCAGAGAAAATGGTAGCATGAAGCCACGTAACCTACTGTTCTTTGCCTTTCTGCCTGTGAAGGTTATTATTAGAACTCATTTTAGTGAATTTCAAATCCATTCAAAGTATCATGGCTTTAAATTTCTCTAATGGAAGCAAAGCTTTTGATGTTTGGGTTTTAGAAGCCTGTCTGGCTTCTTTAGAGCTCAAATTTTTATACATTGGCACAATTGATCAAAGACTGTTTTTAGGCAGAGGGAAAAGGCAATTTACTTTACCTATGGTTGTTTTGTGATCTCCACATTATTATACTTTTTTTTTTTCCCCGAACCCTCTTTCTGTTTGAAGATCTAGGTTTCCACTCACATACGCTGGCCTCATCTTCTTTTTGATCAGGCTGAGAAACCATCTGGAAACAATTGAGAGTGACGTCACAAATCCAGCATTATGATTTCGATGTAGTCTAAAAGAAGAGAAGGAACAAACGAAAGAGCCAGAAAGGTTGATTTGACCTTTAAACACAAATATCACATTACTGATGGACACTGAAGTAAGTAAGGGTTTGCCTTCGGGTCTCACTCAATAAATATGCTGACCCTCATTACTATTAGTTATGGAAAAAATAGCAAACATTCATCCAGGGATACGGCTGAACATTGATGCCAAAGCTCAAAAGGCTTTGTAGCATTGGGCCTGGCAGAGTGTCCCGCAGCTAAACGCAGGAGACTATGAAAAGTCTTAAACTGGGGCTAAAGGTCATAGGCAAGGACAATAGGCCTGGAATTTGGAAGAATTTGTACTCCACTGAAGAATTCCCAGACCACTCATGAAAACAACAGGTTGCCTAACTCGTCAGAGAACACTAAACTCAAACTAAGCCCTCCACTGGAGAGCAAGAAAATGATTAGAAGCGGGTGGGGGGCATCTCAGCCAAGAGGGTGTGAGCCTAGAATTTCCATGTAAATGACCCTGACATCATAGCTAATGCAAGGAGTGAATTCTGCTTGCTTCTAGAAACACTTTGTTTCTAAAACTAGCTCATTCTGGAGTGAAATGTATGTTTCTTTTTGGCTTGAACAGTCCATCCCCTGCCTCTGGATTTCAGCCAGAAGCCATGGGAGGTGCACAAATTCCAGGCTATTCTATGGAGCTGGCAGGACCGTAAGGACTTTCCTGGGCAGAAATCAGAGAGTAGCAACTGCAGACTTCTTTTCCTGCTCTTTAAATCAGCGGTCTTCTATTTTCTGGGATCGTTCGCAAATATAATGTACTAGAGTTGTATATCTTTTTAGTAAAGGTGATTCATATTAAAATTCCTTGAATGCTTCTTAATTTTAATATCTTTGCAAAATGCCTTTCTACCAATAAATTTAGTCATTCACTTAAAAATTATTATGAGATCCTATGTTATGATTTCAACCTGGAAAATATGGTCAGTATACTAGTTGATGAACTTCCTTTGACCACCCAGCTGTGCCCAGAGAGCCCCCACTCTGTTGCAGTTACTCTTCTTATTGGCCACCATTGAATTCAAGTGTGCTGTTGACATCTCACATCCGATACAAAGCAAATGCTTCCAGCCCTTGATTTTCTGTTGTCTCTCTTTACTTAACTACTATATGAGACAATAAAGGCTCCTTTTCATAGTAGAAACAGCAACAACAGCAAAACCCAAGAGCTATCATGGGGCTGGGGCAATGTCTTGGTGAGTAAAGGGCTTGCTGTACAAGCATGAAGACTTGGGTTAGGATCCTCAGCACTCAATACAACAAAGGGAAGAGAGGATGGGGGTTGGGACGGAGAGGCACAGCAGCTTGTAATCTTAACACTGGGAAGATGGAGAGAAGAGAGTTGCTGGGGCTTACTGGCCAGCCAGACTATTGCTATGCTTCAGGTTCAGTGAGAGACACTGTCTCAAAACACAAGGTGGAGAGTAATTGACAAAGTCATGCAATGTTGACTTCTGTTCCTCCCATCCCTCTCACACAAATGCACACAAAAGTGGTCATGTCTACAGAAAAATAACCTTCAGAGGAAGTGTACACATAACCAAATTCTACTGCCCTTAGTTTGATGTGGGAGTTTTGTAAAAAACTCTGGGAAGACAGATGCAGGCCCTGTGTCCCTACTTTATGAATTGGAAAGCTCAGTTTTGTGAACCTGTCTCAGCCTTGCATATTCTTCTCAAGACAGCACACCTTAATTGCTAATAGTTGCCAGCAATTAACCCTATCTGGGTTTAGAGAAAAAAAAAATCACTTGGTTTGATAAATTTGGAGAAAGATATATAATAATATTTTATTTAGAAATGGATCAATTTCTTATTTTCATTTAGTGTCATTATAAATTTATATGTAAGATGTTCCTAGTTCACAAATACTGCACTTGTAGGTTGTTAAAAGCTTATAATCTCACTTGTTGCTGCAGGCTGCATTGGTTGAGCTAGAGAACTTGAGGGCCGACTAACTCAGCTACCATCCAGGCCCAGAACCAGGGCTAAGAGTTGGCCTACCCCAGCCTTGACCAAATCTATGAACTGTTGAAGTGTGTGAAGGGGACACACGTACACACCTAAAACAGCAGGATCTCCATGACAGAGGACAACAGGATATCCAAGAAGAGCCCTAGGGAGAGCCCATTACCAGTGGTGTAGCAGAAGCCAGAGACCTTGAGCCAGACCGATGAGTCATGGTAATGAGCCCTTGAGAGTAAAGGTGAATGGGCTTCAGGGTAAACTGTATCTCAACGGGCCACACTACAGCTTCCACAAGATTCTTCTCCCCTCTTTTCTTTTTTGATTTTGTTTTGTTCTGTTCTGATTCTTATAATTGGAATTGTTTAGTTCTTGTTTTTGATTTGGGAGGGGGAGGTTGCAAGGGCAGAGGGGAGATAAGTGGGAACAGAATGCATGATGTGAAATCTAAAAAAAATTAATAAAAGTTAAAAAATTATAGTCTATGGAGCAACAGTTTGGATTAAGAGGACAGAGAGAATGGGCAGAACATGTTTCCCCAACTTTTATCCTTAGAACAAAATACTTAAGAAGCATTGGATAGAATGAGACATTTCAGGCTTTGAGTTTCTTCTTCATTATGTATAAAATGATGTATTCTTAAGAAAAACTTGTTTCCTCATTTGTAAAGTGAGATTGTTTTCAAAATTAAATATGGTACTTAGGTAATGCTTTCCACTTAGCCCATGGAAAAGGACAGGAGGCTGGATAAACAGCAAGAGGTATTTGTGCTTTTGTGGAAATAAATTATTAGCTCACCCTAAACTTAAACAAATACAAAGGGGGCAAAGTAGGTAGGTGATCTTAGATCTGTCTCCCGCCGCTCCTCCAAATCTAATTTCTCAGTCTTATGCTCAGCAATGTGGCAGATCACCCCCTGTGGCCTCCACTCCTTCTCTGTTCCTGTTACCAGGGGACTAAGCAGTTCCTGGTGGCATGTCATCCTTTCCTCCCTCCTTAGACCCCCTCTAGCTCATCTCCATCCCTACATGTCAACTCTAAGAAACAGAGCTAAGAAACCGTTCTTTCCAGCATGCCCAGAGGCTACAATTGGCAGGATCTAAGAAGCATCCCCTGCCAGATGATCCACAACTACCATATTCTTCCCTACCAGAGAGGGCAACAAAAACCAAGAAACAAAACACCCACCTGACAAAGACAAGACCAGGTTTTAGCACCTAGAATTGCAATTGTCCCAAACCTATGTGCCTAGACACCAGTTTAAAAACACAATCCAAACAGCCAGGACAATAGGACTCCTCTAAAGCACTGCAACCCTGCTACAGCAGAAGGACCACTAAAGCCAAATATAACTAAAGCACAAGACAAGGACTTCAAAATAGCCTTCATAAATATGTTAGAGGTCTTTAAAAAGGAAATAAATAAATCCACTAAAGAAATCAATGGAAAAACAGAGGAAGAAAATGAAGAAAGCACTTTAAGACACGAAAGTAGAAATATAACTAATAATGAAAATCCCAAACTGAGAGGAATCTGGCAAGGAAAACTTTAGGAACTCAAATGGGAATTGCAGAGGCAAGCTTCACCAACAGAATACAAGAGCTGGAAGAGAGAATCTTAATCATTGGAGTTATAATAGAAGAAATGGGTACCTCAGTTAAAGAAAATGCTAACTCTTAAAAAAAATCAGGCAAAAAGACTTCCAAGAAATCTGGGACACTATAAAAAAGACCATAAATCTAAGAATAATAGGAATAGAGGAAGGAGAAGAAAACCAGACTAAAGGCACAGAAGATATTTTCAACAACATCATAGAAGAAAATTTATCTAGCCTCAAGAAGGAGATGCCTATTAAAGTACAAGAAGCCTACGGTAGAACGCCAAGTAGACTGGACTATAAAAGAAACCCTTGGCATACAATAATCAAAACACTAACTGTACAAAACAAGAAAGAATATTAAAAGCTGTGAGGTACAAAGAACAAATTACATATAAAGAAAGACCTATCAGAATAACTTTTCAGTAGACTCTAAAATTCAAAAGGTCCTCTACAGATGTTTTACAAACTCTAAGAGATTGCAGATGTTAGTCCACACTATTATACCCAGCAAAACTTTCACTCACAACAGATGGAAAACAAAAGACATTTTATGATAAGAACAAATTCAAATAGTATTTATTTATAGATACAATTATATAAAAGGTGTTGCAGGAAAACTTCAGCCTAAAGAGGTTAACCATATGCAAGAAAACATAAGGAGTAAATCTTATCAGAACAGCAACCACCTGTAATAAGATCTGATGACAACTTCTGGCCTATAGGAACACAGACAGGAAGAACATTGCACACATAATAAATAAATAAATCTTAAAAAAGAATGAAGACTGTGTAGCCATTTTAGTATCTAACCAAATAGACTTCAAACCAAACCACATGAAGACTCAACAAAGAAAGAATTACAGACCAATTTTTCTTATGAACACAGATAGAAAAATTCCCAATAAAATACTTATAAACTTGAATCCAAGAATACATCATAAAGATCATTCACCATCAAGTAGGTTGCATTTCAGAGATGCAGGCATGGTTTAGTAATATAACTTAATGAATGTATTCCACCCCACAAACAAACTAAAAGAAACAACAACATTATTCAGTAAATGCACAAAAGGCTTTTGACATAATCCAACATCCCTTCATGAGTAAGAGTCCTAGAGAGACTAACAATATAAGGGACATACCTTAACACAATAATGACAGTTTACAGCAAGCCTACAGTTACCATCTTCTTAAATGAAGAGAATCTTAAAGTAATTTCACTAAGATCAAGAACAAAAAGTTATCCACTTTCTCTATACATATTCAAAAGAGTACTTGAAATCCTAGCTAGAGAAATAAGACAACTGAAAAAAATTAAGAAGATACAAATAGGAAGGGAAGAAATCAAGAATCCTTATTTGCAAATTATATGACAATATGAATAACTGACCCGAAAAACTCTCCAGAAAAGTCTTACAGTTGATAAACACTTCCAACAGAGTACCTGGATACAAAATTAACTCACAAAAATCAGCCTTCGTATATACAAATGGCAAATGTTCTGAGAAAGAATTCAGGAAAGCAACACCTTTTACAATAGCCTTAAAAAATCATATGTCTTGAGATAACTCTAACCTAGCAAGTGAAAGACATGTTCGATAAAACTTTAAGACACTAAAAAAAAAAGAAATGGAAGAAGGCTTTAGAGGATGGACTGATCTCCCATGCTCATGGATCAATAGGATTAACATAGTAAAAATGGCCATCCTTATTGTCTGTGCTACTGGGGTTATACTTAGGTCAAGGGCATGTTCAACTTCCTTAGCTATCAGGGAAATACAAATCAAAACAACTCTGAAATACTATTTTACACCTGTCAGAATGGCTAAAATCAAAAACACTAATCATAGCTTATGCTAGAGAGGATGTGGAGTATGGAAAACACTCATCCATTGCTGGTAGGGATGCAAATTTGTGCAACCACTTTGGAAATCAGTGTGGTGCTTTCTCAGAAAATTGGGAATCAACCTATCTCAGGATCCAGCAATACCACTCTTGGGCATATACCCAAAAGATGTTCAATCATACTACAAAAGCATTTGTTCAACTATGTTCATAACAGCATTGTTTGTAATAGCCAGAACTTGGAAACAACCTAGATGCTCCTCAACGGAAGAATGGATAAAAAATTGTGGTACATCCACACATTAGAGTACTACTCAGTGGTAAAAAAAAAAACAATGACATTTTGAATTTTGCATGCAAATGGATGGGATTAGAAAACACTATCCTGAGTAAGGTAACCCAGACCCCCCCCAAAATGAATATGATATGTACTCACTCATAAGTGAATTCTAGCCATAAACAAAGGACATTGAGCATATAGTTCATGATCCTAGAGAAGCTAACTAATAAGGTGAACTTAAAGAAAAACGTATATAGATCTACCTGGAAATTGGAAGCAGACAAGATTGTCTGACAAAATTTGGGAGCATGGGGCCTGGAGGTAGAGGGAAGGGGAGAAGGGGAAAAGGACGGGAGAAGGGGAGGGTTGGGGAGAGCTTGAGGGAATGGGATAATTGAGATGGAGGAAGGACAGATATGAGAGCAAAGAAAGAGATATCTTGATTGAGGGAGCCATTTTAGGGTTAGCAAGAAAACTGACTCTAGAAAAATTCCCAGGAATCCACAAGGATGACCCCAACTAAGACCCTAAGCAATTGAGGAGAGGGTGCCTGAACTGGCCTTGTCCTGTAGTCAGACTGATGATGGACCGAGCTCCCAAGGTCCAGTTGAAGAAAGGAAGGAGTGAGATTATGAGCAAGGAAGTCAAGACCATGAGGGGTTCATCCACTGAGACAATGTGCCTGAGCTAAAGGGAGCTCACCAACTCCAACTGGACTGGGAATGAACAATCATGGGATCAAACTTGTCCCTCTGAATGTAATTGACAATTGGGGCAGACTGTGTGGCCAATGATAACGGCACTGGGATTTGTCTCTACTGCATGTACTGGCTTTTGGGGATCCTATTCTCTTTAAATGTATACCTCGGTCAACCTAGATGTAGTGGGGAGGGCCTTAGACTTTCCACAGGGCAGGGTGCCTTGGCCTCTCTTAGGATTGGAGGGGGGGAGGGGAAAGGTGTGTGGAAGGAGTGGGAGGGGAGGGGGAAGAAGGGAGGAAGTGGAAATTTGGATTTTTTTTAAAGTAATAAAAAAGAATAAAAACTAAAAGCAAACAAAAAAAAGGTCATCCTATCAAAAGTAATCTACAGATTCAAAGCAATTTCCTTAAAAACACCAACACAATTCTTCACAGATCTTGAAAAGACAATTTTCAGCTTTATACAGAATCACGAAAATCCTGGGATAGCTAAAAACAATACAAAATATTAAAGATCCACTGGAGGTATCACCATCCCTAATCTCAATTTGTACTACGAGCTGTAGTAATAAGACAGTAGGGTATTGGCATAAAACTGATATGTTGATTGATGGAATATAATTGAAGACCCAGACATAAATTCACACATCTATAGACATTTGAGTTTTTTTTATAAAGAATTCAGAATTATATACTGAAAAAAAAAAGAATCTTCAAGAAATGGTGTTGGCCAAACTGTATGGTTGCATGTAGAAGAATCCACATGGTCCCATACTTATCACCTTGCACAAAACTCAGCTCCAAATGGATCACAGACTTCAATATAAAACCTGATACAATGAACTCGACAGAAGAGAAAGTAGAAAATCACTTTGAACTCATCATCACAGTAGACAATGTCTTGAACAGGACAGTAGTCGCACAGGCGCTAAGATAGACAATTAATCAGCTACACAGCAAAGGACTGCCATCATTTGGACAAAGCAGCTGCCTTCAGGATGGGAAAAGGTATTTAACAAGTATATATCTGATAGAGAGTTAATATCCAAAATATATAAAGAACTCAAAAAACTAGATATTAAGAACACAACTAACCCAATTTAAACATGGATGACAGATGTAATAGATCATTCTCAAAAGAAGAAACTCAAATGGTCAAGAAATAAATGTTCAACATCCTTAGCCATCAGGGGAATGCAAATCAAAACTCCTTTGAGATACCATCTTACATCTGTCAGAATTGCTGAGATCAATAAGATAAGTGACAGCTCATGCTGGCAAGGATGTTGAATGAGGGGAACCCTCCTTCGCTGCTGAGATCCAGAAGGCTGTAGTGGGCCCATGCGGTGACTTGGGAGGATCAGATGACAGGGTTGAGCATGTCTTGTCCTTGACTCAACCCATGTGGGACCCAGACACCAATCAAGTTAGGGGACTTGAAGCTGGTGGCCAGGCTCTACTGACCAGAATGAGAGCACCTGCTAGAGACCAGCTAATTTCTCTAAAGTGTCTGTAATTATTCAAATTAGTTAGGAGTCCCCTGCTGTGTTCCTGGAGAGGCACCAATGTGTTTACTGAGAATATACCTCAGTTGATTCAGATCAGCAGTCCAGTAGGCTATCAATAGTGCCTTTGTGATTCTGTCAGCTCCAGGTATTCACAGAAGCTACAGAAACTGGAGGGGTTTGAAGGGATGACTAGGTCACAGTTATTGGAAAAAGCAAAAGCCTTTAACAGTAGAGACAGCCAAAGAAGAGAGCCAGGGACAATAGACTAGCAAAAACAACGGTGGTTTCTTCCAGGGACCTGGATCTTTGAGGTTGAAGGACAGTCCAATCAGTCTGAAAATCGTGAAAAAATGAACAAAAGAGGAAGGCACCACCACATAGAACAAAACCATCACTGGGCAGTGGTGGTGCATGTCTTTAATCCCAGGCAGATCTCTGTAAGTTCAAGACCAGCCTGGTCTACAAGAACTAGTTCCAGGACAGTGAGGGCTGTTACACAGAGAAACCTTGTCTTGAAAAACCAAATAAATAAATAAATAACAATAAAAAATAAAAGAACTTAAACTGCTTAAACTGGAACTGACTTCCACAGTTCAAAGCCTTTGACTCCTAACAGTTGGCAATCCCCCAATCATACAGAGGGTCGGTTTACATCCCCCAGGGCTAAGCCCACGCAGCAGACGAGAGCTCAGTAAGTGACCCTCCCTTTAGACATGTTCCCAGAATTAGAGGCATTCAGACAAATACACAACTGAACAAACTATCCCGTCCTGAACCTGGGGAACAACTGCTGGCTTTGTTGAGATCTAAGGTTTTGGTCGGGGGATCTTTCTTGGTAGTCTGGAACTCTGTAACAACAGCAGTTGGCCAACACGTAAACAACCCTGTAGTATCTTTGGAGCTTCTTTGTTTCGTAATATTGTCGTGTTTGTTTGTTGCTGGTGTTTTGTTTTTAGCCATACAGGTCTTTTGCAGATATGTTCTTGACTCTGGCTTCATGTTTTTATGGGATTCCTGTGTGTGTATACAGGAAAGTGTGTATCTCTGCATTTATATGTATTTCTTGTGTTTTCCTTTGGGTCTTTTTCTTGTATGATTGTTTCGTCCTATTTTAATTTGTTTGTTTTTAATCTTTTCTTATTGTATGCTATTTTATTATTATTCCTCACAAGTCTGTGTTTGTTTTCTAACGAGAGACAGAAAGGGTGTGGTTCAGGTTCCGAGGGGAAGTGAACAGGAACTGGGAAAAGGGGAGGAGAAATCAGAATGTATTATATTAAAAATTAATCTATGTTAGATAAAAGAAAAAATAAGAAAGGATTATTGGCATTTAAAATTTTTCTAAATAGATGCATCTGAATATTAAATATATTAATTCAATACTGATTATTTAAAAGAATATATACTAAAAATTAGAAGCATTGGTTTTTAAGGTCTTCTTAATTCTCAACAATTTGTTAAACAATTTTCTTTCTTTGGGATTTTAGTTGCTCATATGCAAAATGATGATGCAAAGATCTTCACACACACACACACACACACACACACATATATATATATTCATTTTACTGCTGTGACAAATACCATGGGCCAAAAGCAAATTAGGGGAGGACAGGGTTTACTTTTGCTTATAGGTTTCAGCCCATTATTAAGGGAAGTCAGATCCGGAACTCAAGCAGAAACTTGAAGGCAGAAGCCATTGCCGCTTGCTCATCCCAAACTTATGCTGAGCAAGCTTCATATACAGTCCACGCCACCAGCCCAGGGAACAGTGTCATGCACCTCCACAGTGGACTGGGCATTCCTACATCAATTAACAATCACGAGAATTCCCCACAAGTATATCCACAGGCCTGTCTGATCTGGGCAAGCGTTCAGGTGTAACTTCCTCCTCAAATGGCCCTACGCTGTGTCAAGTCGACAATTTATCATTTTCTATGAGGAGGATTTAGAAATTGGAAAATGAGGGAACTAAGCTCCGCCCATGTACCCTTCCATCCCTCCATGGATTCCTTCCCAGCCCCCTTTCCAAGCATTTGCAGCTGCCCTCTCCCTCACACACTCTAGCGTATCCAGGATACTCAGATTCAAATCTAATCTGTAGTAGTGTGAAATTTACATGCAAATCCAAGAGAAATGGAAACATTTGTCCACAAAAGACTCAGGAATAAATGTTCATTCAAAGGTTAAGGCTGCTGTTTGGATTTGACCGTTTCTCACGAGCTCCATGTCATAACCTTGGTCCACAGCTTGGCACCATGGGAAAATGGTAGAACATTTAGATGCGGGACCTCCTAGAGTGAAGTTAGATTATTGGGAGTGTGCCCCTGATGCGACATCCCAAGCCTTTCCAGTCTTCCTCTTTACCTCCCAGCTGCCACGGTGTGAGCGGTTTCCCTCAACGCAATTCGCTGATGCAAAGGCTCAAAGTGTGGGGTCATGGGATCACAGAATGAAACCATCGAAACAGTGAGCTAAAATTATTCCTCTAGACACTTTCATTTTTTAAAAGATAAAGTCTCGGTTTACAGGCTTAGCAGGCCTAGAACTCAGTGCATAGACCAGACTGGCCTCAAATGGCTACAAATATACAGAGACCCACTTGCCTGTGTCTCCTCGTGCTGGGATTAAGGGCACGTGCTACCACACCCTGCCCACCGGCACCTTGTCAATCTCTAGTATTTTGTCTGGATAATGCAATAACCAAAAGATGGAAACAACCCAAATGTGCCTTAACTGTTGAATTGATAAAAAAATAGCATAACCATAAAATGAAATATTAATTAGCCTTAAAGGGAATAGGGAGATGATGCATGCTTTAACATAACTGGGCCTCGAGAACACTGCTGAGTGAGAGAAGACAGGCACAAAAGGGCGAGTATTGCCTGATTCCATTTATACAAAATATCCAGAATAAGTAACTCCGTGGAGACAGGAAGTAGATGAGGGGTCGCAATGAGCTGTCTGAGAAGGAGGCAGGAATGACGGCTAATGGATGTGGGTTTCTCCTGGGGCTGAGGAAGACGGTCGGAGAATTGATTGAAATGATGTTTACACGAATCTGCGAACACACCAGCTACTTTTACGGTGCGCATTTTTAAAGGGGGAATTATGTGGTGTGTGGATTGTATCTCAGTGCCGAAGCTATTTTAACAATCTATTTTGGAAGATGCCAGGGACAGAATTGTGACTCAGCTCCTAGGTGAGTCTCAGAAGAACTTGTCATAGAAAATAAACAATCTAAAAATGTCTGTAAGTCAACAATGAGTCAGGGAATGTATTTCTGGAGTGTTCTATTAAGGACAAAAGAAATTATTGAAGAGGGAAGGGTAGTAGGGGGGCAAATTAAATCTTTCCCTGGAAAGGTTAAGGGGCATAGCCAAACAGCTATGCATCAAGTGTTACTAGGACTGCAAAAAAATGAATCTGCTTTAAGAATTCTATATACCTTTGCTCCACCCAAAATTTAGAACTTCAAAATACTTTCTTGTAAATCTTTGAAATTTTTTCCTTAATTAAATAATATTTTATTATCTCTCTCTCCCTCTCCCCCCTCTCTCTGTGTGTGTGTGAGAGAGAGAGAGAGTACTTGCATATAAGTACTTGCATTTCCAGAAGCCAGGAGAAGGTGATGAATCCTCCAGAGCTGGAATTACAAGTGGGTGGGAGTCACCAAATGGTGCTGGGAACTGAACTTCAGGAGCAGCAAATACTCTTATGCACTAAGGCATGCCTTCAGCCCCTCTTAAACCTGTTCTCTTCTTCAAAATTTTCTACTATTGGGAGAGAAAGAGCGTTCAGCAGATACGGTGCTTTTTCATGGAAACTTCACAACCCTGGCTCCATCCCTGGGATCCTGGAAGAGAAAACTGATTCCACAAAGTTGTTCGCTGCCACACACGCAGTAATGATGATGATGATGATGATGATGATGATGAAAATAATTCAAAATCTCTCTGTTACTAAGACCACCCTAAGCAATCTGTGAACGTGGAATGATATGGTTAGTAAATTTCCTCCTCTCTGCGTACAGACAAACTGTCATCAAATGTTGGCATCATTCACTTCTGGCTTAGCATTTATTATTTTTTTTTCACACCTACCTTACAGACTCATTGTAATGTCATTTTACTTATCTGGGGTGTAGCTAGCAATTGAGAATCACCTATCCATTAATTTCCTAAAGATCTACTGACTCTTTCCTAATTATTAGGTACCCACACTGGATGAAAAGCAAACTCTTAGGAAACCTGAGAGGTAAGCCCCATCCAACCCACATGTAAGGAAAAAGACTGAAATATAGGGAGCTCTGCTATCAGTCTTGCAAAGAGAACTAGGGAAAGGCAGAGTCATGTGGAGCCTGATGTCCAGGTGGAAGCTTGAATGACCAAGCCAAACTGGACATTTTTTGTTTTTCTTCCCCTCCTTGGCATCAGGGAAGGAACCACTTATCTTTAGGATTCTTCAACCTTATGGCAGAGAGTCCTGAGGATGACTTTATCCTGCCACCATTCTTAGTTTGTATGGTGCTGTACATCAAACTCAGTATCTAGTGCATATTGCCAACTAAGCAACATCCCTAAACCCCTTGGCATATTTTTATGCTGATGCCCTATGCTGCTCACTTAGTCTTGCTTTCTGGATCTCTCAGCCTAATACATATATACCTGTAAGTATACATTGTGGAAATATACCTGTAACTATATTTAGTCCATATATGCCTGTAACTATACATAGTTGATATATACCTGTAACTATACGTAGTCATGTATGCCTGCCTTTATCTACACTTGTATATGAGTTCCATCTCCTTCGACTTCTCTTTCTTGGAGACCTATCTTCCTTTTCTTCTATGGATATGTATTTTATATTTGCATACATATTTAAATTTATAAGAGACTGAGAACATTATTTTGTGTTTCCAAAATCCATTTGAAAAGCATACTATTCTTATTACACAGTTATGCAATTTTATGTGATTTCATCAAAAATATCAAGTGTAGGTTGGGTGTGGTGATGCACACCCATAATTCCAATACTTGGGAGGCAGCAGCAGGCAGACTTCTGAGAGTTCAAGATCTATACAGTAAGTTTTAGGTAAGCTAAGGCTACATAGTGAGATATCCTCTCTCTCTTCTCTCTCTCTCTCTCTCTCCTCTCTCTCTCTCTCTCTCTCTCTCTCTCTCTCTCTCTCTCTCTCTCTCTCTCTCTCTCT
>JABTXL010000001.1:3500023-3511835 GCA_025134845.1 Neodon shergylaensis
TCTCTCTCTCTCTCTCTCTCTCTCTCTCTCTCTCTCTCTCTCTCTCTGTGTGTGTGTGTGTGTGTGTCTTTCTGTCTCTCAAGACAGGGTTTCTTTCTGTAGCCTGGGCTGTCCTAGAATTCTCTCTGTAGACCAGGCCTCAAACTCACAAAGATCTGCCTACCTCTGCCTCCAGAGTGCTAAAATTAAAGAGTGTTCTACACCAACTGCCCAAACAAACAAGCAATGAATAAATAAAATAAAATTAAGGAAAGTATCAAGTACAATTTTTTTAAAACTTTCCCTTTACATGGTGTCAGTTTTCAAGTTGTCTGTTGGGTACTGTGGCATCACTGTCCTCAAATGTCACATGTTCCATGTTGCCTATTGCATGTTGGATGGTGGGTGGTACAAGCTTGGACTCTGGGAAGATTTGGCAATTGTCGTCACCGTTGGTGGCCTGGCTAGGATCTTTTTGTGTGTTCATAGTTCTAATATAAAATCTCAATCTTCTTGTGCTACCCAGACTCTAGATGATGATTTCCAGATACTTACTGTGGTTTTTGGGGGCCGAAAGTGGGTAGAAGAGAGGAAGTCTGGTTCTCCAGCTTCTCCTCCAACAGTCTGGGCCTGCTGATCTTATTGTTAGGCCCAAATCCTCCAACAAGGAAACTGAGTCCCATATGTAAAAGCAAAGAGCCTTTATTTTAATCAAGTTTGCAAACTCAGTCTCTATGCATGTCCAATGTATTGGAATAACCAAAGAGCCTCAAGCTTAGTTAGAATTGGGTTTTTATAGTAGTAAAGGTGGGGGTGAGGGGTCTCTGAGGTTCAGGACCCCTGATTGGCTGACATTTGTCTATGTGTCCTGGTGAATGTGCACTGGCAGGTGTTTCTATCCAGGCATTTCTTTTGAATGGTCTGCTCCTGAGTGGTGGTTGGGTAATCTCAGCTTGTGGTTCTTTCCTGCTACCAGATATTGCTTCAGGGTAAACTACTGAGACTCAGGCCTCTTATTAAATTTATCAGGGCCGAGTTCTAGTTTGGCAGGTGATAATGGTTGGAAATAAAGAATTTCCTTTGGGTGACCTGTCCATACTTAGCTTATCATGTCTGACCCCCACACTTATCCTAGGGAATCTTCTGATAACCTGGCTCCGGTCTCCAGCCACGGTAGTATGGGGGTCATCGGTTTTTAAGGTGTGGGAGAACACATGTGGCTGAGCATCTTTCCAGGCTTTCAACTGTCTTTGCTTATGTTGTGTGATTTCCATCTATCCCACTTCCAGAAGTCCCCAGTGTCATGGCATTCTGAGCCCGTGAGGGAATCGTATGCAACGTTAAAACAGGTCCCTTCCTGTTTTCTCTCTACTGGCTCAGAAGT
This sequence comes from Neodon shergylaensis, assembly GCA_025134845.1. NCBI lineage: Eukaryota > Metazoa > Chordata > Mammalia > Rodentia > Cricetidae > Neodon > Neodon shergylaensis. The sequence continues at coordinate 3,501,387 of JABTXL010000001.1, forward strand.
CATTTGTTTTGTGTTTCATGAGATGGTTCTCTCATCTGCTTTTTTTTCCCTCCCAGTTTTTGTTTATTTTGTTTTATTTCTTTCTTTTTTTTTTTTTTTTTAAAAAGGATATCTCTGTTTAGCCCTGGCTGTCCTGAAACTTGCTCTGTAGACCAGACTCGTCTCAAACTCAGAGATCTGCCTGCTGGGATTAAAGGCTTGACATTTCTCCTCTTTTTAAACCTTTGATATTCGTGTTTTCTTTCCTGTCTTTTATAATTTTGCTGGTTTGTATGTTAAAGAAAATTTCAGCTGGGCAGTGGTGGCACATGCCTTTAATCCCAACACTTGGGAGGCAGAGGCAGGCAGATTTCTGTGAGTTCGAGGCCAGCTTAGTCTACAAGAGGTAGTTCTAGGACAGGATCCAAAGGTACAGAGAAACCCTGTCTCGAAAAACCTACACAAAACAAAACAAAACCTCTTCATTCATACTGAAGGCCAGTTTGGGGAGGGACAAGTAGGCTTAGATGTTTAACTCACCATGTTTTTTTCTAATGTGACTTGTGTGTCACATAAAGGGCCCGGCACAAAACTATCACACAAGTATGTACAAGTTTAAGTTGTGATAAACAAGTAAGCTTGCAGCATTGAGAACTGTTACTATATTTGAGACAGAACTTTGCTCTTTAGTCCATGTTGGCCTGTAACCCATAATCAGCATAGCAGGTGGGCTGTGTGCAGATCTTTGTCTCCCCGCCATTGCTCCAAGTCCAGTGCCCTGACTAACCTCCATCTATGTAGCAGACCACTTGTCGTGACCTCACCTCACTCTTTGCCCCCATTCCTAGGAAACTAAGCAGGTTCTGGAGGAGCATCCTCCTTCCCTCCCTCCCTCCCTCCTTCCTGTGGTTACCTCAGCACCCACTCCTAGCCCATCCTATTCCTAGGTGTCAGCTCTCAATGCCTAGAAACACGTTTTCCCTGGAAACCCCCAGTATCTACACCCATCAGGATGCCAAAAGAGTTTCTAACCAGGCAACACACAGATACCACACTCTCCTAAGAACCAGAGAGGAAACAAAAACCAAGGAACTAAACACCCACCCAGCAAAGACAAGACATATATCAGCACCTAGATTTACAACCTTCCCAAAACAAGATGCTTAGGAGCAAGAGAAAAAAATCCCTAGTCAGCAAGTACTGGGGACTGGGTCACTCTCCACAAATTGCTAGCAACATCCATTGCTGAAGAAGTTACTACACAACTCACTGGACGTGGAGACGCTTAACTGGTGCCCATGTAGAACCTTACTTTACCCTATTTTCTAGAGTCTTTTATTCAGGAAGGTCCTCTACAGGCTACCAAGAGAGAAATGTAAACAGCCACAAACCCTTTGATCTATAATGCTGTCCTGTCCTCAAGATATGGGAGGGAAATTGTAGCACAGAGCTTGTAGGAGTAATCAACCTATATCTGATTTTACTTAAGGCCCACAGCACAAGATGGAATCCATATCTGACACTGCTTGGGTGACCAAAAACCTGAGGCTAGATATCCCAGTGACCTAGGATAAAACCAAATACTACTGTTCTAAGAAAACAATTTTAGCAAAAAGTTGACATTTCGCTATGCCCCATAGGTCAGTGCTTTGCTCAGCCATGATCAGAGAAACTTCCTCCTGCAGCAAATGGGAACAAATATAGACATTCACAGCCAATGGGCAGAGAGTGAGAGACCTTAGGACGTTCAACCCTAAATGTGATGTCTCTATCAAATCCCTCTCCTGAAGACTCAGGGAACCCTGTGGAAGAGGAGGGAGAAAGAATGTAAAAGTCAGAAGATATGGAGACACCAAGAAAACAAAATCAACATGATCAAAGCATGTATGAACCCGCAGCATGCACAGGGCCTGCCTGTACCAGATGCTCTCTGTATACATTATGGCTTCCAGGTCAGTGTTTGCATGGGATTCCTGAATGTGCAAATTGTGGAGACCCAACAAATGTGAGTCTATTTTCACCTTGTCTGGAGGTCAGAGAATTCCAACTGGCTTAAAGTTGTTAACAAGTATAGCTACACACCCTGACCTGGAGTGTGGTTACTTGGTGTTTTGGACATTAAGATGGCCTATACAGGTAGATCTACTCCATCCTGACCAAAGGTCAGGGAATTCTAGCATACCTCTACTTCTTCTTTTGAATTAAGAAGTTTGACTTAGGGAGTTACTGCCTTCAGGATGCTTGGTTTAGGGTGGGTTCACTGCCTAAACAATAGAATGCTCTTCTCATGAATTCATGACTTGATGGCACACAGTATAGAAGCAAGCAACTGTTCTAGTTGTCCTTTGTATGGAAAATTAAACCCAGGTGGATTTCCGTATTCCCTGGAACTCCCTCCCGGTCCTATCCTATATTTCTGCTTTATTATTTTCACTCACGTCTTCATTCTCTTTACTTATTTTTCTAATCCCCATGCTCCTGCTCTGGCATAGACTTGTCGAAGCCGGTCTCTGACAGCAAATAATTGGGTCTCTGATTATCACCCCTTCTCTTGAGCTCTTTCCTTCTGTTTCTTTGTTTTGCCCAATTCCAATTTGTTAGTTTTTTCTCTTATCATATTTTATTATTATCCCTTAGAGGTGTGTTTGATTTTTAATCACAGACAGAAGGGGAGTGGATCTGGATGAGAGGGGAGGCGTGTAGGAAATGGAAAGAGTAGAGGGAGGGGAATCTTTAATTATGATATAGTATGTGAGGAAAAAATCAGATTTTTTTTAATCAACTAATTATTTATTTTATAACTTGACCACAGTTTCCTCTTCTCCTTAATCCTTTCCCCCCACTTTCTCTTTGTCCATCCCCCAATCTACTCTTCTTCTGTTTTTGTTCAGAAAAAAGCAGGCCTCCCATGGATATCAACAAAACCTATCACATCAACAAAAGGCATCAAGTTGAGGTAGGACTAAGCTTCTCTCCTTGTATTAAGGCTAGGCGAGGCTTCCCAGTATGAGGAACAGGTTCCCAAAAGCCAGTTAAAGCCTTGGGGACAGTCTTAACTCCCATTGTTAGTCCATTGTCATTAGACTAAGCTACAGAACTGTCATGTATATGTAGAGGGCCTACGTCAGTCCCATGCAGGTTCCCTGGTTGCCGGTCAGACTCTGTAAACTCCTATGAACTCAGGTTAGTTGATTCTGTGGGTTTTCTTGTGATGTCCTTAGCCCTTCTGGCTCTTTCAATCCTTCCTCCCTCTCTTCAGTAGGATTTCCCCAAGCTTAGCCTAATGTTTGTCTGTAGGTTTCTGCATCTGTTTCCATCAGTTGCCAGATGAAGTCTCTCTGATAACTATTGGGCTAGGCACCAATCTATGAGTATAGCAGAATATTGCTACATTGCCATTTTTTTTCTCCAATTGTGTTTGGTTCTAGCCTAGGTATTTGGGCCATCCAACTCTGGGTCCTGGCCCTCTAGGCAGTGTCGGGGGTGGGTCACTCTCATAACATGGGTCTCAGGCTGGATCAGTCTTTGATTGAAAATTCCCACAAACTCTGTGCCATCCTTACCCCAGCACACCTTATAGGCAGAGCAGACTGTAGGTCAAAGATTATGTTATTGGGTTGATGTTCCCATACTTCCACTGGAAGTCTTGTCTGTTCACAAGTCTTGCCAGTTCAGGTTTTGTACCATTATTGCTAGGAGTCTTAGCTAGGATCATCACTGTAGATTCCTGGGAGTTTCTCTTGCTTCAGGTTTCTACCTGTCCACAAAACATTCTCCTTTCAAGTCATCTCTTTCAGAACTCTCCTACCATCCCCTGACCTAATACCTCATGTTCCCATCCTCCACCCACTCTTAGTCTACCTATGAGATCTCTTCTCTTTTCCCTTCCCAGGGAGATACAAGTGTCCCCCCCCTTGAGATCTTCTTGTTACCTAGTCTCTCTGGGATTGTGGATTGTAGCATAACTATCCTTTATTTTACAGCTAATATCTGCTTATAAGTGAGTACATACCATGTTTGTCTTTCTTGGTCTGGGTTACCTCACTCACTCAAGATGATTTTTTTCTAGTTCCATCCATTTGCCTTCAAATTTCCTGATATCATTGTTTTTAACAGCTCAGTAGTACTCCATTGTATAACTGTAATACATTTTCTTCAACCATTTTTCAGTTGAGGGTCATCTAGGTTCTGGCTATTATGAATAAATCTGCTATGAGCACAGTTGAGCAATTGTGTTTGTGATATGATTGACCATCCTTTGGTGATGTGGGAGTCCCTTCTGTGTGCTGTGATTACCATTAATGAATAAAGAAACTGCTTTGGACCTATAGCAAGGCAGAACTTAGGTAGGAGGGGAAAGCTAGGCTGAATGCTGGGAGAAAGAAGGGCTGAGTTGGAGAGAAGCCATGGAGCCACCACCAGAGTCAGACATGCTGCAACTTTGCTAGTAAGCCACTTTGCTAGTAATCACACTTTCTGTGTGATTATTTTGGGTCTAAGCTAGCTAGGTGGCTGGGAAGAACAAGTGGCCTCCTGTAACAAATTGGTGCTACATCCAATATTAAATTTTTTTTATCCTTTTATTAAAAATAGATTTTTTTACACCAGTAGCACTTACACTAGGATCAACAATTAATAAATGAGACCTTATGAAACTGAAAACTTTCTGTAAGGCAAAGGATACTGTCAATAGGACAAAACACTAGCCTACAGAATGGGAAAAGATCTTCACCAACTCCACATCTGACAGAGGACTGGTTTCCAAAATATATAAAGAACTCAAGAAGCTAGACATCAAAAAAACCCCAAATAATCCAATTAAAATATGGGGTACAGACCTAAACAGAGAATTCTCAACAGAGGAATCTCAAATGGCTGAGAAACACTTTTAAAATGTTCAATATCCTTAGCCATGAGAGAAATGCAAATCAAAATGACTCCGTATTCCATATTATACCTCTCAGAATGGCTAAGATCAAAATCACAAATGACAGCTTATGCTGGAGAAGATGTGGAGCAAGGGGAACACTCCTGTATTGCTGGTGGGAGTGCAAGCTGGTACAGTCCCATTTGGAAGTCAGTGTGAAAGTTTCTCAGAAAATTGGGAATTGATTTTCCTCAAACCCCACCTATACCACTTTGGGCATAAACCCGAAGTGTTGGGGGGAGTAAGCCACTTGTTGGCTGCTCAACCCTGAAATAATCACACAGAAGCTGTACTATTTAAATCACTGCTTGGCCCATTAGCTCTAGCTTCTTATTGGATAACTCTAACATATTAATTTAACCCATCTCCATTAATCTGTGTATCTTCACATGGCTGTGGCTTACTGACAAAGTGTTGGCATGTCTGGCTCTGGCGGTGGCTCCATGATGTCTCCCTGACTCTGCCTCCTTTCTCCCAGCATTCACTTTAGTTTTCCCCACTTAGCTCTCTTCTTTTGCCCTATCACAGGCCAAGACAGTTTCTTTATTCATTAACCAATAAAAGCAGCACATAGAGAGAAGGACCTCCCATATGAATTGGAGGAAAAGCACAAGAACAAGAACGTATGAAGAGCATACTTAACACTCAACGTTTATTACATTCCAGGTGCTTCCCCAGGCATTTGGTACTTGTTTTTAAAGTCTCACAAGCTCTTCGAAGCAACTGCTACACTGACTCCCATTTCATAGATGAGCAAACTGAGGCATTGGTTAATAAAATGATTTGCCTCAGGTTATACAGGCATGACGAGTGACAGAATGGCATTTATATCACGCCCAGGAAGAGAAGGACAAAGGAGGGTGTGGGTGAAGCCCTTACATTTACACTGCAAATCCAAACTTGTGCTTCAAGGGTTACTACAACTTCATATTTTGATACAGAGTCTTACTGTATAGTTCAGACTAGCCTCCAGCTTGCAGTCTTTGCTGGGACTACAGGTCTATGCTACGCAGCACACCAATGCCTGACTTTGTCTCCTGCATACACTTTATAAATGGTACTGAGCATCTAACCAGCTCCAGTTTGGGAATGCTATGCCAGGGCTTTAATCCCCAGCTACATTCCCAGTTCTTATATATCCTTGTCTTTTGTGACTGTTCATGAGAAAATTATACTATCATGTATAGAAAGAAGAGCTAACACTTAGGAAAACAAGATGTCTGGCTTTCCACATGAAATTCAGTTTTTATTCACAGCTCAGATATGGTTGGACAGAGTTGGACTTTACTCTTGCCCCTAGACCAATTACGCTCAGGGTGAATGAGAGCCCAAGGGCTGAGCCACAGCTGTGGATCTGCTGGGGAGCTCGTGGAGTCAGGGCATCTTTTCAGAATCAACCAGCAAGCAGCTGGCACAGAAGAAAGGGAAGCTGGTTGCTGAGCAGGAAAACAATGTCTGTTCTGACAACAAATGAGGATTTGTCAAAGAATGCAGACTTAAATTGAGAGCCTTTTCTTTAAACAGTTTAATGGAATTAAAGCCAAACTATTTCAGAAAAGTCTGGGATGAAATACTCTGACGATCTCCTGTTACATCTCAGAGTCCTGTTAACATTTTACATAATTACAGAATAAAATTCAAAGTTAAAGAATTTCTAAAGATCAAAAGCACAAGTGGAACAAATGACTGACTGTGGAAATGGCGGAAACATTGAGGAAATAATTTTTTTGATTGTGGTGGTGTTATTTGTTGTTGTTTGTTTCTGTTTTTGGATAGGACCTCATCTCATTTCGTTTGGAATGGTCTCAGACTCACTATGTAGCCAAGACTGGCCTCCACCTGCTGACTCTCCCGCCTCTGTGTTCAACATACTGGGCACATATTGTCACTCTCAGCCTACAGGATGAGTTTTAGAAACATAGAAACTTGTGCCAATGCGATCACTCAGGGTGAAAAGCTCTCATCAAACAGCCTGGCGACATGAGTTTAGGCCCCAGGCCCTGCAATGGAAGATGAGAATTGAGTCCTGGAAGTTATTTCTGACCTTTACACCAGCACCAAGGCACACCTGCACAAAAAATACATAGATACATTTAAATAAACAACAAATTAGACATATTTCAAACAAACAGACATAGAGACCACTACTTTTATAAAGCACAAGATCCAGTTTAAGGATAGAGAACAAGGGCTTGGGAAGCAGCTAACTCTAGAGTGTCAGCCTGGCGTCTGCAGGATCCTGGTTCCATCTTTTGTACTGCACACACACACACACACACACACACACACACACACACACACACAGAACGGCCGTAAACCTACAGTTATTCCCCAGCAGTCCTCACTGGTATCTTTGTCATCTATCCCACCACAGAGCGCTACATTGTGGAGTCAGGTATGGAAGTTCCACTGGCGATAAGAATAGAGCCTGTCAGTGTAGAATAATGTTAGAGAAGATTAGCAAGGTTAAACTTCTCTTGTCTTGAGTTTATGCTGTACTTCCCATGTAGTCCTAGTCAACTTCATGTCACTGACCACAATCCCTGAAGAAAATTTGCTGAAAAGGAGACAGACTTATTTTTGCTCATGGTTTCAGAGTGTTTCAGTCCACTGTGGCCCAGGAAGCATAAACTGGCTGTCCTGTTCATTCCAGGAGTAGAATATTGGAAGAGATTGTTCAGATCAAGGTAGTGTGGAAGCAGAGAGATAGGATGAAGCCTGAGTTGAACTACAACATGGACTGAGTTGTGATATATAACATCAGTTACTAGCTGCCAGCTGACCCTCACTTACTAAAAGGTCCCACAGTTTCCTAAAACACCAGCCAACCGAGGAACAAATATGTGCCTGTGTGGTCCCACCAGGACTTGGTGGTAGGATCCTATTGTTGAGAATACCACATACTTTGGTCATAGGACATGGAGGAATCATGGCTATTGACCAGAAAGCTTCCTCCCTGTGGACCAGCTTTCATGGTACCAGAAGGTGATATGCAGGCTGCTGGGGGGAAGATGCCAACAGCTGTGAACCCTGTGAACTATAATAACAACTGACATGACAAGAGATGCCAGTGGGCACAATAGATGTATGATTGTGATGAAGAAACCAACTGCTCCTTGTTGGATACAAGACCTACTCTACAGGAACTAGTACTGTAAATTTGTCTATAAGCCCATAATCAGAGTGCCCACAGGCCCAGAGCAAAACTAAGTCTTCTGGACATGACAGGACTGCTACATGCATGAACTCAAAGCAGCTATTGTGACCTGCCAAGACTCTGTCCAAAATCAAGTCAGTCAATATTTCATCATGGGGCGCTCATGAGCTCCACCCCTAAATGAGGGTCTATTGATAGTTGGTAACTTCTAGAGAAGAAAGAGCCAGTTTCCTTTAAGGGAATGGCACCTTGAAGGTTGGCTAGGGGATGGGTCCATATCCCTAATTATATGGGCAGCACACAATTCAAATTACATTATATGCAAGCATAAAATTTTCAAAGAATTAATAAAAATGTTATATTAAAATGAACCTATGGAGGCCATAAGACATTTCAAAAAAATATTCCCTAGACTTTAAGACCTGGGGATAGTGGGAAAGATGTTAATGATGCAAATTATCACTCTTCATAATGTTTTGACTCCTCTTTCTCCCTCTCTCCCTTTCTCCCACCCTCCATCTCTCCCTCTTCCTTCCTTCTTTCCTTCCTTCCTTCCTTCCTTCCTTCCTTCCTTCCTTCCTTCCTCCCTTCCTTCCTTTCTGTGTTTCACATGAAGATTTTCAGTATTGTTTGCCAACCTGAATGGATCAGAAAGCAGCTAAAAGGTAAGGTCTTAGGAGTTTCTAAGGGAGATGTTTGTGATTAGAACAGCTGAAGTGGGAAGACCCACCTAAATGGGGGAGCTCTGGTGACAGCAGAGATAAAAGATGGAGAAAGGAAGATTTGCTTTCACCTGCTTGCCTTCACTCTCACCGGCATGCTCATCTCCTCTGTGCTGCTCCTGATACATTCCTTTGCTGACATTAAAGACCTGGACTGAGGATGAGCAGTTCCCCAATACATCTCTTGGCTTTCAGTTCTGCATTGAGACTGTTGAAACATCAAGCCTCATGGACTGAGCAACTGTTGGCTTCACAGCTTTTCCAGTGTAAGATAGCCATTCTTGGTATCCTCCCATACCCTATGATGTAAGCCAATCTAATAAGTCTACTTTTGGTAGATATTCATTCTGTTGGTCTGCTCCTCTAGAGAACCCTGACTAATACAGAATTGAACTCGGGACCTTCTCACATTGGGGAACTGCTTTATCACTGAGGTACATACTCAGCCCTAATTTTCTACAATAACATAACCATACATGTCATTTTCTTAGCAGTTCCACAATTAGTAATACTTGCTAGAAACCTGTCACTCTAAATGCCATTTCCCATGAAAGATGAGCCAAGATCTTTAGTCAAATGAACGGTTTCAGATCTGCTGTAGGTAATATATAACTCAGAGGTAGATTAAGACTGGGCTAAAAACACCACATCATTGGAATATGATTGGTGTGTAAAAAGCAGTGCGCAATTAACACAAGCTACTTAAGGATTATGGAGATGAATGAACAGCCATGAAACTATCATTAAGGCCAGGAGCAAATCCTTCACCAACTTCTTCTCGACATCTGTATCATTGCTGTCACTTTTTTTTTTTTTGCATGTGGTGACAAGAGTACATATTCTCACAGTAAACCTAAGTATTCTACGCAGTTATCCATAGGTAATGTATGGATGTTTATGATTTTCTGGAAAATCAGGGCTGAGGATGTATGTACCTCAGTGGGAAATCGCTTGGCTAATGTGAGTGAGGTCCTAAGCTAAATTCTGGATTAGTCAGTGTTCTCAAAAGACAAAGATCCAGCCAGGAGGCACACCTTTAATCCCAGCACTCTGGAGGAAGAGGAAGGCAGATATCTATGAGTTCAAGGCCAGCCTGGTCTACAAGAGCTAGTTCCAGGAGGGCTCCAAAGCTACAGAGAAACCCTGTCTCGAAAACAACAACAACAACAAAATTCCAACAGAATGAACATATACTCAGTGAGACTGATTGCCTGGCATGTCTTATTTCATTTAGCACAGTGTCTTCTAGGTTTACTCAGCTTTGTCACAAGCATCAAGATACTCTTTTCTAATGCTAAAATATATCATTATATATGCATACATTTCCTTTCTTCCCCTTTCTTCTTTTGGTGAGCCTCCTGATCCATGCTAGGCAATGCTCTATCACTTAGCTATTTCTAGCTCACAGAATGGTTTTTTTTTTATCCTTTTGTCTGTCAAAGGAAAGGAAACGAAGGCTGTTCTGTGTCTTGGCTATGGTTGCCATGAATTTGGAAATGCATTATCTGTCAAGATCCTGATAAGTTCCTATGGATGAATTTCCAAATGTGTGTGTGTGTGTGTATGTGAACATTTCCACATGTATGCATGAAGGCCATATGTCAACGACAGGTATTTCCTTCCTTCCTTCCTTCCTTCCTTCCTTCCTTCCTTCCTTCCTTCCT
>JABTXL010000001.1:3511845-3545379 GCA_025134845.1 Neodon shergylaensis
CCTTCCTTCCTTCCTTCCTTCCTTCCTTCCTTCCTTCCTTCCTTCCTCCCTCCCTCCCTCTCTCCCTCCCTTCTTTCCTTCTTTCCTTTCTTTCAAGACAGGGTCTCACTGTAAGCCTTGGCTGTCCTGGAACTTGCTCTGTAGCTCAGGCTGGCCTCTTCCTTGAATTAGCTCTTTACTTTAATCTTTGACACAGGAACTTTTATTGAACTCAGACCTTACCAATTTGACTCAACTGACTGGCTAGCAAGTTCCTGGGATTCTTCTGCCTCTGCCTCCACAGACTTGGGATTACAGGTATGTGGGTTCTGAGAACCAAATTCAGGCCCTAATGCTTGCATGGCAAACACTATGCCATTTGAGCTGTCTCTTCCACTCCCCAAGTATTGCTCTTTAGTTGACTATTTCTAAGGTGATTCGTGGGTATATCGGGGACTTAACGGGCAAGTTTCTATATTTTCTTACATGGAAGTTTTGGTAATGGAAAGTTAAAAATCCATAATTGAATCTTCTGTGAATTTCCATGACATTTTCAAGATAAAAAGAACAATTGGGACCCCCCCTCAAAAAAACAACTTAATGACAGTTCCCCACCCAAAAACGATTGTCTCAAATCTCCTTAGAGATGCCCATGTAGTTTTTGTTTTGTTTTGTTTTAGGGAGTGTCTCATTATATTGCCCTGGCTGGACTGGAAGTCACTATGCAAACTGGGCTGGCCTCAGACTCAGAGATCAGCCTCTGCCTCTTCTGGAGTTTGTGGATTAAAGGCATACACCACCATGCCAAGTTTGTTTTGAGTTTTTAAACTTGAGTGTGTTTATTGAAGTATTATTATATATTTGAATAAAAACCTATAATTTATTTTAAATGCACTGTTTTCAGAACAAAGGCATATCTACAAACGGCATTTTAAAATTTTATTTATTTTTGTGTTTGACTGCGTGAGACAAGGTCTCCTTTGTAGCTTTGGCTGGCCTGGAACTCACTATATAGTACAGGGTGGCATCAGACTCCTGCCTCTGCCTCCAAAGTACCGGGATTAAAGGTTGAGTCACCACACTGGGCAGCAAACTCAATTCTAAGAGTGAGTTAAAAAGAACAATGCCATCACATTTGTCGTGAAACCCTAGAACAGAAGACAGAGAAGAAAAAATCCGAAGTTCCAAGTAACAGTGATGAATTTAGCATGCCACAGATTCTGACAGCTCTTCTCTTTGAGGTGCATTAAAGTTACTTTAATGAATAAACGTGCTGGTCTACCCACTCCAGGGATGGAAATCTGATGAGGACCCTCTTCATCACCAGACAGCCTAAAGACAGCGACAGTGGCCAGCACGAAGGACAGGACTAGCCCAACAGCTGCAAATGACTTCTCCTTTTGGTTTCAACACACCTCCTTCTGTCACAAGGACACTAGAAGGATGGAGGTTTTGGTCTTAGCATTAAGCAGTCTTGCAGAAAGATTTCATTTCCTGTTGATTTCAGGGTCTGTCAGTTTCCTGCTGTGAGAAGTCTTTATTTAAAAGAAGGGAGGAGGAAGAAGAAAGAAGGAACCCTATCAGACGAGGATTGAAACTTCGAGGGGGTCTATTGAATTTTGAAGCCTTTCTTCCTTACTTCAGGAGTGTTCCTGTCAATGTCTTAATAAGGGAGACAAACCGGTTTGTAGGCCAGCACATGTGAGCTCAGACCAGAGAACTCCTGCGAAGTGGAGAAGACCAGCCCTGCCTCGGACTAGTGCTGACCACACAGTTAGGTTCTCTTCTGGCAAAGATCACTTTGCAGAAGGCAGGCTGAATGTTGTCACTGCTGAGGCTGGAAGGAAAACATATCTGAAGAAACATTCATTTGCCACTTACTTCCATTGTGAATCCTGAATTCACTGTGTACGTATATTGAGAATAATTCTACCCAAAGTAAATTAAATCCTATTTTGTAATGTTGGAATGACCTTGCCCTGCAATTGCAAATACATTTTTGTAACCTAGAGTGGTTTCCCGCTGGGAACACTGCTGCTATGTTTCAGTTTTGACAGTCATTAATTATTTCTATAGATAAAAGGATAAATCAACAACTTAGTCCCATTGTGCTTTGATAAACATGAAAGCAAAGGAAGAGCCGAGAGCCATTAGTCCGGCTTTGTGAATGTTCTAAAGGCAGAAGAAAGTTGTGCAGTACAAGCTGTGCTGAAGAGACAGTTCAGGGGGTAAAAGGCATGAGGACCAGAGTTTAAGTTCCAGAGCCCAAGTTAAGTAGTGGGGGTGTACAGCGTGGGTGGATCGTCACAGCCCTGAAGAGGCAGAAGCAGGTGGAAACAGGTGAGCCTCGGGCTCACCGGCCAAGCAGTTGGTGAGTTCCAGGCTTGTGAGAGATTCTGCTTCAAGTCCCAAGGCAGAGAAACTCGAGAACACTGGAAGCTGACCTCTGGCCTTCCCACATGTGTGCACAAACACACATACACACACATGGAAACAACATGTGTCATGGTTATCCATTTCCAGTACCATTCATGTCTCACACCTTGGTGTGTAATGCTCTCCCTGTGAACCATGCTATTTCTTGGTCTGCTTACACTGTGACAAAGAGCCTGCATTGTCTTTGACCTTCTGGGTGAAGAATTACCCTGGTCATTTCTTTTAGTCACTCCAAAAATCTGTTGCATAAATATTTCCAGATTGCTATGCCACTGCACTTGTAATAACATCATTATTAATGTCTGTCCCTTGACTTGATTATGGGTCTGTTGAAGGCCTGTGCTGTGCCTTCTCTACCACAGTTATGCAGAACTAAAAGCAGAAACTGGAATATAATAGTCTTTTATAAAACAAAACGCTTTTGACAGACAAGGTAAGCCACACATGAAAAGGTTGCAGGTTGAGAATCCCTTGGGAAAGTCACAGAGTTTTTTGTTTTTAGGTTTTGAAGTAAATGTGTAGACTTTACCATTTGAATACCCCTAGTCTGACAATCTTAACTCTCAGATGTCCTGAAGAACCTTCCTATGTTCTGGCTATCAGAGTTTTGGACTAGGAGTGTTCCATCTGTGTTTGTGTGACACATGTATGATAAACATGTATGATAATTCAAAATATATGAAAATTCAACCACAAAAAACTTACTAAGAAATGAGCATACAGTGTGAACAGACATCTCACTAAAAAAGATATGCAAATAGTCAACATGCTTGTAAAAAGAGACTCTGTCAGATGTCATCAGAGAAATGCAAATTAAAACAATAATGTGATACCACTATATGCAAGGCTGATGCTTATTTTTAGCAATTCAAGCACCTAAATAGCACTTTTAGAATGTGTATCCCAGTGGTTTCACTTGTTTGGTTTGACTTTTCTTCAGTGTGCTTTGCACACTCCAGTTCAGTTTGAACTCATAATAGCTTTGTGGTGCGGTGGACTTATTTTCTTCTGGTTTGGTGTACAGACAGACATACATACCCCCACACATGTGCACTTATTTCCCTTTCTCTTTCTTTTTGTGTTTATAAGGGAAGAGTAGGAGGTGGATTATGGCAAATAGAATACCGAGATGGTTCAGCACAATGACAACACAGTGGAAATGGACAGAAATTGGAAGGACTTTCTCTATGTTTACATCTAATGTTTTTCTTTATAGAACAAATTCTTAACTACCAGAGGAGCTCAGATTCTTCTCCTCCTCCTCCTCCTCCTCCTCCTCCTCCTCCTCCTCCTCCTCCTCCTCCTCTTCTTCTTTTTTCTTCTTCTTCTTTTCTGAAATAACCTATTTCTCTAAATTCACATTTTTGTTGACTAAATGCATCTTAGTTTAGAGAATCTCTGACGGTTAGATATTTCCAGCTTGCTTGGAATATCTGGCAGTAGTAAGTGCCCAATAAACTATTGAAATTAATATGGATTTTCTTCCACTTGGAAAGGAAGACCTTGCTTAAAGTAGCCTACAAATACAGACCATTTTACCTTCAGCTCAACAAGTTGCAGAAGATTTGGTGGGCAGTAATCATGGACAAGACTCTAGTTCTTGGCTCTCAATACTGTTGTGGATATTAGCTTTGTTTGTTTTTTGGATCAAAGTATGTTTTCTCTGAACTCATGAGTCTGGTTTGCTGCTGGGAGCAAATTTAAAAAATGGGCCTCCTTTTTCTTTGTGTTCAGAGAGAGGAAGAGAAAAACTTTCCTAATCAAGGAATACAAATCTTCCTTCTTAACCTGGTGTACTTGAATGATATGCCATCCTTCCTGCAGTATAGTTTCCAGGGTCAGTCCATACACACTGAATACCTTAGATTCATCTGATAAAAATTGGGAATTGAGTTGACTTGGCTTTTGTCTTAGGGTTTTTATTGCTGTGAAGAGACACCATGACCACTCAACTCTTACAAAGAAAACATTTAACTGAGTTGGTGGCTTACAGTTTCAGTCCGTTATCATCATGAGAGGGAGCATGACAGCGTGCAGGCCGACGTGGAACTGGTTACATCTTGACCAGAAGGTAACAGAAAGTTGACTGAGAGGCCAAGTGAAGCTTGAGAAAACAGACCTCAAATCCTGTCCTCACAGCGACTCACTTCCTCCAACAAGACCGCACTACTCCAACAATGCCACACCTCCCAATTGTGCCACTCTCTTTGGGGGTCATTTTCTTTCAAATCACCACAGCTTTGTTTACTTAGTAGGGAAATGGGAAAAATACATGGGTATAAAAGTAACGGTTAGGCAGCAGCTAGAACTGGAAACAGTGCTGTTACTGAGTGGCAAGCAAGAGTAGGAAGTCAGCACGTGACTGTTGTTCTCTGCTGGCCACTGAATCCTGGACGTTTTATTATTCGTCAAATAATGCTTCTGTTGGTCTGGTATTTTCTCAAACTACTCCTAAGGAATTAATACTGATCACCATTCTTGATAGAAAAAGATGCTACATGGTTTCTGAAATAATTCAATTGTTCATTCATTAATTTGTCATGTTTTGACATTTGCTAAGTATGAAGAGCTTAATATACATAGGCAATAGCTTAAACTATTTAAAAATATGCCATTTTAACAATGTAATGTTTTTAGTTTGACTTTATTGAAACTTTATGCATGTGATATCTTATGATGCATTCAATACCATTTATACTTTTTACTATTTTTCATAAATTGGTGTCATTATTAACTAAACATAATTTCAAATGTGGTTAAACCTTTGTGAGCAAATGAAAATTTGGAGATAATGTAGTATCATTAAAATATATTAGTATTTGCAAATAAAACATCACTTGTATGACAAATTAAATTCATGAAATCTGTAGCTTATAGTCCGAGAGTGTTCTGTATAAGTGAACAAAATTCTCTACAGCTCAAGAGTAATAAAAAATGATTTCTTTTTTGGGGAGTACAAACCTTCATATCTGTCTCAGTTATTGTTTTATTGATGTGAAGAGAAATCATGGCCACCAGTACTTTTTAAAGGCAACTTCAGAAAGAAAGCATTTAATTGGGGGGTTGTTTGCAGTTTTAAAGGATGAATCCATTTTCATCATGGCAGGAAGCATGGCAGCAGTCAAGCAGACATGGCATTGGAGTGGCAGCGGATCTCACATCTGATCCACAAACAGGGGATAGAGAGAAGAGAAGGATAGACAGACAGACAGACAAACACACAATATACAGATTAATAGAGATGGGTTAAATGAAGATGTAACAGTTAGCCAATAAGAAGTTAGAGCTAATGGGCCGAGCAGTATGTTAATTAATACAGTTTCTGTGTTCTGTGTGATTATTTCAGTTCTGGGTAACCGGGATGAATAAGCAGGCCCTCCTCACTACAAACTAAAGCCCACCTGGCCAACTAAATCCACATAAAACCTGAGAGGGCTTGAAAAGGAATTCTAGACTGTATATATATATATATATATATATATATATATATATGTTTGCTGGCAGCTTGCTGCAGCTCCTTTAAGAGAGATTTTCCTGATTCAGCTGTAACAGGATAAAAGCCGTGGCCATTTTAAAATGCTGGCTTTCTGGGCCAGGCTGCCAGCATGAACCCTGGCTCTATTGGGAGACAGAGCATTTGGATGGGGTTTGTTAGCAGCATGCTGCAACTTGCTTGATGGCAATGTGGACCAGCTTTGAGCCTGGAACTAGGGCAGTGTGCATGGCTCAGAGGCGCAAGTGGCTCCAGCAAGTGGCTTTGCCATGCTGGACTGTGATAAGCAAGCTAGAAGTACCATACTAAATGGCACAGCTTAAGTTTTAGACTGGGCAGGGCAAGTATAGATTACTGTATTTTACCTAGTAATGCCACAGCTTAAATTTTAAGAAGGGCTTGGCATTTTAAGATGTGCTTCTGGCAATAAAATAATTACAGATATGCAATAAAGACAAACCCAGATGAGTTATAGTGTTGGATAAATGTATGTAGGTTTGGGAGAGAGAAGAAAAAGAGTATAGAGAGTTGAAAAAGAAGTAAATAGTTTTTTTTTTAAAATCTTTAAAGAGATAGAGTACAGGCAGTCATGATTGAAAGGAATAAAGAAAAATAAGCCATGTAAAGATGGACTACATACAGGGAGTCTGGATTATGTATATTATTCTGTTTTCTTTGAATTTTTTGACTGTGAAGGAGCTACAGAGAGACATTTCATTGTATGGGCTGCTAAGCTAAACCAGCATGTATATTATAAAGGTATCCTGACTTCCAAATTTGGGTCTAGAATATTTTGCTTTGGAAAAGAGGTCCTTCTCATTTCCACAAAAGATGAGAACCTGTGGATTACTTCCAGACCAATATGGTTTCATGGCATAAGACTCCTGAAAAGTTGCTGTAAACACTCCACAAAGAAAATACTTTGCTCAACTGCTGATTGAGATGAACCTAGCACACAGAATACACAAAGAAAGACCTGATTAACAGTGCTCCAAAACAGCAGAAAGTAGTATGGAAAGAGCTACATCCATATTCCCAAATACTGTTTATAATTTTTTTTTTACATTTAAAGGGGGATATGCTATAGAGATGAATAATTTGCTTTGGTATGTATCTTGGTTTATTGATGCAAATTTAAGGTCAATTTTGTTATACTATATGTATATTTCTGCCCTTGATTAAGGTATTTATCAATGTGTAGTTCATTTAAAAATATAATGTATTTTAAGAAATATAGGTTAATAGATAGTCATCTATAATAGTTAAGATTGTAGTCATGTTAATTAGGTTTTCTAGATATATAGAGATATATTTCAGTTAGTTAGATATTCTTCAAATCTTTCAGAGACCTTTAGAATATGGCATTTAATTGTTTTAAAAATATAGGACTTTTCATGACAGTGAGTGAGACACATCTGCTCCTGGAAGCACTAATCTACTTTGAGAGGAAGATGGACATCAAAGAGGCTCCAAAAAGTGGGGAGGGGGGATGTGCTTTGGGACAATGTTCTGTACTCTGTAACTTATATTTTAAATAAATGTTGATTGGCCAGTAGCAAGGCAGGAAGTAGAGGCAGGGCAATGAGAATTCTGGAAAGAGGGAAGCGCAGTCTGCAGTCGTGACCCAGCCTCAGAGGAAGCGAGATGTGACTGCCTTGCCAAAAAAGGTACCAAGCCAAGTGACTAACTCAGAAAAGAATTGTGGGCTAATGCAAATTATAAGATTTAGTTAATAAAAAGCCTGAGCTAATGGGCCAATCAGTT
This sequence comes from Neodon shergylaensis, assembly GCA_025134845.1. Lineage (NCBI taxonomy): Eukaryota > Metazoa > Chordata > Mammalia > Rodentia > Cricetidae > Neodon > Neodon shergylaensis. Next base: position 3,519,518 of record JABTXL010000001.1, read on the forward strand.
TATAAATAGTGTAGACATCTGTGTAATTTCTTTGGGGCTAAATAGCTTGTGGGACCTGGTAGGACAGAAAACCTCAGTCAACAAATGATGCCCATGTGGACAACTGCATCCACATAAAGCCTGAGAGAGCTTGGGAAGTAATGCTATACAGAAAAGAAAAGAGTTAAGCATGGCTTATTGATAGCATTTTCTCAGGTGGGCTCTGCCAGCTAGAGGCAAGCAAGCAATCTCATTTAAGAGAGGCTTCCTGACTCAGCATTAGCTTCAAAACTCTTCAGCTCTTTTAAGAGATCCTGCCATGAAACACTTAAATGGTGTTGACAAAAAGCTGACTGCATTCTTTTTGGTGGTGGCAAGGACCTTGAAACGCAATAGAAGTGGGAATAAACATGGCACTGGCCGGTACCTCTGCCATGAGGCTGGAATCTCAGAAAGCTAAGGAACGAGCTGGATCCAGTCGTCAAAGCCACGGCTTTAATCCTAGCCATATTGCTTAGCAAATTAAAGACTCACGTGGTCAGAAAAGAGATATACATTAAAGATAGATTCAAAAATAAAGAAAACCTCTAAATGGTTTACTGTGTGTTTTAAAATATATGCAGGCTTGGGTGAGAAAAGAAAAAGGGTAAAGTCCTTAAAATAAAAAAAAAATAGTTGGGTGGTGGCACACACCTTTAATCCCAATACCTGGGAGACAGAGGCAGGCAGACTTCTGTGAGTTTAAGGTGTGGTGGCATACACCTTTAATTCCAGTTGGGAGGCAGAGGCAGACAGATCTCTATGAGTTCAAGGTGTGGTGGCACAAACCTTTAATTCCAGCACTTGGGAGGCAGAGGCAGGTGGATCTCTGTGAGATCAAGCACAGCCTGGTTTACAGAGTGAGTTCTAGGACAAAGATACATAGAGAAACCCTGTTTCAAAAAAGTCAAAAATTAAAAATAAAAGAAATAGAGTTTAAAATAAGGCCACATAAAGATGAAAAACACACAGAGAATCTGGATACTGTATGTTATTATGTTCTCTTTTAATTGTTTGAATACTGAGGAAAGAGTAACAGCTGCTAAAAGATATTTGTTTATAAATGCTGCTGAATTAATCCAAGATAGATATTTTGAAAATACCTTGACTTGAAAATTGAAGTCAAAAGGTATGTTACTTTGGAGAAGAAGTTTTGCTCTTATTTCCACAGGAAATGAGAGACTATGGATTCATTTTTGGTTAAAAAAAATCTGGTTTGATCAAGGAAGACCCCCTGAGCAATCTCTGATAGGAGTGGATGGCCCAGATGTCTGAGTTCTATATCTAGAACAGATTCAAGACTGCTGCCTGAGATGAACAATCCTCAGAGGATACTCCAGTCATGACTTGATCATAATTCTAAATTTTTTTAGGTCCCCATAAGATTATCATTGCCCCTAATCAACAGGAAGTATCCTGGATAAACTACTCCACACTTACCCAAAATGGAGTATGGATATTTTCCTTTGTTTAGAATGTTGGTTACAAGTTGTTATGGATAATGGATATGGATAAGAGAAAAGCTAAACAAAGAATACTAGATTCAGAGTTCTTGTTCTTTAAAAAGGTAGGGGGGGAAAGTACTGTGAAACAATAATTTTACCCTGTAAACATTTGTTTCTTGTACTTGTTTAATAAAATGCTGGTTGGTTGGTAGCCAGGCAGGAAGTATAGGCAGGTGACCATGCAGGAAATAGAGGTGGGACAATAAGAACAGAAGTATTCTGGGAAGAGGATTCTGCAGTTTGTAGTTATAATCCAGACACAGAGCAAGCAAGGTGTGACTGCTTCACCGAATAAGGTCCTGAGCCACGTGGATAACATAGACAAGAATAATGGGCTAATATTTGCTATAAGAGTTAATAAGAAGCCTGAGATAATGGGCCAATCAGTTTATAACTAATGTAGACCCCTGTGTGATTTCTTTGGTACTCAACAGCTGCTGCAGGACTGGGCAGGACAGAAACCTTAGTCAACAATACTTACATCTGATCCACAAGTAGGGGATAGAGAAAAGAGAAGGACAGACAGACAGATCCAGATACACACACATACAGAGAGAGAGAGACGGGGGTGGGGGGAGAGGGAGAGAGAGAGGGAGAGAGGGAGAGAGGGAGAGAGGGAGAGAGAGAGGCAGATAGATAGACAGAGAAAGACAGAGAGAGAAAGAGACTGGACATGATATAGGCTTTTGAAGCCTCAAAGCCTACCCCAAGTGACACATTTACCCTGACAAGGCCACACCTCCCAATCCTTCAGAAACATTCCCACCATCCATCTGGAGTCCAAGCATTCAAATATTTGAGCTGATTGGAGCCACATTCAAATCACCACATTATAACCAAAAAAAGACAATGATATAAAAAAGAAATTAAAAATATTTTATTAAGATGCTACTAAATGGAAGTCAATGATAATATCTTTCTGATCTCATTTTTTTTCTAGAATTTCAGACAACCAAATTGATTTGACAATTTTTGACCTCATCATATATACATATCTTAAATATTAGTCATTCTTGATGATGTATTCATTGAGTAGCCTATAAAAGATTATTTGGAGGACAAAATTGCATTTGTGCAATAAATGTTATTTCAGTACAGGAAGTATATTTTTACAGCATGCCTGACCTGTATTAATGAAATAATTCTGGTAAGTCTGAGGAAAGTAAAAAGTCAACTAGTAGCACTTTATACTAATTTGCCAACTTAACAATGAGTACAAGGATGGATGCATTGTGAATGTGTACTTCAAAATGTGCACACACTGTGATGCTTCTGTGTGAGTCTATCACTATGCCTCCAACCAGGAAAGTAAGAAACACAATTAGGACCAGTGAGATGCTTGGTGGTTAAGGTTGTTTGTCAAGAGACATGAGAATATGAGCGTGATCCCTGGGGCTTACATGTTAGAAGGAGAAAACCAAGTCTTCCTCTGATCTCCACATTCATGTGTGCATGCATGTGCACACTCAACTGCTGTTGAATAACCCTTTTATTCTACTATGAAGAGGTACTGTTTAATAAAGAGCTAACTGCTCCATAGCTAGGCAGGAAGAAATTAGGTGGGAGAGCCAGACTGAGAGAACGTGGGGGAAGATGAAGGGGATGTTGCAAGAAGACATGGGGAGAAGCGAGATGAACATACAGTGCTGGAAAAAGGTACCAAGCCACATAGTAGAATATCAATAAGAAATATGGATTAATTTAAGTTGTAGGAGTGAGTCAGTAAGAAGCCTAAGCTACTGAATGAGCATTTATACTTAACAGTAAGTCTCTGTGTGGTTATTTGGGAGCTTGCTATTGGGACAGAAAAGTCTACCTACATTCAAGTACACATGTGTATGTACATATATACACACTAATAGATAAAAACAAAAATAAATCTAAGCACAATGAATAGTAGTGCTATTCAATCAGTTCAACCATAGCACTAAATTGCATACATAAAGTATATGACTGCTCTTATGGTGGCAGAGTTTAGGTTACTCCTTCTCTATAATGTTGGAATATAATTAGCAATCATAAACTAAGGAAAAGGATTTCATGGTTTGTATAGATCTCAAGGAGCCAAGTAAAGTCCAAGCTATTCTCTCTAATGGGAAAGTTAATTTCTTTGTATACTTTTGCTGAGGGACTTAATTGACGTTATTCACTGTGGTGGTTTGAAGGAAAATGGCCCTCAAAGGGAGTGGCAGTATTAGGAGGTGTGGCCTTGTTGAAGTAGGTGTGACCTTGTTGGAGGAACTGTGCCACTATGGGGGTGAACTTTGAGCTCTCATACATGCTCAATTGACCTTTTTTCTGACCAGCAATCCAAAAGGAGGTTTCTCATGCCTGGTGCTGGGTTTTTGCTATTCTATGGGCTCTGAGAAAGCTAGTTTTCATTAATGTAGTTACATTTTCCCCAGGCATATCTCATTTCCTGCCCAAGAGCAGTCAACCAAAACAAACTGGAGCCCATGGTGCATTTCTCCCTCTTATAGTTTTGAAATTAAAGTATAACAAAAATCATTTCTACCTTCCCTGTTATCCCTCCAAATCCTCTCATATAATCCTCCTTGCTTTTTTCAAAGTCATGGTCTTTTTTGTTTCTTTTCATTAATTGTTGATTATACACACACACGCGTGTGTGTGTGGTGTTTGTGTGTACTTCTAAATATAAACTGCTCAGTCTGTATAATACTACTTGTATGTATGTTTTCAGGGCTGAGAACTTGGTATTAGATAATCAATTGGTGTTCTCTTCCCCTGAAAAGACAGTTTCTCTAACTCTCAGTCTTTCTTAGTTTCCCAAAGCTCTTTGAGTAAGGTGGAGGCCTTGTGGGCTTTTCCCAAACAACTTCAGCATGTTCACTGGTACCATTCTTGTTCAACTCCCATTTGGGTCGTTGGATTCATGAAACTTGTGGGGGTAGCTTCTGACGATACTAGAAGAAAAATTTCACAGCAAATTCCCTAGTTCTCTGGTTTTTACAATCCCTCCCCTGAAGAGGGACACTAAAAAGAAATCCCACATTAGCTCAGAATTGAATATAATAAAGTGTTATATATTTAGGGGTAGACTCACAGACCACAGTCCTCTTCTCGAATGGAGAATCTCACAGCTGGAAGAGAGAGTGACAGCATGCGTTATATCAGCATTTATAGTATGAGAGGCCACACTCAAGTGAGTGGATAACTAAGAGGCTACTGGCTGAAGGATTTTCCTACAGCACCTCCCCCTTTTGTTTAAATAAGGGACTTCTAAGCCTAATACAAAATTATAAACAATAAGAAAAAATACCAAGTATAAAAATTAGAATTACAACCAGCATAAACAATATCAAGCAACAAATATGTGATAAATGTTTCAATAATTATCCTATCCTAAGGAGTCTAAGTCTTATATGATAAATAATTTGGCCAAGTCATGAGAGAAAAGTAACTACGACTATTTAGTCTTCAAACCCCATTGAAGACCTGAGAAAGGAAATAATATTACTTGAGTAAGCAGGAAGTGCAATCAAGCAACTTTCAAAATTTGCAACAAATGACAGAGACAACTGACTACCTGGGCAATCACCCAAAGTCTCATTTGCAGTGTTGGAGCAACAAGCTTTGACTAAGGCCTAGAGTAACTGACAGACCATTTTCAGAGGCAGGAAATTTTTCAAAACTGTCTCACTCTGTTTTGGCAGTGTTTGACAGTCTTTTTTCTTGTATCCTGCTTGTCCTGTCTGGACATCATGCATTTTGTCAGTGGTTGATGCATGGGTAGTTCTTTGCCCAAAGACCAGTTTTGCCAAGAAGAAAACAAGCTCCAAGTGGAGTGTCTTAGGTGCTCAACATTCTCTCAGGAATAAATCAGTGCTGCAGGAGCAACTTTGTCTCATGTCAACAAAACCCTAAATTATTTAAATGCCATATTCTACAGCTCTTTGAAGTAGTCAAAGATTACCTATCTATGCAGAATATACTCTCTATGATTAGTCTAACTATAAGTATGACAAACATGAATGACTATTGACCTATAATTTTTAATATCTATATAATTTAAAGACTAAGACTTCATATTAGAACATTAAACAATCTTTTTTAAACAAATGTGCAACAAATGAAGACAATGACCTCAAAATGTAAGCAATGTATAAGTATCTTGATATAAAATGTAAATTGCAATATGATAAATGTATCCTAAGATTGTATCAATATACAAAATGTCTTAATCAGAGATAGAAGCATGCATGCATACAATATGACAAAATAACTGCCTAGTATACAAATATTGTAGGCAAAAATATAAACATATTCAATTAAGTTTGTATCAATATACAAGAATCTATACCAAAGTAAATTGTCTATAAATAATAGCTCACAAGTATTCGCTCTATTGCTCACTATTATTATTAGTGTGAGTAAGCTCATACTAATCTGTTATCCCATTTAATATCTGTTTTTTATTCCAAAAGGATCCCTGAGCCTACATAAATCCCCCCCCCCAACCCTCAGCCCTATACCAATTATAATCAACTCCTAATTGATGTCCCTAATCCTTAGGACAAACTTTGTTGGGAGAGGAGATGTTGTCTTTTAGAATTACTTCCAGCTGTCATGAGGGTGATGTCTTTCTTTGAGATTCTGTTAAAGTATAATGATAGTTAAGTTTCAAGTTTACTGTCTCGTATAATCACAAATAGTTTCTGAGTATTCGCTAGGGGTTTTCTGAGGTTTTTATTTGGAGTTCTGGCCAGAATGTTGTAATAAAGGTGCACCATTTCAGCTAACCAAGTTGGAACCATCTTGAGTAGCTGGTACCCAAAACAGGTCTTATAGTAGCACTATAAGCATCATGACATCATATCAACTAGGTGGAGTTGTTGTTGTGGGGCCCCATCTTCTTGCTTGAAACTTCAAAGATTACTGCAGGAAAATTCATTGTTTATTGTGGAAAACTTAAACATTATTAATACAGACATATATTCAGTGAAAGAGACAAAAATAGGTATAAAGAATAGTATTTTTTTTCTAAATTCTTTCTTCTTTTTGTCCATGCCATGGCTCCTGATATAAGACAGAAACTCTGAATTTTTATTTTAACAACATGCTTGGATTTAGAGAAGGACAGAGTCATTGTCCAACCCCAAAGCCAGCTTTGATTTTTAACTGAATCATAACTATTATTCTAGTTTATGTTCAGAGATTCTTACTCTCAGATGACCTGTCCTCATAGATCATAATTCTCTTTGCTTTGTGATACTATCTAGATAGTTATCTTTTCCTCTTTAAGCATCTAGATAGCCAGGGTCTCTTGAATTTTTGAAGATGAGTATTTTCCTGCAAAGACAAGAACAAAACCCTGCTCCAACCTTTCTGAGGTTTCCTTACCACCTGTATGGTTGTCACTGCTGTGGATGAGCTGTCATTTCTCTTTCTCAAGAGGTTTCTCTTTTTCAAACAAAATCTTTATTAATTTTTATGACATCCATAACTTTTCTTCTGCTGTGAAATTAAGAGCAAAACCTCTTCCCCAATGTAGCAAATCTCCTGGCTTCCATTGTGAGGTCAATACATCCTTGAAATACACTGGCTGATTTAATTAAAAAAACTTTTCTATTATCCAATGTCTCTTTGCTGTTGCTGTTCTTGTTTCATTAGCATTAAGAAAATTCAAGGTTAATAAAGCATTATGTAATCTATTTCTGGGGGTATTTTCCATCCCTTTCTGTTTGTTTAACATATCCTTTATAGTTTGATTTGATCTTTCTAAAACTGCCTGGTCTGCAGGATTGTTTGGTATACCTGTAATATGCTTCGTATTATAAGAAGCAAAAACCTGTTTCATTTTCTTAGAGACATATGCTGGTCCATTATATGAGATCGGATGTGTGTTATGTATATGGGAAAAGGCCCAATCCTGATTATATCTTGAACCTGTATGAATAAAGAAGTCAATTCTGTATCATCTGGTATAAATTTCAGCAGTTTCAATATGCAAGATAACTCTTTCTGCATATTGTGAATTAGTAACTATATTGAGAGGTTCTTTAAAATCCCCACTAGCTCAGAATTGAATATAATAAAAGATTATTTATTTAGGGGTAGACTCACAGATCACAGTCCTCTTCTCAAATGGAGCATCCAGCAGCTGGAAGAGAAATGCTTTACATCAGCATTTATAGTACAAGAGGCTACACCCAAGTGGGCCGTTAACTTGAAGGCTACTGGCTGAAGGATTTTCCAAACACCCTCCCTCCCCCGCCTTCTACAATAGTCCCAGAACCTCAGGTGCAGGAGTGTTTTTGCAGATTTATTCATTGGGATTGGGCTTCACAATTTGGCATTTTTATTGGTTGTGGATTTCTGTAATGGTTTTTGCCTGTTGCCAAGTGAAATTTGCTTGATGAGGGGTGAAGACAATGTTTTTTTGTGGGTTTAAGGACAAATGTCTAGATTGTAATTACGAATTACACAGATTTAGTAAAGTGGTGGCTGTAATTTCTCCTCTAGGAGCCATGAATTCACTAGCATTGAGTAGTTGTTTGGTTCCCTTACCAGGCATGGTTTTACTCTTGAGTGGGTTTAAAGTCTAAGGAGACAACTTTTGGCTACCACTAAAGTGTGTGTGCCACTACTGTGCCCTTAAGGCTATGGTCCCATGCTGACCATCGTGTTTCATATTCCTTATGGCTGGGTAGAACTGTTGGTTGGCTCTCTCCTTTGGAAGATTTCATGGCAATTCCATGCTTTTGTTTTCCTTCTTAGAGAGCATAGAAACACTTAATTTTACAAAAGTAAAGGCATAATTCCTTTTGACTCTTTAAACTCCTATGTATTTCCAAATCATGACAGTATATATTGGAATATACAGCTGAGACTTGGAATGGAAAAAAAGGTTCTCATGTGACTTTGACTATTATATCTGTGGGAAACTTAACAGTAAAACTAAAATAAAGAATGAAGTTAAAAGAAAACACTAGCAAAAAAAGAAAGATAAAACCAAAAGAGAAAAAAAGAACAAATAAATATCTAATAGAAACAGTTAGTGAGAAGCCCTCATTTCACCAGTTATGCTAATCCGCCTGTTTCCATCCACATGGTGTTTAAGTGTCCTGTTGCTCCCCAGGCCTTTTGTCCAGGTTCTTGTGGTTGTTTTTGGAGGTGTATCTTAAATGCCAAGTACATATCATGAAAGGAACTTTCCTTAACTTGCCACCAAGATGTGACTAGTCACAACTCCCATGCACCAGATTCTATGTCAATGAATTTGATTTTTAAAATTTATTGTTGTTATCATGTAGACCTGGAGTTTGAAATCAGGCTCTTTAACATGTTTTATAAATGCTCTTCCAATAAATTATACCTATTCATTATTAATTTTAGTTAGAGGATCAGTTGATTAATACTTTTTTCCACCCAATATTGTAAATCCCAAGAGAAGGGAGAAATTGTTTCATTATAATAAAGACTGTATGTACTTTTCCTATTTGTTTGTATGTCGTGTCTCTTTGTATAGCTCAGGCTGGCCTTGAACTCACGAAACCCGTCTCCACCATTAGAGTGCTGGAATCATCAGCATGCACCATACACTAACATACAAAACACTATTTTTTTTGACATTCAGTATGGTCTCTGGCAGACAGAAGGTAAGAAAAAGATGAGAAGAAGAAGAAAAAAAGTTAAAAAAAAACAAATGGAAAAAAATTAGATATAAGAAAAGCAAGGAATAAAAGATATTTTTCTTTTTAAAAACATTTCAAAAATACTGGATTTTAGCCTTTATTTATGTAAATGTGTGTGTGTCTTGGTGTGTATGCTACGTGTGTGGGAGCACCTGCAGAGACCGGAAGAGGGTGACTTATCTCCTGGAGCTCAAGCTGCAGGTGGTTGTGAGCTGCCTGGGGGTGGGGCTCGGACCGGAACTCAGGCCCCCTAAAACAAGAGCACATGCTCTTAACTGCAGAGTTGTCTATCCAGACTCCAGGTTTAGGAAACACTTCCTTGTGTGTATGTTGTAGTTTAAAGTGTGGTTGTACATGGGGATAAGATTAGAAACACATTTGGAGAAATGAAGCATTAGAAAGAGAGACAGAACGAACTGAACTTCTGACTGCTAAATCTGTTTTCATCTCAAGATTGTCTCAAATCCAACACGTTATAGTTGAGAACATGATCTGGTTCCAAACTTTCACTCCTATCCCAATCTCTCTCTTTATCCTTTCCTTGAAAAATTATTTATTTAATTTAATTTTTTATGGATGAGTGTGTTGTCTTTGTGATGGCTAGTTTTATTCTAATTGACACAAGCTAGGGTTATTTTGAAAGATGGAGCCTCAAATGAGAAAATGTTCTCTGTATTAGTCAAAGCTCTCAGGAGGAACAGAACTTAAAGAATGAATATATATATATATATATATCACACATATATAGTACATTTGTTATATATATTCACACATCCACACCCACAGCCCTCCTCCCAGGTTTTATTAGAACAGCTTATATGCTGTGGTCCATCTAGTTCAACAATGATCGTCCACCAACAGAACATCCAAGAATTCAGTACCTGTTCCGTACATGAGGCTGCAGGTCTCAGCTGGTTTTTTAGCTTAGGCTGTAATCTTGAAGCAGGCTCTAAGGCCAGGGGAGGAAGGAACTTGCTAATGAGAGCAGCCAGGCAAAGAGACCAGTTTCTTTCTCCCATGTTCTTTATACAGGCAGCTAGCAGAAAGTGTTGATCTTCCCACCTCAAAATACCTGGACTGAAAGTGTGTCTTCCCACTTCAAATGATTTCATTTGTGGGGGGGGATCTTTCACACGTGTGCCCAGTCATTGGGTTAATTCTTAATGTAGTCAAGTTGGCAACAAAGAGCAGTGATCACACCTTTAATAGATTGTAAGCAAACCTGTGGTGTGTTTTCTTGATTGGTGGTTAATGGAGGAGGTCCTAATGCATTGTGGATAGTGGCACCCATGGGCTAGTGGTCCTGGGTGCTATAAGAAAGCAGACTGAGCAAAAGAGGTGGAGCAAAGCAGTAAGAGCATTCTTCTGTGGTTTCTACTTCAGTTCCTGTTTCTAGGTTCCTGCTCTTTGTTCCTTCCTTTGAGGATGGGCTGTCATGAGTAAGTGAATGCCCAATGAACTCATTCATCCCCATTTACTTTTGCTTATGGTATTTCATTACAGCAATAGAAACATGCTGAGACAGCCTGTGTTTACGCCTGTTCACAGTGTACCCACAGATACACGAAGAGGGTTCAGATCATCTGAAACTGTTGTTCTAGATGGTTGTAATCCACTGCCTGGGTCTTGGGAGCCAGACCTGAGTCCTCTGCAGGAGCAGCAAATGCCTGTAACTTCTGAGTCCTGTCTCTAGACTCCCTGTCCTCTTTCCACTATCTCAGTCCACCCATCCAAATGCAGATAACTCTTTTTGATAGATTCGCAATGCAAATATAATGAGTCATGTGTGTAGTGTCCTACCACAGATGTGGGACCCACAGTGGTCAATATTATGTTGAAATGGTGTTGTATTTCTCATAACTTTTTGGATAGGATTAACAAATAAGTCAAAAGTAATGAGGGAGTTAACAAGTTTGGAATGTATAGCCACTGTTCATAGAAACTGATTTAGACAGAGAGTTGATACTTTTTATCATGAAACAATTTCACTTGCCAAATTTAAATAATCAAATCGTATGGTTTACTAAACTCTTTAAAAGCAGACTATAAGAATGCCAGGGATGAGCTGTGGGAGAGGCTGACTCACCTGGGATGGGCTGCAAACGGGCAGAAGAACCACAGGGCCTGATTTCTGATTTTTTTCTCTCTGAGTTGATGATCTGACTACTAAAAATCCTTTCAGATGGAATTTATCCAGTGTCAACACACACACTTACTGAGCTCCAAAGAGACATTTAATATACCTGCTGCATGTTGGGCCTTGTGAACTAGCCAGGAGAATGGCACTGGGCTTTCTTGGAACTCCTGTGTCAAGCATCAACTGGACTAAAATAAGAACCTGGCAGGTGCAGCTGAAATGGTAAAGGGTGGCCAGGGATGTAGCTTTTGGAGTCCAGGGAACAGAATCCAAGATTGGATCCTCGTTCTCTCCACCCCTTCCCCTCTAAGCACTATTCTTATTTGTTCTAGCACAGATTCCATTTATTTTGCGATATTCCGCTTGTCTTAGAAGTTACTAAATTGCTCTGTGTTTAAGGATTCTTGTGTCATTATGCCTGGATTTCTGGAACTGCTTGCCTACTCATTATGTACAATTAGTACATCTTGCAAGTTTTCTCAGTGTTTAGAAGTTGCTTGCTTAATTACTGTGTGTGCTTAATCAACCTTGTGAGTTTCATCCCACTCATCTTATTTTGCTGGCTTTCTACAACAGAATGAAATATTCATATGTGGTATGCCAAATATCAATTATATTGTCATTTGGATATTATATGGAGGTTGAAGTATCATACGTATATATGTATATATATGCATACACACATATTTTAGTATATCTTGATGTGCATATATTCATACATGGGCACAACATATGTGTATGTGTATGGAAATTGCCTTTTCATTTTTTTTCCCCAAATTAGTTTTATGCTCTTATGTTCCTCTATGGAGAAACATCTTTTTTTTCTCTATGGGGCAGGGAACAAGCTCACTAAAACCCAGGGACTGGTGGGATTTATCACTGTGTGGCATCTATTCCTGGAGAAGGACCAATCCCGACATCGGATTCAAGTCAAAATGTCCATGCAAGAAATCTGATTGGCTACTTTAGGGTCAGGTGTCTATTTCTGGGCCAATCAACTGTGAGGATGTACTGACTTACATCTGCAGTCAGCACAGATCTTGTGGATCCAGAAGATGGAGACGTTGAAGAGCTGGAGAGTAGGGTGCTGGGGAGGCAATGCTGTAAGTATCTGTCATGTCAGAGGTCCAGGTTTTAAGTTTGTTGTCAATTTGATCACAGAAAAAATATAACAGGATAAAATTCTTTAAGAATTTATGAAGGGATGTGGTGTCGCATGGCTGGGCATCTGTGGCGCACACCTTTAGTCCCGCACTCAGGAGGTAGAAGCAGGTGGATCTCTGAGTTTGAGGCCAGCCTGGTCTACAGAGTGAGTTTTAGGACAGCCAAGGCTACACAGAGAAATCTTGTCTTGAAAAACCAAAAATTAAATAGATAAATAAATATAAAAAATAAAATAATAAAAATAAGTACATTATTTATGCATACTTTTGTGGGGGAAAAACTTGGGATAAAGAGTTCATTGCATTTCCAGAGAAACATATAAAAACAGGAATGCTGAGTTAGTGTAAAACCTGAACCAGCTAATCTGCTTTTTACAAGTGAGCTGTACCATGGAGTCTTCTAGGGTGGAGCGTGAAAGCGCTAGGCTTTAATTTTGCATGTGGGTTTGAGAAATGAGAGTGAAAATACATGGTGGGATCATTATGGCTACAAAAATTGCAGAAGGAAGACGTTTCGAGAGGTTACCCAGAATTGCCAGGTAACGCTGCCCCGTTAAAGGCCAGTCAGCTCAATTCTACAGTCACGGTGCTAGCTTTTGAGCTGTACTCAACACCTACAGCTGAGCATCTTTAACTCCCATATGCCTGGAATTTTATCGAAAACACTGGGAACGCTTTCCACATTCTAGACATTCTTAACCGGTCAGCTCACCCACAACACAAAAGGGAAAATGTATTTTCCCCTCTAAACCTTTCCATAAGCGGTTGGGCGGGCTCCCAATGTCTCATCCTTTGGAAGACAAGAAGCAGCAAGAATCGTGTCTCACAATGTGATGATGGCATACTTTAGAGAACAAACTTGGGTGATTTTCCAGTTACTGAGGTGTGATATTATGGGTAGCAAAAGGAGCCAAAATTGCTCAGTCTGAGTGGAGGCTGTTAAGAACATAAGTTACTGTGTGCTGAGCTATAGTTTTTCCAGTTATAGAACTGAGTACCAGGACCATGGGGTGTGCTAGGGTGATGCTAAGATAACTATTTTGGTGCTGGAGATTTTTTGGAAGCGGGGGGGGGATGTTCTGTGTGACCTGAGAATGGTCTATAATAGTCATGTTTTAAAACTGTGAAGGAGTGAGTTTATTAAACATATAGAAGGAAAAAGAACAAACAGCAGATAAATAGATAGATAGATAGATAGATAGATAGATAGATAGATAGATAGATAGATAGACAGACACAGGAGGTAGAGATTAAAACATCATCAAATCAGGAGTGGAGAACATCCAGCAGAGACAACTGTCGTAGTTTGATGGGGAGATCAAGCAGTGGGAATGCCTCAAATCAGGGGGCTTACAGCATCAAGCAGCAGCAGACTGGGCAAGTTAAGACAGTCAGCTACAGTTCCCTGCCAGAGCTTGCTCTCTGTGGATGAGCTTCCTGTCCCCACCACAGAGGTTTTTATCCCCCTGGCTGAACAGTAGTAACTTCTGCTGGAGATATTTTACCTTTAGCTGTACACAGTGTTTCTAATACCCTTAGCTGCTTGCTGCTCTCCCCTCTCCTGTTTACAGAGCCAGGAGAGGGGGGGTCCCTTGGAGGATACTGATATAAACATGCTATGATCTGAAATAGGGGTGATGGTGGTTCTATACGATTTCCAAAGTCAGATTCTCATGTATTGTGTGTGTGCGCATGCGTGCGTGCGTGCAAGTTGGAAATGATAGAGCCTAGGGACCCATGCATATTAAGCACTTGCTATGTATTGAGCTATATCCCAGAGTCCTCTTTGTGCTATTAAAGTACTGTTGATAAAGTGAAAGGATTTATTGTTATTCTCCTACATGTGGTTTCCAGTTAGACAATAAAGAGTTAAAGAGGAATACATGCCAATGAAAGATAAACGTCTATAATAATGTTTGTTTGTTTGTTTTTCCTCCATAAACTAACCAAAATGGCACTGGATTAGAAGATTAAAAACCATGATGTCTGAAAGCCTGTGTTAGGCTTTGGACATGGTTGAATGTGTTCTACCAAGGTTCCTATGCTAAAAGTTTGATCCCTCGCTTAGCAGTGTTGAGGGGATGAAGCCTTTAGCAGGAAATGCTTTGTGGAAAGTAGTTCTGTCCTGGGGGCATCCCTCGGAAGGGTTCAATGGTGGCCTCATGAAGTGAACTACTTTTCTTGAGAGGAGGTGTGGTAATTTGAATGAGAACTGTCCCCCATAGGCTCTTCTGTTCAAACACATGGTCCCCTCTTTAGTTTGTGCTGTTTTCCTTTGGGAGGTGGAGTCTTCCTTCAGGAAGCGTGTCCACTGGGGCTAGGCCTAAATGTCTGCAGCCTGCTTCCTACTCTGGCCTCCCACTGACATGTCTTCCTCACTACTATGGATTGCCCCTCTGGACCATAAGCCAAAATAGACTCCTCTATAGTTGCCTCTGGTCCTGCTGTCAGAACATGACAGCAACAGCAAGCAATTAATTGTTTCAGTAGCCACTAAAGAGCGAGGGCCCATCCTGTGCTGGATCGCTCCAGCCGTGTTCTTCTGCTCTGCCAGAGGGACCCTTACCCTGTTCACAAGCCTGCAGAAATGATATTTAAATAAATGGCTTTATTTATGTCTTTCCTGATAAAAGGATTTTGTTACAACACCCCATACAGACTAGTACAGTGTGTGCACAGGAAACTGCTTTCATTACATAATTTATGGTTTGCAGCAATTAAATATGGTATTCTATGAATGTGAGCAGAAGGGCAGAGGTTTAGGTGTTCATTCGCTAATGTGTGTTATTTATATGTGACCCTTACATTACTGTGTAAAGGAAATCAGAATTTAGGGCACAGAAATAATGGTCATCAGATATTCTTGTAGAAACAAAAACTTAAAAGCATTATCTTGTTTGTCAAAAGTGGTAAGAAGACTAAGACCAGTGTGGCACCCGATGTGGTGGCACCCGGTGTGGTGGCGCCCAGTGTGGTGGTGCACACCTTCAAGACCAGCAGTCTGGAGGGAGAGACAGGCTGGTCTCTGTGAGTTTGAGATCCTACAAAATGAGATCCTACAAACAAACAAACAACAGGTGTAGAGATTGGGGTGCTGGAAAGACGGTTCAGTGGTCAAGAGCATGAACTATTCTTGGAGCAGAACAAAGTTTGGGTTCCAGCACTCAGAATCTCCTGTAGGTTCAGTCTCCTGTAGGTTCAGATCTAGAAGATCAGATCTCCTCTGGCCTTGGGTGGCTGCATTCACGTGCACAGTCCCACTACCCCTCCCCCTCTACTTAAGATTTTCCTTTTAACTAAAGAAAATCAAAAAAAGAGCAAATGTTTAAAATAATTGGAAATTGCTAATTTCAGTCCAGGCAACCAATACTGTGTTTGAAAAACATGATTTAATCTTCAAAAGGGAAAAAGAAAAATACCTTGGGCAAAATTTTAAGTCATCCTTGACTTTAGATTTTTAGGTGTGTGAAAACTGTAGATATTCAAACCATAATGGATACAAGTGAGTTAGATAGTCATAACATAGATATTTGATTTGATAATAGATGTTTCCTGACTTCCACATGAAACCTAGCATGGTCCCTACAAACAGGCATTATATAGAAAACCCCCAAAGCCAGTTTTAGCTGAGAAAGGGCCTAAAAATCAGAGATTGGGGACGGATCCCCTACAGGTGGGACCAATAGATCTCGATCTATATCTGATGTTGGCTTCTGGGTTTTTATGTTCAGTGAACACAACATTCTAATTGACCCTTCAGAAAGGTGCTGAAACTGACTTCCGACAAATGCAAAAGAGAAAAGAATTTCCAAATAACTTTTCATGAAAATGCAGTCCAAAATGAGGCAATGTCTCGTAAGCACAGTCAGTGGGTTTAATGTCTTTCCCCGTTTTTTTTCCTTTAACATTGTTTCTAAGTAAAAGTGCTTTCTGAATCCATGATGCAGCAGGAGACTTAACGAAATATCGATTCTTCTTCTAAGCTTTGGCTGACTTTTCCTAGCTTAGAAAAATTTCAAAAAGAAACATGGAATCCAGAAAATGCTATAACATCAGTTTCTTATTTATTCTTTTAAAAAGGAAACTTTACAAGTAACCTGTAAAGTTTATTTCAACAGGGTTATTTTAAAATACGGTATACACGCATAAGATAATTTTATGAGCAAACCAATTTCTACACAGAATAGTTAATATTTATAAAGGAACAAAGTTATCTTAGATTTAGAAAATATGCTTGGCTATTTGCATGGTTTTATATTCCCACTAGATTTCTTTTTTCTTTCCTTTCCCCCCCTCTTCCCTTGAAGGAAGAGAACAAAGAGATGGAAATATTTTTCCCCTATGGTTTCAAAATTTCCAGAAATGCTCAATCTCTTTTTAAGATGTTGCTTGTGTGGGATGCAATCATCTACAAGGCCTGGCATTTTCCTATACTAATGAAAACTTGGCAAAGTGGCGAATTCTGAAATGCTAAGTGAAAAGATTTGTTCTCAGTTAAAGTCGAAAGTCGTGCCTGGTTTACAATTGGTTCGCGTAGTCATGCTTAAACATCTATTTTTAGATCCCCCTTTCCTTTACGGCACTGAGTTTTGGAAGACAGTTGCTCAGGCCAGCATCCCATAGCCACCTCCGTGCCTCGCAGGGTCCACACAGCCTTTGGAAGCTTACACAGCGATGAAAACGACTGTACTAAAATCGTTTGGCCTTCATCTCTAGTAGGGGAATCAAAGCCCCGTCCTGCTTGTCGTTAATTCTTTGTCATATCCAGAACTCCTGTAAAAATAGCTAGGTCATCGTCTCATCTCAGACGTGTGCCGCATTTGTGATTGTGAGCATAGTGGTGTGCTCTGGCCGGTGTGTGGAAATGAGACATGACTTCATAAGTCTGTGTCGGTGAACAACAGAGCGGCAGAAGAGAAATTAAGAATTCACTAACACAGCACACAGTTGAGAAAGAAAGTATCAAGCGGAGCCCGTATAACACTTTGAATTAACGCCTCATCTTTTGTAGTGGCATTTCACTTGTATTTTCATAAATAAAACTTGCCTGGGGATCGGGAAAGTAAAACAACCCCACTGGTCAGCCTTATAGACCAGTCAACAATGACACACACCTTTAACCCCAGTAGCCACACTAGTTGCCATAGAAAGTGGGTGGTGCATGCCTTTAATCCCAGCCCTAGAGAGGGTTATAAAATGGGGAGGAAACAGCTCTCAAATACAGTCTCATTCTGAGAATCCTGGAGGCAGGATCTTCCATTGAGAGAGACTGCTCGTTCGTCCCCGGCCACTTAGACCTGAATTAATCACTCAGAAACTATATCACTTGCAATACTGTTTAGCCAATAGCTTAAGCATATTTCTGGTGGCTTACCCTTATATCTTAAATTAACCCCTTTCTCTTTATCTGTGTATAGCCACATGGCTGTGGCTTACAGGGTAAAGTTCTGGTGTGTCTGCCTCTGGCAGAGGCTACATGGCTTCTTGCAACTTCTCCTTCTTTCTCCCAGCATTCAGTTTAGGATTGTATCCCTCCCACCCCTACCCCACACCCCTGCTAACTCTACTCTGCCCTATCACAGGCTACGGCAGCTTCTTTATTCATTAATCAGTAAAAGGCTACAATGGTCTGTGCCAAGGTCCTCAGAGCAGGTCACCGTTTCAGTGACTACAGGTGTTTGGGAAGAATGCTCACTGCTGGGTACCCTCCTTTCTAATCTCAGCGTCCTGGTAACCAGCAGCCTGAGCTCTTGAACAGAAAGACCCAGCCTGAAGGAAGGCCCTTCAGAAGCCTTGATAGGATTGACCTCAGATATTCTAAACAGACTGTGAGCATAATTTGCAATAAAGGACCAAGTTAATTTAAATATTTTTTGTCACATAATAATACCCTGCTTCTGGTTTTTCTATGAACTGATCAGTTTGTCTGATGAAATGTTCTGAGTTTTGACCATACACACACATAAGCTGGTTTTTATTAAACGATTAAAAGGGAATACTAAAAAGGGGCTTAAATTCAGGTGCGTCAAATAAAACTCTGTTGGAGTTGGCACAGAAGTGGTGGCTTATATTTTCTGGCTGAGCTGGTGCTGGAAGTTAATCACCTGTATAACCTATGGTTGAATGTAATGTTACTTCAATCAAAGCCCAGTTTCTAATTTCTACTAGGGATTGTCAGGATGTAGTCTTGGCTGCTGAATTAACCTGATGTTAAGAGGCAAGTGATAGACCCATTAGAGGTAGCCTCCTTTATAGGGATCTATGCTTTTTGATTAGCCATGACTTTCAGAAGACGGGAGAGGAATTCAAAGAGGACTTTTCAGGGTAGCATATGCCCCATTTAAGTTAATAGGTTCAGCATGTGTATTATCTTATCGATGTTATCCAACCGAGAGGAGAAACAATCATTAGTAAGGAAGGCAGTGAACATACTATCTTAGGGCTGGATTATTGTTTTCATCGTCTGATTCTAAGGGAAAGAAAACGTTTTCTTCATCTCTCTCTTGAAATATTTTTTTTGAAATTTTGGTTAAGCTGGAATCACAAGCCTTTTTAATTTGCCTTACTGTGTCTCCAGCCTTTCTCTGGGAAACTCTTGCCTTCCTTTAGGAATTTGTTAACACCATTTAGATTGGCTTAAGGAGTTGCGCAAGAAGCAGACTGGGCTGTGTCATAGGTCAGAATTCAAAGAATGGGATCACAGTTCCCTCAATACACAATCTCAGTCCCTGGGCCCACCCAGCAGTAAGTGCCCTGAGCTGTTTTCTAGGTCTACCATAGGTACACTTAAAAATTATTTAGTGTATGGTAAGTGGTATATATGTGTGTGTGTTCATAAATGTATATGTGTACATGCACATGTGTATGCATTCATGTGGAAGCCATGAGTCTTCCTTAGTTTTTAGAGACTAAAAGACCTCCTTGCTTCTAGAGAGACGGGGTCAGAAGCTGAATGTGTTTAACTCACCAATTTGAATAGGCTAGGCTAGCAGGTGTGCTTCAGAGAGCTGAATGTTTTCTTTTTCCCCACCACGGCTGGCTTTTACACAGGTGTTGGGATCAGAATTCATGTTCCCATGGTGAATGCCAGGCAGGCACTGAACCATCTCCTCAGTTCCTCAGGTCCATTTTTCTTTTTTCCTTAATGTTATTTGGATTCTAACTAGGGTGTACATACTCATTTTCTGGAGAGACAAGTTATCCAAATCCAATGCCTTCTTAGCGAATGATGGTGTCTAGACGAACTGCAAATTCTATTTAATTCTGTTTAGGAAATCACTCTCTGCTACTGTGTGTGCGCACGCGTGTGTATGTGTATGTATGTATGTGCGTGTATGTATGTGTGTGTGTATGTGTGTGTGTGTATGTGCACGTGTGTGTTGCAGAGTATCTAATACAGGGCCTTTCATGTGCCAGGCAAACACTCTACCATTGAACTACATCTTCAGCTCAGTAAACTCAATAAAAAAAACCATTATCATGTATCTGCATTTTTGCAGCGAGGTTTCAGCAGTGATGTTATCTGCCATGGAATGGCAATGCTGTCACAAGCACTACCTGACACATATCCCTCAATTTCTTTTCTGAAATGAGGAAATTAAGTCAGATCTTGAAATTATGTCCATTATTTGGGAAAGCGTGTTATGAGGTTTTCATTAGAAGCTATGCCCTCTGGGAGTTTAACAGCTATAAATTCCCCCATGTATGTGGTTTTTATTATAATGTCAGTGAACTACTAATTTTTATGTGATTCCCATCACCTACCTCTCCCTCCACTTCCTGTGAACTGAAATTATGATACAGTCCAATGGAGTTCTTGAAAAAGATGTGCTTGTTTATATGATGTGGGATTCCCCCTCTGTATGCTGTAAATACCATTGGTTAATAAAGAATCTATTTCAGCCAGTGGCTTAGTAGAACAAAGGTAGTCAGGGAAAACTGCACTGAATGCTGGGAGAAAGAAGGTGGAGTCAGAGGAGAAGCCATGGAGCCACTGCCAGACACAGACATGCTGAAACCTTGCTGGTATGCTATGAGTCTTGTGATAAAATATAAAATAATGGAGATGGGTTAATTCTAGATGTAGGAGCTAGCTAACAATACGCTTAAGTAATTGGCCAAGCTGTGATTTAATTAATACAATTTCTGTGTGGTTATTTTGGGAGTCTGGGCAGCTGGGAACAAACAAGTGGAGGGCAGCCGGGAACACACAAGCAGCCTCCCTACTACATTTATAGATTTTGCTGAAGCAAGAGTCCTTCTGTTTAAACAAGCAAGAGGTGCTGGAGAGACAGCTCAGCCTTTAGGCGTGCTTCCTAGTGGTTTTGTCAGGCTCACAACCACCTGTAACACCAACTCAAGGGGATTGGATGCCCTCTTCTGGCTGTTGTGGGCACCCATACACATGTGACTCAGATACATATACATATATAAATAAAAGCAAAAATAAATCTTAAAGGAAAGAAGACAAAAATATCCCAGAAAAATATTAATTACCTGAATTTTTTGTCATGTGTAGGAAAGTACAAACTATCTGAAACTAAGGGTGCACTGTAATGTTTGCTTTGTGCTTTGCTTTTGACAACATTTTGCGCTGTAGCCAAGGCTCCTCTGGAACTCGAGGTTCTCCTGTTTTTATTTCCTGAGTGTTGTCACCACAGATGCATGCCACCATGACATGACTGTTTTTCGAATGAGTATTTTATGTAAGAATATCTTAAAATACTGCTTTAGCATTACAGTTAATAAGTAAATTGATTTAACAGTAAAATTTGGGCACTGTAGTTGTAGACTCAGTTGTTAAGAGCCTTATTCTTGCAAAGGATCTCTGTAGCAACAGGGCACTTGTTGGTTCCTGGTCACTTAGGACCAGAATAATCACATTGAAACTGTATTAAATAAATCACTGCTTGGTCCATTAGCTCTAATTTTTTATTGACTAACTCTTACATATTAATTTAACCCATTTCTATTCATCTGTGTATCGCCATGTGGCTGTGGCTTCCCGGCAAGATTCCAACCAGCATTTGTCTCTGACAGCAGCTCCATGGCTTCTCTCTAACTCCTCCTTCTTTCTCCCAGCATTCAGTTTAGTTCCTCCCACCTACCTCTGTTCCCTGCACAGACCCAAGACAGTTTTTTTATTTAGTAATGATAATTAAAGCATACAGAGGGGAATCCCACATCAGATCTCTGTTCAGTTTTCACCACTTAGATGGTGGTTTCTATTCATGCATAACGCTAGCTCAAGGGATCCAAAGTCCTTTTTCACCACCACTGGAATAAGGCACACACATAGTATATGGGCATACATGGAGATAAAACAATTCTGCATAAAAGAAAATAAATAATCTAAAAATGAAATAAATCTTGATAAATCTAGTGTATGAATGCAGTAGCAACTTTAAATAAATTGATATTTATGATAGTTTTTTAAATAATTTGTTTAACTTTATTTTATGTGCATTGGTGTGCAGGTGTCATATCCCCTGGAACTGGAGTTGGACAGTTATGAGATGCCATGTGCGTGCTGGGAATTCAATGCCGGGTCCTCTGGAAGAGCAGCTGGTGCTCTTAACCACTGAGCCATCTCTCCAGCCCCAATGGTTTATTTTTTATTTTAAAACTATATTTCACTTGTGTGTCTGTGCACACTTTTGTCCACACCTACCCATGTGTGAATGCATGTGCGTGCCACAGTGTATGTTAGAAGTCAAAGCACACCTTGTGGGAATCAGTTCTCCCCCTCCACCTTTGTCTTTCTGGGACAGAACTGGAGTCCTCCAGGCAGGCTTGGTGTTGAGCACCGTTGCTTTCTCCGCCACAGTGCCCTCCCAGGGATAGTTCTGTATGTATTAGTGAAACAGTAGACACAAAGCTTGCAGTACATCATTTAGCTTTGAAAGGTTGATGACGCTGTTTGTTCAGGTACACTTCTTGACTTCTGTGAGTCCGAGTAGAAGCTTGGTTATTTAAGTTAATTAAAATGATACATGGTGCAGCCCTAACAATGACAGACAGCAGAGGCAGCCAGAACAAAACCATCACTTTCTTCAAGACCTAATGTGACTTCACCCTTACGGGAGAGAGAAAAGCTGAAGAAGTCAAAGTCAGATTTTTGAAAACATTCCAGAATTTTGCATTCATACTGCCAAACAACATTATCTGTAGGATCATCATAGTGCTGAAGATGAAATAATGGAAATAGAGTTGAATGTGTAGTTTTCTGCAAACATGTCTGAAGATGCTCCCGGCTAAAACATCGCCCACTTGGAATACTTATAGTACTATTCTTATTTATTATTTAGCAAATAAAGCATTCCTGAATAACAGAGAAGCAAAGCTAGTCACACCAGTCAGCTATACAAGCCAGGCAATGGTGGCACATACCTTTAATCCCAGTAGCTACACTAGGTTGTCATAGAAACTGGGCGGTGGTAGTGTACACCTTTAATTCCAGCACTAGGGAGGAATATACAGCAGGATGAGACAGGAACTCGCTCTCTTTTCAGTCTGAAGATTTCGTAGAGGGAAGAGCTTTCTAGTAGTTGGCTGCTTTGCTTTTCTGATCTTCAGCCAGAACCCTAATATCTGTCTCTCGGTTTTTGTTAATCTGGCTACAAATACTGACCACAGAAGGTGATAATCATTTTGGCTCTGGGAATGGATTTTCATCTTAGAACATTCCTCAGACCAGAAAAAGGGTGGAGCAGAATATCCAGTGGGAACCCAAGACTTGATGATCAAGAGGAAGGGTCAAGGAAAAAGTATTAAACGTTGAGTACCCAAGGTGTTCTGTGCTGATCACTCAGAATAGCCATCTAATAAGGTTGTAACTATTTCTGTCTGTAGCTGAAGAAGGGCTGCCTGATGGAACTGCCAAGGGGAGTGAAAGCTGCACAAATAAACTCCCCGGAGGAGAGAGCTTCACCATCTGGACCACATGGCAATGGGAGTCTTGGCTTAGGCACTAACTTAGAATAATAGGTGGAGAATCTATCCCGGCAGCCCTGAAGGGTGGACTTGGCCTTAGCAACGGCACAGCTATTGTGCTGCAGACAAACAACATATAATATGGGGAGGACTGGGCCAAGGGAAAGGCTTACTGAGCAGAGCCAAAAAGGGAGTTAGCTGAGTGAGAGGCGGCTGCAAGTTTTGAGAAGGTCAGGAGGAGCCCACTGTGGATTTCAATAGGAAAAATCAATAGAGAAGAAGCTAAAAACCCATGTCTCACACATATTTGGAACTCTTTAAAACTATTAAAGATGAGTGACTATTTATTAAAGACCCCTTACTCTTGCCTAGTGGACTTTTCCACTTGTATAAGTATGGGAAGAGAGCATAGTCAATAGGCATGAACTCCTCCTACCTTTCTAGTTCTTCCCTCCATATGTCTTTTGCTTTTCATTCTTTTTCTTCGAGACTTTGTCATTGTTCAGGACATTCTGTCTGTTTTTGAGAATTTGCTTTCTTTTTGTTCAAATCTATTAGGTAACCACTTTTACTACCTCTAATTAAAATCTCGACTAATATAGGGCAGCTCTGAGAAGCATTACGAACTGCTGAGAGATGCTATCAGATAAGGTAAGCTGCCCGAAAAAGATGCTGATCTGCCAAGCCAAACTGCAGGGGAGAGGCTCCAGCTGAGCTGCCTGGTGGGGATGCTCTTCTGCCTGGTAGGGACACTCTCCTTCCTGGTGAGGACGCTCTCCTTTCTGGTGGGGACACTCTCCTTCCTGATGGGGACACTCTTCTGCCTGGTGGGGACACTCTCCAGCCTGTTGTGCTGCCTGCAAGTTGTGCAGTGTGCTCTAGGTCCCCAGCTTCCATGATCCATCACCCACGCTGTGGTGGACTTTTGATGGCACAGCTGTCTGAGTCATTTCTGCTCCTAAAAGTGACTCCCTCTCCATTTTTTGTAAGTAGTGATTATAAATTTAATTGGTTCATCATGTTTGACTTCAGCGATAGCCTTACTTTGTTCTGTCATTAGTTCCCTATCTGGGGTGAGGACACATTTGTTCTTATGTCCCCAGGAATAGTGCCACTGAACAATGGAAGTACAGAGATTCCCCATGTGTCCCTTGACACTGTGTGTACAGTTTTCTCATTACCTGAACCCCTCACTAGAGAGTGGATTATCCACAGTTGATGACCCAATACTGAAATCTCACTGCCACTCAAAGGCCAGAGCTTGCATTTGACTTCATTCTTGGTGTTCGTTCTATGGCTTTAGACAGAGGTTTAAGAATCCTTTGTCTATTTTAGATAATAGCCTTTCATTGGCCTTGTCAACATTTTCTCTCCGTCTTTGGCTTTTCTCCTTGTTCTCTTACCAGTGTTGATCACAGAACAGGCATTTTAATTTTCTTGAACTCAAGCTTATCCATCCATCTTTCTTCATGTATCTTGTTGTATTTCAGAAGTCATCACAAACCAAGACTGGGGGCAGGTCTCTTTCCTTGACTACTAAAAAGCCAAGATTCCAAGTTCAAGGCCAGACTGGGTACAAGGTGAATTCAAGGTCAGTCTCGGGCAATTTAGTGAGACTCCATCTCAGAATGAAAAGGAAAGAGAGGATGGGGGATATAACTCACTGTAGAGCCCTTCTTAGTATGACCAGAAACCTAGCTTCCATACCTGTTTCTGTAAATTTATAACAATAACATTCTCATTCCACCCAATGGTATCTAGATTTTCCTCTCTATGGGTTTTAGAGTTTTGCATCCGACACTTTGGTTAGTAAAACATTTGAGGTGACTTTTGAGGAGGGTTTAAGATTTTTAAATAGATAATTTTTATTTGTTCATCCATTTTGGTACATGGACGATGACCAGCTGTTCCAGCAATGATCGTTGAATGGATATATTTTTCATCATTGTCTAGTCTTAGCTCCTTTGACAAAACTCAGTTGACTACATGTTGGTGGCCCTATTCCTGGTGTTCTGTTAAGCTCCATTGATCTATGTGTGCCTCTTTTCAAAAATTCCATGCTGTCCTTAGCCTCCCAGTAAATCTGAAAGTCAGGTTTTCTACCTTATTCTTCTTCAACATTGAATTGACTAATTTTTTCTTTTCTTTTCATACATGATTTAGTTAGGTTGTTATTATAGACAATATAACTTCATAGAATTTTGACTGAGATTCTATCTAATATGTAGTTGAAGTTGGAGGGAACTTTTTTTTTATAATATTAAGTGTACCTATCCATGAAAATAAAGCATCTGTCAATCTATTCAGTTTGATTCTTTCAGCAGAATTTTTCATCATATAACCATATGCATGCATATATACACATGTATGTATGTATCTATCTCTCTATCTCTCATTTGTCTATCATCTATCTATCTATCTATCTATCTATCTATCTATCTATCTATCTATC
>JABTXL010000001.1:3545389-3556125 GCA_025134845.1 Neodon shergylaensis
ATCTATCTATCTATCTATCTATCTATCTATCTATCTATCTATCTATCTATCTATCTCCCATTTGTTTATCTACCTATCATCTATATGCCTATCTACTATCTATCTACTATCTATCTATCTATCTATCTATCTATCTATCTATCTATCTATCGATCGATCTAGCTACCATCTATCTAATTTTGGGCTTGAGAAATAGCTTAGCATTTAAGAACACTTATTGCTCTTGCAGAAGACCTGGGATCAGGTACCAGCGCCTCCAAGATATCTCACAAATATCTGTTACTTCAGTTCCAAGGGACCCAACACTCTCTGTTGGCCAGTCTAGGCTCCAGAAAAACAAATAATGTACATACATGCAGGCAGGTAAAGCACTCATTCATATAAAGTAAGTTTAAAATATTATTTCATTTGGGTGCTGTTGTGTTTTAAATCACAAATTGTACTTCTACATTTCTGGTGAGTTGTAAGGCAGTTAATTTTCATATATTAACCTTGTGTGCTACCACATTCTCACAATTATTTGCTGATTCCTGAATTACTATGATGATTCTTTCAGATTTTTTCCATAGACAATTATATCATCCACATAAAAAGAAGTGTTTTTTCCTTTTGCAGTCTGTATTTATTCATCTGTATTATTTCATTCTTTGTGTCTTATTCTATTAGCTATGGCTTCTAATATGATGTTAAAAATAGTCTTAAAGGATATATTTTTTGCCTTGTCCTTAAGTTTCACTAGGAAACTTTTAGTTTCTCAGTAAATATTTTAAATGAAAAAAATTTAATCATTGAAGCTTCTTATGACATAACAAAGCATCTATTATCTATCATCTATCTATCATCTGTCTATCTATATCTATTATCTATTTAACTTTAAAATTTTCACTAGGAAATTTTTAGTTTCTCAGTAGATATTTTAAATGAAAAGAATTTAATCATCGAAGCTCCATGTGAAGCTTCATAGTAAAGGATAGTTTCCAATTGAACTTCAAGAACATTTTAATTCTCCTACAAGTTACTATGCATATGAAAGGATCAGCCCTAATGCTCTTGATCCATTTTACTTATAATAATTGAAATGGAAACCAGCAAATGAAGCCGTTTTGACTTCTTAAAGAAAAAGAATTCCATTTCCTTCCTATTGACTGTGAGCGGTATAAAGTCAAACTGATGAACAAAACTGATGTGTCCTTGAGGTACTAGGAAGCAGCCACTTACATTTTAACAATGGCCATGGCAAACATAAGCACACATTCTCAGACACAGAAGCTGTCCACCACGGGCTGTGTCAGGAGTCCTTCCTGCCGCAGCTGGTGGCTACTGACACTGGAAGAGGAAGGATGCTGAATACACTCCCACTTGGGTTATATTACCATTCAAAGGCTTCATTTTGCTATTTCTGATAATTCATAGCATTTTTCCCCCATAGTAGACGACAGCTGAAGGGAAGGCTTAATGGAAAGACCTGCTTGCTTTGTGAGAGACCCACTTAAAAAGAGAAAGAGGATCAAATTTGGATAAGATCAAGTCATTTAAAGAGCTGTACATTAACTACAATGGCAAGCAAACTCTTTTGTCTGGGTTCAAATTACCCACTTTTGCTAGTCTGAGCCATGATTCTGAAAGGATGGTATGTTCATATTCCCAGTCCAGTGATTGACTTTTGTTTCTAGAGAGGATCTTACTATGCAGCCTGGGCTGGCCTGGAACATGCTGTACCCATCTCTGTCTCCAGAGTGGTGGGGTTAAAGGCATGGGGTGCCACATCTGGCTAGTGGTTGGTCTTGTAAAGACTGAGAGTTGTTAATCTGAGCATGTGTAGGATTTCTCCAATTCTTAGACAATAATTTTGCTTTTGTAAAGGCAGGTGGAAATGCAAGCAGGCACAGAGATTTCTGCAACAAATAAAACACCTTCTACATGCATGGCCCAAGAAGATAACAGGTTTCTCGCAACCTACATGTTTGACTCCCTTAATGCTTACCATTAAGGAGAGTGTAAAGTCAGAGCCAAAGTTTGTGAGCACTGTTATGAAAGGCAGCCAAAATAAAGATGACTTCTATTTGGATTCAATTTATATTTACTAACTTAGAACTCAAAGGAGCTAAATGCTGGTTAGGTGACAAGGACTCCTTCAATTGACTGCCACCTGTTCACCAACTTTCTAAGATGGATAAATTCAACAGCACTCCAAAAGTAGAACGCATGTAAAAGAACCTGACATAGAGGAGTTTTCCAGTCTAACGGGGTAATGAATATACATGAAAACACACAACATCTGCTTTATCTCAATTACAACCTATCCATCTACCTTCTCCAAGAAACTTATTCAAAGCAGTTTGCCTTCTCCCTGTGGTATCTGTAACTTCCTGCTGTTTTCCTGCACTTTGCCTCAGTTCGGGAGCATGCTGAAAGTGTTGACATCGAAAATCAGATGTCCACCTTTTTATTTCCTCTAGCTTCAGTTCGGTCCTTTTCCTGCCACGTGTGGGGATTCAAGAAACATCATCTTTTCCTAAAGCAACAGTGGTTCTTAACTCTAAAATTCAACAAAAAGCAGTTGGAATAAATGTTGTCTGGCTGCGGCATCGGCACCTGCTGTGAACAATTTTCAGCCATTATGTCATGGTGGATGTTCATATCATGCGCTAGCATGTTTTTGAAACGTTATTCTGATGTTCTATGAATTTTATGGGCATGGGTGCTCTTTCTTCCCAACATGTTTTTGTTATTGTTGTTTTTAGATAATCTGGTTCTTTCTCATGGTGTGGTTCACAATATATTGTTCTAGACTCTAGACACGTGATTGCACACAAACACTCACACACAACTACACGAGAAGCCAGAGGTTGACTGTAGGTGCCATTCCTCAGGAGCTGTCCATTTGTCTTTATTGGGACAGGATCTCTCTCTGGGACCTGGGGCTCTCTGATGAGGCAAGGCCAGCTGGCTGGCAGTTCCAGAGTTCTGCCTGTCTTTACATTGCCAGCACCGGAATTATAATATTGAACCATTAATCTCTGCCCCTTGCATGGGTGCTGGGGATTGAGCTTAGGTTCTCATTCTTGTACTGCTTGCACTTTACTGAGTCATTGCTCCAGCGCCCTGTTTTTTCACTTTTAAATGAGCAGCTTTTGTTGTGAAACTGTTTTCTCTAGATTAGAATGTTCTCTTGTGGAGACAGATGGAGGTCTCAAGAGGCACGTGAGAGTCACATTGCTGTGGGGGGTCTTCCAAGAAAGAGGTTGTCTGAGCTGTAAGCAATGGCTGAGGGAGGTGAGCCTTGTCAGTGGTGTAGCTGCCTGTAGGTAGCATGGGGGGGTGTCCAGTGACACAGCTTTGGTGAATTGTCATTCATGCTGGGATGAGCCTTGTCATGAGGCAACTGCCCAAGTCACCCCTCACTCATCTTCTTGTAAGGAACCCCAATAAATTCATTGGTTCAATGAGCTGGAGTTGAAGAGAATCTTTCTCTCATCTGTCATTGCCTTCTTTATCTAAGAAGACTAGAGATAGTCCCTCTAGGAAAAGTCACCCCCCCACACACACAAACACACGGTTGCTTGTAGTTCAGGGTGTTATTAAATTTGCTATATAGCCCACTGATGGGGAATCTGTCAGCCAATGAACTATAAGGGGTGGGACCAAGTTAGGGTGTGACTTTTTGGGTACCTGGAGAAAAACACCGGGCGACCCAGGGTTTGTGCTCTCTCTTTGTGGTTCTTGTGCTACACAAGCTGAGCTTGGACTTCTCATTTTTGTTTCATGAGTTTGCCCCTTATAATAAAAAAAATATATATAACTGTTCTATCTTGTAACCAGCCTGGTATTTCTCGACCCCTGATAATTCAACAGCCCACAGCCAGCGCTGATCTTGAGCTCTTGATCCACCTGCCTCAACTCAACTTTAAAGTGATTGATTGGGGGCTGGAGAGATGGCTCAGCGCTTAAGAGCATTGCCTGCTATTCCAAAGGTCCTGAGTTTAATTCCCAGCAACCACATGGTGGCTCACAACCATCTGTAATGAGGTCGGGTGCCCTCTTCTGGCCTGAAGGCATATATTGTATACTCAATAAATAAATATTTTAAAAAAGTTTAAAAAAATAATAATAAAGTGATTGATTGTCACGTGGTCTGACTGGCCAACCTGCATCTGGATTGCTGGTAACACTGCTGTGGCTTCATAATATTAACAGAAGTTACAGACAATTTTTAGCAACCCCAGCGACAAGGAGGCAGTCTGGTTGGAAGCACTAGTGGTGATAATTTCATCTTGTCATGGAAATTGAATGTGACACAATTAAAGCTGTGCGCCTGCTACACATATCAAACTCTGTGTCAAAGTAACGGTGCAAGTGTAAGGGCTGGAATGCTAAGCTTGCTTTGAGGGTATATAAGCCGTATAAGCCCGGCAGACTGAATTTGATGTCCAGAACCCACATGAAAAGTTGGATGTGGTGGTGCACAGCTGTAGGAGGTGGAGGCAGGAGAATTGCCCAGAGGCGTGTAGGACAGCTGTCCAGGAGTCTGTCGTGTGGCGGAAACATCCAGAGATAAATGAGATAAAATGACAAACTACTTGCTGACCATTTTCCTCTGACTTCCAAGTGCTCCATAGATGCATCTTTGTGCAAATACACACACACACACACACACACACAGAATAGTAATAATAATGATGATGATAATAATAGTAAAAATAATGTGTAGTATTTGCATCTAAAGATTTGGAGACTGATCCAATGCTCTTTGGCTAGTACTGACATGCTTTTGGAGTTTAGGAACTGCAACCATATTCTATGGGAAGTGATGTCTTTGCCACTGACAGGATCGTGGTGGGCGGGGGACAGCATAGGGCTATTGTTAGCCTAACACCATCAGTGGACTAGGCCGAGGGATGATCCTCCCAGAAGCCTTTTGTGATTTCTGTAATTCTGCAGCTGGGTTGGCTTAGGTTAAGCTAATCTCAGCCCTCGTATCTTCCCTTGGGATACCAGATCTCTCATTTTTAGAGTAAGATATAATTTCTATATGGTATAATTTACTTCTTTTAGGAATGTGGATTGATGGGTCTCAGCTTGGCATGCAGCACCACCTTCAACATATAGACTCTTCCATGGCTCTAAGGGGTCCCTCCATGGCTCTTGGTGCTCACCCTCTCTGTCCACCTCTATTCCGAACAACTACTGATCTGATTTATGCCAAGTCTAGAATGTCACATGTAAATGAAAACATATAAGATGAAGCCTTTGTGCATGTCTTTTTTCCATTCAACATCATGCTTTCAGATTTGTCCTTGCTGCAAGTGTCAGAATTTCATGATTGGTTGAATCCCTTGTGCTGGCACTTTCTTTATTCTTTTCCTAGTTGGAAGAACTTTTGGGTGGCTTTTGCTTTGGGTAGTTCACTGAATAAAGCTGAACTTATTTCTTTGTTTATTTTCGGAGTACTGTGGCTGAGCCTAGAGTCTCACACACGCTAGGAAAATGAAAACCCTGACACATAAAGCCGCTTTAAGCATTTGTGTGCAGGTCTGTATTTGGACCTCTGTTCTCATTTCTTTTGGATGAACACCTATAGAAGAGGCTGCTGGATCATACAATAAGCGAGCACTTAATTTCCCGAGGGAACTTAAGCTGGCGAGTATGGCTCAATGGTTGAGTATTTTCTGCTCTTCCAGGGACCTGGGTTTGGTCCACAGCACCTACACAATGGCTTGCACCCTTTTGTAACTATAATTCCATGGGACCTGACACCTCCTTCTGCCTGCAAGGCATGTATGTGGTCATAAACATACATAACACACATGCAAAATGCTCATACACGTAAAATAGATTAAAAACTCAGACATTTCCAAAGTGATTGTATAATTTCTCATTTCTTCCAGATATTATTCCCCTTCTATTCCAAAGTTGAGGGTTTCTAAAAGTTCTGACCGTCCCTGTAGGTGCTTGGTGGCATCACAGATTGCTTTAATTTTTAATTTCTTGATAATTAGTGATCTATCTTTGTCACAGTACACTGTGTGCCTTTCTTCCAGCCTGTTGCTTTTATTGCTTATTTTTATTTATTTATTTATTTATTTATCTATCTATTTATTTCTGGTTTTTCGAGCATGGTTTCTCTGTAGCTTTGGAGCCTGTCCTGGAACTAGCTCTGTCAACTAGGTTGGCCTCTAATTCACAGAGCTCCTTCTGTTTCTGCCTTCTGAGGGCTGGGATTAAAGGTGTGTACCACCACTGCCCGGTTTCTGCACTTATTTTTATTGTTGGGTTCTCTGCCTTTCTTACCCTTTAAGAGTTCTTTGTAGTGTATGGATATAAGTCTTCCCTTATGTTTGTGCATTGGAAATAGCTCAATCTGTACATTTTTGGCTCAAGATGGAGAGATGATTCAATGGTTGAGTATTTTCTGTTCTTACAGGAACCTGGGTTTGGTCCACAGCACCTACACAATGGCTTGCACCCTTTTGTAAACTAACAATGTGTTTACTATCTATTCACTTAGTGAGACAGATTTATTTACTTATTATTTACATAAGCCTCTACTTACTTAGTGGGACAAGCTTTTACTATGTAGTCCAGGCTAGGGTAGAACTTACTATGTAGCTCACACTGGCCTTGAACTCATGATCCTCCTGTCTTCATACCTTGAATGCTGGGTTTCACCACCACCTCTGGATAACAGTGTATTATGATAAGCAGAGGCCTTCAAAAGTTTATCACATTCTTTTAGTTTTTTTTTTTTTCCTTTGTGGTCTTGAATCCCTGTCCCCTTTCCTATAAACAGACTTGCTATAGATCACAGGCGGGTGTTGGTCTTTTTGAGACATCCATCAACGCTGTGTATTATAATGAAATGGAAAGCAGGTTAGAACATTTGTGCCCTTGTTGGAAAGTCACTGAAATGGACAAGCACAGGAGTTTATAATGCCTTCCAGTGATAAAAGGTTCTGTAAAAGTTACATTATTAGCCATCAGTTAAGCTGAGAATAAGAGTTGTGTTAGCAGCTCCGAGGACAGAGGTGATCGTCAGATTTCCACGGTGGAAGTGGAGCCTGTGCTTGCTGATGTCACCCTTGTAGGTGACATCTGGATAGATTAAAAGGAGGTGACTGTAGAGTGACTAGTCCACTCTCCTTTGACTTTGGAAACTCAGACTTGGGGAAACACCAAGGTTCTCTTTTTTTTTTTTCAGTGATTAAGGTTCAGTTACCGTCATTTCCTTTGGTTGAAACAAGTCCTTGCTGGGCAGCCCTGAGCGGACTTGAACTAGTGACCTTCCAGGTGCCAAGTGCTGAGATTCAGGTAACGCTGCTTCACCTGGTGTATGAAGTCCGGGTTAGTACTGACCCCATCCCTTCTCCACCAGCCAACATACTATGTACGTAACTGAGGTGCTTATTCTGTTTAGAAAGGAATATCTCTCCACTCTATTTCTGTGCCCTGTGCTCTAAGGCAAATAAGCCAGCTTTCCATAAGACAGTTTCTTCGCTCAGAAAACACGGACCCCTGCTTCCCAGGGTTAGTTGAAAATGTAAACAGAGTGATGTCTGCAAAGCAATTCGCATGTGTGAGGTACATGGAGGAGGGGGTGAGCGTTTTCATGCCGTTAACATGAGCAAAAGCATGGAGCAGGAAGGCAGAACATAGAGAAGTCCATAGACACAGACAGCTCTGCAGCAGGGCAGACTCCCCCAGGCAGGGGCTGCTCTTCGTTGTAGCTGCTGAAATCAGTACCTTCCCCTCTTCTTCAGTTCAATGGATGTCAGTAAAAATCGGAACATCCCACTGATACTTTGAATCTTAAGTCAGACTTAAAATGCGTCTGCTTAGCTATTTAGGTCAGTTTAAAGTTTTTAAGAGAAAAGAAAAAGAAGCTGAAGCTCTTGCTAGGTTCTTATCAACAGCTCCTACCAAAGCTCTACAGCTGACTGTGTTAAAGAATCAGACACCTGGCGGTGGTGGCGCACACCTTTAATCCCAGCACTCGGGAGGCAGAGGCAAACAGATCTCTGTGAGTTCGAGGCCAGCCAGGTCTACAGAGCGAGTTCCAGGACTTGCTCCAAAGCTACAGAAAAAGGCGTTTTGAAAAACCAAAAACAACCAAATAAAGAACCCCCCCCCAGCAAAAAAAAAAACCATTTTCTGAGAAAAACCTATTCAATTTGGATGTGTAGTTGAAACAAGAAAACTGCAACGGTTTAAAAATTCTGAAACATACTGAGGAACAAATTGACAGTGTTCAGAAGACTGTCCCGGAATGAAGTCATTTAAATTGAGCATTATTACTAGTGATGCTCACCTGGTTTTAAATCATTTAAATGTAACATTCAAGTTTTCAAACTGTATGTGAAAATACTGTGTCTAACTAAAGATGCTCATGAATGAAAAATAGCGACATTTATGGATATGGAAACCACACGCTAGCATAAGGAATTCTCTGAGTGAGCTGATAAATGTAGACATTGTTATGCAGGAGCAATTGCAACTTCAACTCCTTCCACGGAGCTCCTGTAGTCAGAAAACAGTCAGCTGATACCTGTTCAGCAATGGGTGTGTACTTGCGATTTTGACCACGATTTCCATAAGGAGGAGGGGAAGGCAGATAGTAGGGAGAGTGAGAGGGAAAGAGGAAGGGGAGAGAGGAAATGAGCATGCTTTTCCCTTTAAAAGCTCTGCAGTTCATGCTTACTGCCTGCAGAAACAGCGGGTGCAAACCTCTTGAGAAGAGCCTGTGGATTATAAACCTAAGACTGAGCGGAACGATGTGACGATGTGACGAGATTCCCTGTCTCTAAGACTCTTAACAGCCTCTGTAGCGGGGAATCCAGCCTTGTCCACAAAGATGGAGCTTGCGGCCCAGGTCTCATTAGGAAAATAGAATCAGTGACTGTTCCCATGCCTCTTGCAAAGCCACCAGTCTCTTCACCTGGCCAAACAGTGCTTGTGATGCAACAAGAGAGAAGGCAGCTGAGCATTTGCTGGCCTTGCTGCTAGTGTTGTGTGATTCTTAGTTCCCTCTGCTGAGAACCCTGTGAAATAGGAAGGAAAGTGATCGGCCAGAGGGGAGTCTCTGAGTCTCTCTGCTCTCTAGGAAACCTGTTGCCATCTCACAAAAGGCAGCTCCATGGGCCGGTGAGTGTCTAAGAGCTTTTGCTGCTCTTCCGGAGGACTTGGTTTGGTTCCCAGCATCTACGTAGAGTGGCTTACAGCCATCTGTAACTCCACCTTCAGGGACTCTCACGACTCTGGCCTCCGCAGGCATCAGCATGCACCCATATGCAGACACACATCCACGCATAAAAATAATAAACAATATTCTAGAACAAACACCCCGAGAAACCTTACTTAATGCCTCACACGTCTTACAATTGAAAACTTAGCCAGAAAACAAGCAAGTGGACTGTTGTTAATTACCAAGAATTAACCATGGAAAAGTGACAGGGTTCAGGAAAATGATTGACGTACTATGCCGACTCTCTTCCCGAAAGCATTGCGAAGGACCAAGCACACCAAACTGTTTTTAAACATAAACATGTGCAGATCACAGAAGTTAGAGACTATAAAAAAAATG
This sequence comes from Neodon shergylaensis, assembly GCA_025134845.1. Lineage (NCBI taxonomy): Eukaryota > Metazoa > Chordata > Mammalia > Rodentia > Cricetidae > Neodon > Neodon shergylaensis. The sequence goes on from JABTXL010000001.1 coordinate 3,554,967, forward strand.
CCAACAGGTTCTGAAAGAGCATCCTTCCCTTATCTCTTTTATCTCTATATAAGCTTCTAAATGCTAATAAAACAAACAGATCACCAAGTAGCGCTTTCCCGAAAGCATCCTCTATCCGTTACAGCATCCTGAAGAGATTTATAAAGGTTATAGCTTTATAAAAAGGTCATTATTATCAGCTCAGCTCCTTCACTAAGAAAAGCCTTTGGTCAGCAGGCTGTCCTCGTCTCAAGCTCAAAGTGGGCTGCAGCGAAACACGCAAGGTACTTTCAGGTACCAGAATGTTCCATCCAGCTATGAACTAGATGCTTCTCCTACATGGAAATTCCAGAAGACTCGAAACCAGCTTGAAAGTTAAACAGGTTCTCTCTTTTTTTTTTTTTTTTGAAATAATGACGAGATTAATACAGAGAACACCAGCCAGAAAGAAGCCAGGGTCTAGCTCATTCCCCCAAGGTAGGAGAGGGGAAATTTCTAGGGAGATTGGGTTTCGTTTTTTGTGTAATTACACACCCCATTGAATTTAATTATCTTGTAGTTAAATTCCTACAAGACAAATGTCTCCTTGTTATATACCGTCATTTTCCTTGTGTAATCACATTTTTCTTGACTTTTTTTTCCTTCAGGAGAAATCGTGCTTTAGGTAATGTTCAAAGTAAGGCAGGAGATGAGAGCCACATTTGCCAAATGTTTTCATGGCCTATTTTCCTGCACTTACTTTACGTGAAAAATGAACCCTGATTCTGTTTTCTTGTTTCCGTGTCATGGGCCACGATTCTCATCTCATCTGGCTTTCAGTGGCTACTGTTGGGCTATTTCCAGCATGGTTATTAGGTCCTTCCAAGGGTCAGCTCCTGCCCAAGCCACCCCACTGTGCTGGTTGTGCACGGGAAAGGAGGTGCAGCCTGCAAAGATTGAATCCAGGAGCAGGAGATTGCAACATATCTCGAGACATTCTGGAACTTTTCTCCACAGGCGTTTGACAACTTCATCTGTCTAAGTCAGGTCCTAAGTAGATTGTTGCCAAGTGTGGTCATGGGAAGAATGCTGCTAGGAGACCTGTTTTCTCTCTAGGTGCAGCTGGGCCACTAATTTGCTATGTGACACGAACATCCACTCAGCCTTTAGCAGCACGTAAAAGCCCCTCTCCTGTGCAGAC
>JABTXL010000001.1:3556135-3587324 GCA_025134845.1 Neodon shergylaensis
CTCCTCCTCCTCCTCCTCTTCTTCTTTGTGTTGGAAAGAATTTCAGCATGGTAGGCTTAAAACAAGTCTTTCTGAGTCACAGAAAGACTTTGATGCTCAGCTTCATTATTAAAGAATTTGTTCATGTGCAGTTGCTTGCCCTTTTCGGGCCTCAGTTGTCTTATTTGTAAAATTTATACTTCCCAGATTTGATTGACACCTGCATGGGAAGTGAATGCAAAGCCCCGGGTGCAGTGGCCAGCCAGCTGCTGAGTTCCCTGTGCGGTATTGCTGCCCGGAAGAGAGAGTCCAGGGGCCAGTCCATACTCATCACAGGATCTGCTCTGCTTCCTTAGTCTGTCCAGTCCTTGATAGTTGTCTTGAGGAAAGCAATTTACCTTTTTCCTCCTGCGCTTGAATCTCTACTGAGAAGGCTCGTCTCGCCTTCCTCAGAGTTCTTTAGTGAATTAAAATACATGGACGTGAAAGACCCCTTCCTCACACTCTCATGCGCCAGCACTAGAAAGAATGTTCTAGAATGCAGCGTTGGTGTGACCATTTGCCAGAGACTCCCAGTTTTCTTCAGCAACTGCCATTCATTAACATGCATGTCGTGAGCTGTGAGCTCCGGTCTTTCCTAGGTTCAAACCAGCATTTCCATCCACCTTTTTCTGTCGCCAGTGGATTCACAGCACAGCCCCTTGAGTGCCCCCACCCCGCCCCAACAGTGTTTGGTTCTAGATCGATCCCAGTGATCTGTTCTGGTAAGCAGACACTCCAGCACCGAGCTTATACTCAGTACTCACTCCAGTAGTGAGCCCCCTTCACCCTGTGGCGTGTGATTTGCTCTGACTCACGAACTCTCTACAGTCCTACCTGGATGTCCAGTGCTGAGTTTATCACTCTCTACTCTCCTCTGATGCAACAAACTGCTGATATCTTTATTCTAGAATGAACAAAAAACCTGGGTATGGTTATCGTCAAGTATATTCTTTGAAGAAGAAAAGACTTTTATCCATCTTTGCATCCCAAGATGCTAGTAAAATGCAGTGTTCAGCATGTCTTTGATACTTAATAAGTTACTTTTAAGTTCAATTTATTTGTTTCATTATTCTGGTGCTAGTGATTGAGCCCCTTGTACATATGAACTCTCTGCTCTGTTACAGAACCATTCTCCCAACCCCGTGATGAATTCTTTTTAAAAAGAAAGATAAAAAACATGTAAGTTATTATTTTCAAACTCCTTCCTTCCTTCCTTCCTTCCTTCCTTCCTTCCTTCCTTCCTTCCTTTCTCTCTTCTTTCTTTCTCTCTTTCTTTCTCTCTTTCTTTCTTTCTTTCTTTCTTTCTTTCTTTCTTTCTTTCTTTCTTTCTTTTGTCTTTCTTTCTGTGTGTGCAGGTGCTTATATACGCATATGTGAGTGTGTGTGAAGGTTAGAGGTCAATGCTGGTGGTTTTCTTCTGTTGCTCTCAACCTTAGCTTTTGGGACAGGGTCTCTCAGTGAACTTGGAGCTCACAGACTCAAGGGCCCTCCTGCCTTTGCTTCCCAGCCTCCTAGGACAGTGGGTGTGTGCTGCCAGGTCTCACCTTTTACTGTTCCTGTGTGTGCCGAGGACCTGATCTCTGGTGTCCATGCTTGCACATCATGCCTTACTAATTAATCTCCCCATAACAGACAAGCCCATAGTTATTTCTGCAAAATACAGAGAGAAGAAAAAGAAGCCAGCAGGGTCACAGCTGCTGGAAGCACGCTGCTCTATAGGTTTACTATACGATGAGCTGATACTCAGGACGAGAAGAGAGCCTCTAAACTGAAGAACCAAACCACCGTGTATGAAGTGCACCTACACACTGTTAAAATAACCAAGTGAAGAGCTTTTTCTTTCTCCTGGTGTGTATCAGGAATATGGAGATATTCCTGAGGAAAAATCGTTAACTAATTAAAAAATGAATTAAGCATGCCTGGGAAATCAATTTAAGGATTTTTTTCATGGTTTGAATCTTAATGGAAAAACCATAACTGATTTTTTTTAATGATTTGAAAACCAACTTCAGTTAGCTGTCATGGAATTTCAATGTAAATGGCTAAAAAAGTAATTACCAACTTTTGATGAATGGGTGATTGATGGGAGGGGAGGGAAGTGGCAGATGAAAAACAGAGCCAAGTTTTAGGGTTCGGAAACTTCTCCGACATGATAGGCAATGACGCTCCGTCCTGACTTTGGTTCTTCTATAAGACTGAGCCATGTAAAGTCCTGGGATCATCGCCACGACGGCTCTCTTTCTTGTCCGTTCGTCACAGCTCGAAATATTTCTGCTGCCTGATCCTTCAACTTTCTAAGTCTTAACTGGCCAGTGACCCAAGATGACCTAACTCCCTGGGATGTTTTTCCTCTGCATTCTCTTCTGGAGTTTTCATCAGCTCTCCAATAAAGCAAACTGCTAAACAAATCCACCCTAGGGTGGTGTCCTCACAGCAAGTGATCCAGGATGCCTTTCTAAGGGGTAGAATTTCAGGCACTGCAAGGAAGTGAAGTGTGGAATTTCATGCCTCCTGCAAACAATGCCATCCTTGCTGCCTTTTCAGGACCTCTCCACTGCACTTTGTTGCCTCAGGGTTTCTTGTCAGTCAGGACACAGAGAAAGATGGAGGAAATGTTGCCTGGAGACATGCTGGGGGAAGACCCAGTAGTGAACAGTCACACACAGGAGGTAAAAATGGCTTCGTGCCAGTGAGACCAGAGCTGGCGCAGTAGATGCTAAAATCACTCATAGAGTGCGCCTGAGCATTTTCCTCAACAGTTGTAATATTCCTGGAAGCCCAATATCAACACTACTGTCGTACACTTGAGAAACTTGCTCTTTTTACCTTTCCTTGTGACAGGCATAACGAAAACACACACTGAGCGTTGGTTTGTTTTGTTGGCTGGCTGTAGAGGATCCTGTTTGGTCACTAAGCCATTAGCAGTTCTCTTACTGGGGCATTTTAATTGCTGAGGGTTTTATGAAAGAAAGATGCAAAATCACCGTGAAGAAGAGCTCCAGGCTAGGGTAGAGCCACAGGTTTGAAGTTGATGGTGCACGAAGCCATGGGAAACCAAGATAGAAGCAATCATTGTCTAGAGGCCCAAGTAATCTCAATTATCCTCTAATCCTGGGTCTTGCTGTTTGTATGACCCTAGAGAAATCCTCTTCCGTAGGGATGAAGACCTGGCAGCTAGGAAGAAGTGTCACTAGTGGCGCGCTTTATTTTTCTAGTATTATTTGGAATATCGGACGGTTGCATGCCCAGATGCAGAACTCTAATTGCTTTTGAAAGGAGAGAGAGAAGGAGGAGAGAATTAGTTGATATGGAACTGGATTTTTCACCAGACCCTCTTGCTGAAGAAGCATGTGCTATCCTGGTGGCTACTGTCCCAGCCCTGCGCATTTGTTTTGTCTAGCCCAGCCCTCTTGCTCCTCTCTCACCTGTGATGGTACCATGTCTGGCTGCCTTTTCTGATTCAGACATCTATATACATCAGTTTCATTATCTGTAAAAGAGAGAGTGAGCAGTATGGGAAACTAGTTCCCAAATACAATTCATTAAAAAAATAACTTAGAGAGTCAATAAATACATTTTTTTTTTTAGTTTCCTTCATGTGGATTCAAATCCCCCCACCCCCACCCCAGCGAGGATTAGAGTCCCGTTTATATCATTTTTAAATCCCAGGCTTTAAAGTTCTACCAATTCAACAAACCCTAGATTTTGAGCTTGATAATTCCTTTTCAGGTCAGTGGTTCTCAATGCATTTTTAACTTGTGGTGTAATTATTAAATCCAATTAGCTACTGGGTTAAATTAATTTCAACCAGACTTGGATTATTGCCGTAGCACCCCCCAGCCTCCAATCTGAATAGGAACAAAGGGAGCGGGAATGACTAATTCCTGTCCATCACATCTACATTACAGCCCCTGCTTCACGCAGCAGGTAAATAGTCACCCAGCCAGGGCCCCAGAACTCTTCTAAAGCCAGGCAGGGAAGAGAAGAAATTCTTATCGATGTGCTATTTGAGTGTCAATAACGGAAAGGGACAAGAAGGGCACACAAGGATCAAGGGCCTTCTGGTAACAGCTGAATTTTACATGGGCCTTTGAAACACATTAAATACACACTTTCTTCGAAACATGAGACAAAAAATACAGGAAGGATTTAAATTTGATGCAGTAGGGTCTTGAACAATTTGGCGCAGGTCCTTTTGTTCTCTTGGCTCCCCCTTCAAGGTATCACAGTATGAGTGAAGGCAGGGGCCTGGCTCCCACTGCCTAACCCCACAAAACGCTGTTGACTGATGCTAGGGACAAGAGGCTTGGGGAGCTGAGCGGTTTCTATGGAAATGGGAATTAGGGAGGAAGTGCTTTCCTTCTCATTATTCTCCATCCTAATAGGGACAATTGCCACCATTTATCTTTTTCTGAAAGAATAAGGGCATCTTTGGGAACAATAGCAAGACCTTGATTGAAATTGTTCCTTGTTAAATACCCTGGAGCAGCCGCTTCCTGCTTTCTGCAAAGTAAATCATAAGTTCCCCGACCACCCCTCTGCTATAGCTGGCTGACTTTGAGTTTCGCCAGAGAACAGTCACAAAATCCATACTGATTTGAGTTATATTTTATGACATTTCACTTAACCTAATAATATTCTAGAGTTGAGACACACCCTAAATACTTATAACAATACCAAACAAAATTCATATTTAACCTGTAGGCAAAAATACTTTTATTTATATCTAAAAAAAATGTAACCTTCATTGCTATTTTTTTCTAGTGGAGAAAGAAGAGTATACACATTTGTGAGGAGCAAATGTGTGAATTCAAGTAATCTTTAAAAAATACAAATCTTCCAAATTTCTCCACTGTATTTTTTTTTGCCTGATATAGTTAAATTAAATAGAAACAGGAAAAGCAAAAAGATAAGAGTTATAGTAAATTTTACATCCCAGAGTTAATCACGGTTGTCATTGTGTTGATCTTTCTTCAGACTCTTCTGAACCTGTATGTATTTCCACAAAGACGAGTGGATGGTTCATCTGTTATATTTCATAAGAATAAAGCAAGCTGTATAGTCATGGCCTTTTGTTGTTGTTTTGGGCAGTGACTGTTTGGTAATTCATTCATTATATCACTATACAATACTTGATTTAATCCTATTTTTCTTTTTCATTCTGGGTATTTTTCTTGCCTTCCCTTCCCTGCTTTTTATGCTCCTTTCTTTCCCCCCTTTCTTCTCCAACAACACTGCTGTAATTAGAAATTTGGTAAGTAATTTAGCAAGGACCATCTTTCATTATAATCAAACGTGTGTGAAGGCTCACTCCCAACATGCTGATAATTCTGATGAGAGAAAGAAACCATCTTCTAATAATGATAGAGGAAAAAGTAGTAACTTCTGTTCCTAGTGGCTCCTCCTTGGGTCATTGCCAAGTTCAGTTGACAAATAGAGATAGATTTTCTTAAGTTTGCACCGAGAATTTTTTGAATGTTTCTAAGCGCTGCTTCAATGAAATCACATGTCCTGGAGGAGGCTTTCAGTCGTCAGTGCTATTACAAGTTCCTTAGTGAGTCCAGCAAACAGGGAGACTTTGTTGCCCACTGCTCAGGAGGAACCGAAGCTCACAAGACTTCTGCCATCCTAGTGAGAGTCATCTTCCCTTTATCTTCGGAAATGAGACATTGTAAAATGCGGAGCCGACAGTACCTTCTGGAGAGGAGCTGACATGTTCGTCCGCTGTTCCTGGCCTCGCTGTTGGCATCTGGCCTTTACGGTGTCTTTTATACATGTAAGCCAGTAACTCCTGGGAGTACAGTGAGACTCACGGTGGGCATGCTCCAGCCTTTACTGACTGGGCATGTCCCACCCGTGACTGAGAAGATAACGCTGTCCTCTCTACTCAGAACAGAACTTACTGCAGAGAAGGAAAGAAGGCAATGGTGCTTTAACAGCTACGGATGACCAGGGAACCCTGTGAGTGCTTATCTTACTCACTCATGCCATCTTTATACGGAGGAACAAAGGTAGTCCTCTTCTCTTTCGCATTCTCGCCATAAACTGAAAAGAGTTCATAAAATATTGAGATTAAAATATAAAAACAAATAATTTATTTTTTTTAAAAAAAGCTTCACTATTCTTGTGTGATCACATGTATGTGTGTGTTACATAGAAGGAAAGGCAAGGAAGGAAATATATGGAAATCAGAGGATGGTTTCGTGGAATAAATTATCTTTCATCTCTTTCCCAGGCTTGAACTCAGGTTTCCTTGGCAAGATCTTCTGTACTGAGCCATCAATCATCCTGGCCCCAAGACCTCTAATTTAGGTTTGTGCAGTATTCCATTTTTCTGAACAAGTTCTTAGTGCAAATCAGCTCACTTTTTAGACTGACCATGTGTTAATTGATCTATTGTGTTTTTTTTCTGGTGTCGGACAATATAAAAATGATAATCATGATAATTATTTAAGAGTTTAAATTTTTTTAATGATATCCTGGAATGAGAATATTATTAGAGAGTAAGTAGAAATCCCATTGCTAGCTTGTTGTGGTGGCGCACGCCTTTAGTCCAAGCGTGTGGGAGGTAGAGACAGGCAGATCTCTGTGGGTTTGAGGCCAGCCTGGTTTACAGAGTGAGCTCTAGGTCAGCCAGGGCCGCATAGTGAGACTCTGTCTCAAGACAGCTATGGAAACAGCTGCGGCAAGGACAGCACACGGATGTGGAAGAAAGGAGAAAGAATCATGCCTTAGTGTCGTTTGCTTCTGTGTTTGAACAGGAGGCTCCATATGGCGTAGCCCAGTGTCCCCATGAATTTACGTAGCTAGCTGTGCCCGCATAGTCACATTTGAGAGGCCCTGCATATATCCCCTTGGCTCTACCTGCTCACTGATGCCGCTGTGAACTTATTTGCTTGGGTTTTAATTTAACTCCCTTCTCTCCCCCAAGGCAGAGGCTTGAAATCTAGAACTGTGATGTGCGTAGACAAAAATACACTCTTGTTGCTGTTGTTATAAGTATGTGATAGACTCCAAAATAACTCCATTTCTTTCTTTCTTTAGTTATTATGGGTAGGATCGAATCCTGGGCCTTGTGTAAGGTACCCTACCTTTGAGCTACATTTCTGGTCCCAGACTGTATTTTAAAAATGATTATAGAATATCTTGTACCATTTTAACCAATTATGAACTCATCAGGGACAGAATGGGACCAACGCCATTTATAGAGCCTATACTCCTCAGACTACCGAGCCTCTTAATCCGAAAGTTCGAAAAGGTACATATTTTTTAAAAAAATTATTAATTAATTAATCGTGGTATGTAGATCTACTCGTGCATGGAGTGCGCATATGTCTGCGAGTCAGGCTGCGCGCATGGGGAGGCCATCTAACAATTATGCTGAGTCGCTTTTCTTCTTCTGCCATTGTGGGTTCGGGGGGCATCAAACTCATGTTGCCAGGCTTGTTCGGTGTTCCAGCTTGCTTCTGTGTGGTTGGGATAAAACTCTGACCAAAACCAACCTGAAAAGGGAAGGGTCTTTCTCCTCACAGATTTTTGTAGTCTATCAAGGAGGGAAGTCAAAGTCGGAGCTCAAGGCAAGGGTTGGAAAAAGAAACCAAGGAGGAACGCTGCTTCCTGGCTTGCTCAGCTACCTTTCTTGTACAAGCCAGGCCCACCTGCCCAGGCTTGCTGCCACCCACAGTGCTCTGGGCTCACCTCATCGATTAACAGTAATCCAGAAAGTGCCCTAGTGGCATAATCATAGGCCAGTCAGAGGGAGGTAAGTCCTTGATTTAGAGTCCCTTTCCCAGGTATGTTTAGGTTTGTGTCAAGTTGACAAAAAGTAGCCCACACTGGCAGGAGGAGCCTTTGCTGACGACAGCATTTCACCTACCCAGATGTGAGAGTTTAATATCTATGCCTACTCCCCGATATCTGTGTGCTTTTCCGCGAAATGCGAGCCACCACGCCTTTAACTTTCGAATCATCTTTTTTCTTTCTTCATTTTATGAGTGTTCTTATCTGTCAGTCTGTGTCTTAGAAGGGTAACGCTTTTTTCTTGGTGGCCGTTCTGAAGTTCCACGGCTCTCATGATGTGTCCCGGTGATCGTGCTAGAGCAGGCTTGGAGGAATATTTCTAAACAGAAAAGCTTGCTGCTCAGGTGGAAGTTTGTGGTGAGCCTGGGAATTCACAGGAGGAGTGCAGTTAGAAGAATGCCTGGAGCCCCAGGAAGGGGATCCAGGAAGGAGTCTGGGGCTGACCACCTTGCTCCACTCCTAGATCTGGAGCTGAGGCTGTCGGGAACTCCCCTTTGGTGGATCTGAGCCGGTTAACCCATCCGGTAGACCTGTATCCAGTCTACCAGAGCCCCGAAAATGCTTTCCTGAAACTGACAATCCAGGTCGTAAGTGAAGGAGCTTGCTGGGGAGTGTGAGGTCCTGCGAAGCGAAGCCGGAGGTGATTTGTAAGAAAACAACCCAATCTGAGTGACTTTCCAAAGTCTCAGGTAACAAAGCTAACTCGTTTCTACAGGATTTCCTGGTCTGCCTGACCCCAGCTCTAGTTTTAGAACCTCCTTCAGGAGCTAGAAGCTTGGGTGGGTGAGATTGGTATAGCAGGTGAAGAAAGGCCCTTTGCTGCCACACTGACAACCTGAAGCAGATCCTGGGACCTCTAAAAATTGTCCTTTGACCCCTGTATCAACTGCACCCTACGTGCAAACAAGCAAACAAATGTGTATACAAGGGCAGGCGATATAGGTGCTTTGTTAATTTCCAAATGCTTCTATAGTTCAAGGACACTGCCTGGCTGTGTTCTCAGCTGTTAAAACTTGGGTTTTGATGTTACATAATCAGATCAAGCGGAGCCATTCCCCTAGAAACTAAAGAGATGAGGGTTAGAGCTAGCTGATTTTCAAAACAGTCTTAGTGAGCATCAGAGACACGGATATTAATTTTTTTAAATGAAAAGTAGACTGTTTATCGCGCACAAAGGGTCATTTGTGTGGCTCAGATCTATGCTAATCTCCATTCCAAATCGCTTAGCAACTGTTACTTGGTTAGAGAGTCTCACAGTTCGGGGTAAGAAGGGAAACTTTCTGAACACGCTGCAGCAGGATTTGCGTTGGGGATATTAAGTTACCCAAAGGAGAAAATAAAAAGCTACAAAATGATTGTTTGCAGCAAGTTGAATTATCCTTTAAATGACATGAATTCTTGCTGAGTTGTAGGAGTGTCTGTCGTGGGGAGAGGCAGAAAGTGCAGAACATGGATCTAGTTTATGTGCTAAGGAGGATTATAATCTGGGAGAATTCAAATGTATGCGCTTAGAAGTAGGAGAATTATAATATTTTTATGGGATGGAAAATTTTATTTCACACATTTGAAAACTTAACTATGTTTATCTGTCTGCTGGTCTATTTATCTGCTGTTGAGTTAGATATATTTATCAAAACATCATATTCACTTTCTATACAATAACTATATAATTTATTTGTTTTTCTTTTACAGACAGGATTTCATCTATAATCCTAACTGTATTACTTACTATTTCCCATGGGTCTGAGACTGGCCTTGAATTCATGACAATTCTACTTTAATCTCTAGCTCTTATTTATTAATTTAAATATTATATTAAAATGAATAAATTATAATTTTACTGTAATGAAGCAAAACATATCAGATATGCAATAATAAAAATATTTAAAAACATTGGGAAATTTTTAGGAAAAATATAGCTTGCTAATATTAAACTAAGAGAAAGGAAACCATTAAATGCATGATACTGTGGATTAAAAATATAATAGCAGAGGCCTGGGAAACAGCTCACTGGTTAAGAGCTTGTTGTACACACATGAGATCCGAGTTTAATCACTAGTACCCTTCTTGAAAAAAGCCAGGCATGGTGACATACACTTAATCCCTGCTCTGGATAGTGGGAATGGGGAGGCCCCTGGGTCTTGGTGACTAGTGAGCCTCACCAAATTACCAAGCTTCAGGTTCAGTGCAAGGTCTTATCTGAAAAAGTAAGGTGGTGTGTGATTGAGGAAGACACTTGAAATAAATCTCAGGCCTTCATCCAGAAGTGCACATACACACTGGAGCACCCATATATCCAGTAGCACGTGTGTAAATGTGCAATGCATGCACACACTCTCTATATAGTGTAGACATATCTCATATGTCACAGCATGTTCTAAGTAAATATTATTTAAATAAACAGATCATTGAATAAGATGAAAAGCAAAGGAGAAATTCTTCTCATCTCATTTTATGACATAGAAAAGGCTAGAGAGACGGCTCAGCAGTTCAGAGCAGCACTGACCTTCTAGAGGACCTGAGTCCAATTCCCAGCAGCCACTCTGAGACCTACAAGTATTTCTAACTTCAGTTCCAGGGGGATCCGGTGCCTGCTTCTGGCCTCTGCAGGCACTATATGCACCGGGTGCATGGACATACATGAAGGCAAAATGCCCATACACGTAAAATTATAAAATAAAATAAAAACCAGGTAGGAATATCACAGGGAAGGAATATTTTGATCTGATTATGCTTAGAGAATTGTTATTGGTATTAGATTCATATATGTGTATTTTCTATGTGAGCATTTATGTGAATATGTATATATATATCATAATGTATTATAATCATGATGGGTTTAGTACAAAAAGTGAAGATGCTTAACATTTACAACTTCTGTGTAATCCCACAAATACACAGTAAATGACATCAAGCATTTGACTATCTCAGCAGGTGCAGAGAAGTCATCTGATAAAATCCTTCATTCTCTCATTATGAAAACCCTCAGAAACATTAAAATTGTGTGTACTTACTTATTTACTCATTGTGTGTGTGTGTGTAGCGTGTGCGCACATGATTGCAGTACCCAGTCTCACAGTACAGATGTGGACGTGAGAAGGCAGCTTGCAGAGATCCGTTCTTTCCTTCTACTCTGTGGGTTTTGGGGTTCTTCTCCCTCTGGTCATCAATCTTGGCAGCAAGCCCCTTACCCACTAAGCCATCTCACCAGCTTATCGGTGATTTATTTATTTATTTTTTAGTTGATAAAAATAACTGAGAAAAGCTCTAAAACAAGTCCTGTACTGGTGGTGAATAGAATTCCCTTTGCCTTCAGGAGCAGGAATCAAGAGCTCATCTGTTATCATACTGGAGGTACCGGGTACTTATGGTAAGACCAGAAAAAAAGTCATCTGGATTAAAAAAAAAACCACTCAGTGCATTATGATAGTTACAATTTGCAACATTTATACATTTTTATATTTAAAATTTTAAACCCCAAGAAAATCTAAGAGAATCCAAGAGACTCATTAGGGCCAATTAGAGAATTTAGTAAAGTGAAAACGAATTCTCAGTATGCAAAGGTTCATTGTATTCATGTGCTGTAAAAAATGGAATATGATCTGGCAGGTTTTACCTTGTAACGGTAACACATATTATAATATACTCAGGAATAAATATAATCAAAGCTATAGAATGAGGATTTCAGCCACTAGGGAAAAGACACAAATAACAAAGACGTCCCTTGTTTGGCTAAGATGTCTGTAGGCGCGTCGGGTAGCTCAGCAATGTCCACGATAACCTGCCCTTTGTACCTTTTTCTTCTGCCGCGTCAAGGCTGTCTTTGTAGACACACGATCTGCAAACTCACACAGGGCTCACACACCCCCAGAAGGACCCATTGCTTCACTGCTCTGCTGTGTCATTTGAAAGTTTTGGTAATTTCATTTTTCAACTCTGATTTAGTAAATGTAGTTAGAAGAGATGAGGAAACACACGTGAACAGAGGCACTCTGTGTAGTGTGGGTATCCATCATTCCCTGCTGCTTCATGTGTGTAGTCTTGGCCATGCCCCATGAGCACTGAGGTCTATTGACCCCGGAGGCATGGACCTAGCAAGACTCGGGGTGAGCCTGAGTCAATGTGGTACTAATCTCAGTAAGGCTGGAGGTGACAGCCCTGGGAAGCCTCATCAAGTTGAGGCAGTACAAAGCTATCCCCCTGCATCAAGGATGGACTACAGCCAACATGGGGAATAACTTCCCCAAACTCAGATCAAGGGCTAAGGGCAGATAACTGATCCCACTGCTGGGATTGCCCTCCCCAAACAGACCAAATTCCACAACTGTCATGCATATACAGAGGGCCCAGCTTGGTTCCATGCAGGTTTCTTAGCTGTTGGTTCAGAGTCCATGAGCTCCCAGGAGCTCCGGTAAGTTGTCTCTGTGGGTTCCCCTGTCATCACTGACCTTGGCACCCTCCCCAACCCCTGTCTCCTACAATCCCTCCTCATTCTCTTCAAAAGGACTTCTGGAGCTCAGCCCAGTGTTTGACTGTGGATCTCTGCATCTGCTTCCATCAGTAACTGGATGAAGGCTCTCTGATGACAATTGGGGTAGTAAATCACCAATCGGATTACAGGAGAGGGCCAGTTTAGGCACATTCTCCACTATTGCTAGGAGTCTTAACTGGTGTCATCCTTGTGGATTCTTGGGAGTCTCCCTGGCACCAGGTTTCTCCATAACCCTGAAAAGTACCCGCTTCATGTGTGTAGTCTTGGCCATGCCCCATGAGCACTGAGGTCTATTGGCCTTGGAGGCATGGAGCTAGCAAGACTCGGGGTGAGCCTGAGTCAATGTGGTACTAATCTCAGTAAGGCTGGAGGTGACAGCCCTGGGAAGCTATACTTTTTATTTGGACCAGAACTTGCTTTGAACACATGAAGAGTGTTGTTCTACCCCTCACACACCCCATCAAGACTTCTCTTCTTTACCTTCCCCCTCCATCCTGCCTCTCTTCTTTGATTTCATGTATGACACAGTGGGCTTCAGAGACTGCTCAGTCAGTATAAGCTCCTCCTCTCTTTCAAGTGAAAAGATCTGATTTTGACTCCCCATAGCCTATAAAGATGCTAGATATGGTGGTGGGTCTTTGTAATCCCAAAGGATTACAAGGGAGATAGAGACAGAACTCCTGAGGCTCAATAGCCATCTAGTCTAGCCTAATTGTAAAACACCATCTCTAAGCAGGTAGATGATACCCGAGATTTCCTCTGGCCTCCACATGTGTGCACACAAGGGCACATGCACCTATTTCCTACTCCCACCCCCCATTAAAAAATGACGGCATGGAGGAAAGGCAGCTCTAGGGTAACGATTGTTCCCTTTCTTTCCCGTCATTTCCATTTGTCAGGGATGTGAAGACAAAGGGTGTTGGCAGGATGTGTGCTCATCAAAACTTAAAACCGTGTGGGTGTGGTGCAGTGTTTCCACAGCTGGGGAGAATGAAATAGGTGTGCACGCATGAGCTGTGAACTATCAATAGTGCACTTTCGATTCTTCATATTCACCAAATCCTCTTCTACCATGTTTAGCAGTGGCACCAGGGGCCAGTGACATGGCTCAACGGATAATGGCATTTGCTGCCAAGCCCGATGATTTGATTTGATCCTTGGATCCCACTTGGATCATGGGTTAAAGCTGACGCAGGCAAATTGTCTTTTGATTTCCATATGTGTGCTGTACACGCACACACATACACCAAAAGAATAAACGTTAGAAAAATACTACATAGTTAAAAAGTTTTTTTTTTTTCAAAGCCCAACAACCCGGGTCTGGGGCAGGAGATTTAGCTTCATGATAGAGTGACTGCCTCCATACCAAGGCCCTGTGTTCCATCTCCAGTATTGCAAAAACCAAACAACAAATAAAACACAAATCAAACCAAGAAACTGGTATTGCCCAACAGAGGGGAAATTGGTGAAATTTGTGCTTAAAAATTGATACTTAATTTTTCTTTTCTGAAAATCTTACATAGAAAATGAAACACTATGACACACGAGGAAAGAATCTATAGGGGAAAAAATGAAAAAGGTTTGTATCTTACTACTTTTAACTAAATTAGGTAGCCGACCCTGTCTGTCACCTCAGCTTATTGCTCGTCCTCGGGTCCTCCCTCTATTGCCGTCATTCTGAAATGGCAAGACAGCTCTCTGACTGGAGGCATCAAGTCTTGAAGCTGAGGCAAGAAAATAGTGAGAGAACTGGTCACCGTGAGCTTTTGTGTTTTCATGGCCTTGGCCTTTCTGAAGGATTTCACACCCTCTCCACAAGTAGTTCGCCAACTCTGGGCCCCACGGATGTTTTCAGATGAGAAAAAGAACGGAACAGGAAGCATCTGGCAAAGGGAAATAGAACCAACCAATCCAACATCTGGCAGAAAATACTGTCTGAGCAGCTGGCCAGCTTCGTCCTTGGCAGGGCCAGGTAGGCTTCGGTGGCTATCTATAGCCAGTGTCTGTTACAACCGATTTGCTTTGCTTTGGCTGTTTGAAGCAGACACAGACGTGTAAACAAACGAGTAGGGCTGTCCTCCAGTATATACTTGCCTTGTAAAAATAAGAAGTGGGTCAGACATGGCCCATGTTAAACACTTAGCTAATTCCTGGATTAGCTTTTATCTTGCTTTGATTAAGAGATATCAGGCTAAGGGGAGATGATACCCAAGTACAGCTATTCACTAAATGCTTACAGTGAAGCGAGTTTGTTGTCACGGAAGAAAACAATTTGTTGGGACATCTGATAGCAAACATGACATAACAATGAAATCTCTATTTAAAGGAAAAGGGCTAAAAATGTATAGATGATAAGCCTTAATGTAAAGCTAAAATTTCTCCCATATTTTACAAATCCTCTGCAATTTCAGTCAAAGTTCCTGTGGAATTTCCTTCTGAAACTAATGTGGAATAACACCAACAGGAAGGATTTTTAAAAAGTGTAGACAGTTTTGGAGATGTATGGTGGATACACCGGGGATCTTTTTTTTTTTATTGAAAAAAAAATTTTTTTTTCGCCTCCTCCCAGCCTCCCATTTCCCTCCCCCTCCTCCCACTCGTCCCCCCATCCTCCCACTCCTTTCCCCCTCCCCCACTCCTCTCCCCCTCCCTCTCCAGCCTGAAGAGCAGTCAGGGTTCCCTGCCCTGTGGAAAGTCCAAAATCTTGACGCAGCTCATGGTGATACTGGTCATGAGGCAAAAACCAAGAGACTGATGTGAGTTCTGGTCTAGAACAAGAACTGATAAAACAGAAAAGAATTTTCAGGACTAGATGTGGCTGTATGTGTCAGAAGAGCTGGGGAAAAGGATAAATGTCACATTCCATCTTTCCAAACCTAAACAGTAAATACCAGGAGAATTAAAGACAAGCACATGAAGAAGAAAAGAATAGGTGCTTTTCATAGAAATGTAAACTGGAATATTAGTGTCACATGTGAGTTACTTCTTTTGGTTCTTTGGAGGTCTCAGAGAACCCAAATTAATATAGATTATTTCTATTTCTCTTGGTTGCCCACCAGAACAGAATGGTAAGATCCTATCTCTGAAGACACCACACACTTTGGTCATAGGATGTGGTGAAATCAAGCTGGTAATAATCAGGAAGCTCCATCCCTATTGGCTAATATGAACCAAGAAGCTTCATCCCCATTGGCTGGCACTGACCAAGAAGCTTCATCTCTTGTAGGGCCGATGGGTCTACCCCTGCTCCTGGGTTCATTTCGAGGACAGTTTCTGGCCAGCCAGTGTTTCCTGTTTGTTCCTGTGCTCCCTCTGCCCTGCCTGGTGATTAGCTATAGGGCACTGATTACTCCCATCTTGGGTGTGGTAATTTCCCACCTGCCTGTGGGGTATTTCATTGTGCAGCAGCTAGGTATTTAAGGTTTTTCCTAAATTTGAATAAAGGGCATTTGGCTGATCTCCTTTCAAATGACCCAGGTCTCTTCTGTGTTCTTACAATCTCCAGGTCCTTGCCTGGCTCACAAATGGTACAGTGGTGCGTGAACTGTACTGAGAGTAACGCAGAAGTTACAATCTCTATTGGCTGGTACTGACCAAGAAGCTTTATCCCTATTGGCTAGTACTGACCAAGAAGCTTCATCCTTATTGGCTGATACTGACCAAGAAGCTTCATCCCTATTGGTTGGTATTGACCAAGAAACTTCATCCCTATTAGTGAGCTTTTATAGTTTTATCCAGTTGTGAACTCTGTGAGATGCAATAACAACTGACCTGGCAAGATACTCTAATTGATACAATCATAGCATGAATGTTTTGAGGTTAGTTACTTTGCTAGTGGACTTAAGGCCTGCTTCATAGTAGGGAACTCATCCTTGGTGCGATACATTTGGCCAAGAACCTGTGAAGGGGGAGAGGTGTCATAGGCCCTAGGGGAGAATGTACTCTAATTATTTTGCTAAGTAATGTATTATCAAACTTTAGTAGACAAAATGGTCATCAGAATTAAAGTGCGAATGCATTCCAGGGAGTGGGGGATATTAGTAAAGCATATAATGAAAAAACAATTCAATCTGGAATATATCAAAACCATTGGATAAAAGTGGGTGAATGTGAACCAGAGATTTTCAAAACCCAAGAGTCCCACAGCAGGCAAAATTGATTTCTGTCTCTGCACTGTTGGGAACCAGAAACAGAGCAACCAACTGCATCCTGTTTTATTCATCTCTGGTTTCCCAAGACAGAGTCTCACCCACTCGTGTGTGTGTGTGTGTGTGTGTGTGCGTGTGAAAATTTAGGAGTTATCAAGCATGTGGAATGACTGAAATTCTCATTCATTGCTGATATAATTTATAATAGCAAATAATTAGAAGCAATTTACCCAGCCAAATAACATTTTTAATCTCTATATCTGTCTTCAATCAGCCAATTATAAACCAATGAATCTATCTACTGTCTACCTCTTCTGCCTATCTACATATCTGTGTGTATATATATATATATACATATATATATACACACACACACACTATAATGTATACATAGTGGTAATATTCATAATGAAATTTCAGCTATTGAAATAATGAATTTGAGTTACAAGTGCCAAAAATCATGTCTAAAATAAAAATATAATGTGGTAAGACAAATAGTTGCAGAGTACTAAGGATCTTATGACATTATTTACATAGAAATGTAAAGTCTCATAACCATAATGTATTTGAATGTATTCTTCAGTGTTGTGCAGGAGTTTCCTCCAAGGGTAAAACCTTTCATCTTGCTGAGAAACTTTTTTGTTTCGTTTCGTTTCTGTTTTTAATTTTCGAAGACAGGGTTTCTTTGTGTAGCTCTGACTGTCCTGGAACTAGCTCTCTGTATACCCGGCTGGCCTTGAACTCACAGAGATCCATCTGCCTCGTCTCCTGAGTGCTGTGGTTAATTAAAAGCTTGTGCCACCACTGCCACACATAGAAAAACTTCTTAAGATCATAAGATGTAATGGAAGTGAAACAGCAGAATATTTTAGGACAGAAGGTGCAGAAGGAGGTGGAAGCAATAGGAAATCCTGCAGCAGAAAGTGAGATCTTCATCCTGCAGGGAAGCCCCATTAAGACAGGAAATGAACAATTCAAAATAGCTTAAGGAAGTTCCTGAAAAACTGACAAGATTCTGTAGGCTCCTTCCTCTCCCAAAAGTATATGAGCAGTAAAGACTGCTGAGAGTCACTCTCAGATAAGCTGAGCTGCCTGGAAGAGGGTTAAATCAACTGGGCTACCTGGACACGATAGTCTCCAGTCTTGTGATCTCCTTGCAGGTTGTACAGTGTGCCTCAGGTTTCTAGTTTCTGTGATCTGTCACTCATGCTGCGGTGGCCCTTAGTGATTCTCTTTTGAGTCCTTTATGTTCCTGAAGTAGCCCCTTACCCATATTTCTGTACATAACCCAATAAAACATACTGGTTTGTGGTCAGTTCCCTACCTGGGGTTGGTGTGGGAGAATTGTCTGTATTCTGTCAATCATGTTATAAATAAAAGCTGATTGGCCAGGCAGGAAATATAGGCGGGAAAACCAGACAGAAAGTAGAAATGATTTAAAGAGAAAAGGAGAATTCTGGGAAGGAGGAAGTGGATTCCTCCCACTCCTACCCAGATCACCAAAGCAGCAGGATGTGAGCTGCCAGCTGAAGAAAGCTACTGAGCCACATGGCTAACATAGATCAGAAAAATGGGTTAATCAAGATGTGAGAGTTAGCCAGTGAGAGGCTAGAGCCAATGGGCCAACCAGCTTTATAACTTATAGAGACCTATGTGTGATTTTCTTTGGGGCTAAACAGTTGTGGGGTACCGGGCAGGACAGAAACCCCAAATAACAAGTGGGCCCACTCATGTTATATGGGGTCAGTAGATTCTTGTTCTTGGCCCCTGTAGGGAAAGTGGCACGCAACAATCTGCATTTGTACAGTGTAGAAAAAAAATCTACACTGAAAGAGGAAACATAATTGTTGACTAGGGTTATGAAATGGGCTGGGAGCAGAAATTTGTTCCAATCTGTAATGTTTATTTCTGAAACATAAAAGATTGAATGCAAATATTGCAGAATACTAGATTTGATTAAGCTAATTGGAAAGTACACAGGTGTGTGTGTGTGTTTGAACACTCCATAATATAAATTTTAACTGGTCTCTGATGGCTGCCTTTATTGAGTTTTATTATTTTATAAATTTCATGTTTTGCTATTTCCTTACATGCAAAACTATGCAGATGTGAGCCCTTTTTTTTTCTTTAGGCATTAATCCTTGCTGGGACTGCAATGTTCTCAAAGCTCATATTGGCAAACATGTATTAATTGCTTTTCTTACCTTAGTGACCTGACCAGAGGCAATGTAGGGAAGGAAGAGCTTATGCCTCCATCATGGCAGGAAGGCCGCATGTAGGAGCGGGAGGTAGGCTTATACGTTGTACCTGCATTCAGGAAGCAGAGAGCAGACAAGAAGTTGCACCAGGCTAAGAAGACTTTGCTAGCCATTGATTCCTTCCTCCAGGGAAGCTTTACCTCCTAAAGGTGTCTGTATTCTTAATCAGCACCATTAGTTGGGGACCAGTTTTTCAAATGTGTGAACCTTTTGGGGACATTGTGTGTAGAAACTATAATACTAAATGACTAGTGTACCAAGAATCCTATCACTCCCAATAATTCAGTAATATGGACATGTTTTTTGCCTTAAGCCACAAGAGGGATTCTGGTGGGACCAAGGAGCAATGACAAGGGCTCTGATACTCTGAGCACTGCTTTAAGACAACCATGTCCCAAATCTTTGTTTTCTTGACCAGACCCCACTATTGTAATTTCTGTTCTCCAGATTTCACGTGGTTCTGCACTAACCCTGATGCTTTCCTAGAGCAGTAAGTTTTACAGCCTCCGCCTGAAGGCTCCCGCTCTCATGCCCCACCATTGAGGGCACCTATACTACAAATCCAGCGTGGGTTGGCTCTGACTTTGTCATGTCCTTCAAACTTCTTCAGCAGGCTGTAGCTTTGGAATTGACTTGTATTTGTTCCCAGCATGCTCCACAGCATAAATGTCAGGGCCATTCTTGTGCATGTCTTTTGTGCTATCATGATTTTCCTCTTTTCCTGTTTATAACTACCCCAGGGAGGATGATGAATCATGTCCTCACTTTTACATACATCTCTAAAGAAAGCGCTTGAGTAGACAGCACCAGAAACAGCTACAGCAAGAGGCCAAGGTGTGGTGGGGAGAGAGGGAATTAGGCAACTAATTACTTAATAAGCTGGACTGTGACGGAAAAAGCATGGGATAAAACCGGACTCTCTGAACATGGCGAACAATGGGGGCTGATGAGAAGTCAAGGACAATGGCCCTGGGTTTTGATCCTACTTCAAGTTCTGGCTTTGTGGGAGCCTAGTCAGTTTGGATGTTCACCTTCCTAGACATGGACGGAGGGGGGAGGACCTTGGACTTTCCACAGGGCTGGGAACCCTGACTGTTCTTTGGACTGGGGAGGGAGGGGGAGAGGAGTGGGGGAAGGGGGAAAAGGGTGGGAGGAGGAGGAGGGAAATGGGAGACTGGGAGGAGGCGGAAACCTTTTTTTTCTTTTTCTCAATAAAAAATTTAAAAAAAAAAAGGAAAATCATAACAAACTCATGCCTGACAAGCGATCTTTTCAAAAGGAGCTTGAGTCTGGGGATGCTGCTCAGTTGGTAGAGAGCTGGCCTAATGTGCTTGAATTCCTGAGTTCAATCCTTACCATGACTCAAAAGTGGCCAAAATGGTACATGCCTTTAATCCTAGAACTGGGAAGGTAGAGGCAGGGAGATCAGGAGTTCAAGAGCAATGTGGGCTGCAAAAGACTGAGTGTCAAAAAACAATATATAAACCTCAACGAAGATAGTAGCCAGGGTTCTTCAGTATAATTTCCTGTTAGAACAATAACCTCAAGGTAAGGTTGCATTGAGGGAACAGTAAAAGCTCAGTTATTCTGAAGGATTTTAAAAGGTGCAGAGATTGAAATGTGTTTTCTTTTCTTTCTTTTTTTTTTCATACCAGAACTATTAGTTGTGAGATAACTTACTACCTGATAGTTAAGACAACCACTGTATTCAATGTTACTTTGCTTTGTAAGCTAGAACTGTTATGGTCCATGGAGCATCCCACAAAACAAAGACTGTCACTCACAAATGCAGTCAGCAAGAGTGCTGTTTATTCCAGCAAGCTGGGGTCCACCAGTCAGACAACAAAATGGCTGTGACCCCAAACAGAGCCCACAGGCTGCTTTTCTAGGCAGCCAGGAGGGGACTAGGTCATCCTGAACCTGGTTGACTTGGGTTCCTCTTCCTGCTTTAACAGAATACAGAAAGAGAAACTGAAACTCAGCCTAGGAGATCCTGGGACCAGGAGAAGACTGGCCTTGGAGCTAATGTGGCCTCTAGAACAAATTGTAGTTCTTTGTGATTTTACATAGTTACTTGTATTGTACTGTACTTTATAGTTTGATTATGGAATCACGTAGTAATTTTGTTTGTTTCACTGCTAAGAAATGAACCCAGGGCCTTACGTGTGTAGACAAGTACATTACTACTGAGCTACTTGCTCAGTGCTTTTAATTTTGTTACAACTCATGGTCTTACTACATTGTCAAGTCTAGACTTGCTTGTCACCTCACCTCAGTCTTTCTCATGACATTGTCTAGTCTAGACTTACTTCACCTTACCTCAGTCTCCCAACCCGTCACCCCATCTCAGTCTCCCTCACTCATTGTCTAGTCTAGACTTGTCACCTCACCTCAGTCCCCTAAGTAGCTGGAATAATAAGCAAGCACCTCTGCCCATGCCCAACTACAGCTGGTAGGTAGCTCTGTTCTCCTTAAGTGTTTGGTCTAATGTACTTGGAATCACTGTGGACAGCATTGTTTCAGCCACACCCTAAATTGATTTTACTAGAAAATTTTCAGATTGCATATCACTATTTCGACCATTTCCCTCCCTGGTATGAGCCACTACTACAGTCTCCAGAATCACTACAGTACCCACTCCCTAAGCATTTCATTGCCTTTGCCCACAGTCTTCTAGAACTATTAACTACACAGTAGCCAGACAGAAGAGATCACATCACTCCTTGCTGCAAACATACCACCAGATTATTATCTTACCATTAAAGGAAATCTTAACATCATCTCCTTCCAGGCTACTCTGGGAGACCTGCTTCCTTGTTCTTTTCAACCATGTGAAGCTTCTGCCGGTAATCACAGTTCTTCAGATACCTGGATGGCTGCTTCCTAACTTTCTGCAGGTGTCTTCTGAAATGTTGCACCATCATCAAGCATGTCCATGGGGAATTAGTTATCTAACAGCATATCACTTCTTACTCTCCCTCCACAGAATTCTATAACCCCCACCACGTTTTACATTTAATAACATTCCCATCTCTTGGCAAATTATGTGTTGTAGTGTTCTTTATTTCTCATAAGAGAGAGAGCAGAACCCCATATGACTAGAGTGGGAGGTCAGTAAACCGTGTGAAATACTAGCTGTATTATCAAGTCATTTCCCTCATTCCCTACTAAAAACATTGTGTGTGTGTGTGTTTGTGTGTGTGTGTGTTCGTGCGTGCACGCATGTGCAGTCCAATAGTAGAAGTTGTTCTGTGGTACGTATTGTTTGGGCCTGGAAAACCCATGGCTCTTTTCCTCATTAGTTGGCACGAAGCAGGTGGATTTATTGACTCTGAAGGCAGCAAGCTGATTGTGCTTCCTGCCACTCCCACTGAAATCTCTGAGAAGCATAAAAATTGGTGCAGTGATCCAACAACGCTGAACAACAGGGCTGTCAAATCATAGATTGCTAGACACACAGAACTTCGCTAACCACAACACAGATGGGGCCAGGTCAACAAGCCATTAGTGGCTGACACATACTTTGAAATTGCTGAAATAGAACAGCAGGATCAGACAGGAAAAGGTTAGGGCGCCCAGGTGTCTTGCTTGGAAGCTGACTCTAAGAGCTTTTTTGCCAATAAAATAAAGATGAAATATAAAAACGAGCATTTCCAAAGATTAAGACCATTTCATTACATGACTTAACACTCAGTTCCAGGCAACATACTCTTTCATTTTATCAAATATCTTTGTCTGTAAGGTGAACTTATAATTTGAAATGAGTATTTTATGTAGTAGATGTAATAGGAGTGGCTCCTTATATGAATTTTAAGTCTTTATATTCTGTGGGTATATTATGGCTTACATCCTTCTATCAGCTATGTTTGGTACTTTTGCTGAAGTTGTGTGAGAATCTTAAGATGAGAAGAGATTTCCCATGACACCACGAGTTTGGACTAATTCAGAGGGGAGGCTTGCTAGAGAAGGCTTCCAATCCGTATGGCCAACATTTCTTGTGAGTGGTCATGTCTGTCTCCAGAACAACTCCTTGGAGGAAACTCCTGTGTGGATACATGGAGTCTCATGCCTAAGAACAATTGGTCTGGTGATTTCTCATTACCCTCTTGCAAGTCTTAATAAAAACTTTACTGATGTTTTCTAAGTGTAGCCTGAGAGGCCAAAGGTACATAAATGTGACATAAGGATATATATGTGACATAAGCGCCTATGGCTCATTCACAGTCTTGTAGCATTTGCACTTAGGCTAAGCCAATCCCAGAACATGCTTACCTTCTACCCAGGGCCTTGTTCTCAGAAGAACTTTTATTTGTTTTAATGTTCTGCTGCCTCAGTCTTAAGAGCTGTACATGTGGGAAGTTGGTTGTTTTCCATGTGAAGTCTGATACCCACAGAACCCTAGCATGATTGGGCACATGTGATGGGTAAACTGTGTACTCACCTGAATATAGTCTTAGTTAATGCTCCATGAGTACAGAGGCCCAGTGGAACCAATTGCGTGAGAGTTAGTGAGACTCAGAATACAAATGTGTTGTTTACAGCTGAGCCTACAGACAATATGGCAACTCCAAGAAGCCATTCTGAAAAGCATGACCAACTGGGAAACACTAGTGTATCCCTTCTTACTATTGTGAACTGGATTGTGCTTCCCGAAAGCTATATGTTGAAATCCTCACGCCCCACCAGTACTTTGGATATGGAGACAGTATTAGTAGAAATAGCTGAGCTACATGAGACAGGTTGATTGATGGTTACTATCATTATATGAACAGATGGTAACTGCTGAAGAGACAGGTAAGGTTACTTCCAAAACAAGGACAGCAGCCTACAAAGAAAGCATGCCGGTCAATATCTTGGTATAGACTAGAAGCCTCCAGAACCCTCGGAAGTAAGGGACCCTTATTTCAGCCCCTGAATTTACAGTGCTTTGTCACGCCAGTGTAGCAAACCGACACCCTTACCACCTCAGTTCTCTGTATTGGCTGGTTGCTAATGCAAATGGCCACACACTGTGTATTAGTTCATTCTCTGAAACTCAGATGAACTACCTGAGGCTGGATGTTGAGGTTTATTCAGCTCTGTTTTTTAGTGAGATCTCAGGGAGTCCAACACTGGCAGGGGCGCGTGCAGGAGGGAGTCCTCTCATATCATGACAGGAGTCCAGAGGGACATGTTGCATGAGGACTACACTAATCTCTTCCAAGAACACCCCCCCCCCGTGGCCTAATGTCTGTCCCCTGGTTGAAACTACCTCTTCACATCACTACACAGGGAAATAAGATTCCAACGTGAGCTTTGGGGGAACAAAATACAAAAAAAGAGGAAACTACAAAACAGAAGAAAAAGAAAGAGGAATTTTCTTGTATTTCTTCCTCTCTTATTTGCAAGATGAAGATGGGGGGAATGATTGGAATGTATGCGATCATGAAACAAAATGGAATCAGCTGCACTGGTCTAAGATGGCCTGTCCACTGTTTTGGGAAGAACAAATTATTACTTATTTGATGGTTTTCAGAAAAAAATTACAATCTCCAAATGATGTAACAAATGTAAGCTCATCCCTTAGTAAGTCCTTACAGCTGTGGATGACTGACTATTTTAATCTAAGGTTACGATTATATAATACAAAATAAATCAAAATAGAAAATCCCCCTTAAAGCAAAGAGTACAGTAGGCAGAGGCTATTCATTGCTTACCTGGCTGCCCGACCCAAAATAATAACACAGAAACTCTATTAATAGCCAGAACCGGGAAACAACCTAGATGCCCTTCAATGGAAGAATGGATGAAGAAAGTATGGAATATATACATATTAGAGTACTACTCAGCAGTAAAAAACAATGACTTCTTGAATTTTGCATGCAAATGGATGGAAATAGAAAACACTATCCTGAGTGAGGTAAGCCAGACCCAAAAAGAGGAACATGGGATGTACTCGCTCATATTTGGTTTCTAGCCATAAATAAAGGACATTGAGCCTATAATTAGTGATCCTAGAGAAGCTAAATAAGAAGGAGAACCCAAAGAAAAACATATAGGCATCCTCCTGAATATTAACCTTCATCAGGCGATGAAAGGAGACAGAGACAGAAACCCACATTGGAGCACTGGACTGA
Organism: Neodon shergylaensis; assembly: GCA_025134845.1. Lineage (NCBI taxonomy): Eukaryota > Metazoa > Chordata > Mammalia > Rodentia > Cricetidae > Neodon > Neodon shergylaensis. The sequence goes on from JABTXL010000001.1 coordinate 3,580,971, forward strand.
AATCTCAAGGTCCAAATCAGGAGCAGAAGGAGAGAGAGCATGAGCAAGGAACTCAGGACCGTGAGGGGTGCATCCACACACTGAGACAATGGGGATGTTCTATTGGGAACTCACCAAGGCCAGCTGGCCTGGGTCTGAAAAAGCCTGGGATAAAACCGGACTTGCTGAACATAGTGGACAATGAGGACTACTGAGAACTCAAGAACAAAGACAATGGGTTTTTGATCCTACTGCACGTACTGGCTTTGTGGGAGCCTAGGCAGTTTGGATGCTCACCTTACTAGACCTGGATGGAGGTGGGTGGTCCTTGGACTTCCCACAGGGCAGGGAACCCTGATTGCTCTTTGGGCTGACGAGGGAGGGGGACTTGATTGGAGGAGGGGGAGGGAAATGGGAGGTGGTGGCGGGGAAGAGACAGAAATCTTTAATAAATAAATAAATAAATAAATAAATAAATAAATAAATAAATAAATAAATAATTAGAATACTGTTTGGCCAATAACTTAAGCATATTTCTAGCTAGCAGCTAGGTCTTACATCTTAAATTAAACTATTTCTATTAATCTGTGTATCGCCATGTGGCTGTGGTTTACCAGTAAGGTTCCGTCTGGTGTCTGTCTCCTGCAGTGGCTATATGGCATCTCTCTGACTCTGATTCTTTCTTCCTTTGTCTGATTGGAATTCCCACCTTATTCTAGTCTACCCTGTTAACCAATAAAAGCAACAGGTATACAGAAGGACTTCCCACATCAGAGTACCATGCTAAAGAAAGCAGTTTTCATGAATGAATATTTGGAAGTTAATAGAAGAGGAGTGGAAAAAAGGAAGTGTCTCATGTTGCTCTTTGGTGATGAGACTTCTGGAGACTTAGTTGCAAAGCAAACAGAATTTTACTTTATTTCTGTACTGTGCTCCTGGTGACTTTTCTAAACAATGTGGTTTGCCTTCCCATGGTGATATTTTGTTTGTACTCTAACCAATAAAGCTTGCCTGAAGATCAGAGGGTGGAGCCAGCCACTAGTAAACCATAGAGATCTGGAGGTCTGTACAAGCAGACTTGTACAAACAGACAGGAAGTGAGATGCCTGGGATGACAGTGGAAGTGATAAGGTGGGGTGGAGAGAGGAGCTTGATCTCTTTTGGGGCAGCGAGTCATAGAGGTAAGATCTCTAGTGGCTGGCTGTTCTGCTTCTCTGATCTTTCAGCTTTTATCCCCTAATATCTATCTTCAGGTTTTTATTATTAATACCAATTAGAACTTGCACAACACCTTCCTTTCTTATAAGTTTATAAACAGTACCCTCTCTGCTGCATTGTTTACATTAGCAGATGCCTATACCTGTGTTTCATGCTAAAAGGCCATGAGGACAGAAGTGAAGCAAGCTCTCTTAGAATCTGTTGTATTTATCTGTTATGAGGGCTTATCTATCTCTACCTTTGACCTCTGAGGCAGTTCAATATCTAGTTCCAAATCACCTCTTTTTCTTTTTTACTTCTCTTACCTCTTTACTTCCTTTTGTTGGCTTGGTTTTCTCTCTACATCATTCTAGGCAACACCAGGACATTGGAGAGCATCTGAAAGTTATCTGCACACTGTAGGATTCTGCCTGGCTGGGACTGATATCTAACTGGTGATGGCCAACTTTGCCTGTGCATCTTGAAGGCATATCAAGGACAGTGTGTTCAATCTCAAATCTTATTTCTACTTTTAGCCCTACTCTTCCTCTTCTAGTCATCTTTGCAGCTAGGAAGCACTGATGTAAGTGTTATGGCTCTGAGGGGAAAGCTATCCCCAACACATGCTTTTCAGTTCTACAGGGAAAGGTTTCCTGGCAATTGGGAGCCAAGAGATATCACAAAGTCTCACTGCACAGCAAACCTCACACAAGAGTTTTATTGGGAAAGACACTTAGTTGCAAAGCAAACAGAATTTTACTTTATTTCTGTACTGTGCTCCTGGTGACTTTTCTAAACAATGTGGTTTGCCTTCCCATGGTGATATTTTGTTTGTACTCTAACCAATAAAGCTTCTTGGAGGGTCAGTGGGGAGCTTTCCAGGGTGACCTGGATTTGGAAGAGCGTTGCATCCTGATCTTGGGGCAAGCTCAGAAATTGATGGGATTTTGTGACCTGATCTTGGGCTTTTTTTTTCTGCAGGGTGTGGTCTAGTTACTTTTGTGCCTCAAGGGGCTGGAATCAGCCAATAGGGGTAATCTCTGTTGGTCTATCACCTGGGGGTACAGGTGGGACTAGCCATTCACACCTCCAGGGGCTTGCAAACATCATCTTCCAGTTTCTTGGGGTAGAAATCAAGGCCTGAACCTGTTGTTCTTTCCCTTTAAGTCTCCACATTGAAACTGTTTTCCTTCTTTTCCATTTTCACTGTTGTATTTTAATCCAAGCCAGTTCCATGATTTCCTGGCCATGTGTCAAATATGATCTTCCTTTTTTACTCTCTCCCTTCCACCCCTTCCACTGCAGCAAGGAAGACTTTTAAAATACAAACCTTTACACACAAGCTCCCAGGGCCTCCCCACTCAACACAGACATATTCAAATTATTGACCCTTGCCTGAACTATATCAGCTGCCTAATTTATCCTGGCGGAGGCTTGCCGTCCCAAGCTTCTTTCTGTCCAGTCGTAGGCTTATATTTTCCTTCTCTGGCTTAATTTATCTTGAAAGTAATGAGATGATTCAGTCATCTCCTTGTCCTCTCCAGTTATCATCATCGTCATCACCATCATTACTACCCCTCTTCCTCCATCAACATCATCACCATCATCATCACCATCACCACTGTCCTTTCCTCCTCCAATCATTCTCATCATCACCATCATTACCACTGCCTCTTTCCCTAATCATCATCATCATCATCATCATCATCATCATCATCATCATCACCATCATTACTACCCCCTCTTCCTCCAGCATCATCATCACCATCACCACTGTCCTCTCCTCCTCCAATCATTCTCATCATCACCATCATTACCACTGCCTCTTTCCCTAATCATCATCATCATCATCATCATCATCATCATCACCCCCTTCTCCAGTCATATCACCATCACCCACTGCCCTCTCGTCTTCCAATCGTTAGCATCATCACAACCACCCTCTCCTTATTTTCTTCTCTTCTGCAGTAAAGAGTCTTTCCTCTGACACCTCTTGCACCTTAGTTCCATCTTCAGATGGGTCTTCCCTAGGCATGACTTCGTGCCTCTAGAACTCATTGCTCTGTTGAGATTTTATGGTGATTAGCATAGAAAGCCCCTTACTTCCTTTTAACCTACTCAGTACTTATGTGTCTCTTCCTAGAAAGTTCCTGTGCATAGACTGTCACTTTGTTCTATCACACTTTTAGTCTGGCATTGAAGATAAAATAAAGAAGTATAGTTGGTATGTAGTTTCTAAAGTTGAACTGCTATGTAGAGAAATGTGCAAGGCTGTGTGTATATTTAATTCAATAGAGAAAATTGCTAAGAAACATGTTCAAGATAGTAAACTATAAGAAATAAAAACAAGGACAAGCGAGAACATAAAGTAAAAACAAAATGAGATCTGTAGCAACATGTTATTCATCACAACAACCAAAAGCATGTTTAATCATTTAACTGAGAGTCAACCGAGAAAGAATGTAAGTATCTACTAATAGTTTGTGTGGGTGCCCATGTGTGACTCAGTTTCCACATGGAGTCCATTCTGACTTATAAGTCATTTGTGTTCAAGCTTGCCTGCTCTGCTTTTTCCAATAACCTTGAGGGCTGTGAGAGACTTCTGATTAGCCCATGGGAAAGAGCATTTTGCCCATGAGAAAAGAACACTCTAGTAGAAAGAATACGGCTGACGCCAAACCTCAGGAACATCAAGATAGAAGTGAGGCTGCTTCTGAGCAGCAAGCGCGTATTAGAGAGGAGGCTGCTCACTCAAGGACAGGAATGGCCTTGTGGTTAGATACTGACTGACTTACTCTGTGCTTTGTTCTGCTTTTGTATATAAGCAAGCTCTGAAATGAACTCGAGACTGATCAGAATAAGCTGACAGTCTCCTGAATCCATCCTGTGTTTTCTGCCTCAGTTTCTCTCAGTCTAAGGTTTCTTTAGCCTCAGTGTCCCATCCCAGACATCCCCTGCTGACTTCTGTTGGAGCAGGTGCCAATGATTTTGATTATGATATATATATATACTATATATATATATACTATATACTATATGGCATGTGCGAATTTAATTTTTATTCAGATCATAAGTCTCATTGTAGATATATTAAAAATAACTAAAGAGTAATTATTTTTTGAATTATGCCTTTCAAATAAATGTTATCAATTTTTATTTGCTATTGAGTTTTATCTTAAAAGTATGGGAAGATATGAGGCTGTGAGCATGGTAAGAGAGAGAAGGCTCTCTTTCCCCAGACCCTTTTTTTGCTTGTTTACTTTGCTTTTTGAGACAGGCCCTTGCAATGTAATCCAGGCTTGTCTCAAACTTGCCATGCATCCTAGGCTAGCCTTGAACTCATGCTGCTTTTTCTGAATTTACCTTCTGCCTGTTGGGATTACAGGTATGTGCCACCACACCAGAGCCCCAAATGATGCTAACACATAAGGATGAGTCTGGCTTCAAGGTTCTATCAGCTGCTTGTGAGTGGGCAAACTGTCCCTTTTTCCTGGACATTCTCTCAAATAGCTGAGGGGGACCTCCCATACATGTCAAGTCCCTGGCTCTGGTAAAAATCTTGAAGTAATGTTTTAGCTTTCTATTATCATAACAAAATACTTGGGGCTGGGTATTTTGAGGAAAACAAACAAGCAAGCAAACACAAAACAGGTGTGTTTGTGTGTGCGCGCGTGCAAGGCAGAGGTCAACCTCAGCTGTCATCTCTCAGAAGCTATCTGTCTTGTCTTTGAGACAGGTTCCTTCCTTGGCCTTGTGCTCCTTGATTAGGCTAGCCTGCTAAGTCAGCGAATCCCAGAGATCTGGTGCTTTCTGCCACCAATGCTGGGTTTACAAACATACGCTGCCACGCTCAGCTTTCCTGTATGGGTTCTAGGAATTGAAATTGGGTCCTCACGCTTATGTGATACACATTCTATCAACTGAAATGTTCCCCACCCCTCTTCTTTCTCTGTATAGCCCAGCTGGCCATAAACTCAAAATACTGCTGCCTTTACCTCCCAAGTGCTGAGTGTATAGATGTGTACCATCATGTCTGTCTAAAAAGACTTGTTTAGGAAACAGTTACAGACTTGAAGTCCAAGGTTGAGCATCCTGTCTGTTTGTGTTGGGCGAGGGTCTCTGGCTTCATCAAAACAGGGCAGGTAGCATTGAAGTATGAGGGTACATGCAAGGACTACATGGAAGATAGGAACTCTGAGGGATCAGGGACCATGCTAACCCTTCTATCAATTCACTGTCTTGGATGCTGACAAAGGCCTTCAAGAATTACATTAATCACGTTTTGGATAGTACTCCCAGGGTATCGTTCATTAGTCTCCACATCTTAAAGGCCCTACCTTCTCTACACATCAGACTTCCAGTGCATGAACCTTTGGGGGAGGCATTCAAACCATATCCTAACCACACCAGATACAAGGCAACCCTTCTCGCTGGGAGCACTCCTGTCAAGCAAGAGATAGACCTTGGAAGCGTCTTAGATTTAGGCTGTTTCTCTTTCCCTTACCTTTCTGCTAAACTAATACGATCCCTAACCATTTACCCGCACTCTGACTAGGGATTCTATTATGCCACAAGATTCATGGGCAGGGGCTGGCCATCAGCCCACTTCCTCCTACAAAAAGAAGTTGATTTTAGCTCCTCTTTTAAAAAGAGTGCCTCTCGCTCATCCAGGAGCTCTGGATCTACTAGGTTAGACCCAAGAGGAGGCAGTGTCATCCTTCAGTTAGCCATAACTGATTCACGTTGGCAGCCCCAACAAGGTATAAAGAGGGTTCCTGAATGTGGAGGGAGGAAAGTGTTAGTTCTCAAACCAGGGACAAATGGCTAACTGAGGGATCAATTTAACAAATCAAAGTGGATACTGGCAGCCGGGCTCTCAGCCCCGTAAATATGTGTACCAGAGTCATCATGGCTGGCACACCCTGCCCCCACCCTGAACCTCCCCAGCTCCAGAGCTTTATTTCCGTTCCCAAGCTTCTCTGACTCCTATATAACCCAGCCATTTTGGCTATACATCCTGGTCTCTTGGTCTCCTAGATCCCCCACCTCCACTCCAACTCTTCTTCCAGCCTGGCCCCTTACTAATGCCTCTGGCTCTGCTCCTCCTCCATCAATCCTTAGAGCAATCAGGTCCTTTCTTTCTTTCTTTCTTTCTTTCTTTCTTTCTTTCTTTCTTTC
>JABTXL010000001.1:3603258-3685265 GCA_025134845.1 Neodon shergylaensis
AGAGAGACAGAGACAGAGAGACACAGAGAGAATATGGAGGAGAGAGGGCTAAGCCAGAGTTATGAATCTGAGAATTGGGACTATTAAGTAACTAGAGAGGTTATTTAAACCTGTGTTTAAAGATGATGCTATTCAGAGAATTAAAAAAAAGAGGATTTAGGAAGAGTGTTTCCGAGAACCCCCATCCTTAAAGGTAGGAGAATCCACTTTCTGAAATCCTGAATGACAACAAGAAAGTAATAGCACCTCAAGAGTCAATCAGGGAGGAGTAGTCTACCCACCAATAACCAAAGTTACAGAAAGACTAAATCAAGTTTGCTTTAAAAATAAGGGCTTTGGCAGGTGGGGTGGTAGCCTGGTTGGTGAAGGGCTTGCTCTACAAACATGAGTGCCTGGGTTTGAATCATCAGTACCTACAGGGGAAAGTCCCTGAAATCCCAGTGCTGGGAGGATGTGCGTGTGTGTGAGAGGAGACAGACAGGATGGTCCCAGAGGATCGCTGGCTCATCTACCACTTAGTGAGCTCCAGGCTCAGCCAAAGATCCTGTTTCAGAAATAAGGTAGAAAGTGACCAGGATGGTATTTGAAGAAGAGGCCCGAATCCTCATGCTTGTATACATGTGTTTATAAATACCCTTCCACCACACACACACACACACACACACACACACACACAGAGAGAGGGGGGGCATACACACACCCTATCATCTCTAATTTATAGATTAAATAAATTAGAGGCACAAGGAATTATGGTTATTTGGCAGAGGTAACACAAGCAGAGTGTGGACATCCCAAGTTATTCTTATTGAAGCTCAGACCTTGGCTGTCTTGATTCTTCCTGGCACCTCTCTACATGTCTACATGACCACACCAGCTCTTGTGGCTCCCTGTCAAGTTCCTCTATCAAATTCACTGTGCACAGGTCTGCTTTCGTGGTCCCTGCGATCTCTCTCAGAAAGATGCTAGCGTTTGGCAGGGAGTTATCTTACAAAGGACAGCTGTAGGAAGCTATGAGTTACATTTTTCTTCTTGTGATGTTGTTTTATGTACAAAGAGCGAAGTCTCATTGCAGGGAATATGTATTCTGTAAGAGAATAAAGGAGCAATCTGTAGTGTTTCTATTATGGTTCCAATCTGTAGGTTATGTAGGTTATGATGACAGGATTTTTTTTCTTCCAGATGCAAGCAGGATGACAGAGTTAGACAAAACTGGAAAGCAAATGAGTGTCGAAGCTCTGCCTCTGTCCCCTGTGGGAGGAGTGGTGAAAGATTTACGGGAAGCTAATTTGAGAGGAAGGAAGTTCATGGGATGATTTGGGTGGGATCCTCAGCAAAAGAAAAGCTTTAAAATAAGAAGGTGGTGAAATGATGGGTGTTGCCCGTGGGCTCTGAAGAGGAATTGGTTTCTGGGAAAGAAAGCATTTTTAGGGGGCAAGTTTGGTTCTGCTGGACAAGTCAACATTGCTGGACCTAGCTGGCAAAGGTTCCCACGTTAGGAATTCAGGTGCTGCTCGGAAGTGGTTTCCAGGATTGACATATATATTTCAGTTCTAATGACTGTTGATGAAGTTCTATGAGTACTTAAAACATGGTAGACTAGACTGTAAAGCTCATGACCACACCAATGGTGTGGGCAAGGAAAACAAACATTTCCTAAAACTGGCCACCTGGCTTCCGTGAAACCATTATTTCTGGTATCAGATATGAAAACTTTATATTTAAGCATATTAATCCATTCAAGTCGTATCTTTTCTCAAAATATACTTACAAGTATTTCCGGGGAAAAAGAGATAATTTGAACCATTCAAACAATTTAAAACAGTTCCAAGGCGGTTCCCTGGTGGAGCACACCTTTAATCAAACACTCAGGAGGCAGAAGCAGGTAGATCTCTGCATGTTTGAGGTGAGCTTGGTTTGCAAACTGATTTCCAGGCCAGACGTGGTACACAGTGAGATCCTGTTTCCAAATGTTCCAGGAATCTGTGACTTCTTATGAAAATATTGGGCAACTTACAACTAACTTATCAATGATGCAGTCAGACTTCCCAGAATTGAGAGCATCCATCTCTGAAAAAGATTTACTGGCTTGAATTTCACCATTGCTAATTATTTTGTAGTATTAGGAGATGAATTCCCATTGAAATTTCTCAGCAGATAGTAAGGTCATTAAGGAACGGGGACATTCTTCTCTGGTGAACTGGCAGTGCAGAATGAGACCCACGCAGCCCAAATCCATCTCGAGCTGTCTGCGGATTTCCAGAGAGCTCTCCTTCTTTGATGTCTGTTGCTAAAGTGAGGTGGAATAGCAATGACTCAGTGCACAGAGAAATAGTCTGATGCGATGGGCTGTCTTCAAAATCTTCTTCCTTAGTAATGCGGTTGGCAAGGCGTTCAAAACTCTTCTGAGTGGTAGGGTCTGTAGTTCGGCGGCTAGAACTTCTGTCTAGCCTTCCCAAGGGCCTGGGTTCTACCCCTTACCACAAAAATTGCTGAGTAAACTCTTTTTCTTTTTGTTTTTATTTTTGAAGACAGGGTTTCTCTGTAGCTTTGGAGCCTATCCTGGAGCTAGCTCTCGTAGACCAGGCTAGCCTTGCACTTAGAGATCCACCTGCCTCTGTCTCTGAGTGTTGGGGTTAAAGGTGTGTGCCACCACTACCCAGCTTGCTGAGTAAACTCTTATTTGTTCTAAATATTTAATACTATAGATAAAAATTTTAATTCTTTTTTGAGACAAGTTTTCTCCATGTAGGTCTGACTGTCCTTGAACTTACTCTGTGATAGGCTAGCCTTGAACTCAGAGATCCACCTGCCTCTTTCTCCTGAGTGCTGGGATTAAAGGACTGCTATTGTTGCATGGTGAAATTTTAGTTCTTAATGCTGAGCTATCTATTCAGAGTAACAAAGCAGAGTCCTTCGAGACAAGTAGGGATCTCCACTGCCAAATCCAAGGATAACTAGCTAGTTCTTAGGGGACTTGAGACTCCTGTCCATGTGACCGACTCAGCTCACCCTTGTGAGATGTCCCTCTTCTGGGTTGGGAGAATTATTTGTCTGCTCTGTCTGCCTGAAAAACAGTGTAAATTTTGTTTAGGAATTTCTTTCCTGGTTTCCCAGGCAATGAGGAAAGCAACCCATCATAAAACTTTAGAGTTCTGACGTTATGGACATGGATTTTACCCTATAATATCAGGTTTAGGAATGTTGTCTCAGTTAGGATTTCCATTGATGTTAAGAGATACCATGACCACAGCAACTCTTATAAAGGAAAACATTTAATTGGACTGGCTTACAGTTTCAGAGTTTTAGTCTATTATAATGGCAGGGAGCATAGCGGCAGGCATGGTGCTGGAGAAATAGCTGAGAATTCTATATCTTGCAGGCAACAGGAAGTGAATTGGGACAGGGCATGGCTTGAACATATATGAGACTTCATAGTTCACCCCCAACAGTGACACACTTTCTTTAATCTAGCCACACACACTCCAACAAGGCCACACCTCTTAATAGTGCCACTCCCTTTGGAGACCATTTTTTTTTTTCAAACCACCACACCATTTTATGGTTAACTATTGACTGCCAAGAAATAACATATGGGTCATTACTATGATACTGCTTGAGTCACATGAAGGGTTCGGCAATTTTCCCTGATGTTGACTACTCAGGAAAGTTCCTTGTTTGTTCTCTCCCCCACTTTCAGTATCTGGGATATTGGGAGTGGCTTGGAAAACAAGGATCATAAACATGGCTTGGTCTTGAGTTCCAGCTCTGATCCTTGAGCTGTCATAATTGAATGGTAGTCCCTTTACCTGGTTCCCCAAATTTGTCCATATTCTAATATTCCATCTTTTTAGATATCAAGCCAAATATTTCTGATGAGATCACTCCAGTGACAAGTGCCATGAAGAGAAGAGGCAAAGACATGCTCAGGCCAAAAACTGTTGAAGATGGGAGCATGATGGAGGAAGGTCATTGGTTAAATAAACTGCCTTGGCCCTGATAGGTAAGAACATAGGTGGATGGAGTAAACAGAACAGAATGCTGGGAGGAAAAGGAAGTGAGCTCAGACTGGATAGCTCTCCTCTCTGGGGCAGATGCCTCAGAGAGAGGCCATGCTCCCCTCTCCCGGGCATGATGAAGCTCCGACCCAGGATGGATGTAGGCTAGAATCTTCCCGGTAAGCGTACCTTGGGGTGCTACATACATTATTAGAAATGGGCTAGTCCAGGTGTGAGAGTTAGCCGAGAAGAGGCTAGATATAATGGGCCAAGCAGTGTTTAAAAGAATACAGTGTCCATGTAATTATTTCGGGGCATAAGCTAGCAGGCGGCTGGGGTGCCGGGGATGCAGCCTCACCACTCCTATTGCAACAGAAGCAGAATTTGGAGTGATGCCACCTTCTGTCAAAAGGTGGAGGGAAGGAATAAGCAAGGATTCTCTGGGCTCATCGTGGCCCATCAGCAGTGAGCTTCTGTTCTTGTCTCCAGATCTGAATCCATTTCCATTCTAGGCCATGGCGATGTGTTTCAGCCACCACAGAAAACCAAGATAGTCAGGTGATGGAGGAAGGTCATTGGTTAATAAAGAAACTGCTTGGCCTGATAGGTTAAAACATAAGTGGGTGGAGTAAACAGAACAGAAGGCTGGGAGGAAGTGAGGCAGACACCATGCCGCTCCTCTCCAGGGCAGATGCGATGAAGCAAGCCGCCAAGTCAGACATGCTGGATCTTTCCCGGTAAGACTGGTGCTACACAAATTCCTACGTATATGTTAGGCAAGATGTGAGAATTAGCTCTCAGGTGGCTACAGAGACTTTCTTTCGACCAGGGAAACAATTACTGAAGCCACATACAAAGGTGTTGTCCATGCACAACAAGACAGTAGTTTGGTGTCACATATCTCAAGGCGTAAGTCACAAACAATGCCATGCCAGTTTGGAATTATGATTAATAGGGTGGTATTTATTTAAAGGGGAAAAAACTTACAGATAACCGTCCCAGACAACAGCCCTCTGTGCAATCAGGAAGAAGTCTAGTCGCCAGAACCGGAGCAGGAAGCAAAAAGAGCGAGAAGGGAAGTAGCCGCTTTTTTAAAAGGAGAGAGACCACGCCCCAATGGGCTGGTATCTCAGCAGCTATTGGCTGGAGGAGCGGAAGGACCTCCTGCAACACAAATCTTTTTTTCATTGCTATGTCATGAAGGCGTATGAAACTTAAAAGCAAAAAAATTATAGGGTAAGAATTTATAAAAACAGCTAGGAGTGTGAAAAGAAGTGGAAATGGCAGGCAGTTGTGTGTCTGCTGACATGAATTAGTGACTCGTATTGGGAAAACAGTGAATGGTGCTGAAGACAGTAGGGGTGGATCTTAGACAAAGTCTAGGTGGGGAAATAAGGTGATAAGATTTCCAGACCCACTATATGCCCAAGAGTCACCTTCTTCCTCTTCAGCTTCTTTCTCACTATTGCTGTCTTCATCATCCTCTTCTTCCTCGGTCTCTTCCGTCATTCTTCCAAGATTCCAGCTGAGGGAAACAGACACCAGCAGGGCGGAACTGCCAATAGCTTGCCCTTGCCTCCCTGGCCCCATATCCTCCTTCTGTCTCCCATTTCTTATAGTTCTAGCCTGGTCATCCATACGTTCATTGTCACCATCTTTAGCTGCCTCGTCCTCTGTTGTCATCTTCGCTCCCTGAACACTACCTTCACAGCGATCTCTCCTCTCCTCACAGAGCTGCTGCTGGCTCTTCTTTGGGTGTATTGTTGTTTCTGTTTCCTGTTTGTTCTAGTCCTTTTCAATTTTTTCCCAGAAGAGCCTCTTGTTCTTGTTTTAACATCCTTCTTAATTGTTTTAAAGTCATTTTTCTAAGGCTGCGAAGATCTTCAGTGTCCATGCTTAAACTTGAAGCCCCTTTTGTCCTTTCATGAGACTGCTTCCCCATACACAAAGGTGTTTAGAAAGTATCACAGACTGAGCAGAAGGAGGAGGAGGGGGTGAGGAGGGGAGGGTAAGGGAAAGGAGGCTAATGTCTAACAGCCAGCCCGCAGTCAACAGTGCCATCCTCTTTGCTAGGCATTTCTCTTGCTACCATACTGAGCAATGCAGTTTTGCCATACTATGTGAAGACTGCTTTCACACTGGACTTTTAAAACAAAACTTTTGTGGCTATGTGTATGATGTGTGTGCACATTCATGTGTGTATGTGTGCAAATCAAAGGACAACCTCAGATGTATGTTTAGTCTTCCACCTTTCTTGGAGCAGGGTTTCTGTTGTTTAGTGTGTACACCAGGCTAGATGACCTCGGAGATTCCAGGGCATCTCCTGTCTCGGCCACCAATCTTCTCACAGGGATTCTAGAGGTGCATTATGGTGCCCTGCTCTGTGCTAGTCCTGGGGGTTCAGATTCAGGTCTTCGTGCTTATATGACAAGAGCTTTACACAGTGTGCCATCATGAGGGTTCTTCATCAGGTCTCTTGACCACAACAGTGTTGGGATTTCCAGTGAATATACAGAAGCTCATGGAGCAAGGGTCTGTCTGGTTAGTCACATTGCTGGCCATTACATATGATGACCAGTACCATCGACAAAGCTGGAAAATACACTCAAACCTTAAAAAAAATTATTCAAACAATGTTTCATTAACTTATGGATTTCAATTAATTTGCAAGCAAGTATAGGAAGAAGAGCTTCCTCTCCCAGAACCACGGGGAGCTCATGGCTGCAGCCTGGCAGTGCCTGAGCAGCCTTCATTCTTCCCCAGAGTCACGGGGAGCTCATGGCCACAGCCTGGTGGTGCCAGAGCATGCTTCATTCTTCCTCTCTACAGAGTCAGATTCACCAGTTACCTCCAAAACTTTGTCTTCTTTTCACTTTTGGAAGAAAAAGGTGATATCCTTCTTGTCGGGCTTGCTATCCAGGTAGCAATAGCATATTGCTATTACTTTGCTGTGCTGTGAGTTTTCTACCTGGATGAAGGCAGGCCCACAGATGTATGTGTCTCAGCCAACATATCTCAAGTTTAATGTTGTAGAATATCATTTTAACTAGGCAAAGATGCGTTACATTTTTTTAAATGCTGCATTTGTTTAATGATGTAAGGATGTGTGATTAATCATGTAAAGATGTGTTGCATCTGTTTCACTTTGCTTGCCTAAGGCACCTGATTGGTCTAATAAAACGCTGAATGGCCTGCATCCTTCTCAATTGCCCCATGTGACAGGATCCTTCTGTTCATCTAGATCACTTGACAGATTGCCTAATTTCTGCTAAGACAGTCCCTTGGCTCTTTATCTCTATGGGGCGCTATTCCTATGTGTTTCCTTAGACCTACTGCTGGAGCAGAAGCAGGAGAACTTCTGTGGAGCTAAGGAGAGACGGTGGAGCTTTGACGTAACAGGCAGTAGTGGAGCAAAGGAGAATGGCAGCATTGGGGTTAAATTTAGCGATAGAAGCCATGGATCTTGCTGGAGGGTTATATATGGGAGGGGAGGGGTGTAGAATGATTGTGGGAAATTCCTAGGTTTGGGTCTGGGAAAAATGTGATGATTTTTTCCCCCTTAAATTCACTAAACTTTTCAAAAAAAAATACCAATCCAAATTCCCACTCCCTCTCCTCCTCCCACCCCACCCCCATCCAATCCCAAGAGAGGGTGAGGCACACGCCTTGTGGAAGGTCCATTGCCCTCTCAACTCCATGTAGGCTGAGCAAGGCATACATCCCAAGAGAACAGGATCCTAAAAAGTCAGTGCATGCAACAGAGACAAATCCCTGTGCCACTGCCACTGGCACCCATATGCCCCAGCCACAAAACTGTCAACCACATTCAGAGGGACCAGTTGGTCCCATGCTTGTTCCTTCCCAGTCCAGCCAGAGCTGGTGAGCTCCCATCAGTCCAGGCAAACTGCTTCAGTGGGTGAAGACTTGATGCTCCTGACCTCCCCACTCACACTCTCACTCCCTCCACTCTTCATCTGGACTTTGGGAGCTCAATCCAGTCCTCCGATGTGGGTCTCTGCCTCTGTTTCCATCTGCTGTTGGGTGAAGTTTCTATGGGGATATTTAAGATAATCATCAGTCTGACTACAGGGCAAGGCCAGTTTGGGCATTCTCTCCTCTATTGCTTAGGATCTTAGCCGGGGTCATCCTTGTGGATTCCTGGGAATTTTTCTAGAGCCAGGTTTCTTGCCAACCCTTTAATGGCTCCCTCAATCAAGATATCTCATTCCTTGCTCTCATCTGTCTTTCCTCCACCCCGACTATTCCATTCCTTCAAGTTCTCCTCAACCCTCCCCTTCTCCCCTCCTCTTCCCCTTATCCCCTTCTTTCTACCCCCCACCCCTATGCTCCTGATTTTGTCAGGTGATCTTTCTTTTCTGTTCCCAATTTTCAGGTGGATCTATATATAATTTTCTTTGGGTTCACCTTATTACTTAGCATCTCTAGGATCATGAACTATAGACTCAATGTCCTTTGTTTATAGTTAGTATCCACTTTTGAGTAAGTACATATCATATTCATCATTTTGGGTATGGATTACCTCACTCAGGATAGTGTTTTCTAATTACATCCATTTGCATGCAAAATTTAAAATGTCATTATTTTTTTACCATTGAATAGTACTCTAATGTGTAAATGTGCCACATTTTCTTATCCATTCTTCAGCTGAGGGGCATCTGGGTTTGCATTCCCACCACCAATGGGTGAATGTTCCCCTTATTCCACATCCTCTCCAGCATAAGCTATCATTAGTGTTTTTGATCTTAGCCATTCTGACAGGTATAAGATGGTATCTCAGAGTTGTTTTGATTTGCAGTTCCCTGATAGCTAAGGATATTGAACGTTTCCTTAAGTATCTTTTGGCCTTTTGAGATTCTTCTGTTGAATATTCTCTGTTTAGTTCCGTACCTCATTTTTTAATTGGGTTATTTAGAATTTTACTGTCTAATTTCTTGAGTTCTTTATATATTTTGGAGATCAGTCATTTGTCTGATGTAGGGTAAATGTGGTGATTTTTAATGGTCTAGGGAAAGCCAAGATGGCGTGAGTTTCATTTTTATTTATTTATATCTGGTATGCAGTGAGGTGGAGAATCAAAAGCAGAATTTGGACATCATTTTGAGAAGCATGCCACGTTAGACACAGGAGGTCAGGCAGGCCACTCAGCACACCTGTTTGGAAGCCAGGTAAGGACTCCCAGTGGGAGACAATGAAATTCATTGGCTCACTCATGACTTGAAGAGGTCCAGGGCTGTTGGCTTCCACTGTGAATCCTCTAATGCCCCTTCCACTGGGAGAGAGACACAGATGGAGAGGAACTGGCTTCAGAAAATGTCTCAGGAAGCTCCAAACTGTTGCTGTTTGTTATCGGTTGTTTCCAACATATTTCTTACGCTTAGGTGGTCACCTTTCAAAGGATGAAGCTTCTATTTTCTAGAATTCTCAGTCTCAGAGAGTTTGGGATTATATATCCCATACAATTTAGTACTGGTGTGCAGTGATTTCTTGCCACTGCTTTCTGAGAAGCTTTAAGCATCTTAAGAGACCCATAATTTTCCTTTTAACTTCTGATGTGAGAAGTCTGTTGATAAGTCTTAATCTGCTAATTACTATAGCTTTATTCTGGTTTCAACATGCTGGAAAATGCTTAAAATTGGTGCCATTAAGGGAAATGCTTGTCGTGTCTTTTTATGCCCCTCTGTTCTCAAGGCCTTTATAACACAGCAGTGACGGCTTCTCATCCAGGGACGAGCACGGACTCTGTTAAATGGGGTCTGATTTGGCTTTCCAGCCTACTGTCCCTTTTCTCCAGCTGTCAGCCCTGCCCAGGGCACCAAGCCTTCCCCAGCATGCTCACATCTTGTTGAAATGTGGGAATTTAACAGGCAGAAAATGTGACATCCGAGAGGGGGGGGGGGAGGAGATGGAGAGGGAGGGAGAGAGAGAGAGAGAATTCATAGGTGACTGTGATGTTTAGTTATTTGTGACTTAAGGGGGCAGCTAAGTAGTGGAATTCATAATTACTCAGGGACCCGGGATCAACCTTCAGGACTTCAGGACTTCAAAACAGCTCTCCAAATGGCAGGATTTTGTAGGGCGTTTTCTTCTACACGGATTTATTTAAGATCCTGTTCTCTCTCTCTCTCTCTCTCTCTCTCTCTCTCTCTCTCTCTCTCTCACACACACACACACACACGTACACACACACACACACCTCTGAATACTTGGGTTAGTCATTCTGTTTGCTGTGTTTGCCTTTCCCCTCTCCATATGATACATTTATAAAATATCTAGAGAAAAGAGCAAAACTTAGTTGATAACCTTGGAGCAACTCCTTCTTTGGAAAGCATCCCACACTCCTTGACACCAGAAATAAGTGGAGGAAGAAAGACCCAGATCTAACTCTCCTTGTCCTCTGCCAATACCAAAGAGACAGCACTGAGCTGTGCCAGCAGTGAAGGCCTGGTTGGGGCTTAGCTGGTGCTGTTGGCTCCCACTATGAATCCTCTAATGCCCCAGAATGCTTCATTTTCCACTTTCCTCCTGATTGTCTTCCCACTGAGATTTAGCAGAGAAACCCACACATTGCCAGAGGATCCTCTACAATTACTGGATTTATGGGGTGCAAACGCAGCCCCTGGGCCGGGCCATCAAAGGAAGAAGGCTATTCAGCTATTTTAGAGTTTGTGAGTCTGCAGAAGGAAATGGTCTAGATGGCAATTGTTTATTACTAAGTTGAAACAATTTCAGCAGGGACTGGGACAGAGTACTGGCTTCATGAGGGATACAGGGCTTACAAAGTGAGGGTGATTTAGGGTTTGCCTCTCACTGCAGGGCTTTCTGAGACGCCCAGTGAAATCACGGCCCCTGATCTGCTGATGAAGAGCGGTCCTTTTTCCTGCCTCATATTTCCTACTTGGGAGAAGATGTGAATTGAACTCAGATGTTTAGAAATATAAAAATCTCATCTGCTGAGAGGACTTTGTCTGGGACAAAAGCCAGTGGGATCTCTAATTCTACTTTGTATTTGCATTGTTTACTGAGGGGCTTTTGGGGTAAGGATATAAAAATTTATTGAAGAACATTTCTGATATATGTTTAGGAAAAAATTCTTCTTCCCCCGCCTCCTTCCCCAGTGAAATGGAAAAATTGTGCTGTTCTTCACTAAGTCTAAAGCTGTCTAAATTCGCAAATCAGAATCCATAGTCACAAGAGATTGCTCTACTTCGATATCATATTCTGCCGAAAAGTGAGTCCTCAGACAGTGTGACTGTCACAGGAGGAGGTGAGCTGAGCTTGTCTTTTGTCCATCTCTCCTGGTTCATCCCAGTTATGAAGAAACGAGTCATGTAAGCAAGCACTGTAACATGAAAGCATGTCGCAGTCTTGCAAAGACTTCTCTTTAAGTGTTGGGGCAGTTGCGTTCACGGTAGGAACCCTGTCATTTACATAGGCTTGGAGTATGTAAAATCTTACAGGTAACCAGTACTGCAGCATTGTTGCGTGCCACAAGTTAAAGCAGTAGTCCTCTGGGATGTGTGATCACACTCCACTCCACTCTGCGGTCTCCTTTTCTATAAGGCTTCCTGAAGATGTGGGATGATTAAGTGCACCCCACCCCTTTAGTCCCCAGTAAGGACCCAGGGAGGGGACATTGGGAGGAGAGTAAGGCATCACCGTACATCCACGACACATGTGGAATAACACTCACAGAGCACTATATTTAGAAGGGATAATAAACAATAGCCAGTCTTCACCCTGTTTATTTTATTTATTTTTGTGTGTGTGTGTGTGTATTTAAGCCAGATATCTCCATTCGACAAGATATCTGAATATATTTTTCATCAAAAGTCTAGGCAGAAGATTATTTAAAATATTCACCTGTGAAAGCAATGCAGCATCTCCAAGGAGTAGAATACCAAAGACGATTGTTTTATGTCCCGTCCAAAGGAAATATGATGTTCAAGAGGTTCTTGAATATATATCTCACTGTGACCTTCCACAGTTCTTCCCAGTCATTGGGTTGGCTGGTGGTGGAAGGTGGCTGGACCAGAATGCAAAACTGCAGGTGCTGGCTTGTGTGCTCCCCCAGGGCCATTAGCATCTGCCAAAGTCTGGGAGTCAAAGGGATGGGAATAGCTTTTTGTGTAACTCCTATTATTTCAAAAAAAAAAATGTTCTTGCTTCTGCCAGTTCCCGAGCTTTTTAGATAGCTGTTAGAAAAGTAGCCGAAACTTGTTCTTTTGTTTCCCATTCAGTTCAGGCACACACACACACAATTATCAGTTCCTATTCAAAGTGGGCAGTTCTCCCAAGAACTTGCAACAGTGTCTCAAGCACACTGCTACCACGGTGGCTCTCATTAACTAATTATCAAGGCTCCTGTTTTGCCCCTAGGCAGCGCTGTACTGAGTAGATGCTGTCCTCTCGCTACTTTTTACAGAGAAGATGATGCTTAGTGACGTCACAGAAAGCAGCCAGGCTTGCCCCGCTGGAAAACAGCCGTCTATTTTCAAATCTTCATCTCTGGGCCATATGGTCTCCAGCACTCTATGGAAGAACCTTCTGAATGGTCCATCTAATGCCTGGCTTCTTCAAGATCTGCTGTCTGTCCCTCATGCAAGATGCCACTGAGAAAACTAAGTGCCAAAATATCAATATAGCTAGATGATTTAGGTAAACAAAATGAGATATTTAAATTACCAAATCTCAAGTAGATTTTTGTTTGTTTAATTTTCCATATGGTTCTCTTGACTCGTGGCTCAGTTTATTCTGTAGTAGGGCTGTAAAATAGCAACTGCTTCCCTCGAGGGTGTGCTGTGGTTAGCTGGGAATTCATAATTTTCACAACAGATTGCTATTAATTAATGCCTGTTGGTTTTTCATGAGGGATATTTTTGGATGTCAAATATGTACTCCAAAGGCAGCTTCCCCCTCCTCTCCTCTGCTGTATAGTAGTGCTCCAGGACACGCCCTCCTAACATGCTGGCTGCCCTTGGAGTTCCTGCTGAACATCACTGTGTGAAGGGATGGCTCCGGCTCCCTCTGGGTCCCGTGGAGCAGGAATAAGGCAGCCATTATCTCTGTCGCTCCCACTCTAAAGCTGGTGAAGAGTTTCAGATGAAAGACGTCCAGATGGCAGCTCTCTGCCAAGGAAAACAAACCCAGTCCCTCTCTTACGGATTCGTTTGGCCAGACTCCAGAAGGAAGACCGGTTTAATACAGTGTCTTTTACATGAAATTTTCAAACACCGCTGGAATTAAGGCAATCATAAAGTTTTCCATTTCTTGGGAATGCATACATTGTTCAGGTGATGTGTGAGGAGACGTCAGGAGACTTCTGGGTAAGAACTTCAGTTTCACGGGCCGCGCAGGCGCAGGTCCCTCTTCTGATATACCCCTCCCTTCATCGCCGCTTATGGAGTAGGGCTTTCCAATAGGGTTATGAAGTCAAATAGTCTCAATAAGATTTGGACAACTGTTTTAGATTTACCATGGACAAATTTTTATTTACTTTGGGTATCTTAGTTTGATTTTTTTTTTGAATTGTAGTTCTTTAAACTAGTGAGATTTTAAGGATTCATAGTCTCTCTGATACTTTTCAAGATGTTTTTTTTTTCACTATGTAATTATCTGTATGAAACAGATCAGTAAAATCTTTCGGCCTAAATGCATGCTGGATGAACAATAAGGGGACATGATAGATGTCTGTAATAAAAGCGAATGTGCCAGTAGCTGACAACCTACGTGACGTGAAATTATTGCTCAAATTTTATTGAAGGGTACTTTTGTTTTAAAGAGCATAGACATTTTTATAATACTAAACTATGGTCACAAGTAGGTCAGATTCATAAAAAAAAAATCGAGAATTCCAATGACTTCTATATGTCTGCATTTGAAAGATCAGGAATCAAGAGTGTACAGCAGGGCCCGGAGAGATCACTTAGCAGTTAAGAGCGCTTGTGTTAGCATGGAGGACAGAGCTTTTTATTTTAACTTTTTCTTTCTTTCTTTCTTTCTTTCTTTCTTTCTTTCTTTCTTTTTGTTTTTCTTTTTTTCTTTTTTCTTTTTTGTATTTTGAGACAGGGTTTCTCTGTAGCTTTGGTGCCTGTCCTGGAACTAGCTCTTGTAGACCAGGCTGGTGTCGAACTCATAGAGATCCACCTGCCTCTGTCTCCCGAGTGCTGGATTAAAGGTGTGCGCCACCACCACCTGGCCTTATTTTTAATTTTTTAAAAATTGAAATTAAAGTCATTTTTATATACTATATTTTGATCACAGTTTCCCTCCCTCATCTCTTCCCAGCTCCTCACCACTTCCCCACCCTTCCAACTCCACACCTTCTTTTTCGCTCTCGTAGGAAAACACACAGGCAAATAAAAAGACAAACAAGGCGAAAATAAAATGAACAAACTAATAAATAAAGCAACATAAAGAAACACATAGGGCATGAGAAACAGCGCGCGCACACACACACACAGTAAAAGCACAACATTGGAAATTATAATATACAAGCAAAAGACCAGTAAAGAATATGAGACAAAAATATCTTCAAAAATATACTGTTGAGTTCATTTTGTGTTGGTCAGCTATTGCTGGGAGTGCAGCCTACCCTTAACTGTGCTCTGTATGCTTAGTGAGACTCCCTTGGAGAAACTATATTTAGCTTTGCAATCAGTTAATTGGAGACACCTTCCAGGTTAGGGATAAGGGAGGGGGCTCATGCTCACTTCTCTTCACGGTGCTGGGAGCCTGTCTGGATGGGGCCTTTGCTGGACCTGCAAGCTGTCATAGTCTCTGAGTTCTTATGTGTGTCCATCCAGTTGTGTCTTGAAATAGTCGTCCATCTCCTATGGATCTTCTAATCTCTTTGCCTCCTCTTCCACATAGTTTCCTGAGCCCTGAGAGAAGGCATTTGATGAAGGCCTCCTATGTAGGACAGAGTGTGCCAAGGTCTCTCTACACATTGGAGGATCGGAGTTGGAATCCCAGTGCCTACATAATAAGTGAGTCGTGGTCTTGTCCCTGTCTAGAACCCTAGTGCTGAGGGAAACAGAGACAGGAGTGTGTCTGGGTTTGCTGGCTTCCGTCCTAGGTATAGGATCAGCAAGTGGCCTTGTATCAAAAGCAAAAGGGTGGCAATTGATACAGGAAGATATTTGACACCCTCTTCTCGCTTTCACATGTGTGTATAACACACACACATGTACTCACTGTTTCAAACATCATTTTCGTAAGTTTGAAGAGTAGATAATTACAAATTGGAGGTGTGGGAAAGTAAAAAGTAATCTAGGTAGTTTTTTTCCCCTCCAAAAGTCAAGTAAGTTTGCATCCTAGAGGCATACAGTAAAGAACTGGGTATAAAATATGGATTTTTAGGACTTCCCTATCAACAAGTCATGAGTTAAAATTTGCAAGCAAGAGATTATCAGGCTCAAAGGTCAGGGTTAGCCAAGACAGTCGAGAGGGGCCATTGTATTAGAACAATTTGTTCTCCTTTGCCTTCTGCGGTGGAAAACACTGTGACCAGAAGAAGCACCTCCAGGAGACAAGGTTTATTCTAAGAGGCTGTAGTCCATTATGGGGGGAAGCCACAGGAGGAACTCTAGGCAGGAACTTGTGTGGTAAAGACTTCTGCTTTGGCATATATTCCTAAGGTGAGTAAATACTAAGGAATGAGTGCCCGGGCCACATGATAGGACTGTGTCTTAGTGAGTGGCTGTGTTCTTTGGCCCTGAGCAAGACCCTCTGCCTCTCCGTTTTCCTTTCAAAACAAACACGTTCAGGGGTTTGGAAGCTGGCCTTCCAAACTAGCAAGTGTATTTATGGTATCACTTTGCTATTCTAATTTCTGTTTTCCTGGTGACATATGCTGTGGGGTATCTTTTCAAATGCTTCGTCATCTGTATATTTTCTTTAGTGTCTGTTTAAGCCTTTGACCTAGTTTCTAATTGGGTTGCTCGTTTTCTTAGAGTGAAGTTTTCAGAATTCTTTGTGTGTTTGGTATCATAGTACTTTATCGGATGTGCCTTTTCTCCCTCCCAGCCTGTGTGTTGTCTTCTCATTTTCTCAAAATTGCCTTTCATGGAACAGTAGTTTTAAATTTTATTTAAATCAAGTAGATCAATTAAAAAAAGATTTATTTTATTTTTGAGCATGCTGTGTGTATATATATGGTCATTCATGGAGGCCAGAAGAGGGCACTGGACCTCCCTGGTGCTGCAGTTGTAAGCGGTTATGAGCAGCCCCGGATGGGTGCTGGAAACTGACTTCAGATCCTCTGGAAAAGCAGCAGTTGCTCTGATCTGCTGTGCCCTATCAATTTTGTTTTCCTAGATCATACCATTGATTTTCTACCTGAAGAACCCACCAAGTCATCATCTTGGTGATCTCTCCTCCTTCCCCCTCTCCTCTCTTCCTATAATTTGTTGTCCCCTTCTCTTCCCTCATACTTCTCCTTTCCATCCGTATATACTTTCTTAATGCCCAGTGCCCTGGCCCATCAATGCATACCTTCTGTTCCATCACCCTGAGCCATGAGGTACAATTCTGCAACCTCCTCTCCAGGTGTATAAAACTATATATAGACTAGTATATAAAACTCTCGTGTGTTTACGTCTCCAGTTTTCCAAGCCCAGAAAACGGCCCACTATTCTCTTCTACACATAGCAGGTGTCTTCTAATTCATCTCTCCAGTCATTTTCTCAGTTTAATGCAATCACCCAGTAGCTCTCTAGTTCGCCTCTTGGTTTGGATCCTCTGCTCAGCACGTGGGGCTACCCAACAGTTTCTTCCTTGTTAACTTAGTGGCTATTGTAACTTTATGCCTTCACCCCACTGAGATGAGATGTCTGACTTCCTCATTCGTTTAGCATATAGTTATCTCACCATGGTTGCCTCCAAGCAGATGCTCAGTGCTGGCTTCTTGAGCCTTTCATTGCCAGGCTTCTTGAGCCTCCATATTCATACCCAGAGAAAGGTGAATGTGCTATCCATCCATCCCGCAGCTCACAATGAAGGATGCTTGTTCTGCAGTCCCAAAATGTAGGACAATCAGATGTAATAGGGAACTGAGTCAAAGCAGGAACTCAGTTTGTTACTGTGATCATCAGCTTATATAGGTTAAGTGACACCATGTGATGTGGTGCTACCTCTAGCCAATGAGAGGCAGCCAAACCCTCCCTCTGACTGGAGGGGTATCTACCTAGTTTTTGCTATCTCATGCTCACTCAAACTTGAGCCAGGCTTTTCTCTGTCCTATAGGCCTCAAAGTACAAGCCCTGAACTCAAGCCAGGCCTTTTATTCCATCCTATAGGCCTTGAGTACAGGCCCTGAGATAATTTTGGCCAAATTAGAAACTACTTATTAGAATTCTGGGCAAGGTTAATAGCCTCTGAAAAGTGTAAGTCAATGATGTTCTTCTCTAGAGTTAAGCCATCCAATGAGTGGTGTCCTGTTGCATATACATTCAAATTTGGACTTCTTACTGTCGTCTACAAAATTCTGCAGAAACTGAATCTTCACCAGCTGTGTTTGACCTCACTGTCTGTCATTTCCCCTGTGCACCGTTCTCTAGGCTGTTGGCTTTTATTCACTGAACACTAAGCTTCTTTCTGTCTATTGACACTGACACAACCTCCTCTGGATCCTCATATCTCTGACTTTTCTTTATCATTCAGCTTTTCTTTAAATGAATTCTCGTTCAAGCTATTGTAGTCAGGCAGTCACTGTCTAGCACATAACTGAGTTTGGATTCTCTTTTCAGAGTTCCTTGTTACACAGTAGCTTCTTAGCTGTTTGCTCAGTTGTTATTGTCTCCCTTTGGGATGGGATATTGTCTGATTTCTTTCTTTATTGTAGCACAGTTATCTATCATAGTACCTGTCTCCATGCAGACACTCACAAACTACTTATTAAAATCTTGGGCAAATTTTATAACTCTTTATTGAGCCTCCTGTGTTTGAAGTGTCTAGTTGAAAGCTATGATTTAAAAGTTATCAAAACCCAGTTCCTGCCCTCAAAAAAAATCTAGAGTGACCCACAAGAGGGAGAGAAGTGATCAAGAAATAAGGACATGTTGTAGAAGCTGTAATAGAAGCAGCAGGTGTTTGGGCAACGTAATAGAAGATAAATGGATTACCCTAGCTTAAGCGGAAGGGTGGTCTGAGACACTGCTTCAGACTGCAAGACATGTTACAATAAGTCCTGGGGAAAGTGCAAAAACACCACAGTAACCAGAGGGGGAAGAACAGCCTTAAGAGGTTCAGGAAAGGCCCCAAAATAAAGCTGTCCTCTGTGATCTCAGTTTCTCAAGACAGCATCAAACTAATTCAGACCAGACCAGACCTGACCAATCCTTAGCATCTCTGAACGTGTCTTTGGTCTATACTAGGTCTTGGACAGTATGTACTTGTTACAGAATGAGTTAAAGCAACAACACTTCATTTAATTTGCTCAGCAATTAACAAAGGAAGCGGAAGGCTCATAGTGCATGCATTTTAAACTTTGGGTCAACAAGTTTGAATCGTATTGATTTCACTATTAGCCACATCCTCTCAAAGAGCTTTACTTCTTTCAGTTTATCTTGCCATGAAAACCTTTTGTTCCTTTAATTCTCTCTCTTTTTCCATGGTTGTTTAAGGTTTTCTTTTTGCATTCTTTCTACCTAACACGATTAAATATATTAGTCCAGTTTTCCTACCTTGGAAAGTGTTAAGACTAATTTTCTCCTACTCAACAAGAGTGTTTCCCAGGTCTTCTGTTTACAACCACCCATCTCTTTCCATTTGTCTCTCATTCACTGCAGCCTAGTTAACCGTCACAGTGCCAGGCTCCACATAGACACTCTTTAGCTTTATATACATATGGCCAAATCTTTGGTCTTTTTTTCCCTATTGCTCATACAAATAGTACCCATGTACTATAGCTTTTAAGTATACATGATGTCTTAAGCCATCATTGTCACACTGTGCATGTGATGGAGAATATATTTCCCTAAATGAATTATTTTGCTCATTTGGAAGCTTTCTTACATCATTTCCCCCTCTTTCAAGGTGTTCTGGGCTGCCTTTTTATTCTGATATAATAAAAATGTAATTCTCAGTTTTGATTATATAGCAGAATCACATGGAAAGATTAAAAACATACTTTTGCCTATTTTTCATCACAAATAATTCAAAATTAAATTCTGTGGGGCACGGTTTTCTACTTTTGACCTCCCTAACTAACTCTATCATGTTAGAGCGATTGTTCTAATGCTCTTGCTCCTGAGTGGAAGGACTTGGGTCCATCAGCACCCAATCACTTCAGCATCCAGAGCTCATCCGGACCCAACAAATCAGAGCAAGTTACCAAGGCTACCTTCTCCCAGAGTGGTTCCATGTTTACTCTAAGTTTCACAGTGAAATTTCTCCCCCAAACTGTTTGCTGAAATGATCAAGAGGAACCCCATCATATGCCTTCAGGAGCCCCAAAGGTTTACATTTCTCAGCCAAGTTCTGTTCTTCATCTGTCCATGAGCTCTCACTTAAGAAGTACATAGAAGTGTCTTCTCCCAAGGCCAACAAGAAAGATGTAGAAATCATTAGCTCAACAGTGGTCAAGGTGTTCTTCAATAATTTTAACCTCAGAAGGAGTAATTATTTTACACATTTTTTTTTCATTTTTCAAACCCATATGCTCAATCACACCAATCAGAAAATATCCCACCACCAAGATACAATCAAAAGACCTTCCTGTGTTCATCCAAATGTCCTCTGCAGGTTGCTTCTCTGATTCCAGAGGGAACCCAGAAAGACCTTTTCGGAATGGATGACTTTCCTCCCAGACATGTGGATTTTCAGATACAGAAAGAAAACACTTGAGAGAATGGTTCAAACACACAGACTCAAGCAAAGGATGTTAAATATTCCAAGGAAAATGATCAGTAATGGGACTGTTAAATACACCTCCAGAAACCCTGCCTGCCTTCCAAAGCCTTAGGGAGGAAATCAAAACTACATCTGATACTCATAGTGAAAGTTAGCAGGGAAAAGCACCTGGCCCCAGCCATGCTATGGCGGAGCTCATAAAAGCCGTGGGCAGTTATGCAGCTCGTACCCTGTAAAATCTGTCAGTGCACATGGAAAACTGGAGGGGTTGCCAGAGGCCTGGCACAAATCAACAACATCCAGACTGCTAAATAAGGGAGAACCGAGCAAGAAGGCACCGCAGATCAGGCCCGGGAAAGCTCCCTTGTTGCCATCAATCCAGCCACATGCCTCAAATGCTCCAATAAATTATTTTAAGCTCAAGACGTCCCTAGAGGCAGAAGACATAGGGGACATTTTCAGAGAGAAAGCCACATTAGTTAAGTGTGGCAGTTTGGCAGCTAAGGAGTCATCATTCGGAGCCCTCCACGGACAGTCCAGCGTCACTGCCCTCACTACTCTCCGTCTCCTACAACTGACTGGCACATTTGTGGGTTGAGATGAATGCTATGATTTCACATTGCTTGTATCTGTCAGCATTATGATATGCGAATGGGATTCTATGTTATTTGTCATGGCTTGCTGCAAGGACCGAGAAAGTGACCAAAGAAGAACAAGAAAAGTAGAACTTGGAACTAGGACCCTGCGGGAAACTAACACATCCAATTGATTGCAGTCCAGGCATGGCCACGCTTACTGTAATTTCTCTGTCTGGGAGGCCTATGCCCCTCCTGGCTCCCTGTGAGTCTTAGCTGTGTGATTCTAATCACGCTGTTTTCATCTCGTCAGGGAACAGTAGACTTGTTTTTTGATCTCCATGTTTTGCTGGCACAGAAAGCACACTGATTCTTTTCCACTTGTAAGTCCACTCATATCCCTTTCCTGGAGAACCTCTTGTTCTGTCCTTTCCTTTTCTGTCGTGAAATGCCTGAAAGGGTCAACTTAAAAGCTAAAATGTTTACTTGGCTCATGGTTTTGGAGTTTCAGCCCAGGGCTGCTTGGTTTGTTGCCTTGGACCTGTGGTACCATAGAAGATCATGCAGTGTCGTACATGGCAGAGCTGCTCGCTTCCACAGGGAGGCAGGGGAGATACGAAGCAGCCAGGGCGCCAGAACCATGCCTCGCTTATCAGAACCTTATTTGTTGCTAATAATCCCATCACCTCCGCATAGACCACACTTTGACTAAGGGACTTCGTGGAGGCCTTCCAGATCCAAGCTACTCACAGCTTTCTACTTTTTTTCTACAGACTTGGAAAGGGAGGCACAAGCATTCACGTCCATGTCATTTGTGGAGGTTCCAAACTTTTTCTTCTGCATTTGCTGTTTTGCCTGCAAGGCCCCTTGTCTCCCTTCCTTCTCTTTGTTCAGACATTTCCTCCCATATTTCTGGCCCCCTAGACTATTAGACCTTGAAGTTTCCATCCACCTCACAACCTATGTCTTAATCAGTGTTCTGTTACCGTGAAGAAACTTCATGCCCACCGCAGCTCCTATAGAAGATAGCATTTAACTAAAGATTGCTTAGTCCATTATCAGTATGGCTAGAAGCTTAGTGGTACATAGGCAGGCATGGTGCTGGAGAGGGAACCGAGAAGTCTAGATATGTAGGGAGCAGGAAAAGAGAGACACTGGGCCTGGCCTGAACATATGAAACCCCAAAGTTCACCCCCCAGTGACACACTTCCTTCAACAAAGTCATACCTACTCCTCCAACAAGGCCACAACTCATAATCCCTGCCAAGTTGAAAATTGCCCTAATGACCAAGCATTCAAAACTATGAGCCTACAGGGGCCATTCTCATTCAAACCATCACATTTCACTCCCTGTTCCCCATAGGTTTGTAGCCATATCATACTGCAAAAATGTATCCAGTCTTACTTCGAAAGTCCCCATAGGGGGCTGGAGAGATGGCTCAGAGGTTAAGAGCACTGACTGCTCTTCCAGAGGTCCTGAGTTTAATTCCCAGCAACCACATGGTGGCTCACGGCCATCTATAATGAGATCCGGTGCCCTCTTCTGGCATGCAAGCACACATGGAAGGAATGTTGTATACATAATAAATAAATAATTTTTTAAAAAAAGAAAGTCCCCATAGCCTGTAATTGTCCCAACACTGTTTGCAATTCCAAAATTCAAGTCTCTTCTGAGACTCAGGTACTCTCTTAACTGTAATCCACTGTAAGAGCAAAATAAAAAAGCACATCACATACTCCCAACATACAATGGAACAGAATATACATTACCATTCCACAGGGGAGGAAAGGGAGCATAGTGAGAAATATTGGACCAAAGAAAGACCAAAAACCAGCTGGGCAAACTCCAAACTCTGTATCTCCATGTCTGATGACAAAATGTTCTTCAGATCTCCAACTCCTTTCAGCTTTGTTGACTGCAACATATTCCTCTCTCTTGGGCTGGTTCCACTCCCTGTTAACATTTCTTTTTGGCAGGAATCCACAACTTTGGCATCTCCAACATCTCGGTGTTTCGGAGCCTCTCCAGGCTTCACCTTCACTGGAAGGCTTCTGTGCGTCTCCATTCAAGGACACTCTTGCCACATCTTTAGCCTCAGTAGCTTTCCTTACTTAGTTTCTCATAGTTTCAGAAGGTTGGTATGTGACCATCATGATGGGGAGCATGGCAGCAGGCAGCAGGCAGCCTAGTACAGTGCTGGGGCAGTAGCTGGGAACATACTTGTTGAGACAACTGCAAGGCGGGGGGGGGGGGGGTGACTGGGAATGACTTGGGCTTCTGAAACATTGAAGTCTGCCCTCCCTCTAATAAGATCACACCTTCTAATCCTTCCCACACCTTTCTACTAACTGGGAACCACACATTCAAATATATGAACCCAGAGAGGTCATTGTCATCCAGGCCATCATAATGTGTATGAATGTTTGCAAGCATGTATGCTGTGTACCACCTGAATACCTGATGCCCATAGAGGTCAGAAGAGGGCACCAGATTTCCTCGAACTGGACTTATAGATAATTATGAACTCTATGTGGGTGCTTGGAATGGAACCCCCATGCACTGTAAAAACACGTGCTCTCAATTGCAGCGTCATTTTTCTAGCCCCCAAGGTGCTCCTTATCTTTTGTCCTCTGATGCATCTTGTATTCCTTGAGTCTTGATTTAAATATCATTAACTCAAAGACATCTTTTTGCTGCTCATTTCCTATGTAAATTTTGTTTTCACTTTTTTATATCTGATGGATATCTTGTTCTATCATGTGGTATGATTTTTTGAATATTGTTTGTGTAATTATTTGTAGATTGTCATCGCCTTCAGATTTTATGCTCTAGGGCCTGCATTGATGATCACTCTACTTGTTTGTTCTAAAAACAGTTCCTGGCACAATTTATTGTCTAACTGAATAAGATTAATCAACTTCTTTCTGGGCCTTGACATTATTTCATAATTTACACTATCATAATTAATGCAGCCACAATTATATCTTGAATTCCTTTCTCCCCACATTTAAGTTTTGATTCAAGAATAACTTCTAAAGGGTAAGTTTACAAATTAAAAGGTGTTAGTCTTTTTGAAATCTTTTGCTAACTTTCCCTCAGCCCGTGTCTTTAATGGTTGTCTCCCAAAGTCAGAGATTTCCTTCTCCTATGCATCCTTGTAAATACTGCACACGTAAATATTGGAAAAAGCATTTTCTTTCATAAAAATGAATACTATTCTATGTTAATGTTAATTTTCTGTGGTGGTTTGAATAAGATTGATCCTCTAGGACTAGAGAGATGGTTCAACCATTAAAGGGTAGGCTAACAACCATAATAGAATGACCCCTCATAGATTTGAATGCTTCATCACCAAGGAGTGGCAGTGTTTAAAAACATAAGGAGGTGTGGCCTCGTCAGCATAGGAGGTGTGGCCTTGTTGGAGGAAGTGTATCACTGGTAGGGGAGGGTTTTGAGGTTTCAAGAAGCCATGCCAGGCCCAGTGGCTCCTTCACCTTGATGTTTTCAGATCCGGAAGTAGACCTCTCAGCTACCATGTCTGCCTGCATGCTGCCATGCTTCCTGTCATGAGGATAATATACTAAGCCTCTAAAACTATAAGCCAGCCCCAGTTAAATGCTCTCTTTTTATAAGAGTTGGCATGGTGATGGTGTCTCTTCACAACAATGCACACCTCCCCATACCAGTATGTACATACAAACAGATTAAGTCTGAAGTAATTTACTATTTGTGAAGGTGAGTGTCTAGTTGACTCTAAATTAGCAAAGTTGCTGGTGGATCCAACTCTAAAATCTTTTCTTGAGGTGAACTATGTCTGTGACTGAAATAAATATAAACCAGAATACATGTAGGAACCGAGATTAGAACACATTTAGTATCAGGGTAACTCTGTGTAGAGAGGGGGCGAGCAGGCCTGCTTTTCGTCCTGCCCAGCTCTCACATGGTTAGCTTTAGCTTTACACTGGGAATAACAACACACAAATTGTATTCATTTAAACACTGTTTGGCCTATTAGTTCTAGCCTCTTATTGGCTAGTTCTCACATCTTGATTAACCCATTTCTAATCATCTGTGCAGCACCACAAGGTGGTGGCTTACTGAGAAAGATTCAGCATGTCTGACCTGGCGGCTGGCTCCATCGTTTCTGACCTCACTTCCCTTCTTCCCAGCATTCTGTTCTGTCTACTCTGCCTAATTTTCTGTCCTATCAAAGGGCCAAGGCAGTTTCCTTATTAACCAATGAAATCAACACAAAACAGAAGACCCTCCCACATCAACCCTGTATCCTGGTTTGTAATTGTTTTGTTTTGATTTGATTTCTGACTTTCCTGGAACTTGAGTTGACCTTGAACTCACAGCTGTCCACCCACTACTGCCTACAGAGTGTTGGGGTTAGAGGCACGCGCCCTGACACCAGGCCTGGTTTGAATTTTTTGCTGCTGTGTAAATACATGACCAAACACAACTTGGGAAGGAAAGGGTTTACTTGGCTTATACCTTAAGGTAACAGTCTGTCACTGAGGAATGTTGGGGACAAACTCAGGGCAGGAACTATGAACAGAAACCACGGAGAAATGCCATTTACTGGCTTGCTTTCTGGGTCCTATTCACTGGGAACCAGAAAATGGACCCCCACCCCCAGCACCCACGTTAAAAAGCTGTCCATGACAGGAGGTACCTGTATAATCTTAACACCTGGGGGCAGAGACAATTCTATCCTGGTTGCTCTCTGGCCAGTCAGTGTAGCCAAGTGAGAGACTAGATCTCAAAAAGAGAGTTGGAAGAAGATACCCGGTGCTGACCAGAACTGCTTGGCCATGGATAGCTCTGGCCTTCTGCCTATACCTTCATGCCACGAGCCTAAAGACGGACTTGGGAGACAACTCCACTGCTTTGTTCATCTTCCTGAGTAAACTGATGAGATATGTACTTAGTCATTTCCAGTCTGCTCCCTATCTAGGGCAAGGTGAGAGCAAAACCTTATACTCATGCTTAGCTGGGGATGATACGCATCCTGTAATCCCCGCTCTGGGGAAGGGGAGACAGGATGAGAGTTGCTGGTTTAAGGATGTCTTCTATTTTAATTGTATGTCAAATGAATTGAGTTATGACTAGGTTAGAAACTTGTACACGGCCAAAATAAAAACAAATAAAGAGTATTTGGAAGCAAATAATAACTCCAGTGCTAACTCTTGGGAAATTCGGTTTCTAGCATGTTTCCTTTCCAGGGTTATTTATGAGCATGTGCACACAGAGGATGTAAAACACTACAGATGTTTGACGCTGGCTCCCACATGCTGTTTTTATTGTACCCTGCTTCTTCACTTTATATCCTCATACTTGTAAATGATTGTATTTTAAAAGTATAATCTTTATTAACTGAATTATTATATTGTTTCCTTGCATGTTCTTTTCCTTTCCCCAGACATTGGGACCATGTCTCAGCTTCTGATCCATTGTTATATAGAAGGTGGGTGGCTAACATCGTGCTGTATAACGTAGTGATCTTATGTTCAGAACAACTCCAGATGGCTAAGTTGTTTTCCAGGTAAACCATTCACTTAGCAGCTCAGGAGAGCTCCAGCCATGGGACTCTGTCACTGACTGTGTTGACATAGAAACCTTCATTCCTTAGTGTATCCAAGGTATCACCTGGCTTGCCAGGGATGCACTTTTAAGATAATAATAGGCTTGAGGTTTTTTTTTTTGTTGTTGTTACTTCCAAAACCCCTCCCTATTTTTTTGCAAGCTAATGACCTTGACCTCATCTACTTTCCAGCCCTGGTGGTTAAGTGATTGAACTCTGTGGGTGGGACTGGGTTCTTCTGTGGTAGCTGGTCTATCTGAGGTTGAAGCCAGGCTCCACACATGCCATCCACGTGCTCAGAATACACTGGAGCACAGCCTGGAGCTGGGTCTTTTAACTATATCAGTTAATTACATCAATGAACATCGCCAGGCTGTGGTGGTGCACACCTTTAATCCCAGCACTCGGGAGGCAGAGGCAGATAAATCTCTGTGAGTTTGAGGCCAGCCTGGTCTACAGAGTGAGTTCCAGGACAGCCAGGACTACACAGAGAAACACTATCTAGAAAAATACCAGCCAAATGAACAAAAAACAAAAGAGAAAGAAAGAAACGTTATATTATGGCAAATAGTTCCCCAATTTCCCACTTAGGATTCTTTTTAGATTTAACTTTTGATATGTAGATATTTAAAATGGATAGATAAATAACCAAATGTGTTATTTCTTTCCCCTAAAATTCATTATTTTTATGCTTTCAAATTTTTCTTTCCATTTAGAAGAAAGGTAAATATTAATATAAATTTTCTCTCAGAGGTTTAAAATTTATATTTCCTTCCTTTCCATTTATATAGTATAAAAAATGTGAGTTCGAGGCCAGCCTGGTCTACAAGAGCTAGTTCCAGGACAGGCACCAAATCTACAGAGAAACCTTGTCTCAAAACCAAAACCAAAACCAAAAATGTCTAAGCCGATTTCAAAAACACAGCTTTTCCAGCAGTTATTAGACAGTAGTTTCTGGGCTGAGGAGACAGTGTGGTTGGTAAGCTACTTTTCCCACAAGCACGAAGGCCCGAGTTCTTCCCTCAACACCCTTCTACAAAGCCCAATGTCCGGACACAACCTTGTAATCCCAGTGCTGGCGAGGCTGAGACGGGAGGCTCACTGGGGTGCTGGCCAGCCCATCTAGCCCAATTCGTGAGCTTTAGACCAATGAGAGATCCTGTCTCAAAAGCAGAGTGATAGCTAAAGAGGGTACTCAAGGCTTCTGGAAGCCCTATGCATGCACACTCACATGCACCCATGTGAACAGGAACACACACACACACACACACACACACACATATGCAGTTATTTTTTTTCCCTTTTGATTTTTTGTTCTTTAAGTTATAAATAATTATAACTAAAAATTGATTATGATTAAAGTCAATTTCTGGGCCTTTGGTTACTAAGTTATTAAACATAGTATTGTACTTACATAAGAAAAAAAGTTTAAAGATTCACATTTAATTTCTCCAAACTAATTATTTCTCTTTAGTCTTAATACTTTTTTTGTTTTTTTTCTTCAGAAAAATTCCGTGCATGTAAAAACACAAAAGTAGAATCTTGATTAGAATTTTGTGAGCTTAAGAATTACTTGTGACATAAGACTATCTTCTTGGTATTTATATTTCCTTCTATACTACCCTTCACTCTCCTATGTCCTTCAGTAGCATTTTGTCATTTCTTTTGTGTAGACCCTACACAGTAAAACTTTTTTTCCCCTAATTGTCTTACAGTCTTCCTTTTGATTGTGGATGGAAGAATGAATTTGATGGGCTACCACTGAGCTCTGCCTCCAGACCCCTAAGCTATATTTATTTTGTCAATTTTATTGACTTTTAGTTGATACATAACGATTGCACATTGTACAAGCACAGTATATAGTAAAATAACTTGTTAAATTATTTTAAATTATGTGTATGTATATGTTTGTATACATGAGTTCAGGAGCTGTGGAACCAGGACCATCAGATCTCCTGGAACTGGAGTTACAGGCAGTTGTGAGCCTTGGGAGCCACCAGCTGTGATGGCTGGGAACTGAACTCAGGTTGTCTGTAAAAGCAATATGTGCCCTTGACCACTGAGCCATCTCTCCAGCCTTTATTTTGCTACATTTTATAATGCTACTATCCCATCCTTTGCTATCCATGAGAAACAGTTACACTGATAATTTAAAAAATCTAGGCATCAAATATACTTAAAGTAAATATATCAAATCCATACTACCACTAGAAGTGGTATAGCTCCTTTCTTTTTGAAGGAAAATCGAGTTAATTAGATTTATTGTTTTCAGCCGCTAGTGATTTGGCTGCCTGAATTTGAATTTCTATCATATGGAAAGTTTTATACTCATTACATAAAAGCACCACAGATTTTTCCATTCCCAGCATCGTCCCATGATAGCTATATGCCACTCCTGGATAATAAACTTTTAAGTTAGGAACACATAGCAATATTACAGAATCCCCCCGGCAGTATATATGGAGTGATAAACAGAACATTCATGCAGGAAGGAGTCAAGGGCAAAGGATGGGAGAGCCTGTGCACAAGGCATTTCCTGGTGACCTAATGCATTATGAGTACAGCTTCAGGCAGTGTTGTGTGGCTCCCTGTACAGGTCAAAAAATTGTCCAAGCTGATATGTACTGATACATGCATAAAGAGACACATTATTCTCGTTTCCCCAGAGCCAGCTGCTGGCTGATGCATGGTAGCCATGTGTTTGCCCTATGGGTCTTGGTCCTGGTCTTCTGGGTACCAAGGAAGGTTTTGTGGGGACTCTTTGAGACAGAGTTTCCCATGTGCATAAACTTACCTTTTATTTCCAGTGTATTCATCAGCGGGAGAAACTTGGTTTAATTCAATGTGTCAACCCAAATTGCAGAATGGAGTTTCTGGTTCAACTCAAGATTAGATGACGCAGTTTTGAGAGAAGCCTGTAAACTGATACTTGGTTAAATTCCCCAGGTGACTTCAATGTACAGTCAAAGCAGTGATTCTTGGGACCCTCTATACTTCTTTCTTAAGCAACAACCAAGAAAGATAATGTTGCTGCTGTTTGTGGTGGAAATCCCCCAGGAAACAGGAAATCGTCTCTTGCTGTAACTGGAAGCTTCTTGCTACTTTCTAGATGATTTATCTCAAGAAAAAGAATGAGGGCTTAGAATGTCGCAAAAGTGTGGATTCTGGTAGGACAAGATTGGGCTGCTGCGCTCAGCTGACACTGTACCTATGCAGGACTAAGAAGCATGCTTTTTTTTTTTTTTTTTTTGAGAAAAAGAAAAAAGTTTCCGCCTCCCCCCAGCCTCCCATTTCCCTCCCCCTCCTCCCACCCTTCTCCCCCTCCCCCCATTCCTCTCACCCTCCCTCTCCAGTCCAAAGATTAGTCAGGGTTCCCTTCCCTGTGGAAAGTCCAAGGTCCTCCCCCCTCCGTCCATGTCTAGGAAGGTGAACATCCAAACTGGCTAGGCTCCCACAAAGCCAGAACTTGAAGTAGGATCAAAACCCAGGGCCATTGTCCTTGGCTTCTCATCAGCCCCCATTGTTCGCCATGTTCAGAGCGTCCTGTTTTATCCCATGCTTCTTCTGTCACAGTCCAGCTGGCCTTGGTGAGCTCCCAATAGATCAGCCACACAGTCTCAGTGGTTGGGTGCACCCCTCGTGGTCCTGACTTCCTTGCTCATGTTCTCCCTCCTTCCGCTCCTCATTGGGAACTTGGGAGCTCAGTCCGGTGCTCCTGTGTGGGTCTCTGTGACTATCTCCATCCATCACCTGATGAAGGTTCTATGGTGATATGCAAGATAATCATCAGTATGGCTATAGGATAGAGTCATTTCAGGTTCCCTATCCTCAGCTGCCCAAGGAACTAACTGGGGACCTCGCCTTGGGCTCCTGGGAGCCACTCTAGGTTCAAGTCTCTTGCCAACCCTAAGGTGACTCCCTTAACTAAAAATTGTGCTTCCGTGCTCCCCTATCCAACCTTCCTTTATCCCAATCCTCCTGTTTCCCCAAGTTTCCCTCATCCTCCCCTTCTCACTTTTCTCTCCCCTTCCCCCGATACTCCCATCCCCCCCCCCAAGATCCCAAAATTTCTCCCCGGCAATTTTGTCTACTTCCCTTAGTCAAGAGAATAATTATATGTTTTTCCTTGGGTTCACCTTCTAATTTAGCTTCTTTAGGTTCACCAATTATATACTCCGTGACCATTATTCATGGCTAGAAACCAATTATGAGTGAGTACATCCCATGTTCATCTTTTTGGGTCTGGGATACCTCACTCAGGATAGTGTTTTCTATTTCCATCCATTTGCCTGCAAAATTCGAGAAGTCATTGTTTTTTACCGCAGCGTAGTACTCTAATGTGTATATATTCCACACTTTCTTCATCCATTCTTCCATTGAAGGGCATCTACCCAAAACTCCACCAAAGAACTCCTACAGCTGATAAACACCTTTAGTAATGTGGCAGGATACAAGATCAACTCCAAAACATCAGTCGCCCTCTTATATACGAAGGATATGGAAGCAGAGAGGGAAATTAGAGAAACTTCACCTTTCACGATAGCCACAAACAGCATAAACTATCTTGGGGTAACTCTAACCAAGGAAGTGAAAGACCTATTTGACAAGAACTTTAAGGCATTGAAGAAAGAAATTGAAGAGAATACCAGAAAATGGAAGGACGTCCCTTGCTCTTGGATTGGGAGGATCAACATAGTAAAAATGGCAATTCTACCAAAGGCAATTTATAGATTCAATGCAATCCCCATCAAGATCCCAGCAAAATTCTTCACAGATCTTGAAAGGACAATAATCAACTTCATATGGAAAAACAAAAAACCCAGGGTAGCTAAAACAATCCTATACAATAAAGGATCTTCTGGAGGCATTACCATCCCTGACTTCAAACTCTATTACAGAGCTACAGTAATGAAAACAGTGTGGTACTGGCATAAAAACAGAGAAGTCGATCAATGGAATCGCATAGAAGACCCAAATTTTAACCCACAAACCTATGATCACCTCATTTTCGATAAAGGAGCTAAAAGTATACAATGGAGGAAAGAAAGCATCTTCAACAAATGGTGCTGGCACAACTGGATATCAACCTGTAGAAGATTGAAAATAGACCCATATCTATCACCTTGCACAAAACTCAAGTCCAAATGGATCAAAGACCTCAATATCAGTCCGAACACACTGAACCTGATAGAAGAGAAAGTGGGAACCACCCTACAACAAATGGGCACAGGAGATCGCTTTCTATGTATAACCCCAGCAGCACAGACATTAAAGGCAGCATTGAATAAATGGGACCTACTAAAACTGAGAAGCTTCTGTAAAGCAAAAGACACTGTCACTAAGACAGAAAGACAACCTACTGACTGGGAGAAGATCTTCACCAACCCTGCAACAGACAAAGACCTGATCTCCAAAATTTATAGAGAACTCAAGAAACTAGACTTCAAAATGCTAATTAACCCAATTAAAAAATGGGGCACTGAACTGAACAGAGAATTCTCAACAGAAGAAGTTCAAATGGCCAAAAGACACTTAAGGTCATGCTCAACCTCCTTAGTGATTAGGGAGATGCAAATCAAAACAACTTTGAGATATCATCTTACACCTGTCAGAATGGCTAAAATCAAAAACACCAATGATATCCTTTGCTGGAGAGGCTGTGGAGGAAGGGGTACCCTCATACATTGCTGGTGGGAATGCAATCTTTTGCAAGAAGCATGCTTTTGAAGGGCTTGTAAAAGCAGGGCCTAGGAGCCTGCATGCCCCCACCTCCCGCTGGGCTATGGGGCGGGTTCACTTTGTGTCTCATCCTCCTTATTTGTTTTCTTACTAAAGGAAGGGAAAGAGAAAACACGGTAGTTTCAAAGTATATACTTAGTGAGACAGTGCTTGACATTAGGGACTAAGACACTGATTTTAAATCTGGGTTCAGCTAACTATTGTTAAATAAAGCCTGCAGTCCCGACAGCCGAAGAAGCTTGACAGATGTCAACTGTGATGTTTGGCTAGGAAAAGCATGACAAAAAATTTTGTGAAACTCACCACCTTCGCTAAGCAGCAGGCGAGCGTCACCTACTTACAGGGTCAATGCCGCCATGAAGCCCAGGGCTTGCCCTTGCTTGTCAGTCTGTTTGGCCTCCTGATATTTCAGTTTTCCTGCCTTTGTGCTTATTTTAAGATCCATTCTGCAATAATTCAAGTGCAGTGCACTTCTGTGTG
Source organism: Neodon shergylaensis (assembly GCA_025134845.1). NCBI lineage: Eukaryota > Metazoa > Chordata > Mammalia > Rodentia > Cricetidae > Neodon > Neodon shergylaensis. The sequence goes on from JABTXL010000001.1 coordinate 3,635,506, forward strand.
CGTGTGTGTGCACATGCACGCACTCACACGTGCACACACGTGCACACACACGATAGGAAACATATCACAGGCATCTTTTCCCATATGGTGCTAGCTAGCAGTTTGGAGTTAGTGGCAGTTTTTATAACTTTCAGCTTACCACTGAAATGTCAGAACCCAGGAGAATAAAGCAACTTCTATTTTAGGTTTCAGATTCATTTGCTCTGATCTCTCAAGCAGAGAAGAGTGGGCTCCAAAGGCCCCTTTATTCTGAATATATTTAACTTTCCGCTCCCCGCTACCTTTTCGGTTTACTAGGGGCAGGGGTGTCCCAGTATCTCTCTTTTTGTTCACTTACTGACATTTATTGAGCATGTGCCACGAGGGAGAAGCTGTCACCAGCCTTAACAAACTGACCTTTCTGGCAGTGAAAACCAGAGTAAGAGAAACCACATTAAAAACAAAAAACATCACATTGCTCCAAGACTAGGTCTTTAACTGGTGCAGAAACTCACCTCATTTTTAACCAGCTCAAGAAATCTGAGCACAAAGCAGTGCAGATTAACTTGCTCCAAGAAAATTAATAAATTTGCCTCAGTACTGGCTTTTAAGTCAGAGCTACATTTTATAATCCCCGCGTGACTTCGAAAGGCCTGAAAAAGCTCCCTGGAAATGCTTAGCTTTCGATCCTTTTCACAAGTCAATACTTACTGCTTTCAGACATGGTGTGTCTCTTTCCCCACAGCTCCCTTGGTCTACCAAGGAGCTGAATAGCTTCCTTCTGTTCATGCCTCATTTCAACAGAGAACTAATTCTGTGGCAGTTGTTCTACAAGGGTAGCTCATATCAAATGTTGACCTGTTGGATTATCGCTAGTCTGAATAAAGAATATTACTGAGATGTTGTTTCGGTGGAATTTATTTAGTAAGAGGTGGAATGTCACTCTCAAATGATCATTAAAATACACACAGATTTACAATATTACAGACTTTTTTCAAGTCAACGGTATTTTAATGTAATTTAGGGACCAGCTAGTAAGGTTTTGGGGAATATTTCATTATTGATTTGGCTGGCTGGAAGGACTCTCTTTTTGGTAAAAGAGACACAACCTTGCATGTAGATTTTAGTAGACTGGAAGACAATTTGGGCCCGTTGGGATCCATGGCTTGGTTGGCTGTGATGAATCTCATGACCAGGTAGCGAGGCTGAGTGACACCGAAGGGTTCAATTCTTTTTACAGAAGGGCCATAAAGCAGCTTATCTTTAACTGTAGGTCATTTGCCTAAACTGGAATTATTTGCAGTTATTTGAATTTCATGGTGTGGATTCATAAGCCCAGAATTGAGGTATTAGTTTGTGCCAAACTTTAATCAAAAGAGAGCTGCCTGTAGATTGAAGGTTAATGGTGTTTCACGGAAATGAGTCTTCTTATTTTGTCAAGTATATTCATGGTATGCATGAGGCAAATTCAGCCATCTACAGTCTAGCTATAATCTATTTTTCAGAGTTCAGAAAAACAGAAGTTATCGTAAATTATTCTCAGTCTCAGTGACACGGACGTGAGCAAGGAACTTTGGGGTTTTAGCTGATTTTCATCTTTGTGATTTGGAATTCATGCAGATTCTATGCATCCATCCACCAACGGCATAATAACTTTCTCTCTCTCTTCCCTTCCTCCCTGACCTAACTAATTAATGAAAGTGCTTATAATGTTCACGATGCCTCAACTCACAGAGTGAATTCTCCTTTCATTTGCAATTCATTTTTCAGAAATATTCCCATCCTGGTTCTGTTGGTGATCTCTGACTCATACTACCCAGCGTAAGGTTAAAAACCAAAAAGGAAAGAGAAAAAGGTCCTTTCCTCTCTTTTTGTTTCTGCGTGGCTCACAATGGAGGTCTTTGTCCACTTTCACTTCTCTCCACCTGGCAGATGAGTTTCCATTCTCCTCCAGGGCCAACTGTCTTTTCCAGAAACATCAACTCTGTGTTCTTCATCTCCTTGTCAGTAGCTACAGGAGGCTATTAAGCAAGTGAAATATGGCTTGTCCAAAAAAAAAAAAAAAGAATTCAGAAAAAAACTTTTTGTCTACATTCTGAAATAATAGCATCTTAGATACATTAGTTAAATATATTACTAAAATTGGATTAAAAATTGAATGTGGATATTGGAAAATTTGAAATTACTTAAGTACTACATTTGTCTCTCGCTTCATATTTTCATTGTGTAGTACTTTCCAATATAGACTTTGTTTCCTTTAAAGGCCTAAAATCCTGTAGAAATTTAAAGACATATTCTAGGCCAGGTGTAATGACTTTGAGGCTAGTCTGGGCTCCGATAGAAGGACCCAGCCTTAAGTTACCCAATCAACAAAATAAATAAACAGAAAGATGTCAGTCAAACAAAAATAACAGAGAACTTCAATTTTTCTTAGTTACAATGAAATACTCTAAAAACAATTCCCCTTTCCCCCCCTCTCTCTCTCTCTCTCTCTCTCTCTCTCTCTCTCTCTCTCTCTGTATGTGTGTGTGTGTGTCTGTCTGTGTGTGAGGCAGAGACAGAGAGACCAAGAGATACATTGATATGTTGAAGGTAGAACCCAGCGCTCTGTGCCTTATGGCTGAGCTACCTCTCTAGTCCAAGACTACAACGTCTATTTGTTCATACATCTGATATTCATTGAGTATCCAGTGTGTGTTTGATATTAGGCATATGTGATTGTGAAGACCCAGGCTTTGTCCTTTAGGGGTTCTCATTGAGCACTGTGCTATAAATGTCCCTAAAGGGTCAACTATAATGGTGGCAGAGAAGATGACAGTAAAATACTAAGTCCAGACAAGTGGAAGGGGAGACTCAGAGGAGACCATGTACTATCTTCCTGAGAGAAGCCACCATATTCCTTATTTTAAGAGGCAGAAGTTCGCATTCCTGTCTGCATTAAATTAACTCAATTTTACAAAAACAAACAAACAAACAAGCAAAAAACACCTGGAATTCGAACATCCAAATATCCATACTCAGTAATCCCTGAAAGCTCCTAAGCAAAGATAAGAAGTTCATGTACTGTCTGACACTTTCCACAGTTTGAAGCATGACAGATTGTAAGAACAGCTGGATTAATACCCCCTCTGAAATCCTTAACAGAGAAGTTACCTGGCAGTTCTGACAGACTGGCTGAGAATCATCTGTTAATCCTGACTATTAGTGGCAAGGTGGTGTACCAGTAGAAGGGTGAGCTCCTGGATCACACAGGGCTTGCATCTTCTAGGAGTGAAGTCGCAGTCAGTCTCTTCATTGGCAAAGTCACCAATTTGCGAGGATCAAATGGTGAAGTGCATACAATGTTGGACACAGCGTTGGCGCACGGAAAGTGATGAAGAGACAAGAAGCATAGTTATAACCTGGAAAATAGAATTATTGGAAAGCAAATGCATTTAGCAAGAGTCTAGTAGACAGAATATAAAGATGTATAACCCTGCTCAGAAAAGGAATAAGAGCATAAGAAGAATGCATCAATCATTCTTGTGCGGAGGGTCTGGGAGTGCACAGAAAGAGATGTATATTTTAATAAAAATTTTGTAAGAGCAATACGTTTAAAGTTGCTCTCTCTTTCTTTAGCCCCTTGGTCCTGGACTTTTTTGGTTGGGAGATTTATAATAACGGTTTCTATTTCCTCAGAGGCTGTAGGTATAAGTTGTTTATCTGATCTTGATTTAACTTAGTGTTGTCTACAGAGAAAATTTTCTATTTTTTTTATTTTCCAATTTTATGATATGTAAATTTTTAAAGTATGATCTAATGATTCTTTGAATTTCCTCAGTGTCTTGTGTTATGTCCTTCTTTTCATATCTGACTTTGTTAATTTGGATATTCTGTGTCCTTTAGTTAGTTTGAATTAAGGTTTCTATATCTTGCTGATTTTCTCAAAGAACCAATTCTTTGTTTCATTGATTCTTTGTATTGTTCTCTTTGCTTCTGTGATATTGATTTAAGCCCCCATTTTTGTTATTTCTTGCTGTTTACTACTCTTGGGTGTGCCTATTTGTTTTTGTTCTAGAGTTTTCAGGTGTAATGTTAAGTTGCTAGTATGAGATCTTTCTAAATCCTTTCTGTAATCACTTAGTACTATGAACTTTCCTCTTAGCACCATTTTCAGTGTTCTGTAAATTTGGGTATGTTGTGCATTCATTTTCAGTGAATTCAAGAAGTCTTTGATTTCTTTCTGACCCAGTAGTCATTCAGCAGAGAGTTGTTCAGTTTCCATGAGTTTGTAGATTTTCTGTTGCTTCTGTTGTTGAAATCCAGCTTCAATCCATGGTGAACTGATAGGATACAAGTGGTTATTTCGATTTTATTTTATCGGTTGACACTTTCATTGTGACCAAAGATGGGGTCAATTTTGGAGAAAGTTCTGTGAGGTTCAGAGAATAAGGTATATTCGTTTGTGTTAGGTAAAATGTTCTGTAGATATCTATGTGTTAGGTACATTTAGTTTATAACATCTGTTAATTACAGTATTTTTTTGTTTAGTTTTTGTTCGGATAACCAGTTCATTGGTTTGAGTACAGTATTGAAGTTTCTCACTATCAGTGTGTGAGGTGTGATTTTACTTTTAATAATGTTTCTTTTACAATTGTAGGTGCCCTTGTGTTTGGAAAAAAGACATTAAGAATTATAAAATTATCTTGGTGGACTTTTCCTTTAATGAATATAGCTTCCTTCCTTTTCTCTTTTGATTAATTTTGGTTTGAATTCTGTTTTGTTCAATATTTGAATAATTACACCAACTTGCTTCTTAGGTTCATTTGCTTGAAAAAAATTTTCCAACACTTTACTCTGAGGCAATGTCTATCTTTGATACTAAGGTGTGTTTCTTTTATGCAGCAGAAAAATGGATCCTCTTTTCATGTCCATTCTGTTATCCAGTGTCTTTTCTATTGGAAAATTGAGTCCATTGATATGGAGAGATATTAATAGTTACTGCTATTAATTATTAATTCTTGTTATTTTGTTTTTGTTGTCTAGACTTTGTAGATAGATGTTGTTGAAATTTGACTTCATCATAGAATATTTTTCTTTCTCCATCTATGGTGATTGAAAGTTTTGCTGGGTATAGTAATTCGGGCTAGCATCTATGTTCTCTTAGAGTCCTCAGGACATCTGTCCAGTCCCTTCTGGCTTTTAGAGTCTTCATTGAGATATCAGGTGTAATTCTAATAGGTCTACATTTATATGTTACTTGCTGTTTTTTCCCTTGCAGATTTTAATATTCTTTTTCTGTTCTGTATGTTTAGTGCTTTGATTACTATGTGGTGAGGGAATTTTTCTTGTCCAATGTATCTGGTGTTCCGTATGCTTCTTACACCTTTATAGGCATCTACTTCTTTTGATTAGGAAAGTTTTCCTCAATGATCTTGTTGAAAATATTTTTGGGGTCTTTCAGCTGAGATTTTTCTCCTTCTATTTCTATTATTCTTAGGTTTGATCTTTGTGTAGTGTCCCAAATTTCCTGGATGCTTTGTGTGAGGAACTTTTTAGATGTAGCATTTTCTTTGAACAATATATCTATTTCTTCTATTGTGTCTTCAATACCTGGTATTTTCTCTTCCATCTCTTGTATTCTGTTGGCAATGCTTATGTTTCTATTTCCTGTACACTTACCTAGATTTTCCATTTCCAGAATTCCTTCAGTTTGTTTTGTCTTGACTGCTTCTATTTCTATTGTTGGATCTTAAATAGTTTTATTTGTGTCCTTCAACTGTTTGCTTTTTTCTTGTTTTTCTTTAGGGGATTTATTCATTTCCTCTTTAAGGATTTCTATCATTTTTATAGGGTTGGTTTTAAGGTTTTTTTCCCCCCTTTTGATTCAGCTGTTTTGGTATTTTCAGGGCTTGCTGTACTAGGGGACATATTGCCCTGGTTGTTGTTATTATATTCTTATGCTAGTGTCTATGCATCTGGGTTTGGGGTGATTATAGGTTTAGCTATTGATTTCTAAGTTAGTCTTTGTTGGATGGGTATTTTGTTCCTTGGTTATTTTGAATTTCTGGTCTTTTTGGCATGGAGTTCTGGCAGCTAGCTTGGCCTTTGGCAGGGGGTTTTCTGTCTGAGTTGGGGCATGGGACATGTGATGAGGAGGGATGAGGGGATTAGGGATAATTGAGAGATAATAAGAGAGTGGAAAAAAATCCAAGGGTGGGCTTCCCATCTGGAGTTCTGGTGGCCAGTGTAGTCTCTGGTCCAGCAGTGAGTCTTTGCTTGAATTTACCTACCTGTTCTTCATGTTCTACCATGGCTTAAAGCTGAGCTGTAGATATCCCATAATTTTGCTTTTTCAATGTCAGTTATTTAGATTATTTAGAAGCATGTTACTTTAATTTTTTTGTCTTTCTAATTGATTGACTTTTTTTTTTTTTTTTTTTGAGACAGGGTTTCTCTGTAACTTTGGAGCCTGTCCTGGAACTAGCTCTTGTAGATCAGGCTGGCCTTGAACTATGAACTATCTCAGCATCTCATTGATAATTCTTTTTTTTATTAAAATTGGCTTTGTCTAATTCAGGTATCTTCAATTTTTAAAAAGTATGTTTTACATTTATTTCTTTATTTCTTGTGTATGGATTGTATATGTGTGTGGGCGTACACACTGGGGCTCATGTATGGAGGTCAGCAGACAAAGTTAGAAAACCATTCTCATTTATGTGGATTCTAGGGGCCAAACTCAAGTTTTTAGAACTTGGGAATAATAGACTTCTGTCATTTTACCAATCCCCTGTCTTTCTTATGAATATTTTTATAAGGTATATTTAATTTTTTATTTCAATCCTGTCAATCCTCATATTTAAACTATATTTTGAAAAAATATCTTACATTTCTATCTTTTTAAAAAATAATTTTTTCCATAAAGGTTAGCCCATTTACATTTAAAATTGTTATGACTCAGACTGAATTTAAGTCATCTTCTTGATGTTTCTTTGGGTTGGCTGATGATATATCCAAGTTTTCATTGTCAAAATTGATTTTGTTTTGTTCTTTCTTTTGTGAAAGATACTTTTTGTGAGCAGAAAATTCAAAACAAATGGATCTTTCTTTTTTTTTTAAGCATGTCAAATTTGTTTTTTATGTCTTTGGTTTTCATTACTTCCCTCTGCCCCCAAGATTCCCACCATCATTACTAATGTTGTTTTCGTAAGCGTAATGTGTGGGAAAGTACTGGAATATACTGGAAAGCAACATTATGTAGGAAAATTAGAAAACCCTCTTTCCCACAATCATCAGATTTTCCTTCATCTTGATCTCCAGTAGTTGGACTTTGAGATAGCTATGCTCATGTCTTTTTAGATGACCATTCACAGACTTATTGAGCATGCTGCATCAGCAAACAGCCCTTCTCAGTTTGGGGAATTTTTCACTTTTATGTCTTCAAATGGCACCACATTCTCATCTGGTTTTTGTGATTACATATACACATTAGTTCAGACGAAAGGTGGTCATTGGATTTGTTATTTTACATATTATTCTTTCAAAGCCTAAATTTCTTTTTAAGGAGTTTCTTTTTTTCCCCATCAAAATTCTCCATTAATTTCTTCTAGGCTATTTTCATATTGATGGCAATAATTTCAAAGTCTGAGACTGCTAATTTGAACATGTAGACAATCATTGAATATTCTTTTGTTGGCAAATTTTTATTGGTTTTAGATCATATTTTCTTCTTCACATTTTTTATGTACTAGACATCAAATATAAACCAAAGAGAAACTGAAATAGATATTAATTTATCTCAAAAAATCTTTGCTTTATTCTCTCTTTCTGTTCAACTAGAGTCTAGAGCATTGCTTCTCAATCTTCTTAATGCTGTGACCATTTTAATACAGTTCTTCATGTGGTAGTAACCCCAACCATAAAATTGTTTCATTGCTACTTCATAAATATACTTCCACTACTATTATGTATTGTAACATAATAATATCAGATATTCAGGATAGCTGATATGTGATCACAAAAGGGTTGTGACCCACAGGTTGAGAACCAGAGGTCTCAAGGGAGGAAGGTTGCCTTCAACCTAATGAGAAATGTATCACACACAGCTTTAAGCTCCTTTCTTTCTGGTCACATCTATCTTTAAGTATTTGATGACTGCAGGTAGATGTTCTATATGTTTGTTTCTTTGTTTGTTTGCTTGTTCGCTCAGCATTTAGCTCACAGAACCAAAAGACCTTGTCTTCTTTTCTCTAATTTACTGCCACTTTCAATGATGCTGCATATTCAGGAAAACTCCCAAGGTGAGCATTCATAGGTGGGTGTCTTAAGTGTTTGGACTCCTTCAGATTTCAGTCTTACTTGCCAACACACATGTGGTGGTTGAGACTTTTAATCAGTCTGTCTTTTCACAGCCAAAGTTTCAACTTTTACTGGTCTCATGCCTCTCTGCAATCCCCTAGACTATGCCAAAGTCCTTAGAAATAAAGTGAGTAATACTTTCTCCTCGCTTAGGGAGGACTCATTATTTTCTGGAATATTATTTACTTTGACTTACTTGCATCTGAACATTTTAATTGATGTAAAGAAATATATATATATATACACACTTCTCTATCATTTTATGATTTTTTGATTTCTATCATTAAAGTGGGAACTAAAAATTTAGAGTTGGAACTACTACATCTTAACAAAGGAAAGAATAAGAAAAATCTTTAGTTTTCTTGATGCAATTATCAAGTTTTTGAAATCTGAGCTTAGATTTCTTTTTGAAGTTTAAAAATTACATTTACTATTTGTGCCCTTTTATGTGTGTGTGTAAATATATTTGTGTGCCTGTGTATATGTGCGTGTGTGTGTCCCAGTCCACTGTTGGTTTTTGCTTGCTTGTTTGACAAAGGTTTCACTATGCAGCCCTGGATGGCCTAGAACTCACTCTATAGAATAAGCTGGCCTCTAATTCTCAGAAATTAGCTTGACTCTGTATCTTCAATGTTGAGATTAAAGTCAGGTGGCCTCACACCTAGCCAAAATCTTGGATTCTTACCCACAGTAACCATATATAGATTTTTTTCATTAAGGTTACCCTATTTAGCCTGGAAACTGCTCAATTTTCCATTGAAAAATGTATTTATAAAGCAATAAAATTATATTTGTTGGACTGAAATATTATGCATATATAACTTATATGTTCCAGCAATGATTATTTTTTTAAACCTGAAGATTAATTGTCCAACAGGTCATACACTGAGTGAGCCTATGAATGGCCACACACGGTCTAATTTATGAGCGATAGTCCTTGAACTGAGCACTGCGACCCACAAAGTCATTTTGAGAACACAGACTTACCACACATAGAATGCCTAGAATAAGTAAGGAGTAAATAAATGTCTTTCTGAAGTTAACACAAACATTTGACCACAATTGCAGTAAAATGCTATTTCAAATTTTATTTTAGGGTTTGGAAGGATGTCTCTGCCAGTAAAGTTCTTTGAGTGCAGGTATGAGTACCTAAGTTTGATTCTCTGAATCCTTGTAAAAATACTAAGCCTAGTGGAGGAGGAAACAGAAGAATTCCTGGAACCTCCTGGCTGCCAGCCTAGTGTACTAGGCCAGGGAGAGACCCTGCCTCGAAAAACAAAGTGGTTGGCTCCTAACGAGTGAAACCTGACAGGGACCTCTAGCCTCTCACACATTTTCACACATGTACTTTATACACACATATAATTTCACACATGCCTGTTTATATACACTCAATTTCCTTTAAGCCACTGAAATATTTTCATGCTTATACTATTATATACATAAATGTAAATGTATATTATTTAACGTGAATGATATAATGTTAGTTTGACCAGTTCAACTGTTTTATTTTATTTTGTTTTATTTCTTTATTTTGGTAATTTGGCTGAAGTCACTTTAGTTTTGAGCACTCTGAAAATGGGGATTTTTAGATGAGGGTACTTCAGGGATATAGGCAAATGATAAAGTTTGTCCCATAAATTCTTTCTAGATATTCATCATACATTGTATTTGAAAATAATCCTAGGACATAAATTCATTTGGAATTTTGGTCTATAATACCATTAGAGACACTTTTTTTTTGATTTTCGAGACAGGGTTTCTCTGTAGCTTTTGGTTCCTGTCCTGGAACTAGCTCTTGTAGACCAGGCTGGCCTCGAACTCACAGAGATCCACCTGCCTCTGCCTCCCGAGTGCTGGGATTAAAGGTGTGCGCCACCACCGCCCCCCGGCTATTATTAGAGACACTTTTAAACAAACTGTCAAGAAGATTTTTAAACATGTTCTCTTTTAATTTCTTACCAAGAAAGTCAACACCGTAAGAAAAGACAAAGGGCATGCCTTTGTTATTGTCCTATTGCTATAAAGAGGCATCATGACCAAGACAACATACAAAGGACATCATGTAGCTGGGGGCAGTTTACAGTTTCTGAGGTTGAGTCCATCACAACTATTGTGGGGAACATGGCAACAGGCAGGCCTGGCACTAGAGCAGGAGCTGAGAGCCTACATCTCATCAGCAGAGAGAAAAAGGCTGGACGTGGTGTGGGCTTTTGAAACTTAGAAGCCCATCTCCTCCTCCAACAAGATCATGCCTCCTAATTCTTGTCAAACAGTTCCACCAACTGGGGACCAAGCATTCAAATCTACGCATGTATGGGACCACCCTCATCCAAGCCAAAGTATGATGTCACACTCACAAGTGTCTACATCCTCCATCATTGACCTAGAGTAGCTCAGTGGAGACTAACTTAAACAGTGAAATGGGACCTCACTCATATGGTGGAGTTGGCATTTTCTTTGGGCGGCCACTCAGCTCCCAAATAAAGAAACAGAGACATTAATTATGAATGCTCGCCCTTAGCTTAGGCTTCCCACTAGCTCTTTTAATTTAATTTAACCTGTTTCTACTCCTCTACATTTTACTTCTGGGCTGTTTTACCTTTCTTTCATTCTGAATGTCCGTACTCTTCTGTTTCATTTGTGTTTAGCTGGCAGGCCCCAAGATGGTTGGCTGACTCCCTTTTTCTCTCTGACCACCCATTCCTCCTCTGCCTAGCTATTTATCATTCAGCTTTTTCTTAGACCAATCAGATGCCTTAGGCAGACAAGGCAAAAGAGGAACACCTCTTTACATAGTTAAGCATATGCAGCATTTGCGAATGCAACATATCTTTATATAGGCAAACAATTATTCTGCAACACAAACAAGCATAACAGATCTTTACATAGTTAAACAAATATTCTATACCACAACAACATGGTGTGTGTTTATCTTCTTCTTTTAGATATGAAAAAACAACAAGAATTTTGAAAGGTAACTAATATGTCCCAAGACATGCAAGTTACCAGCAAAAATATAATTGAAACCCATTTTCAAAGCTCAATACATAATCTTAATTCATGCAATAGGAACAGTCTAGAACATTGTGATTGAAGTATACTCATTATTTCAATCATCAAAAACTCAACAGCTTCAAGTAGTTAAATTTGAGAATGACACACATGGCTTGATTTTCATCAGTTTGGATCTGATATGTAGTTTAGCCTGTATAGGCAACATGTATGTTTTAGTCTGAGGGAATGAATAGACTTGTTACTTGTACTTTCAATCATTTATGCAGGAATTATTTTTATCTTTTTAGATATAAGATGCTATAACTAAGAGTTTTCAAAGTGTGATTCAGAATTGAAGCAGTTTCCAGAAGTTTCTTTGTCTTGGAGAAAAAATATAGATTAAAGACCAACAATAGAAGAAACACTTTTTTGAGGTAAAGACATATATGTATATGAATGTATTATATATATATTCGGGCCAGGTTTTTATATATACATATATATGGCTCATATATATACACATATATATATATTTAGTACATTGGAAACCATGCACATATATATCATGTGTTCATTTGCTGCAGGGATATATTATATTTTTTTTATCATTTCTTGTTATTCCCACAAACTAAATTATGAATATTGAAACCATTTTCCTTTTTAACTTTTTCTTAATTTTGAGAAATGTGTGCAAACTGGAAATACTTTTTCTTACTCTAAGAAGTTGTAATGTCTTTGGGCAAAGTTTATCTCCACTAGAGAGATATCATCATTAAGATCATGCCCTAAATTCGGAAGCATGTATCTGCATGGAAGTGACATCTGAGGTGTGTGTGTGCAGGGTTAATAGAGGGCATTCAATGTGCATCACAAACTCATGTGAAAATTTCCTATGCAACCCTGTGCCATGTACAGTGAATATGAACGGGGAACATTTTAAAAAATCCACATTTTATTAACCCATAGAGAAAGCCCTGGCCATAACAAGTTCTTAAGTAAATGTTTGAGAACTAATAATGTGTTTTGAAGGGGCAAGTAAACTCAAAACACACAACACTCCTTCACAGGCGCGCTGCTAGATGTTGGGGAAATATTGCAGCATGGGAATACTCTGCACACAGGTGTAGATGAGTCTCAGATTCCTGCTGCTCTGGGTAGGAGAGCGGGAGAGGAGTCAGGGAGGTTTCTGTAATATGAGAGCAAGCTTCTTGGAGATGATGGTTTCCAGATGAAAGAATAGGAAAGTAGGTATGGACCCAGGTACAGAAGACTAAAGAAGCACGGTGCCATTTGGGTGAGGACGATGGTTGGTGCGGCTCAGCATCCTACAGGGAACCCAAGAGCTAGAGACACAGCTGCAAAGAATGGTAGGAAAGCAACAGCCAGATGCTGGAGGTTCTGTGTGCTCTGTAAACAGTTCTGGCATAACCTTGATGAAATGCTACTGGAGGATTCCAAGCAGGGGAGCTCTGTGATAAGCCTGCATTTCTGAGATTGCTTACAGGGGAGTGTGGTGAGTTCCTGCACCCAGCAACACCTAGGAGTTCAGTGTGGCTCATCCTCCACGTCCAGAGGAAGAACATTGATTAAAGAGGAGTAATTAAGCCAAGGAAGAGCTCAGACGAGGTGGGGTCCTCTAGAGAGGAGATTCCTCTTGCAGTGTGACAGAGATATATGTAGAAATGTGTGTGTGTGAAGGGGGTAGTGTTGTTATTGTTTGTAGAAATGTGTGTATCTCTGTGTATGTGTGGTGGGGTGTTGTTATTGTTTGTAGCATTTTTTTTTTTTGGTTTTTCGAGACAGGGTTTCTCTGTGGCTTTGGAGCCTGTCCTGGAACTAGCTCTTGTAGACCAGGCTTGCCTCGAACTCACAGAGATCCACCTGCCTCTGCCTCCCGAGTGCTGGGATTAAAGGCGTGCGCCACCACCGCCCGGCTGTTTGTAGCATTTTTATCTGTTGATGTAGCTGAAGATAGCCTTGAACTTCTGATCCTCTTCCTTCTGCCTCTTTATGACTGTAGTTGGTGATGTGACCACACATAGTGTGTGCGGAGCTGGGGGTGGACTCAAGTTCTCCTGCAAGCTGGATAAGCACTCTACCAAGCAATTCCCAGCCACAGAATGGTGTTCTGCGAGTCTGGAGTAACTAGAAAATGTATCCACGGGTAAGTAAGTCTATAAAATACCTTAAAAATGAAACAGCATACACGAGGAAAAGGGCTAAACTGGGAAAAGGAATGAGCAGTAGAATAAATGAAGAGACTATATTCTTGAATGGAAAGATACAATATCTAAATATTTCAAATATGGCCCAGACTAACCTTTAGTTCTAAAGCAGTACAAGTAAGACCCAGAGAGAGAGAGAGATTTTAAAGAAACATAATAAGGGAATAAGGTGGAAATGGGTAAAATTATAAAGTTAATTTTGAAATATAACTTCACAACTTGTGGTAAAGATGTGATATGTCAAACAGTGAAGTCTGAGATGTGGCACAGTGAAAGACCTCTTGCTGGGCAAACACAGGGCCCTCCTAGAAATGCAAACTCCAAACATGGCAGTTATGCAGAAATAACAAATCAGTGGAACAGCACAACAAATTTGGCAATATTCCTTGGTATAGATGAACTTGGAATAATAGGACACACTTAACTTAGGACCAAATGGAGTTTCTAAGGTACAATGTTGTGATAGATAAAATAATGGAAATAACCTGCCACATACAGTTAGAAATGTAAATTACAACTGAGGTAAAGCCTTCCCTGAAATGTGTACCCCAGAGGTATACATGTTGGTGTGCATTACATAGAGACAAATGCTATGCAGGTTTTAGCTTAAGTCAATGTTTTCTTTCTATATGAAACAGGTCTATAACACAAGGCAAAAGCCCTCACAAGGCTGAGCAAAGCCACCCAGGAGAAGAAAAAGGGTTGCATGAGCAAGCGAAACAGTCAGAGAAACACCCACTCCCACTGTTAGGAGTCCCACAAAGAATGCCAAGTCAAGAGCTCCAACACATGCAGAGGTTCATTTGGCTCTTGGAGGCCTGCTCTTTCCTGAAGAGGAAATAGGGGAGAGTTCATCTCGGGGAAAAGAGAGGGGTTGGTGGGGCACTGGGAGGGGTAGAGGAGGGGAAACTGTGGTCCTGATGCATTGTAGGAGAGAAGAATCTATGTTCAATAAAAAATGCATTTTAATATATTTTTTTAAAATAATCAAAGACTGGCAGTGGTGCCTCATGCCTGTAATCCCAACACTTGGGAGGCAGAGGCGGGTAGATTTCTATGAGTTTAAGTCCAGTCTGGTCTACAAAGGAAGTTCCAAAACAGCTAGACCTGTTATACAGAGAAACCCTGTCTGGAAAAAAAAAATAAGAAAACAAGAAAATAAAAAAGAAACAGGTATGATGAAAAGATTAATATAATGTCTGTTAGAATTAAACACCCTAAATTTCATACCACTATCAACCTAAACAAGGTTAAGAGTCTGCTATTAGAAAGAGAGGGAAATGAGGGGAAAGTAATATTTGAAATATTCAAAGGATGTGTTTCCATGACATAGCTACCACTGGCCAATAGGAAAGAGAATATTCCAAAAGAAAAATGGGCCAAAGATATAAATGATATTTTATCATGAGAAGTACCTACTTGTTTAACAGTTGAGGAGGCCGTCATGCTGAGAATCAGGGACAGGCAACTCAATGCAATGCCAGTTCTCACAGATTGGGCCAGTGGAATGGGTCAGGTTTTACTGACAGTTTCAAAGAACAACTATTCTTACACATCAATACAGATTGCACATTGTACTAAACTTTAAAGAACAACAGTTTGGCAATGGCAGAGAAATTTAAGACATGAGAGAGGTGGTGGGGGCGGGGGAGAATAGATGGAAGTTTCTGTCCTGCCTGGTCCTGCAGTCACTCAGTCCCAATGAAACACACAGGAGCTTATATTGATTATAAACTGGTTGGCCTATTGCTTAGGCTTATTATTAACTAGCTCTTATAACTTAAATTACCCCATAATTTTTTATCTATGTTTAGCCATGTAGCTTCTTACCTTTTCTCAGCAAGGCATTCTCATCTTGCTTCCTCTTTGTCTGGATGGTGACTGCATCTCTGCCTTTCCTCTTCCCAGAATTCTCCTAGTCTGTTTGTCACACCTATATTTCCTGTCTGGCTACTGGACAATCAGCATTTTATTAAACTAATATGAGTGACAAATATTTATAATGTTCAAGAGCATTATCCCACAGCAGATAGAGAATTGTTTAAGAACTACAGAGCAGAGTTTACGTAAAAACTTAACTACACAAAGATATATTTCAAATATATTGATACAGAAAAAATGGTTTTAAGACACAGACAAAAAAATTAAAAACAATTTTTCTGAGGCAGAAATCATGAATGGGCTTGGATCTTTAAGTAAATGTTTGCTTTTTTGGTAGAATTGAGTGGATCTAAAATACCGATTTATGATAATGAGATGCAAGTCATTCCTTTTGAGATATTTTATTTACTTTTTTTAAATAAATAAAGCTTGCCTGAAGGCCAGAAGGTAAACTAAGTCACTAGTGACCAGGCAGTGGTGTCACATACCTTTACTCTCAAGATTTGGGAGACAGAGGCAGAAGAATCTCTGTGAGTTCAAGGTCAAAGCAGAAATAGATCCAGGTGGTGGCGGCTCACAGTTTTAATCCCAGTACTAGGGAGTCACATGCCTTTAATCCCAGCATTAAAGAGGAATATAAAACAGGAGAAGATAGAGGTTCAGGCTTAGCCTGTAGTCACCCAGCCTTGGTAGAGGTTAAGACTTGGCTGTTTTGCTTTTTGTTTTGTTTTGATTTTCAGCTTGAACCCCAATATCTGTCTCTGGGTTTTTATTTGTGCTATGCATTCCCACCTAGTCATTGAAAATTTCTGTGCATCAACAAAAGTATAGCATATGGACTGGAAATGAATATCATTAGTCCTGTGATAAAAGTTTTGAATAGTTTCTGTGGGACTCGAGGCCCAACCTGAGGTTAAAAGACTTAAGTTTGAAGAATGGACACCAAGTCCCAAGGTTTTATAATTGTACCCAGAAGCCATCCATAGGAAGTGGTGAACTGGAGAAAAAGATAGATGGATTACTACAAGATGTGGTGACTCAGAGCAGACAGAGGGGAGAGTTTAAGGACTCAAGTGAGAGAATGGAAAGGACTTAAATTATGGGGTGAGGAAGAAGGATTTAAAGAAAAAGAAACAGTCAAGTAACTGAAGGTCTTTTGAGGTATTTCTAAATTGCCTGTTTAAGTAAGTTTTTCATTTTCTCTCAGTGGTTTGACCTTTTCTCATTGAGTTATGAGGTATTAATCCTTTCCTGTATGTCTTGGGAATACTCTTGTACTGTGAGTGAAGGAATGAGACAGTGGAAGGAGGAAACTTATAGCCAGAGAACTTGAACTTTGGACTAAAACCTCAGCTGAGGGAACAGCTTGCAAACGAGGTTAAAAGATGAAGTTCATGGATCAGAAGAAGAGCAAGGAATTTTGTGACCAGGGAGTCAGGTCAGCAGTAGCTATGACATCTGAAGTCCTTTGTGATGGAATTTTATCTACGGGATCAGATGATGATAGGACAGATGTCAAAGTCTCAGACTTGCTAGGAGTGGCGGTGAGAGGGATGGGAAGAAGGGTATGCAGAACTTTTATCCCTAAATGGAAAGAGGGATAAATAAAAGAAGGACTACTATCAAAATGGAGGAATGGTGGCCTAGGAAGGAAAATGGAAAACAAGGAGAAGGGAATTCACAAAAAGCCCGTCCTGTCGCCCTAGGGGAAAAAAGCCATTTCATTGGAAGACTCTACTGTGAAGGGTCCGGTAAATAAGTTTCAGTCAATGTTTTGTAAAACCTCTGTGCAGTCGTAATTGTACCGGTGAGAGGTGTTAAAATGGAGCAGCCACCCTTCAGATGTCTTTGATGAACTATGAGCCGCAGGAGGACACATCCAAATTCCATCTCAGTCTCATTATGTTTCAGATGTATCACTAGATTATTTAGTTGTATTGAATCACAATCTTCTTTTATATATTTATGCAGATGATGTGTTCTCTTTCTGATTGCCAATTGGGTGATGTTTTAATCAGGGAAAGGAGAAAAATCAAACCTGCTTTGTTGCCAGCATACTGTATAATGATCGATTCGAGAACAAGGCACAGATTGAAAGGTCGTTACTCGAAATGTTACCTCATAGAATTTTAGATCCACCCAGCTAAGGGTTTCATTAAATCTCTTCCCTGTGGTGGCTCCATTTTAAGTCTTGGCCCTTCTTCCAGCATCCACTCTTTTAAGAAAACCTGCAGGTCTCACAAGTGTTGGGAACAGACATCTGGCCAGTCAGAGGGAAGGGAGTGTAATCCTATTTCTGAAGATAATTAAATAGCAGTTGATTGAGGTGCTTCCAAAGTTTTAGTTGTAGATTAATATGAAAGTGAGCCAGGTTTATTTATAGTTATTTTTTTTAGTCAGAATATCCATGATAATTTCAAAAGGTTAGGTTCTTCTTATATTGGTTCGATTTTAAATTATGGGTTAATAAGTCTGAACAAAAATCTCAGGTGAACAATATCAATAGCATAAGTTTTAAAAAAGTCAACAGGAAAATGAAATCAAAACATTTCATATAGTTAACAGGCAATATTTCAATCCACCTTTAGTTCATTGTAAAGCATTCACTTTAGGATTCTCTTCAGCTAAAACACCTGGATTTTCTTTTTCTTTTTTACATGTAATGATATTGCCATCTGTCTGATATCTAGGCTGGAAGTTTGGTAGTCACATTAGATAAATGTTGTGGTTTCAGTGAATGTGTCCCTCAAAGTTCACATATTGGAACCGAGACCCATCAGTAATGGGACTAATCTGGGAGCTGTTATGGGGGCGACAGACCAGGAATGCTTCCTACGGTGACTTAAAAGAAGCATATTCTCTCTGCAGTCCTTCTGCAAAGTGAGGATGTGGTGTTCATTCTCTCTTCCATATGGAGATGAAGCAAAAGATTCTATAGGGAAAAAATAGAGCAACCTTCACCAGCACTGTACTTTAGACACCTTGATATTTGACTTCACAGCTCTGTAAATTTTAAGAAATGAATATTTGGGTTTTAAGAAAATTATGTATTAACTTTCTTGTTTAAGATGTTTTGTTACAGCAGCAGCAGTGGCTAAGACAATACCTTCTTTCCCTTGAATGTGAGCATTCAAGCTGCCAGATCTTTGGAGCCATGGTTTTCTATTTTTCACTATTTCCATTTACGTAGTTTGCATGAAGGAATTATCGGTCTGTCTATTTATCTATCATCTATCTATCTATCTATCTATCTATCTATCTATCTATCTATCTACTGGCTGAAACCATAGCAATAGCTCCCTTTAACATATTGTTGCTTTAAGTTTTTCTCTTCTTTATGTTTTTAATTTTTTTACATGTTCAAATACATATATATCTTTATTAAGCTATTTTATGGCCCCCCATTTCTCGTTCTGAAACAGGATCTCATGAAACTCAAATTAGCTTTCAGCTCTCTGTGTAGCCGAGGATGATCTTGAACTTTCCATCTTCTTGACTTCACCTCCCAAGTACTAAGATTGGAGATGTGCATCGCCACACTCAATTTTATGTGGTGGTAGGGATCAAAACCAGGACCTTTTGTATGTTCATAACATGTAAGTAACAGCACTACAGCCCCAACCCAGGGCCGTGCTAAGTGAAGAACCACAGAGAAACAAACCCATGCATCCTTGTCATTTCTTTTGCTCAGCTATTCATCCTGTTGTTATGAATATCAGCAAATTTTTGCTTTATTCACTAGGAACCTGCCACACATCTATGTATTTATTGGAGTGTTGGTATTCCTAGGCTTTGAATTTGTGCTAGTTTTATATTGCTGTGTGCCAGATCATTCCGAGTTTAGCCTAAAACAATATATACATTTGCTGTCTCATCAGGCATGCTTAGTTGGGTCCTCTACCAAGGTGTCAGCCAAGACTGGGTTCTCTTTGGAGGAAGGAGCTTCTTGCAGACTTACTCAGCTTGTTGCCAGAATTCCCTTCCTGGAGGCTGTCTCAGGAGTTCTGACTGGTGGGTGTTTAGACGCCAGACGTGGAGAATGACACTTGGAGCAGAGCGCGTGCTGCCAGGATGCGGTCATACAACACGGTGCAGTCACAGAAGGGAATATATCCTACCAGTTAGAAACAACTTGCTGATCCATTCACACCCCAGAGAAAAGAATTTTTGGAGGGGCTTAGCTTCAAACCTAGAAGACCGTGACAGTGGGGGCTACCTCACTGTCCCTCACTTCGAGGCTATTAGACGTAAAGGTATTTACTGTGAATGCTTGTGTATAAGATTTTGTGGACATGTGTTTTTGTTTCTTCAGTATAAACATTCAAGAATAGGAATGTTGGAAAATGTGGTTAAAAAAAATAACCTTTTAATCGCCCGCCATGCTATTTTTTGCGACGAGCTTTACCATTTAAAATCCCTGCCCAAGTCTATAAGATTGCCATTTGTTCTGCATTATCACCAGCATTCACTAGCATCCGTCCCTTGCAGCTCAGCCGTACAAGTGGATGCGCAGCCATATCTTATTACGGATTTACTTTGCATTTCCTCATGTGTTTATTGGCTATTCCTATACTTCCCTTGGTGAGTGTTTACTCAAATCTTTGGACCTTCTCTTTTATTTGGGTGTTTGGTTTTACATATTCTTGATACAAGCCGTGTTTCAGCTGGGTATACCCTGAATGGTTCAGTCCATTGCTTAATTTTATCAGTTTTCTTTTATAGTCTCTCTCTTTTATTAATTCATTCATTTTTTTTCAGCTAGATCAGTTTCCCCTCCCCCCTCTGATCCTTCCAGTCCCTCTCCCAACCTCATCTTCCCACAATCCATTCCTCCTCCTTTTTCTTCAGAAAAGTGCAGGCCTCCCATGTACTTCAACAAGTCATGGCATATCAAGTTGCAGTAAGACTAGGCCCTTCCTCGCCTATTATGCTGATGTCGCCATCCGATAAAAGGAAAGGATCCCAAAAGCAGGCAACAGAGTCAGAGACAGCCCCCACCCCTGCTCACACTATTAGGAGTCCCACAAGAAGAACAAGCTACACAAGTGTCCCATATATACGGAGGGCCTAGGTCAGCCCCATGCCAGCTCTCTGGCTGGTATTTCAATCTCTGTGAGGCCCCACTGTGAACCCAGGTTAGTTGATTCTGTGTGTCCTTGGCTTCTACAATCCTTTCCCCGCTTCTTCCACAGGATACCCTGAGCTCAGGGGAATACTTGGCTGTAGGGTTTTGCACCTGTTTCCATCAGTTGCTGGATGAAGTTTCCCTGATGACAATTGGCTAGGCACCAATTTATGAGTGTAGTATTTTATTGAATAGCTATGGAGAGAATGGGCAGTCTTGACTTGTCGTTGATTTTAGTGGAATTGCTTTTTGTTTCTTTGCATGTAATTTCAGTGATGGCTATTGACTTGCTATATACTGCCTTTATTATGTCTAGCTTTGTTCCTTGTATCCCTGATCTCTCCAAAAATTTTATCATGAAGGGGTGCTGGATTTTGTCAAAGTTTTTTTTCAGCGTCTAATGTGGTTTTTTTATTCTTTCATTTTGTTTATATGGTGGTTTACAGTGACAAGTTTTCATATGTTGAACCACCCTCGCATCTTTGAGATAAATCAAACTTGATCATGGTGGATGATCTTTTGATGAGTTTTTGGATTCTTTTTGAGGGTATTTTATTGAATATTTTGACATAATGTTCATGAGGGAAATTGGTTTTTAATTTTTTCTTTGTTGAGTCTTTGTGTGGTTTGGTTATCAGGTTGACTGTGGCCTTATAAAATGAATTTGGTCATATTCTTTCTGTTTATTATTTTGCATTTTACCAAGCAATATTTTTTTCTGAAATTCACAAAGAATTATTTTGAATTTTTCATTATATGACAGATAGCTGTAGCGCAAATAATAAAAACTCAGTGTCAGATATTGGGGTTCAACCTTTAAAACAGAAAAGCAAAGCAGCCGAGCCATTAGAGAAGTCTTACCTCTATCAAAGCTGGGAGACACCTGACTAAGCAGACTGAGCAGCTTAAGGAGACAGAGCCTCTCTCTCCTCCCATTTTATATTGCCTACAGTGTTGGGATTAAAGATGTGTGACTCCCTAGCACTGGGATTAAAGGTGTGAGCCACTATCACCTGGATTTGTTTCTGCACTGAACTTGTGTAGAGCAGAGTGGCCTTGAACTCATAGAGATCCATCTGCCTCTGTCTCCAAAATCCTGGGATTAAATGTGTGTGCCACTACTGCCTGACCTCTAGTGGCTTAGTTTTGCCCTTCTCATATTCAGGCAAGCTTTAGTTATTAAAATATAAATAAAATATCACTATTGATAGTTTCATCTTTTATGTTTGGTTATATAACTATGAGTTGATATAAATATAAGGTATAAAATAAGAGGGATTTTTTTCCCATATGAATATCTATCTCATCATTGCAACATAAAATATAAAATTATTCTTTTTTGGCTACCTTGGCACAAATCAATGCAGTATATATCCACAGGTCTTTGTATTCTGTTCCCTTGATCCTTATGACCATATGACATAAATGGCTACTATAATACAATTGTGTGGTGGTTTGAATAAAAATGGCCCCCATAGGCTCATATATTTGAATTCTTACAAATTAAAGAGTTAAACTATTTGAAAGAATTACAAAGAGTAAGAGGTGTGGCTTTGTTGGAGAAATTGAGTCACTGGGAGTGGGCTTTGAGGTTACAAAACCCTTGCCAAGTTCAGTGTCTCTCTGCCTTGGATCAGGATGTAGCTCTCAGCTACTGCTCCAGCACCAAGCCTGCATGTTGTCATGCTCCCCACCATGATGATAATGAACTAAACCTTTGCAACTATACACAGGCTCCCAATTAAATGATTTCTTTCTGCGAGTTACCTTGGTCATGGTGTCTCTTCACAACAATAGAGCAGTGACTAAGACAATAGGTAAATGTTTAAATGAAGTGTTCTGTGTAATCACTGACTGTGATTTCATTTCCCAGTCACCCAGACCCAAATAATCACACAAAACTATATTAACTATAACACTGCTTGGCAAATGGCTCAGGTATATTTCTAGCTAGCTCTTACATCTTAAATTAACCCATTTTTAATATTTTGTATTTTACCACGAGGTTTGTGGTTTACTGGTAAGTTTCTGATGTCTTCCTCTTTCGGCAGCTACATAGCATCTTCCTGATTCTGCCTTCTTTCCTTCTTTGTCTCTGCTTGGATTTACTGCCTTGCTATCTTCTGCCCTGCCGTAGGCCAAAGCAGTTTCTCTATTAACCAATGGCGATAAAACATATTCACAGCATACAGAGGGGAATCAGCTCTGAGTGTCCTGATTGTATTTTTCATCTTTTGGATACATTAGACATCCTTGGTTCTTTTTTGTTTGTTTGTTTTGTTTTTTAATTTAATGATAAGTTTAAAAATCAATTTATCAGTCTTCCAAAAAGAAAGAGTGACTTTGATTTTATTGAAATTATATTGAATAAAAAATTCATCAATATGGTTGTCCTACTTTGCTGTCTATCGCCATCATGAACATCATGACCAAAACCAACATGGGATAGGAAACAGTTCATTATGAAGGGAAGTCTGGGCAGGAGCTCAAGGCAGAAACCTGGAGACAGGAACTAAAGCTGAGACGGTGGCTCACTCAGTTTGCTTTGCTCTAAAACCCAGAACCAGCTGCCTAGGAGTGTTATTGGTCCACAGTGTGCTGAACCCTCAAGAAAATGCCCCACAAACTTGCCTACATTTTAATCTAATGGAGACAGTTTTTCAATGGGCAGTCTCTACCTAACTGACTCTAATTTGGGCCAAGATGACAAAAAAAAAAAAATCAACCATCACAATGACCTATACTCTTATCCAAAATTTTAATTGAGAGTTAAGAGAGTAATTAATATGGTTCCTTAAGTTAATAATTTTGATAATTCCTATTCAAAAAATAATTTTTTGTTTTGTCATTAAAATTTTCTTTTACATTCATTTATTTTATTTTATGAGTGTTTTGGTTGCATGTGCATGTGTACCATGTACACGCTTGGTGCCCATGGAGGTCAATAAAAGGATGTCGTGTGTACTGACTTGGAGTCATGGATGGTTGTGAGCTGCCATGTTGGTGCTGGGGAGTAAACTCAGATCCTCAGCAAGAGCGACAGTGCTCTTAACTACTGAGACATATTCCAGGGCTCTGTCTTGTCATTTTATTGCTCTCTGCTCACTATTAATTTATTTCTTCCCCGATTACTTATTCTACTTAACTTTATTTGTTCCCAAAGCCAAAGCACAGAACAAGCTGCTGACCTTTCCCTCAGAGTAGCATCTACTCGTAGTCCATGTTCAGTCAGTCACAGTGAATGCTCTGAATCTACCCTGACATCATGGTTGCGAGTCTAGACTTGAATGACTGAGATAGCTCTCCAGCCCTCTATATCACTTCCACATCATCTTTTAGACAGAATGTTGTGTTAACTCTTGTTTGGATGAGGTTGGTGATCTTCCTGGAGGCATACCGATTTTCTGTGACTGTATTTGTGCCAGCCTGTCAGCTTTTCCTACAAAACGGAAGCTCTGTTGTTAGGTACATAAACATTTGGAATCATTTTGTCTTCTTTAAAAAGTTTTTTTTTTAAGGTTATGTGTTTGTGTATGCCTGCTTGTCTGTTTGCACAGCATGTATGCACAGACGCCTGTGAATACAGATAGAGTGGGCTGTCCAATATGGGTTCTGGGAGCTACACCCTGGTCCTCTGCAAGATGCAAGCCTTAACCTGAGAGCCATCTTTCCAGTCCCTGTCTTGTATCCTTGATGAATTATAAAGTGTCCCTCGTCCTTGCCTTTGAAAAACTTCCTCATTCTGAAGTTCACTGTGTTATATAGCACTGCAGTCTCCCTCCTGTCACCAGGCCAACATCTCTGAGATAAACAGCTTAAGGGGAGGAAAGTTTATCTTGGTTTACTGCTTCTATAATTCGCTTTCATGGTGTGCTCAGGTTGTGGTGACACTGCACATTGTGGCAGAACCACATGGCAGCAGAACTGACAACCTCATAATGACAGGAAGTGAAGGAGGCAGAAAGGGGTAGGGTCCCAATGTCCCCTTCAAGTGCATATCCTTACTGACCTGATTCCCTTCACTATGCCCTTCTTCTTAAAGGATCGACTACCTCCAAATAGTGCCCTTATCCGGTGATCAAGCTTCCAACACGTGGGCCCTTGGGGGACGTTTATCCAACTAACAGCAGATATTAGTATTGACCTAAAATGGTTGGTATTAGCTTCGCAATATGTACTTTGCAATTTTCTCTTTAGTCTCCTCTTGTTTTTATACAACATTTTTTTTAATGGACTGGGGATATAGTTCAGTGGTGGAATGTTTGCTTCGTATGACTGATTACGAGGCCTCCTGTTTCATTCCCAGCAATGCACACATGTTCACACACAAACATGATTAATTTTTTATAGATTATATTAGTTCATTTTTTTATTCCAATAACAAAATAATTGTGTCTGGGTAGCCTTGGATGACAAATGGTTTGTTTAGTTTAGAATTTTGGAGGCAAGATGTCCAAGATCAGGTAGCTTTATCTGTTTAGTCTCTGCAGTGGGTCAAAGGGTGAGTGACGTCACAGCAGAAGTGTGAAAAAATTCCATGGCAAGACAGAGAGCCAGGAAGTGTGTAGGGGAGCATGTTTTCTTTTGTAAACTCTCTCTCTCCTTAAGATGGGCCACAGCTTCATCCAAGGGCACTGCCCTCATGGTCCTGCTACCTCACACTAAATCTTATGTCTTTAAGTGTCCACCCCTCTCTACTGTGCTCAGTGGTGGACAAGTTTCCAGTGCATTGAAGCCGTGTCCAAACTACAGCAGATAGAACATTCTGGATTTATGCTTTGTCCATCTTGAAAGCTCTTTCCATTTTTGTTAAAGTCATGCAAAGCCATCATTAGAATAGTTTGATTTTAATACTGGGGTTGCTCTATTTGTTCTCATCCCCTTTCCCCCTCATATGTAGCGTATTTTAAAAATCTGAATTTCTGCGTTGTTGCTTAGAAGACTTTTTGTTTATGAATGGTTTCAAGTAATTTGATCATGATATACTTTGATATGTTCTTAATTGTTTGTCGTTTGGCTTATGCAACTTGAGGTTTCTTGAGCTTATCTAGACTGTATATTTGGTGATTTATTTGAATTATAAACAGTTTAGTTATTATTTCTTCAAAAAATTTGGTCATTTTTTTATTTTCTGATGGAACTTTGATTGCACAAATACATATTGTGTTATAGTATGTACCAAAAGCTACTAACTTTGGATTTGTTTGGTTTTTGCTGTTTATTATTTTCCTAAATTAATGTGCTTATTTATTTACAAATTCGATTTTCTTTTCCGTTGTTGTTCATTTGTATTTGTATCATGAAAGCATGTGCATGCCTCTCCCCCCTCCCGTGTGTGTGTCTGTAGGTGCCCATGGAGCTGGAGTTAGAGGTGGTACTACACTGGGGACTTAACTCTGGTCCTCTGTAAGAGCATCAAACTCTCTTAACTGTGGAGCCATCCCTCCAGCTCCATCATTTTGTTTGAAGTACCTGAATTCCTATAAATTCTGTTCAGTAATTTTGGTGGGGGGGTATTTCAAGACTGGGTTTCTCTGTGTAACCCTGGCTGCCCCAGAACTTGTACTCCAGACCAGATTGGCCTAGAACTCAGAGATCTGCCTGCCTCCACCTCCCACAGGTAGGAATTAAAAGCATCTGCTCCCGCTGCCCAGCCCATTCAATAAAATTTTTACATAGATATTTTACTTTTCAGTTCCATTACATTCTGTTGGCATTGGCCTGACATTCCTTAAATATTTGGGCATAACTGTATTATGAATCTTTAATAATATCTGTACAGCATAAATGATAACAGGTTCAATGGGAGGAATCCAAGGTTAACCATACCAAACACTGAGAGGTGTACCTGATAATAAAGTTGGGCTAACTGTTTTCAGTCAAAGAGGACAAAATTCACAGGAACTTCATGGTTCTTTTCTGGCACCAGAGCTTAAAACTTTCATTTGTCTCTATTAAAATTTTCTTCCTTGGGCTTGGATGTCAAATCCTCATAGATGTGAAAGTTATTTATTTATTTATTTATTTATTTTTTTTTTTGTGTGTAGTACAGGAGGTTGAACCTAGGACTATCATATCAGGTATGTTCCTTCCAACCCTGAGCTGAGTCCCCAGTCAATTTTATAGACCTCTCCATAGAGGTCAAAATCAAATTTTCCCATTTGTGATTTTTAATAAGAAAGGAGGTAGAAGTGAAAGCTGAAAGTCAGATGTTAACTCTGGCATTCCATTTTATGCAACCGAATCTCCTGTCATTAATTTTATTAAAATGCAATCCCCTGTGACAACAGTCCCGGCACCTACAGCAAACTTACAAAGACTCCGGGTCTCATGCTCCTGAAAGCACTGGAGAAAGAACCTTAAAAAGTTCTGTAACTATATTGTCCTGAGGTCGTCATAGAGGTAAACTCTGGGCTGAGGGGCCAGGGAGAGCTCTCAAAGCCTGGTTCACACACTAGAGCTATAAACTGAACTTGAGTGTTTTCACAGGTGGGAACCGTCTGCCTGCAGTTGCCGTCGCTTGGCCCAATGCAAGGTCCATTCTCAAGGCTTATCTGCGGTCACGACATTCCCCTAAGTCAAATATAAATGGCGTTAAGGTGCTTTGCCATCCACCCCACCTGGAACAACAAGAATAGCATCAGCAAAAACAAAAACAAAACAACAACCACAGCCTGAGTAGAAACTGAGTATTTCTGTCATGCTCAATGGCTTTCCTCTAACACGCTTGCCTTCATAGTGTGAATGGACTCTAATGTACCCTTATCTTTACAAAGCCTTTGCACGTCTTAAAAAAAAAAAAAGGAGGGCCATTAAGGAAGCCAAACAAGAGTGTGTGTGTGTGGTGGGGGGGCTGGCTGAAGAATCTGACAGCTTCAGGTGTCTGTCATTTTCCCTGTGCCTCTGTAGGCTTTCTTAAATGTGTTCTTTAAAAACCTTGCTCTGGAGCAAGCATCCAAATCTCTGTCACATAGACAGATACCCTGTCTTCTAATCCCTAACTCCAACACTTAGAAGAGGGAGTTTGCACGTTTCTCCCTGATTTTTTTCTTTTATAATCCATTTGTATTAAATGCACTCAGTATTCCTGTTAGTTAGGTGGAGAACATTACTATCCTAAGTCTGTGATTAATTTTACATGCTTTCTATATCATCCACGCTTCTGGCTGTTTAGCAAGCGCTGTTTGTCTTTTGCATTTTTCTCTAGTATGCTGTTTATATTTATATATATTTTGTACACAAAACCCTTTATATAAATCTCCTCCCTTTTCTCCCCGCCCCCCTTTATCCTCACCTCCCTCTACCTCTCTTTTCTGGAGCTTGTATTCTTAAGCCAGAGTGAACAGCTTGGGGGAAAGAGGCAGTAATGAGTTAATTGGGTAAATTACAGCTCTATTAAATCGCAGCCCACACATATAACACCCTCCTTTAATAGCCCTACTCTTTAATAGATCCATTAACTGTTGGTTCTGTGAAGTGCCAGGAGGGAAAGCAGGGAAGAGGGCTACGTGCCCCCAGCTAGAGAACACAACCGAGAAGGGTAAAGTGCAAATAAATTTTGATTTTAATGTTCTTTAATTTTTTTAGTACCCCAGAGAGGGTGCATTGAGTTCAACAAAAGGATCTTATGTGAAGCCCTCCAGAGCTGGCCCGAGACAGCTGGCAGTGGGGCAGAAGGGCTGGTAAGGCCTGGAGAGACAAGGCTGCAGGCTGCCCGATCATCAGCTAGGAGGGGTTAACCATCTTTATCTGATCTTCCGTTATTTTACTGAACCATTACCGACCCACAGTCTGGAGAAGTTCAAAGCTGGAAGGGAAGTCAGGGCTCCTCAAGATTCTATCTGGCATTAAACGACAAGGACTAATTCAGAGGCCAGACAAAGCTGTTACTATGAGCCCCTGGCAAGGGAGAAAATGAAATTTCTAAAAAGGGGGAAAAAAAACCAAAACGACAGAATGGAAAGCACAATTTAGGAGCAGTTTTGTAAGCACAAATTCACTGGTTTTCCAATGAATCCAGCATGCTTCTAACTCTGTTAGCTGCTGTCACCCAGCTCATCTGACAAAGTTTCAGTTACAGGCACTTTTAGCTGCTCATAGACATTCTGATGCATGGCACTGCCCATGGAAAGTTGCTTGTCACTGCAAAATGAAAGGGGTATCAATTATTATTTTCATTAACTTCTCATTTCAAGCCCAGAGCCTGCAATGTTTAGAGATTAAATCCTTTGGAAATTGTATGAACTGTTATTTCAGCAATAAAAAAATGAAATAAAAGAACATTGATGTGTTTTGTTGCTGTCTTACTAGCAAAAGAATCCAATCACATAGGATTTGCTAACGACACTTGGAATTACCAAGATTGCAAAAGATAAAATTGGTGAGTTTACACATTAGTGTTAGATCAGTTTTATTGAGAGAAATAAAAAGTCTCTAAAACCAAAGGATCATAAAATGCTTATCTAAATTTTATATTCCAATATTATTAAGGGTGAGATATTTCTTTGGTTGAATCTGAAAGTCTAACATGAAAGAGTAGCAACTATGGCTTGCTGGGTTGTAGCACAAACAAGATACAAGTAAGTTAGTGTAGACAGAAAAAGTGTGTGCTGGAAGTCTTGGGTAGTAGATCGGGGGGATGGCTCAGTTGGTAAACTGTTTACACATGACCATGGCAATCTGGATTTCATTCCTGGGTCAGGAGACAGCTTAGCTGGTGAAGTGTTTACAAAGAAGCATGGGGGACTGGGTTTGATTCCTAGAATCCATGTAACCAGCTGTGTGTGATGATGTCACTACAGCTCAGTGACCTACTTCTCCCGAGAGGCACCTTCTACATCTTCGGTGCTTCTCAATAATCTATTCAAAATCTGATCCCTTTGGTTGGTTCAGCCGTGGAGGAAGGCAGAGCCCTCATGATCTAGTTATGTCCCAGAAGACTCATCCTGGCACCTTGTTTAAACTGGAGAACAAAGGTGTGCAGGCTTCATATTCAAGCCATAAAGAGGTCACCTATGACCACAGTTCATTTTTTTCCTTTTTAGTTTAATCCAATATCCCAGCCCCAGGCTTATAGGTTTTGCTTATAGTTAAGGTGGGTCATCTATACTCAGTTAAACCTTTCTGGAAACGCATTCGATCCTGTAAGCTGTAAATTTAGATTAATCATCACAGTGACTCATACAGGCTCACAAGTCTCAGTAAACGAAATTTAGGATATAGAGGCCACTTCTTGATAGTCCTGGAGGCGAAAGTACCTAAGAAGATAGATAGAATTAAACAATGATAAGCCAAGACTTGAGTGGATAAGAAAGCTTGAATGTATGTTAAACATGACAACTATGTTCATTTTAAAATGAGGAGAAAATGATATGGTCATACTTTGATGGACGTGGCATACTGAAATCTTCTGGGTTAGATTGAATGCCTGTGCAATGGAATGTAATTAGAGGTTTTGACTTATCTGTTCCTAGAGATGTTTATGTAATAATCCTTTTGAGACCATAAAAAAGGGACTCAGGCTTACAAGACATTTTAGCACTTGTTAAAAGGGAATCATCAGTTATGGTTTTCCCCATAACTTAATTCTCAAGCCCAAGATTGCCTTGCGCTAAATCCCCATAGTAAATCTTAGGTCTCATAGTGATCATTAAAATTGATTATTTAAAAATTGTTTCTTGTGGGGTGGGGATAGCATTAGAAATTTGAAATTGTTGACTGTTGATTTTATGTCATAGTATGTACAGTGCCAAAATTTCCCAGAATACAATTTGCTGATTACCTATGTTGCTAAGTGATAGGGTATGACTGTAAATCTTCTGGAAGGTCTCTTGCTCTCTAACTACAATTAACAAGTCATTTTCTATAGGTGAGAGTTTAAATCACTGAGCTGGTATATGTTACTTGTCACCCAGTTAAGCCCAAGGTAGACTGGATGGCCATTTCTTATCCTTCCTTGATGAATCACTTGAATCACTCTTCGATTTTCTACAGAGAAAAGGAAAAAGATATTTGAAGACTGGGAGAACAATCTTCCTAAAGGAAGAAAGCCTGGTACTAGAAGGTAGATTTAAGTCATAGGATGCAGGGTTGGATTGGATGGAGGATTATGTCTATTACTAGATTCTACATTATGTTGTCAAGACACTGAAAAGATGTTAGTTTTTCTTGTTTCTGTGACAAAATACAGGACAAAGGCCACTTCAGGAAAGCTTAGCTCACAGTTTAAGCCTGTAGTCCATCATGGTGGGGAAGCTGTGGAAGCAAGAGAAGCACTCGCTGTGGCAATAGGAATATGAGGAAGCTGGTCATACTGTGTCTGCATTCAGGATGGATGGAGAATGGAGGTGGGGAGAGGGGTAGGAAGTGGGAAGGGGGAAAAGGGGAGGGAGACTGTTTATTGTAACTTGAATGTGGTTGGCCCTCATAAGCTCATAGGTAGTAGCCTTATTAGGAGGTGCGACTTTGTTGGAGTAGGTGTGGCCTTGTTGGAGAAAGTGTGCCATTGTGTAGGCAGGCTTTGAGGTCTCATATGTGCTTAAGCCACATCCAAAGTTCCAGACCACTTCCTGTTGCCTGCACAAGATGTAGAATCTCAACTATCTCTCCAGTACCATGTCTGCCTACACAGCACTATGTCTTACCATGATGATAATGGACTGAACCTCTAAACTGTGAGCTACCGCACTTAAATACTTTTCCTTTACAAGCGTTTCCATGGGCATGGTGTCTCTCCACAGCAAAAGAAACCCTAACTAAGACACTGGTACTCTGGTTGCTTATGTGAGTTTTCCTTCTGTATATGTGTTGCTTTTATTGGTTGATGAATAAAGCTGTTTTGGTCAATGGCTTAGTGTGTGTGGGGGGGGGAGAGTAGGCCAAG
Organism: Neodon shergylaensis; assembly: GCA_025134845.1. NCBI lineage: Eukaryota > Metazoa > Chordata > Mammalia > Rodentia > Cricetidae > Neodon > Neodon shergylaensis. The sequence goes on from JABTXL010000001.1 coordinate 3,666,932, forward strand.
TCAAAGAGATAAAATGTAGCTGCTAGAGGAGAAAGATGCCAGAATATTACAGGTAAGTCACAGCTTCATGGCGTTACATAGATGAATAGAAATGGGTTAATTTAAGATGTAAGAGCTATCTAGGAATATACCTGAGCCTTTGGTCAAGCAGTGTTATAATTAATATAGTTTCTGTTTGATTGTTTGAGTCTGGGGAGCCGTCAACAAAAGCCCAGTCTCTGTCTACAGGTTGCTTTATACTTTTTGTTCAGTCTGTGGTGGGTCTTGCCTCCTCAGTTAAATATGTGTGGAATTACCCTCAAAGAAATGTCTCAGAAGTATCTAGTAGGTGATTCTAAATGTAGTCACGTTGGCCATGAAAATGAAATATCACACACACAAGGGTTATTTTTAAAATATTAAAGGAGTTTTACAAACTTGGTTTCTAAGGGTTTGGTGTGAGACTCATTTATAAAAGAGGAAAGGAAGATGACTTGTATGTTTGTTTTGTCCTTGAGTTGGTGTTTCCCTGAGCACAGTGATAGTATGACAACAATAGAGTAACTGATGACAGTAACCCACACAGAATAATGTGACCTGGAGACATGATGGCAACCATGGGTGGTGATATCCTGAAAGCAAATATTGCCCTCTAAATGGGTCACAGTGTTGGATAAATGCACACAGCCTTGGGAAAGAGAAGAAAAAGAGTATAAAGAGCTATAAAAAAATCAATGTCTTTAAAGAGACAGCATACAGGCAGTCATAGATTAAAGTAATAAAGAAAAATAAGCCATGTAAAGATAGAAAATACACAGAGAGTCTGGATTATGTATATTATTGTGTTTTCTTTGAATTTTTTTTACTGTGAAGGAGCTAAGTACAGAGAGACATTTCATTGTATGGGCTGCTAAGGTAAACCAACATAAAGGTACCTTAAATTCAGAATTTGTGTCTAGGGATATGTTCCTTTGGAAAAGAGGTTCTGCTTTTGTTTCCACAGAGGTTGAGAACCTGTGGATTTCTTCCAGACTAATGTGGTTTGACGGACCAAGACCCCTGAAAGGTTGCCATGAACACCCCCCAAAATTACTTTGCCCAGTAAATAGCAGAGAACTATGCCCATATTTCCAAATATTGTTTATATATGTTTGCTTACATTTAAAAAGAGATATGCTATAGAGATTTGCATTGGTATAGATCTTGGTTTATTGACATAAATTTAAGGTCAGTTTGCTCTTGATTAAGGTATTGTGTTTGTGCAGCTCATTTAAAAATGTAATGGATAATTAAGAAATACAGATTATTGTATAGTCATCTATAATAGTCAAGCTTTAGCTTTGTTACTTAGGTTTTTTAGATGTACAGAGATATTTCAGATGGATAGTTATTTGTTAAACCTCTCAAAGACTAACAGAATATGACATTTAAAATGTTTAAGGACTTAGAACTTTTTATGACAGTGAGACGCATCTGCTCCTGGTAGCACCAGTCTATTTCAAGAAGAAAATGGGCATCGTAGAGGCTCCTTATGGAGTTGGTTAGCTATTTGGGTAAGAAACTGCTCTTTCCTGGACTGCTTGATGTTATGCTGTATGAACTAGACATGCAGGATAGAAAAATGACTGTTAAAGTTGCCTAAAGAAGGTGAGTCAATTTTTTGGTCCTTGCTTCATGAAAGAGACTGCCAGACATTATGTAGGACACAGAAGAAAGTAACTGACAAACTGCCAATATAGGCAGAACTATCTTTGAAATTTCCTGCTTCATTGAATAGTCTGCCAGATACTATGGGCCTGTAGGCTGAAGATGGATGCTCTAATGTTAGAGAAGAACTTGGGGTGACTGTCCAGGCAGCAAGATGTCTCTATCAATTCAAGAGTTTTGGAAGTTGCTTACAATGTACTTTCTGTTTACTTAGGTAATATTATATCCTTCTTGGGTCTTTGATGGAGTTGAAGAATAGATATAGTTTTCCTTAGTTATGAGAAAAGATAAAGTAGATATAAATGTTGTAATTTTAATTCTTGCTTGATACCTGTTTTGTTATATGTAATTTTACTATGTTAAAATTAAAACTTTTCATTTAAACAGAAAAGGGGAAATTATGTGGGAGGTCCTTCTGTCTATGTGTTGCTTTTATTGGTTAATGAATAAAGAATCCGCCTTGGCCTATGATAGGATAGAGTAGAGCTAGGCGGGGAAAACTAAACCGATTGCTGGGAGAAAGAAGGCAGAGTTGTAATATACCATGTAGCCACCACTGGGAACAGATGAGCTGGAACCTTGGCGGCAAGCTACAGCCACTTGGCAATACACAGATTAATAGAAATGGGTTAAATTAAGATGTGAGAGCCAGCCACTGAAAAGCTAGCGCTAATGGGCTAGGCAGTGATTTAATTAATACAGATTCTGTGTGGTTATTTCAAGTCTGGGCAGCTGAGAACGAACAAGTGCTTGCTTTTTCCATGTTACCAAAACACGTTCATGATTCTTAATAGCAATCCCACCACACCACTACCAATTGTATCAATTAGAGTTACATGATGAAACACCATGACCAAAACAAGTTGAGGAGGAGAGGGCTTTTTGGCTTACACTTCCAGGTTGTTGTTTACCACTGAAGGAAATCAGGACAGGAATACAAGCAAGGTTGGAACCTGGAGGCAGGAGCTAAGGCCATGGAGGGGTGTCACTTGCTGGCTTGCTTCCCATGTCTTGCTCAGCCTGTATTCATATAGAAAACAGGACCACCACCATGGACTGGACCTTTCCCCACTGATCACTAATTAAGAAAATGCCTTACTGTTGGATCTTATGGAGACATTTTCTCATTTGAGATTTCCTTCTCTTTGGTGACTCTTGCTTGTGTCAAGTTGACATAAAACCAGCCAGTATACCAACACTTTACTATGAGAAAGAAGTCTCGGGTATTAAGTACAAAGGTCCTGGTCTCTTTCTGGAGGTATTAAAAGCACATCTTAGTTTTCTGGAGATCACCCTGGATCTACAAAGCTCATGACCAGGGTCATGACAGTGGACCTACACTAGGCTTTACCTATCTCTGGCTTTACCCACTCTTGTTTCTGTGGATTGGTACCCCATCAAGCTGCTTGATGCAATTAGTGTATAAAGTGATGGTACTTGGGGTTTAAAGCAGGAATGACTACGTGTGTAATTTTCTATTGCATATGCAATACAATGCCAAAATAAAATGAATAGATGAAGTAGTGGCTTAAAGCGATTCCTATCATTTATTTACGTTATTGCTCTATAGAAGTCTGGTGGGCTCATCTTGTTCTCTAACCAAGTTTTACAAAGCTGAAATGAAGGTCCTGTGCATCTTTCTGGAGGCTCTAGGGATGAATCCCTATCTAAGCTCATGTACACTGAAGGCTAAATTTAGTACTTTGCACATTTGAACTTCCCAGTTTGTGGAAAAAGGTTTCTCTGCTTTATTGCTGCCCATGGACTGGGCCGGATCTTTTCTCCTAGAGGTGTTCTGCAATCTTTCTCACACTTCCATCTTACCCACTCCAGAAGCAGCGGCCAAACCCCATTCAAATTAGAAAAGTATTTTCTGTTTTTAAGGGGTTATGTGATCAGATTGGCTTCCTCCCAATTAATCCAGAGTAATCTCTTTATATCTTCTAACTATAATAGTTATCTTTGAAGTCTCTTTAATTGAATCTATCAAGTTTTTTTTTTTGTTACACCACAATTACTGGTTTCAGGATGTGAACATAGAGGTCCCTCTGATTTGAATTCGTAGACGACTGCCTCTCATGATGAGATTCTGGGGGAATGAATGCCTCCTGTCCTAGAAACTGTGAGTCTTGTGGGTCCCAGGCTCAAGAAGACAAACACTTCTACAAGGGGACATAGCCAAAGTTTCATCTCTATCATACTGGAATTAGCAATTAATTATAGAATGCTCTGGCTGAAGGAATGACCTTGATCTAATGAGCTACAAAGCTCAGAGATCCGCAGCAACAAAAACTTTATAAATTGTTGACCCTGTAAGCACTACTGTATTGTGGGCAAAGTTTTCTAACTTCTGAAGTCAGGGGCTGGGGCAAGGAACTCCTGCTTTTTCAGTTATTTGGAGGGAGGATGAGAAGAAGGTGTGATCTGATAAGCTCCATAAATGGTGCAAGGAGGGACTCCATCAAGAGGTGGGGGAAGGCATTCCAGGCATAGCTTCTGTCCTGGGAATGCGCTGATGAAAGGGCTGACCTGTTTCGCTATCTAGGTCAAGAGCCTTTGCGGGGTGAGGCAGGAAGAGATAGGAAGGGAGTATCCTGAGAACTGAACCCAACTGTGAACTCCAAGATGCAGCACTGGGCATGATGTAGTAGGAGAATGAAAAGATACTTCAGGATTTCTGTAATGAGTGGAAAATGATCAAAGTGGTGGGGAGGGAAGATAATTTGGATCTAATCCTTATAACTGTCCTTGGGAGAAATATATAGTCATGTTTTACTGGGATATTTTCCCATCTGGTTAAACAACTGAGAAATGGAACTGGGAGCATTAGGAAGGAAAGCAAACTAAGATAACCGAGGAAAGTTGAGTGAAGGCTAGTTTCATATCAGAGCCTAAACATTGAAGAAGTAAAGAATTTCTTTTTCCCAAAGTCCTAACTAAAAAGTTCTATTTTATTTGCCTGGAGATGATTTCTTTGCTTCTACAGCAGTAATTTTTTTATTGTTCAGAAGAGCACATTAATAAAGTAAAATTATTTAGTAGCATTTGCAGTAACTTGTCTTAGAGTTTCAGAAGGCATCAATGAATGCATTAAAACTTTCTTCTACACAGCTTTGAATTCAGCCTAGTCTGGAAATTCTTTTATGAAAAGAAGAGGTCTGTAAAGGCCTCATCCCTTTGGTTGCAAAGAAAATGAAAAAAGTATTTAAATATGGTATGAACAACACATAACACTGAGGGCAATTTATAGCATATAGTATCATCTCAATACATGTAAAACAAATCATCCTTTTTGGGGATTTATTATTTTGTGGGTATGAGTGTTTTGTATTCATGTCTGTATGTATGTATGTGCACAACTTCTTATTAAGGTCAGAAGAAGCCATCTGTGACCTTGGAACTGGAGTCTCATAAGGTTATAAACTGTCATGTGGGTTCTGGGAACATAACCAAGGTCCTCAGCAAGAGGAAAGAGTGCTCTTAACCTCCAGCCTCCAGTTTGAAATTCTGTATTTGCAAAATTAAAAAGCAAATTGATCTTTGATAGGTGGAATACTCCCCTTTTCAAGTTCTTAGATGTTCACAAGTATGGGGGTATTTCTTTAACATCCATCTTTCTGTGCCTGGGTACAGAAACTGCTTATTCTTTCTGATATGAACAATAAGGAAAATGACTTTCAAAGTAATCATAAAAGATGCATCATATCCATTTTCCAAAACCAAGCTAATTTCTGAGAGTACATTTCATTCTCTGTAAACAGCCCTTTGAGGGAGGATTAATCACCCAATTAGCTCTAAGTTTTGAGTTCCAAAATCAGACATGGGAGGCACATGACAATCTGCTTGGAGAATTCTGAAATAACCTCTAGATGCCTGAAAACAACTTCTATGTGATACAAACGGAAAGCCATTCACTTCTGATTTCTTGTCTATGGAGTCAACAATCAACATCATATTTCAAAACCAACAAATTAGGAGAAACATGTTCAGCTGTAAAGAAACAACAGCAAACAACAAAGGCTTATGGAATGGACAAATCACCTTTCTTTTAAACCCAAGGATGCCATTTATGTTAGTGGATGATTCTCCCCAAACACAGAGTCCCTTCTGTGTCTGAGAAGCAGTTTCGTGCTTTGATATGTCCTCTGTCTGTGTGGCTGTCCTCATCCCTATCAATTCTGAGTGGAGGGTAAGAGCTTCCTAAAAATGGTAGCTTTCCAAGATGGAAATTTTTAGTGGTCAACCAAAAATAGTCTAAAACTCTTCAAGAAACTTACTAGTTGAGAACTGTTCAGATTTTGGACTTGGTGTTCAACCAAAAGAATGAAACAAAAAAGGTCCTTTTTTTTTGGCCTTTATTTGATCATCAGTGACGGCTTTTATGAATTAAAAGTGCATTTCAGAAACTTAAAACTGAAGTCAAGATTTCATAAAAATGAACAGTGAAGAGACACAAGCCAGTAGTTTAAAAAGTTAAGACACTTTTTTTATATTGCTTTTTGTTCTATATTTTGCTTCATTGCACTAGTAGGAGCTGTAAAACACACCATTAAGGAAAGAAGGGATGGGGGCAAGATTGCTCAGTCATTAAAATTGCCTGTTGTCAAGCTTGGCACCCTGTTTCATTCCTGGGGCCCACAGGTTGGAAGGTGAGAGCTGACTTACACAAAGTGTCCTCTGACCTCCACACATGTGCCGTGCATGTATAAACTACCCCACAAACAAACAAGCACATGCTAAAGCAAAGAGGGTGCACCAGGGTCAATGGTAGATGATGCTTTCTGAACTCCCTCTTTGTGTTAAAAGCACATTAATGTCTTTTTATTTTATTTTTTTATTTTTTATTTTTTTTGTTATTTATTTATTAAAGATTTCTGCCTTCTCCCCGCCACCGCCTCCCATTTCCTTCCTCCTCCCCCAAACAAGTCCCCCTCCCTCGTCAGCCCAAAGAGCAACCAGGGTTCCCTGCCCTGTGGGAAGTCCAAGGACCACCCACCTCCATCCAGGTCTAGTAAGGTGAGCTTCCAAACAGCCTAGGCTCCCACAAATCCAGTACGTGCAGTAGGATCAAAAACCCATTACCATTGTTCTTGAGTTCTCAGTAGTCCTCATTGTCCGCTATGTTCAGCAAGTCCGGTTTTATCCCATGCTTTTTCAGACCCAGGCCAGCTGGTCTTGGTGAGTTCCCAATAGAACATCCCCATTGTCTCAGTGTGTGGGTACACCCCTCGCGGTCCTGAGTTCCTTGCTCGTGCTCTCTCTCCTGCTCCTGATTTGGACCTTGAGATTTCTGTCCAGTGCTCCAATGTGGGTCTCTGTTTCTGTCTCCTTTCATCGCCTGATGAAGGTTAATATTCAGGAGGATGACTATATGTTTTTCTTCGGATTCACCTTCCTATTTAGCTTCTCTAGGATCACGAGTTATAGGCTCAATGTCCTTAATTTATGGCTAGAAATCAAATATGAGTGAGTACATCCCATGTTCCTCTTTTTGGGTCTGGCTTATCTCACTCAGGATAGTGTTTTCTATTTCTGTCCATTTGCATGCAAAATTCAAGAAGTCATTGTTTTTTACTGCTGAGTAGTACTCTAATATGTATATATTCCATACTTTCTTCATCCATTCTTCCATTGAAGGGCATCTAGGTTGTTTCCAGGTTCTGGCTATTACAAATAATGCTGCTATGAACATAGTTGAGCATATACTTTTGTTGTATGATCGGGCATCTCTTGGGTATATTCCCAAGAGTGGTATTGCTGGTTCCAGGGGTAGGTTGATCCTGAATTTCCTGAGAAACTGCCACACTGCTTTCCAAAGTGGTTGCACAAGTTTGCATTCCCACCCGCAATGGATGAGTGTACTTCTTTCTCCACAACACTCCAGCAAAGACTATCATTGGTGTTTTTTATTTTAGCCATTCTGACAGGTGTAAGATGATATCTTAAAGTTGTCTTGATTTGCATTCCCCTGATCGCTAAGGAAGTTGAGCATGACTTAATGTCTTATATGTGTTATTTCACTTATTTTTGGAATCCACTAAAGTTTAGTTTCCAAAGAGCAGAGATAATTTTACCTGTTCTGATCATTCAAGTATACATGTCATTTGCAATGGTCTAGGTTCATGAGAAGCATTTGCTAAATATGGATAAACATAAAAATCCCATAAGAGGGGTGTTATTAAATCCCTCCATTTCAGATGAAGAAACAATACCAAGGAAATTATTTGTGGTCTCAGAGGGTAACTGGAAGAACGAAGAGGTTGCCTTCTTCCCCATTGTCTTATATTGTCACCCACAAACAAGCAGAAAGTGTCATGTTCAATATTAACTTCATTTATAAGTGGGGGTTATAACTTATATTTCACTTTGTAAAGGGTGACTTTTCTTTCTTTGTTTCAGTTTAAGGCCTTCATAAAAAGTTGAGTATTTTTAGTTATTATTGACTAAAACTCACTGAACACAACTAGGGGTATGGAACTTTGTCTTGAACCTCACAGCATCATAGGATAGCCAGCAGGTAGAGGCCCTTGTGCAAACTTTCTGACCTCAATGCATGAACTACCCTGGGCTTGTTTCCTTGGCCTTCATGTAGTTCCTCAGGATTTGGTTTCATGAGAATGACATTAAAAAGTCTCAGAAGAACTGTTAAAATGATGATTAATGTTTTGAAGTTATTGTGAGCGCCTTTTCAAAGGGCAATGAAATGAAAATGCTTCTTCCTCCATTGCACTGAGCAACTCCATACAAACCAGGAGGCAAATGCATTGAGTAAGGACATTTTTGATTTCTGATTCATATGTGAATAAGTGCTTGTACTGATGACCTTTCTCAATCTTAAGTTTCAACGGTTCATCAAACAGATTGCACTTTCCAAATGTCTCACGAATCAAAATGTTGCTAGACACTTGTGTTAAGCCAAAAATACAGGATAGGTCTGAGGTTTGTAAGTAAAACAGCCCCAGTTCCAACCATTCTAAGCCAATTCATTCATCTTTGCGGTAGATGTGACCCATATTTGTCCTATTGCTCTGGCTAGGGGAGGCTAATTGGCATCTCGGGCTTCTCTACTCGTCTGTGGAATGCCACCCCTTTGGAAGAAGATCCTGCTGGTTTTCACTGAAGTGGAACAGACCAGAATTTGCTTGTCTAATGTCCCTAATGAAGAATTTGGCACCTGACCAAGACCCACAAAGCAGATGCACTTTCCTTGAGATTGGATTGGAAGCAGCTGACAGGTTGGCATGAAGGGGTGGATACCAAAGAATTGTGTCAGGAAAATATGACCAGGGCTATGTCTGGTTTTCAGAGACCCAGTGACTACTGCTTAATAGTTATGTGGAAAGCAAATCTCTCTGCTTCTGTTGTTAGTCAATTTGGCGCAAGAAGTGGAAAACCAGAGGAGGTTTCAAAAAACAAAAGCCTTTGATGTCCAGGGCGGTTGGCAAAAGTCAGTTTATTGGTGTAGCCTCCCAACCCATGTTTAGAAGTTGCTAGTTTGGTTCAGAGTTTGGTCTAAAGAGTTTCCCCACATCTGCCTATCTCACCTTTATATTCACCTTCTATTCTTTGGGCACACAAGGCTACATTCCTTTCTCTAGTCTCCATCAAGGAGACTTGATCTTAGCCAGGCCATTGGTGGGAATGCCATAATTTGTACCATAACAAGCCCTGGCAGTTCAAACATTCCATACATGTTCTATCTTTTGTCTATTTAACCAATAAATTTCAGGAAAGAGGCACAAGACCCAAAGCTCCTGTTCAGCCCTCATAAGAACAAAAACTAACCTTGCATTGTGTTAATTCACAGAGACACTGGGATTTTTCTGTTAATGTGGCTAGGATTACTTTAGCCAACATCAAAACTGGTACCAGAAGTGGTATGCTGTCTTGTAAAATAAGAACATGTCTTGGGCTTAGCTATAAGAAGCGAATATAAGCCGGGCGGTGGTGGCGCACGCCTTTAATCCCAGCACTCGGGAGGCAGAGGCAGGCGGATCTCTGGGAGTTCGAGACCAGCCTGGTCTACAAGAGCTAGTGCCAGGACAGGCTCCAAAGCTACAGAGAAACCCTGTCTCGAAAAAACTTAAAAACAAACAAACAAACAAACAAAAAAAACAAAAAAAAAGAAGCGAATATAAGAGAAATGGAAACTTGGAGATACCTTTTACACAGTGACAGAACTTTGACAAAGTTCTTGTGGAAAAGCTTGGAGAACTTCATGAGTGTCTATTGGTCTGGTGGTCTGATAAATGCTTATAAAATATCTGTATCAAAGTATAAGTTGACTATTTAATTTACTATTATTATTGTTATTATTATTAACATCATCATCATTATTGTTGTTGTGTATGTGTCTGTTTGCATAAATGTATTATGACTTATACAAGTTCAGAGGACAACTTCTGGGAGCTTATTTCCTTCTTCCATAATATTGGTGCAAGAGAGAACTTAGGTCACCAGGCTTAGTGGCCAGCACCTTAACCCTTTAAGCTATTTTACTGGTTCATTTGTCCTTAAAAGCTGTCCTTATAAGAAAGGAATTCAGATCATGAAAACATTCTCTGGTTTGCATCTAGAAATAATAGTAACTGGAAAATACATAGAATTTGAAATTTGAAAGTTTAAAGAATCTCTATTGATGGAGCTAGACAAGAAAGGAAATCCCAGAAAACAAACAAACAAAAACCCGTAAAACAAGAGTCACGATGCCCAGTATTGTAGCAAAGGTCATTTTATTGGTGTGACCTTCCTACCTATGTCTAGAAGCTGGGAAAACCCACAGGGTAAGGTTCTGAGGTGAAAGGAAAAGCTTAGGCACACAGAAGCAAATACATGAAATTTGGCAATTCCTTTTAGAAAAAATGTTGTCTGTGCCCACTGGCTAATAAAACTGACAAAGAGCAAAATGATAAAAGGTTTTGAAAACGATGCTTTTGCCATGGACTTCAGCAGACAAAGCAAACAAATGGCACTCACATACATTTGAGAGATGTACTTTCTCCTTGTGTCTCACCCTTGTCTTCATTATTTCATGTGATTGGCGGAACATTTAAAATTGTCAGGACTAAAATATTAAGGATGGAAACTAAAATGAAAAATCATACTGACTTTTAGAAATCCCCACTGGAATGCTTTTGTCTACATTTCAAAATTACCAGGCTTCTTCTCCCGCACAGAAGTAAACAATTATCCTGTTTTCTAATTCAAGTTGAAAGGGACTCCACTTATTTTCACTCATTCATTATTTATTTGCCATTATTTAATTAATTTTCTTTTGAAGTCCTGCTATATGTAGCTCTGTGAGCCAGTCATTCAAAGACATATCCATGTTATTAATGTAAGAAGAAGTGTATGTTTTGAATAATCAACCTATCTCATCTTTTAAAGTAGTTAGGATTGCAGTTCTTGGTCATTAAGTTGGATAATGTTAATTTCTTTCAAAGGCATCACAGCTGAACCTAAGGAGATAAATCTGTGATGATTGAGATGGTTCAATATGGAAGGGCACTTCTCACCAGTCCTAATGACCTAGTTTGATCCCTGAGGCCCACGTGGGGAAAGGGGTTACTGATTCCCACAAATTGTCCCCTGGCTTCCACACTTGTGCTACAGTACCCTCACAGCACCCCCATATGCAAATGCAAGAAATAAATGGAATAAAAGATAGATCTATTTAGAAAGACCATTAATACACCAGTTGAAAAGCATACATTTTTTTCCAGTTAAGACAATATCTTATGTGGACCAGTCATAGAGTTTTCTCCTGCTACTCCTATGTTATCCCAGTGGGAGCAGACATAGATAGAGGCTTCTGTTTCTTGGCCAACACAATAGAAAACTGATGATTCTAAGAGGCATGTATTTTTCAAATGGAAAAAGATTATACCTTTAGGAAAAACAAAGATAAATTTAATAACTAAATTATTGTATTTGTGTAATTTGTTTATTGACTTTTATTGTGATTGTTTGGATCAGTTGCCATCTATAGAGATTCCTATTGATGTGCTGTCATATTGAATGTATGAAAATTCATAGAAGACATGTGCATTCATTGGAGAAAGTGTGGCATCTTCATTTGTTTATACTGTAGTGTTTATATAAATCCCTTTTCCTATATCTTACCAAAAATGAAGCCATTATAAAAATCCATGGTAAAAGTAGCCTTTGCAGAGCCCTGTGTCTTAATGGAGTTATTCAAATCAGGCCATGTGCTCATTCAGTATGGAAGGATTTAACTCTCTTATCTTAGGTCATTTTATCATATTTAATTTAATTTGAACTTAAAAATTATCTCCCCAACTTTCTTAAAAATTACTAACAAAGCAATTGTAATTCATTGCTGGTGCTAGGGGAATGTGTAGGCTGCTGGCAGGATTCACTAGAAGGGTCATCTAAGTTGAGAAGCTACGGTTATTTTGTCAAGTTCCCTCATTACATAATTTATTTAATTTATTCTACATGCAGGTCTTTGTGTTACGTATAGAGAACTCTAGGAGTGGCAGATTCTGTTCTTGCTTTGGAGTAAGAACAGAGTGAAGGTGCAAGTTGTAAAAAAAAAAGTCACACAAAAATGAGAAAAAACATGAGAGGACCAGGTGCAGAATCTCAAGCAACTCTCAGAGCAGGCAGCATTGGCCTGCAGAGACAGCAGGGTTTAGCATGCACAGATGACTGAGCAAAGTCATGCGAGTCTTCACATACAGAACTTATTTGGAAATCAGTGAGCAAGTCTGGTTTGTTGGAGTAAAGGGCAAACCAGCTTAGTGGATATACACTGCTAGCAGAACACAGGCGACCTTGAAGACAAACTAGAGTAATCCTGATTTTGTGTATAAGGAAGTGGAGAATCACTGAATATTCTGGATGTGGGATGATAGGCTTTAAATATTAATTCTGAAGATCTTTCTGGAAGTAACAAACAGGAGGCAATATCTAAAATTCTGAATTCAGGATGAGAGAGAGAGATGATGGGCATTATCTATCCATCTGTCTGTCTGTCTATCATCTCGTTTATCTATCTATCATCTATCTATCTATCTATCTATCTATCTATCTATCTATCTATCGATCTATCTATCATCTATCATCATCATCATCATCTATCTCTATCTTGATGTAAATCTAGCATCTATAATTCACATTTCTAACTAGCTAATGCAGTATAGTTTTTGCAAACTATATTCAATTTATAGCCCACATAATAACTAATCTAGATGGAGTATTATAGATAAGACACAGCCTCCACTTTCTATGTCTCTGTCCTCTGTCCTTGTGCTCTATTTGATGGCTGCATCTCTTTCAGTGTTTTTAAAATTTCTCCATGGGCGAAGACTATTAGGTAGCTGCCTAACTATCTTTCTGACACTTATTTGTGGATATAATGATTCTTTTCTGTTCGTTTGTCTGTCTGTCTTTCTCTCATTTTAACACATAATTATTTCTTTTTAGAAAAAGAGAGTCATTGTACACAAATATCTCAGTTTTCCAGCTTTAGGATACTACCCCTCTTCAAGCTTGAGCCTCTTCAGCTAGGATGTAAAGGTATTAATACTGTTGGATACCTGCGGCCTTTCTGCATCTCCACACAAGGCTGTGGGAAATGAGGAGGTCCTCAAGTATTCATCTTTTATCTTCCAGTTCTGTTTTCTGGCTCCCTGCCAGCCTCTACACATGCATTTTCTCTGACTCATTTTCTGAAGAACTTTTTAAAAGAAAACATGAAGGTGTCAGAATAACTGAAGCATATACGTTAATAGAAACAAGATAACTACATCAAATGTGTGTGTGACATGCTGCTCACGGGCTTTCTCACCCTCTGACTTCAGAGTTTCAGTGTCTTTGGGGTGACTGAAAATGCTAGGCAGAGAAAAGGATTGGAACATCTGGAAAACGATGACCACACAGAATAGGGCTCTGCATTCATTCTCTCAACAAATTGAATATTATAAACAGTAAAGTCCTGAGACAGGGAAGGCAAGAGAAACTGGACAGTCATTATAAGCTCAAGTTTTTTTTGTTTCTGTTTTTTGAATAAAGACAATTACGGGTAGTCAGGAGAATTGGGAATTGGGATTTTCAATGTTTTTCTTGTCCCCATTTCTGTTCTCTGTCAACAGCAATTTTTCTTCCTTCCTTCATCCCCATTACTGTGAAGATTTTGGGGTCCTGTTTCTGGGTGTGTGGCTGGGATGTATGAGAAAAGAACATGGTGGGAAGAGGACCTGGGTGTCTTGGATCTGCAGAGAAACTCATGGATTTCTATCTTTGCACAACTCAATGATGACATATTTTAACATAAACAGCCAGCAATCCCGGCCAGTAGGCATGGATCATTCAGAATGTGCTTTGCATTTTCATGCCTGGATTATATACAGCTCTTCCCCACAGCTCCTTTGGTTGGTCACATGATCCATGGAGGGCCCTTTTGGCATTACTGCATCTTCCTTCTTCTCCTTTCCCCTCCCATCTCCTTCTCTTCTTTTCTCAGTTTATTGATTTTCTGTATATGTGGGTGTGGGTGCTGAAGACCATGCATGGAGGCCAGAGCACAAAGTTCAGGGGTCAGTTCTTGCCTTCCATAATGCGGGTCATGGGAATTGAACTCGGATCTTCAGTTTTTGTGGCAAGTTCCTTTACCCACTAAGCCATCTCAAGTTCTCTTTAATACCACTGTTGTTTCCTTGGTGTATCAGAGGATGCATATATACGTGGCAGAACAGTGAAAAAGAAAAACGGTTCCATGTGCCCATTGCATGTTGTCTTTCAATTGTGTACAAATAGGCTCAGTAGAAAAAATAATATTAAAATAATAACAGAAATATAAAGATCTTAATAGCTAGTGATTGTTAAGTGGTTATGATTTCTTTTTCTTTTTAAATAATGAGATGAAGCAAGGCTCACCGGACTTCAATGGAAGAACATCTGTGGAGGATTTGTGATGCTGATACCATGACAGCCCGGACACATTTCACACTTGTTCACGCCACACAGCGCTTTCATCTCTCTAAGTGACCAGGGTGCGTCCTGGTGAGCAGTCACTTTGAAAGTGGCCTCCATTGTCCCACTGGCTTTGTGTTCGCCTCTACTTCAGTGTAATTAATATGCTCAATATAAATAGCCAAGTCTCCAGAAAGGTTTGCCTGCCTTTGCAACCACTGCACTTCCAATTACACACCAAATTAGGCACATAATTGAACAGGGACACTAACATTTTCTAACAGGTGGTGAATGAGCAATTTTCATCCATCAGTCAGCTCAGAAACAGCTCTCTGGCCAAAGCATCACTCTGTTTAGAATTCCTTCTTATATGCTGAGTGTTTTTAATCAAATTTTTAAAAAGTCCTTTTAGGTGAAGAACAATAAATAAATAAATAAGTAAGTAAAATTTTAAAAAAGGAAAGAAAAGCAGTCCTTTCACCAAAGAGTCTCTAATTCAAGATTGCTGAACACAGGAGAGGTTTATAACCCAAATGCAGACCTGGGATACAAAGGAGACACTATGTGTAAAATAAAATTACATCAAGCCGTGTCCAACTGGATTTAGTGTTCGACTTCTGAGATTCCGAGGTCAGGAATCTTGGTATAGTTTGAGGAAACTCACCGATGCTTTATTTTCTTTAGGTCATCAGATTTTTGATCATCACTTTTAGGGTGTGAGCAGAATCTCGGTTGATCACTATTTTAGCCAAAATTTGTATTGCTACCACATTCTCCCTAAAAGGACTCAAAATAATGCTGTGAAATTCAAGAAGACAGGAGGACCCAGGTAATCCGTGCAGATTTTAATAAGTGGTGCACATTTTGCCAGGATCCTGAGGTTAGTTTATCTGCCTTTAAGAGTGACACCCAGCCAAGCTATAAACATTTTAGTTACACATATTTTCCTCATGGTCATCAGTTAATCTTGGTGGAGCACTTTCTCTCATCCCATACCAAGGCCTTGTGTAATGTCCCTGGCATACCCTGTTTGTCTTTGGGGGCGGAGCTTCAAGCACAAAGAGACCCTGGTGTGTTTAGTTCCATTTCCCTTAAGCTATGCACATCTCAGGGCAAGGCTATGCTGAGACCCTCGGAGTGAAACACTGGATTATGTGCATCTTAAAAGTCCACGATGCTCCAGAGCACTCTGTCTCATCCTACCTGCGCTAAGGTGGGAGGGAAGAGGAGCAGAGAAGAAGGTGTATGGTGAATGATGGGCAGCTTTGCAGACACAAAAGGAGAAACCCAAACCTGCTCACTGGTTCTCAGCAAGAACCTGGCGTCGAGCAAGCACAGCTAGGGGCTTGCTTCCTTTTGGGTGGTTGAATGAGGTGGACACAGTTGTCTTCCTTTTCACTTTCAGACATGCTCTGCTATACAGTCCCCATCCCTGCCCCCACCATGGGAGAAACACAAGTGCACAGTGTGCCTTTTGCCCTTCTAACTCCCCCCCTCCACCATCCATTTCAATATAAATGACTGTCAGGTCACCTGGTCATTCACTTAGCAGAACTTTATTTAAACCTAACAGAACAAAACAAAATAACTCTTAATTTTGTATTCATGCAAGGAATCGCAAACCTAACTTTTGCTATGGCAAAATAAAAGTAAGAACTCAGAAGGAGCTGTGACCCCCAACCCTTCCTCAAAACTCTGATTGACTGATAGCTAATCCCCATCTCCGTGAGACTCAGATCGGGAAAATGGGTGCATGATCTATCTGGGAAAGTCAGTTCATGCAGCTAAACAGCTGCAACAAGACACACAAAACACATTCCTAAAAATTAAGAAAGTGTTTTATGTTTTATAATTAAAAGGAAACATTCAGAATGCACATCTGCTATGTTGTTACTTAGGGGCCCTTCATGGTATGCATGACTTCTGTTAAGTCCCAACTCCAACACTTGCCCCATAAGGACCACTGAGAAAGTAACAGGCTGGGAGGTTCCAGTCATATCATCTGACATTGTCCATGCAGGGTGTGAAGAGCTTTTGTTCTGATTATGGTATCAACTCTGAACTCTGACATCATGGCTGCCATCCTTTCAGAATAGGATCCAGGGAGGTTGTCAAGGACATTTGGGATAATCCATTTGCTATCTAACCTCCTGCTGTAGCTTGAATTTGAAATGTTTCCGCAAGTTTCACATATCAAAGGTTTGGTCCTCAGATTGTCACTGTTGAGAAAGTGCTGGAAGCTTTCAATAATAGAACCTTGTGAGAGGTCTTAGATCATCAGTGTATGGCCCTGAAGGAGATGGCGGGACCCTAAACTCTTCCTCTGTCTCTTGTTTCCTGCCTCAGGGGTAGAGTCTTCTTCTGTCATGTGCCCTCATCATGAAGTGTTGCCTGGGCATGGTTCCAAAGTGATGAAGCTATTGATCAAGGACTATAATTTTCAAAACTGTGGGTCTAAATTAACCCTTTTCTCTTCATAAGTTAATTACCCCAGGAACATTCTAGAGTGATGGAGTTTGACTAATGTATGACCCTGGCTGAGCTCTAAATCACTGAAAAAGGAGAAATATAGAATTCAGAATAAAGTAGGGAAAATTCCGAGAAAAGAAAAGAGAAAAGAATCAGTGTTGAAACATGTCTTTAGCCTTTAGAACTCTTTGTAGTATTAAAGGGAAGGAGACAATGTTTAATAAAGAAATTGTAAGAATGGAAATTCAGTGTCCCAAACATGTTAGGTACTTTAAAGTTATAGAAATAATTTCTCTTTGGTTCATTTTCTGAGGTGTTATTATCAGTAACTTACTTTTCATAGGCTTAATTCTCTCTGTCCAAGATGTAAAGTATCATTTGTGTGTTTGTGTATGTGTGTGTTCCTACAACATGTGTGTGGGGCCTGAGGAGGCCAGGAGAGGGCATCAGATTATGTAAAATTTGAGTTACCGGTGGCTGTGAGGTGCTTGGTGTGTGTGTGTTGAAAACTCCATTTGGGCCCTCTGGAAGAACAGTTGCACACTTTAACAGCTAAGTCATCTCTCCATCCCCTGCCTTTTCTTACTGTATCCATAAACTTGTGCTGCTCAGGGTTTCTCTTCTTTTTATTTATGAATGTAGCTATGAGTTGGTCTGAATATTTCTCGATACAGAATCATACCATCAGAAGAATGTATGGTTTAAGGTAAGTGTGAAATGTAACAGACCTAAAAATGCTACTCCACGCACGTCTTGCCTCTCTGTGCATAGGCAGTGTATTCTTCTGCAGAGGACAGAGTAATGGGCGGAGGGAGGGCAGTCTTAGAACCTCCCGTTTGCTCATATGCTGTCAAATCTTTATCAATTCTTATTTGTTGCCTTTGTATTTTCACTGCGGAGTTCATGGATAAGTGCTAAAGGTGCAGCTTCTTCCACAAGGATTTTTGTTTTTATTGGAACCTCTTAAGAATTTCAGTGACTTCAGATTCCTAAAAAATAAAACCATTAATGAAGAAGTAAAAAAAAAATCATCTAAAACTCACATGTCTCAAATAAGTACAAACAAGGTGGATCAGTCCAAATATGTATTTTCTTTTTTTTTTAATCTTTCTTCATTAAGAACTCCATACATTTCTTTGGCAACGTAATCTAGGCTTCAGTAAAGCTAACTTTAATAACTCCATATAGGTGTCTTTCTTCCTTCCTTCCTTCCTTCCTTCCTTCCTTCCTTCCTTCCTTCCTT
>JABTXL010000001.1:3685275-3700114 GCA_025134845.1 Neodon shergylaensis
CTTCCTTCCTTCCTTCCTTCCTTCCTTCCTTCCTTCCTTCCTTCCTTTATTCATTCATTCTTTTGAGGCAGGGTTTCTTTGTGTAACTTTGAATACTGTCCTTGAATTAGCTTTGTAGACCAGGGTGGCCTCAAAGTCATAGAGATCTGCCTGCCTTTGCCTCCCAACTGCTGGGATTAAAGGTGTGCACCACCACTGCCCAACATATTCATTCTTCTTATGATTAGCACAAATGTCAAGAACTAAGTGATTAAAAATTCTCAAAATGTGATGTAATTTAATTTTTCAAGCAAATAAGCAAGGCCTTCTCTAGTCTGTGCTTACTTATTAGCTTAGAGACAACCTCCAGGTAACTGTAACAGACAGTTACTTTCATAGATATTTTTGGAACGATTTTTCGGACCCTCCCAAACACACACACGGGGAAGTGGGCATGATAGACTTGACCCTGTGGGTATTTGGCGGTGTAGACGTCAATTATTTTCTGGGCGGCTGATATGCTGCATCAAGTAGGAGCTATATTCCATTCTTAAAGGTCTTTTTTGTTTTGCTTTGTTTTGTTTTTTAAGTGATAAAATACCTAAAATCAAAATCCCCGATGGAATTGTAAGGAGAGAGTGACTGGAGAAATAAAAAAAGAATCAATGCTAAATTTAGCTGGAGCCTTCTCAGTTCCTCATTGGAGTGTAATTAGTGTGAGTGTGTAAGCAGCAGTCACCACTGTCATGTTCCTAGGGTGAACTGGCGGGAATGCACGGCTCGTTACACCAGCTCATTTTTACTGGAATGCTCCAGACCGTGATTGAGAGCGATTACAGAACACATAATTAGCATCAATGACTGCAAATTTAGTTGTCGACAACTGTAGATTCTGGACAATGGATAATTAAAATGTAATTAATGAGCTAATTAAGATGTCAGCAACAAAGATGTTTTGTACATTTGTTGGTAGTTAATGCAGTTTTGGTCCTAACACACTTGAATTCGTTAATGAAGGGACAGAAATCTCTAGTGGCTAACATCTATGCCTTGTGACATGGACAAGACCACCTTTGAGGAAGGCAGGTGATCTGATATTCAAAACAAGTCAGTGGGCATAGGCAAGCATGAGAGAATGGGAGCTCTCGCTAACAGATGAACTGAGCCAGTGACATGGTGTGGTCCAAGGTCAATGGTGGCACAGTTCTTTAAAATAAATAAATACTAATTGATATTTTCCTTTTGCATATGTAGGGTGGTTCCTTCCTTCTTCACTTAATTAACTTCATAACACACATTCTGTCACTGTTATTTCTGGAGTGTTCCTGGCCAAGGGGCCCTTGAAAAACTGTTGGACAATGGCACTCTATTTAGTAGCAAATGCTACGATGTCTCAAATCCATTGACCTCAATCCTCTGAGTACTGATTGGAAAGGAAAGTCAGGAAAAATTTCAGAAATGTGGTGGCAGTGGAGGGAACAGGGGAAAAGACCCTGGTGCCCACCTCTTCTTCATCCCCAGAAGAGCACTAGCCTCCAGTTTGCTTGGTGTGCCTGGCCGCTGTTTTACCTGCAGCTTTACACCAAGTGGTGTTTAGTGTGTCATTTATTCAACAATTGGTCCCATCTGCCAAATGTTTGATGCTTTGGAAATATACATAGATGATATAGCCTTTGTAACCAAAAAAAGAGAGCTTATCAGGTTGCAGAAGCTACCCTGAAGTTATTAGGAAAGTGTTTCATGTTTGCCTGCATGCTTGTAGAATTAAAAAAAAAGTTTAAAGATAAATGTTATTATAATATTTTGTTATAGCTTCAGTTTTAGTAGATTTTGACTGAAAAAACAGTAAAACAATGATAAATTGAACAACATTTGTAATAGATTTATAAGTCATTAACATATGCCATTATATCAATATGCACATAATTATCATATATGATTTTGAGTGATATGCAATTTAGTCTTCAGAAATTTCATACAATAATTTTTTGTGGTTTTGAAATTAGAATGTAATTACATCATTTTTTTCTCTTCCCTTTCCTATCTGCAATCCCCTTCCATGTATCCCCTCTTGTTCTCTCTCTTAGTCATGGCATCTTTTTGCTTAATTATTTATACACACACACACATATATATATATACATATATATATATGTATATATATAATTGTTGATATACCATTCTGAAATATTCCTTTTTCTTTATGTGTGTGTGTCCATGTTGATACTTCATGGCTATAGCCTCTCATGTTTCTTGGAGAGACAATCTTAAAGCAAGTTTCCAATTCCCCTGACTCTAACAACCCTCCCACCTGCCTCTTCCAAAGTCATCCTTCAGTGTCAGATGTTGGAATTATGTTGGAGCTGTACCAGTTGGAACTGGGCAACACACAATTTCTTGTTCACTGCATTTTGATTAGCTGTGCTTCTCTGTAATGATCTCTGTCTGTTGAGAAAGGGATTTCTGTGATGAGAACTACACTTACCTGTGATCATAAGGACAAATATTTAGAGTCTAGTTAAGAGTTATGCTGGTTGTTGCAAATGGATGGAAATAGAAAACACTATCCTGAGTGAGGTATCCCAGACCCAAAAAGATGATGAACATGGGATGTACTCACTCATAAATGGTTTCTAGCCATAAATAAAAGACATTGAGCATATAATTTGTGATCCTAGAGAAGCTAAATAAGAAGGTGAACCCAAAGAAAAACATATAGTCATCCGCCTGGATATGGGAAGTAGACAAGATTGCAGGGTAAAACCTGGGAACTTGGGGGTGAGGTGGAATGGAGCTAAGGGGAAATGGGGTGAGAAACGTGAGAAGGGGAGAATGGGGGGAGCTTGGGGGAATGAGATGGTTGGGATAAAGAAAAGGTGGACACAGGAGCAGAGAAATATATATCCTAATTAAGGGAGCCATCTTAGGGTTGGCAAGAGACTTGACTCTAGAGTGGCTCACAGGTGTCCAGGGAGATGTCCCCAGCTAGTACCTTGAGCAACTGAGGAGAGGGAACCTGAAATGACCCTATCCTATAGCCATACTGATGAATATCTTGCATATCATCTTAGAACCTTCATCTGGCGATGGATCGAGATAGAGACAGAGACCCAAATTGGAGCACCGGACTGAGCTCTTAAGATCCAAATGAGGAGCAGAAGGAGGGAGAACATGAGCAAAGAAGTCAGGACCACGAGGGGTGCACCCACCCACTGTGACAGTGGAATTGATTTATTGGGAGCTCACCAAGGCCAGCGCGACTGGGACTGAATAAGCATAAGATGAAACCGGACTTTTTGAACGTGGCAGACAATGAAGGCTGATGAGAAGCCAAGGACAATGGCACTAGGTTTCGATCCTAATACATGAACTGGCTTTGTGGGAGCCTAGCCTGTTTGGATGCTCACCTTCCTGGTCCTGGATAGAAAGAAGTGGGAGGACCTTGGACTTCCCTCAGGGCAGGGAATCTGGACTGCTCTTCATTCTCGAGAGGGAGGGGGAATGGAGTGGGGGGGAGAGGGGTAGGGGAGTGGGGGGATGGGGCGATGTGTGCGAGGAGGGGGAGGGAAATGGGAAACGGGGAGGAGGCGGAATTTTTTTTTTTGCAACAACTAAAATAAAAAAAAAAAGAGTTATACTGGTTGAGAAAAGTGGCAGTTGAAGGGACTCCTCTAAGACCCATGCCTTCACCAGCCTTAGGTGGTTGGCTGGGTTTCTACTACCATGTATGTTTTCCCTCTTGTTAAGTCGGCCTCAAGATCAAGTAGAGAGCTATTGGTTATGTGTGCCACTACTGTACCCTTAGAGTTATAATGTCATGCTGTGTATATAATAGAAAAAATTATATGTTGTGTGCATACACACTCACACAGTATGTGTGTACAAGTGTGTGCATATGTGCACATGCGCATACAACAGAAGTTGAGGTTGAATGTTCTTTGAGACCTGACGTCTCAAAGCATATAACTTGCCTGTCTATGATTTGCCAACTTTGCCAGGCTGTCTGTGCACCAAGCTGCGTGGATTCTCCTGTGATGCTTGTGATGACAGGTGTGCACCTTTATCCTCAGCAGTCTCCATGAGTACCAGCAATCTGCACTAAAGGTCAGAGCCTCATGTTTCAGTAATAATCACTAGCCCCAGCAACATCTCTCCACCTGAAATGCTTCATTTCTGAGTGGCTCTTTTGGAACCTTAGAAGTTTGGAATCCCTAATTCTATTCCCTCTTACAAATGGCACAACGAAGATCAAGGAGTTAAGAAACACTGACTTAGATTTCCAGTTCTTTGGATTTCAGGATACATTTGAGAAATAAGTTATAGATAAGAGAATTATATACAGATAAGCAAAAAATTGATAAATTCAAATAATAATGAGTTGTATGCACAGGAAGTAATGTCATAAATGACAAGATCTATAAGAGTTCCCAGTTATAATAGGAGAAAAAGAACTCTAGAGTTTTTAATACCTTGTGTCTTTATTTTTCTTGTTGTAATGATCCCAGAGACTAGAGAATGTACACAGAAATGTACTTTTTACCACTGAGAAGCTTTAGATAGAAGGGCTGAGACTGATGAGAGTTTTCTGGCTACGTTATAACACACTGGAGAGTTTCACATAGTAAGAAAAACGAACAGAAGAGAGAGATGATGGGAACTGGAGGACATACCCATACACTCCTATTACAAAGCCACTCTGGAGATAACTAGCCTGCCGCAAAGTAATGGCATTAACTAATTTATGGTGGTAGAGCCTTCATTGACAGAATTTTCTCAAAACTTCTACTTACCTCTTTATATCACTATGGAGATTAAATTTTCCTATGAGTATTAGAGATGGTCTAACATAGCAGCTAGCATGGGCTACCATATGCAGGTTTCTAAGGGGGCCTGGAGAGTTTCTGAGATTTAAAATATGAATTTCTGTTCAGAAAGCAAAAATACAGTGAGGATAATGACAGCATTTTGGTGGGGGAAGGAAGGCTTGCAGCAGAGAAGAATGGAAAATACAGCATGCGGCACAGAGGAGTGGGAAATACAGCATGCGGCAGAGAGGATTGGAAGCCTGTTGTTAGGTGTAGAGGTGAATTATTGGCAGACATGGCTGGAAAGGCAATGTACAGTCAGAATATTATGAGTCCTTCGGTGGAAGTGGATTTTTTAGGCTAAAGAGTCAGGAGGAAAGAGGTGGCAACTGTAACAAAGATTTGTTTCAGCAATTTGCTTGGGGAACACCCTAAAGAACGGTGCTTTGAAGGTCTCCTGGCTGATGGTCATGTCTATATCACAGTAAATAAGCAACCGTAACTACATCCTGGGCTACAGGAGATCAGCAGAATGATAAACAATGCCAAGAACTCTTTAAAATGTCACTGTTTAGCCGGGCGGTGGTGGCGCATGCCTTCAATCCCAGCACTCGGGAGGCAGAGGCAGGTGGATTTCTGTGAGTTTGAGGCCAGCCTGGTCTACAAGAGCTAGTTCCAGGACAGGCTTCAAAGCTACAGAGAAACCCTGTCTCAACACACACACACACACACACACACACACACACACACACACACACACACACACAATGTTACTACATATTTGTAGGTTTAATTCTAATATTGTTGCTCATAAATTTTATAGGAAGGTATTAAGTTCAACTTTGAAGGGAAAGAATGGCCTCTATTCAGTTTTGGGAAGCAACAGGTTTAGAGTTCTGAAGAGATGACAAACTAGGTCTCAGTGGTTCATTGTAGACTTTTGGATGTCACTTGGAAACAATAGAAGTTGGAGAAGCTGAGGCCCATGGTGGAAGGCAGGGGGTGAGTGAGAGGGTGCAGGGGACTGAGTGAACTCAGAGAACGAAATCTCTTATTTAAAACGCAAGAGAGTCTGTTTCTGGTGTAATTGCTCCCGTAAATAAATGCATCACAAAGTTTCCCGAGAACATTCATGGTTTGGGGCAGGTAACTCTGGAGATGGAAGCAGGAGTTTCAGATTGAAGTTTGGCAGAGGAAAAGATCGGGACCAGCCAAACAATTGAGTAATTGCCAAGGTCTCGATACCTGGAAATGAGCAGCAGGGTCCTGGTAGAAATAAAGGAAACTAAGAGGTAGATGGTAGATACACTCAGAAGCGGATTGGAATGACTCGCTAGCTGTTTGGAGGGGGAAAGAAAATGGGAATTCCTGAAGGATAGGAAGACACTAAATGCTGCAGAGGGTAGATGTATCATGAAGATTGTCCTTATCACTCTGGAAATAGTTTTTCTCAATCAGAATTGATCAAAGCGAAAAATCGAGTAAAGGCTGAGAGCATGTAAGAGCTTCATTCAAAATTATAGGACATATTTTTTTTTATGATCCTTCTTTCATTTACTCACTCACTAGAAAGCAGAGTTCAGTGACAGTTCTTTGAAGTTTATCTAGTCAAACCCGAGCCAGGTCAAAACCTCCTTGAAGAATGACTGATGAGAGAGAAATCAAAGTTATCTCCAGAAAGAACAAAGATAGAGAAAAGACAAAAGACAAGGGGAAAAGAGCAGGGAAGACATGGGGGTATAAAAATTAAAGGAAAAAGGGGCACAGGAAAAATTAAGAGAGCTGAACCTAAGTTCCTTTAAGAGCTCTAACAAAGAAAAGAGTCCTGCAGTTGTCCTGTGCTTATTTCAAATCAGCAGAACATTTTCCCCAACAACGCCGATGACTCCTAAGACACATTCCATGCATCCTGTAATTTCCTGTACACCACCAAGGCGACCCAGTTGAACCAAGCTGCACATGTTATTACAGGACGTCTATGACACGTCTGGTAGAGTATATTAATGAAAGCCTGTCTTTCCATTATAGCATGATACAACTAAAAGCTTTTCTAGTCACTTGTTACACCAGGCCAACGAGAATTTTCCTAAATAGAGCCGAGAAGCAGCAAAATGTTATCTTGCTGGAGACGATGTCTCTGCCAGGATGTTGGAACAGCTTTTCCTGTCACTAAAAGGACAAACCGTAATCCATCTGCCGTGTATAATTTGACAATCTGCATTGCTTAAACAGTAGGAGGGACGGACCGCCTTACAGGCCTCCCCCTGCAGAAGAAGGCTTTCAACAGTTAGCAATGACTAGCCAGGCTGAATATCCCAGCAGAGACATTTGCTCAGGAGTTATCCCCAGCAGCCGGGCACTCAGGAGGCAGAGGTGAGCCTTACCATTGTTGTTGGCCCCAAAGCACCAACTTTCACAGGAACAGATCACTTAGTGTCAGGTGTGCGTTTTGCAGCCCTTGGTGGCATGCCAGTATGTGCCCCAGACCTGACTTTTCACATAAAGACTCCTGAGATAATAATCTTCCTAAAGTTCCAGGTGGAAAAATACACTGCGAAGTGGGTCTGTGCCCAGTATGGAGCCAAAGGCCTTAGCACTTTTTCCTGATAGTACAAGAATGGAAACTATAGCGTGGCGTAGATCTGTGTTTCCTTTAGATAAGGGTGCTTTCCCAGGACCCACGTCAGTTTGTTATACTCACCAAACATCCTAAAAATGTTTCCTGGCACGGGCTCAGAATATAAAGATCTGTGCTTTCCAGAAACCTCCTTTGCTTCTCATGAGCAAAGGGTCTCAGGTAAGGGCAACTGCTAAGGGGACAAAAGGAAAAGAAGAGATCCCATTTTGTGCATTGACACCTACCCTCCAAACTCTAAGGAGTGTTGGATGAGATTAAAAACTGACAGCAAACTGACTATTAAAATAATGGCTTTATTCATGGGAAAAGAACAAGCTCAGATTTTTCCATGGCAACAGTAAAATCAATTCGGAACCAGAACCATCCGTAAGAATCCTGTTCCTACCAGCCAAAATAACTAATCAGTTTTGGGACTAAGGGAACGTGACCCAAATGTCAAGAGAGATCGTAGATTGGATCTTGGGACAGATAAAGGGCATGAGTGGGGAAAACAGATAAAATATGAATAAATTCTGTAATTCATTTGCCAGGAATGCATCCATGTTCATTCTTTCTTGGTTTGAGAATTTTTTTTTTTGACTACCCAAATAATGTTAGGGGAATATGCCTGACGGGCACCTGAGATCTTTCCTCATTATCTTTGCTAGTCCCTTGTGAATTTAGGATTACTTATTTATTTATTTATTTATTTATTTATTTATTTATTTATTTATTATGTATACAATATTCTGTCTGTGTGTGTCTGCAGACCAGAAGAGGGCAGCAGCTCTTGTTACAGATGGTTGTGAGCCACCATGTGGTTGCCGGGAATTGAACTCATGACCTTTGGAAGAGCAGGCAATGCTCTTAACCACTGAGCCATTTCTCCAGCCCCAGGATTACTTATAAATAAAAATTGCTTTTAAAAAAGAGCAAATCAATTCAGTCTGTGTTTATTTCACTAAAACCCATCTCATGTTATAATAGCCCTTATTCTGAGTTGTGGAATTACTGGACTTTTATGGAATTACACCATCCCCACAGAGAACTACCTTGCGAGAGATATCCGAGTTGACGTAACTCATTTGATAAGAGCACCAAGGCGAGAGCTGTGGTGGGCGTCTCCTCCACAATGCTTAGACAAATGGCTGGGAAAGGATCTAAGGCATTTGCCTCTTTGATCAGTATGGGGCACAGCAGAAGTATGCTGCTATTAACTATGCAATCTTTAACTAGCCTACAACATCTGAATTAATATTCAAAGCCCCTGAGACCTTAGAAAATATGGCACGCTAGCCCTCTGTCCCTGAGCATGTACCCGCACTTCAAAATTGTAAAGCCTAGTTGAACAGATAGATACAATGTATGGATATATTAACTGACAAGGAAGTCTTCAAGAAAACATGTATAGATATGTCATGTTAAATGAGCCAGACTAAGCCAAACACGTATGGAATATTGCAGTTGAAATGAAAACGGTTATTAATAAAATGTTCTTAAAACGAATCCTGTAGTGTTTCTGTACTTATTGGCTCTCTCTGGGGAGGGCGGAGATGCCAGAAGCAGCAAGCTGGCAGAGAAAATACAGAATGAGTATTCATTGGCGCACCTCCTCCCTCCCTCGACTTAGTGTAGAGGGTCCGTGGAGGGATCTGGAAAGGGCTGCCATTCTTCCTTGGGACGAGAAACATTTGGTTTTTCCTTTCCCAAAGAAGTTTTTATATTAAAGGACATTCAAGGGGTCCTTCATTTGGAGACTACGTTCAAAAGCACAGTGTAAGTAAAAGACACAGTCAGGGAAGACGGCAAAGAAAGATGCAGAGGGAAAAGAAGTGCAGGGTACACAAGAAAAGCAGAGCAGTTCATCCGTGTTCATGGTTTTAATTGTAGGAAATTATGGGAAGAGAGACACAGAGCTGCCTCATCCGTGGTTTTGATTTTTAGCAGAACATAAAATTTTGTTGTGTTCCTAAACACAAGCCTTCCTGTCCGAACAGGTCCTGACAGCAGAGCTCCTCAGTCCAGGCTGCCAAGTGCATAAACAAGTTGGTTTCCAGCTTTTGTCATCATCAGATGCCTGTGATCCGGTCCTCCCCGCTTCTCATCAAGTCACACATTCTAGCCAAGCCCTAGCAGAGAAACCCAGCTCACCACCAAGCCTTCAGCTGATCTCATCTCATCTTACATCCACCCTGGGGCAGTAATTTAATATGTGTTATGAATTTCATGACAGTCCTGGTGTTTTCATTTGGACGGAGTGTTTCCTTGGGAGTTCTAGAGCGATAATCAACCTCCTAAGAGATTCTGTGGAGATGTATTGGGTCTCCCCTACAAACAACGTCAGTCTCACAGGGGCTGTGATTCTGTGTTGTTTGAGGTTAGTGACTGGGTCCCCAACTACTCTGTATCCACACAGCTCTTAATGATGTGTTTTCTCAACAGCAGGTATTTAACAATTACTGCCTGGCTCACTGACTAAGTGACAATATGAATAAAGAGATGAGTGATTTGTGAAAAGAGTCAAATAAATTATCCCAAGTACATCATTGTCATCGATGCTTGGAGATCCCCCCACACACACTCCCAAGACACAGACACTATAATTTTTTTAATGTCATTCTATTAAAAAAATTGCACACATTTTTTGAAAACAGAGAGAGGAAATCAATTTTTTGGTCAACTGAAGCCGCATTTTAAACTTAGCAAAAATAAAGTTTCAGCTCAAAATAAGAAAACCTTTCACTCATACAGACACGTGGTCTACATACATAAACGCCTCCACGTAAGCACCTGATTTAAGGTCTTCTCCTAGCGTTCTTGTTTCACTTCCTGTTCTTGAGTTTCTCCTTCCTGCAGGCCTTTGTGTAGATGGTCACTGCTTTCCAGACTGTCCTTTCTCAGCGTGCTGTCCTGCAGCCTCTAGCTCAAGGTCAGAGTTTGCAGTCATGGTTACTTTTGACCTAGGGAGTTTTGCTTTTTATTCTGTTCTGCTGAAGATTCTGTCAGGATGAGGGGTAAGGGTTCAGATGTTAACTACATTTGGTAAGTTAATGTCCTTTACATAGCTCAGTGGCTTTTCTTGCCATTCTGGGGACACCCTGGTCTCGTCTCATCTCTGCCAGTTTCTTGGAAGCTCTTCCTGCAAGACACACAGCAGCTATGCCCTTGTCTCAGTTTCTTCTCAAGAGTGACCATGTTGGGGAAGGTTTGTCTGATTCTTCTGCACCTGAAAGACAACCCTGTCTTGTTACTGTCAAATACCCAGAGTCTACACATACTGGGGGCTAAATAAATCTTTAAAAAACTGATTCATACAATAGTACCTTTTCTTAGTTTCATGAGGCATATTATCATATGAAGTAGTCAAACATAGGCACTTACTCCTTCATGTCAGAACGTGAATGGAGATATACAACTATAAGGCTCAGGGAATGCTCTTTCCTTTGGACTATTGCAGTGTCTATTTGGAAGTTACATAAAGTTTCTTGTTAGGTTCTTTGATTTTATGGGTATTTGTAACAGTCAGTTTTAGTTGTCAATTTAACACAATGTTGATCGCCTGTGAAGAGAGAGTTTCAAGGATGGAGTTTTTAGATCAGATTGGCCATGTAGGCATATCTGTGGGGAACTGTCTTCACTGCCTTCATAATGCAGGGGACCCACACTGAAAGTGGGCAGCACCATTCTGGATTTAGAGCTTAGTCTGGGTGTGAGTAGAGAAAGTCAGCCGAGGGCTAAGCCTGCATGCATTCATCTCCCTCTGCTGCCAATGATGGGTGAGCTATGACCAGCTGCTCACATTCCTGTTGCCTTGACTTCCCCACAGTGATGGACTGTGACCTGGGATGGGGGCTAAAATAAACCCAGGCTCCTCTAAGTTGCTTTGTGTCGATTTCGTTTACCACAGAAACAGAAATGAAGCTAAAACAGTATTATCTTCTTCTTCCCCAGCTGTTAATCATCTTCCTCAAGTTCTGGGACCGTGTGACATAATCACCATTAAGTTGCATAAAAAGGAAGGCGAGAGCCCATCAGCACTCAGGCCGAGTGACAGGATTTCCATGGTCATGATAACACTGAGAGCAGAGTGGATTGGTGGAAGACAGCTCTCCTTATCCTGACTAGATGTAGAACTCCAAACATGTTCCTGTTACTTTAAATGGTTTCTTATTGAAAATTTATATAGAAATTAACTGCACCAATGAGTCGCTCCTGAAGTGAGTAAGCACATGTTAGTAAGCCCATGTGTTCTGTCATTCCTTTCATAAGTAGCCACGCTTTCTTTGAGTTTAACTAGCTAGCTTCGAGGTGGGAAGATATGGTTGCAATGAAGGAGAAAACAGATCCACTGGATGGGTTTTACAAATACTGTGTGGAAACTGACTTTAGCAGTTGATTTGGATATGAAGAGCAAACACAACACCCAGGACTGTGCTTTGGAAAAAAAAAACAGACAATAAAAACTTGTAATTCAAATGAATGTAAAATCATAGTGATTAGAAAAGGCACACTCTCCCACTTAGAAGATAATGAAACGGCCTAATCTCAACCCAGTAGGTGTGGGTAAAAATGTGCACAAAAAGATTTCCTTTTCCAAAGAAAAGCACACACAAGATCAGCGGAGTCATAAACATTTAGTGAGTCAACTCTGGACTTTTATGAGAATGTTTGAGTTCTCTTTCTTAGAGCAGTGATTCAGCTAATTGTCCCAGGGACACACAGAGTGCCATATTTTTATGTTGGAATTCTTGTTCTTCCACAGTGGTCATTAAAGAGAAAACTGGCTTTTGGAAACATGGACTCATACAGCTCTGTTTGAAAGACGGAACTGCTACTGCGGCTTGTTTTCATCCCCGTTTCGAGACTAAAATTAAATGAATGTGTTTTCTTTACATGTATGATGAAAAACAAAAATCCATATTTGAAAATTAGGAGACTTCAGCAAGTTTGTTTCAAATTTGAAATTAATATAAATTTTTATAAATCTTGGTGTGTCACCCTCTCTCCCAAGGCTCAGGTACCATCTCAGAAGAGGGGTCAGAAAGATTTGATGTTAGGGAGGATCAAGGGGAACTGGTGCATTCTGAGCATGACTGAACCTCTGTGCTTACATTCCTCATGGAAGCTGTGTCTCTATACAACCTGAGTTAGGCCAGTCTGTGAGGGTGGAGGGGTTCATGGGTGTCTCTGCTTTGCTGAAGATCTACTTACAGCTGTTGGTTGCTGGATGGGGAGAGTTGGTTTTCTTCAGGAACTCAGGTAGGTCAATCATGTTCCAGTGGGTGTCCCCACACCTTTAAGTGTCTGAGCAGCACAAATTAGAATCAGTAGTTACTTTCAATAAAAAACGGACATAAAGTTTGGAAAGCAGTTGAATCTGGAAGGAGTGGGAGGTGAATATGATGAAAATATACTGTGTGCATGTATGAAAATTTCAGAGTTAAAAAAATTCTTCAATAAAATACCATAATATCTAACATTATCTAGAAGGCAGAATAAATTGTGAGATATCAATAGAAATGTTGCCATTAACTACAGGACAAAACACAACTAACTCATTTTATTACCTAATATGATAAAAGTTAATTTTATATTAATTTCTTATAACAATTCAGTGTTCTTTAACAACTATATTATAAATATTGATAATTTCTCAAGAATAATCTTTGTGTGTGTGTGTTCATGTGTGATTGCAGATATATACATTTCATGGCATTTATGTGGAAATCACAAGACAACCTCAGATGTTAGTCTTCATCCTCTGCCATGTTGGAGACAGTCTGTTGTTGATTGCTGTCAGATAGCTGGACCATAAACTTCCAGATACTCTTTACTGTTTCCACCTCCAATCTCACTAGTGTAGTCCTGGAATTGCACTTCCACATCCAGCTTTACGCTGGTTCTGGGGATTTGAACCTAGGTCCCTATGCTTTCATGGCAAATGCTTTATCTACTATGTCATCTCCATAAGGAGAATTTTGTGATTTTAAAACTAAACTTTATAATCACCCTCTTAAACCCATTTTAAAATGAAAGTTTTTAAAAATATACCCATAAGAAGTTGAAGGCATAAACAAATATGCTGTGGGACAATGGTTTTACCCTGTAAAGATTTGTTTCTAGTACTTGTTTAATAAATGCTGATTGGCCTAGTAGCTTAGGCTTCTTATTAACTCTTTTTTTTTCCCTGAGACAGGGTTTCTCTGTAGCTTTGGTTCCTGTCCTGGAACTAGCTCTTGTAGACCAGGCTGGCCTCGAACTCACAGAGATCCACCTGCCTCTGCCTCATAATCCTTGTTTATGTTAGCCATGTGGCTTGGTACCTTTTTAGTGAGGCAGTCACATCTTGCTTCCTCTGCAGCTGGGTCATGACTGCAGACTGAAACTTTCCTCTTCCCATAATTCTCATTGCCCTGCCTCTACTTCCTGTCTGGCTACTGGCCAATCAGCATTTTATTAAAAATAATACAAGTGACAGGATAAAAGACCACATCAGCTTTTATTAAACAAGTACAAGAAACCAATCTTTACAGGGTAAAACCATTGTCCCACAGCACCCTCCCCTTTTTAAAAAAAAAAAACAAGAACTCTGAATCTAATATCCTTTGTTTAGCTTTTTGTCCTGACCATTATCCATATATTTTAACCAACACTCTAAACAAAGGCAAACATCCATAATCCATTTTTTGGGCGAACATGGTATAGTTTTCCAGGCTACTTCCTGCTGATTGGGGGAGCTGATAATCTTATGGGTACCTAAAGAAAATTTAGAATTTTGGTCAAGTTGTTACTGGAGTATCCTGTGAGGCTTTGTTATCCCAAGCAGCAGTCTTGAATCTGTTCTGGATGTAGAACTTAGATATCTGGGTCAACTGCCCCTATTGGAGATTTCTCAGGGGTCTTTCTTGATCAAACCTGATTTTTCTTAACTTAAAATGAATCCACATCCTCTCATTTCCTGTGGAAACTAAAGCAAAACCTCTTCTCCAAAGTAACAAACCTTTTGATTTCAATTTTGAAGTCAAGGTATTTTCAAAATACCTATCTTATTAATTCAGCAGCATTTATAAACAAATATCTTTTAGCAGCTGTTGCTCCTTCCTCAGCATTCAAACAATTCAAAGAGAACACAATAACTACAGTATCTATTTCTTTTATTTTTATTTTTTATTTTTGGCTTTTTCAAACTAGGTTTCTCTGTGTATCTTTGGGTATCCTGGAACTCACTCTGTAAACCAGAGTCCTTGAACTCACAAAGGTCTGCCAGCCTCTGCCTCCCAAGTGCTGAGTTTAAAGATGTGTGCCACCATACCTTGAACTCACAGAGGTCTGCCTGTCTCTGTCTCCCAAGTGTTGGGATTAAAGGTGAGTGCCATCACACCCAACTCTCTCTTTCTTTCTTTCTTTCTTTCTTTCTTTCTTTCTTTCTTTCTTTCTT
>JABTXL010000001.1:3703656-3734405 GCA_025134845.1 Neodon shergylaensis
AGAAGAAGAAGAAGAAGAAGAAGAAGAAGAAGAAGAAGAAGAAGAAGAAGAAGAAGAAGAAGAAGAAGAAAAAGAAGAAGACAATGACTAATAAGGGGCAAAGATAAATTGTTCCTCAAATAGTAATGCTTGTGCATTTTCTAACTTTATACTTGATGTTGAAAATAATCATCACCCACATTTATTTCATAATAAAAGGGACCAAGACAGCACGAAATAATGCATAATAGAATACCTGGAGGAATACATGTATGACCACTTTGCTGCCTACTGTGGTGAAAAGCCTTGAAAGTCTCTTTGTAAGAGAACAGGTTCCAGTCTATTTTTAAAAGGAAAAAAGTTTTCAGCTACTACTGTGATTCTTATGGTATGTTGAAAAAACCCCAAAGAGTGTCCTTAACGAGAGAAGTAGACAAAAACCAAAGTCAATTGTAAGACAATGTGCTTGAATTTGTAACGGGACTTTCTGTCCAATCAGTCCACTTCCTTGCTTCATCACTATCAAACTTCGTTCATCTGTGCAAGGTAATTTTAGACTCTTTAAATTTCTCAGAGGGAAAAATAATTTTTAGTATATAAGGACTTTGAAATGTTCTTATTTCTATTTCTTCAATTATTATTTATTGGTTTTAAGATTGCATTTTAATTATGTGTATATATTTGGGTCTCTGTGGATGTGTGCACCATGAGTGAAGGTTTCATCGGAGGCTACAAGAGAATGTCAGATTCCTGAGTCTGGAATCACAGAAGGTTCTGAGCTGCCTGGGCGCTGGGAACTAAATTCAGGGTCTCTGGAAGAGCGACTAGGACTCTGAATCACAAAGTCTTCTCTCCAGCACTCATTTCCTCAGTCATTTTAGAGATATAGTTTAAAGCAAGCCAAGGACAAAATGATTTCTTGGAGATTTAGGTCTCCTTGAAGATGCTGCTCGAAGCCCAGTAATCACTACTGATGAAACTGCTTTAAAGCAAATGCATTAATCAATGCAGTGCCTTCAAGAAAAACTTAAAACAGAATTCATAGATGACTTATATATTTCAGAAAAGAGCGGACATGGAAGGATATGTAAGAATAAAGAAATCTGGAGCTGACAGGGTGACGCATGTTTTGTGCATTTTACAAACCCTACATGTTAGATGGTGGTCATCCTCAGCTGCAAACTGTGGAAGCTGCAGTTAGTTGTATTTGTGTGTGTGAATGTGTGTGTACCTGTGTGCAAATGCCTATGTATGTGTACAGAGAGGCCAGTGGTTGACAACAAATGTCTTCCTAGGTCACTCCCCACATTGTTATGAAACAGGATTCTCACTGAGCCGAACGCTTTATCGTTAGAATCTTCCTCTACTTGCCTTCCAGCACTAGGATTATAGGTATGTGCTACCATAGCTGGTTTTTAAGAAGGGCCTTTCCTGTATTTGTGCTGAGTTAATTGAATATTTCTCCAGGAAAAAAGATGTATCTCTTCCTATAAACACATTCACACAGTAGAATAAGTAGAGGCTAATGGGATTTCTTAGGGAAGAGCCAGATAATATATATTGTAGCTTTCAGGCTGTACTGGGTTTGTTGAATCTTTTGAACTTGAATGGATGTGATCATAGTCTACTAATGAAGTTTTAACAAAAATAAGCATTTGGCCAGTGAGTCATAGTTTATAGGCTTCTTTTATATGTCAGTATATAAAAAAGTAAAGCACAATGAGATAAAATATAGTAATGAAAGCAAACCAAATGTAGCAAAAGAAGTAAATCTCAGGAACAATTGAATAAACTAAGTCAGAGAGTTGGCTGTGGGGGCATATGCCTTTAATCCCAGCATGTGGGAGGTCGAGGCAGGTAAATCTCTGTGAGTTCAAAGCCAACCTGGTACATACAGAAGATTCAGACTAGCCAGGGCCACATGGTGAGGCTTTGTCTCAAAACCCAACGAAACAAAAAGTTAGAGAAATGATAACATATATGTATATAATATATAATATGATATCTAGATAATATGATAATTATATGATATCATATTATACATATTAATAGTGAAATGATGTGTCTAACAAACTTACAGTGGGAGAAGTCATGAGAGCAGTTTCCCTGGGCAGGGAGGCTCTACTGTATTGCTAGAGTTCTGCCCCTAACCTGAGTCCTGGTACACAGGTGTATTCAGTTTGCCTAGTCTAGCTCACTACATAATCATAGGATGTACATTTAAAATATACGCATGGTAGATTTCAGTTAAAATGCTATGGTGGAGATTGTTGGAGAATACATTTTATATGAAGTAGTCTGAAGTTTCTGACAGTTTGTGCCCAGAGCTCCAGATGGAGGCCAGAATCCGGGAAAGGCCTGTTCTCAGAATATTGATATTCTTGGAATATTGATAAAGCTCCCCACCCCCAGATGCAATATTATTTTGAATGCCATCTAGCTTGACCTTCAAATGCAGTGGTCTGCAGACATAGCACCCAAACTGGAGGTATGGTTCACGGCTGTGTTCTTCTCTGAGACGACTCTAACTGGTGTCTTGTGATACTCAGGCATGAGATCAAACTCAGTTGATGGAAACCCCTTGGCCTCACAGATTTTTATGGACATTTAATGAGAAGTGGCTCATTTTCTGGCCTTTCTGGGGCGAATCCCGGATAATGTGATTGACCTTTTAAGAAGAAAAAGTGTCACACAAGCTGTGGTGACCCTAATTCATCAACAATGTGGTAAATATATGTGAGTGACTTTTATAAGTGTTTCCTTGTGTCTGGAATCCTTCTCAAGCTCACAGTCACAGGGGTAGCCGGGGATACTTCACTAATTTTTTAAACCTTTTTTTATTAATAATGTGTGAGCATATGTGTGCATGTGTGTGGGAGCGTGCATGGCACATGTGGAGGTCAGAGGACAACTGTAGACATTCTCTCACCATGTGGGTCCTCAGGGTTGTCAGACTTGACTTGATAACCTGGATACTCAGCAAGCACCCTATTGGTTGAGCTGGTCTTACTTTTTTTTTTCCTTTTTTAAATTACTGGTCACCTTGATTCTGCTGTCCCGCACTTTAAAATTCCCCAGATTACTAACACGAATCTCTTCAGTCTTTAGATACAGCAACACTACAACGATAAAGGGTTAGTGTCTTCTCCATTGTCTACCAGAAAAAGCTCCCCTGAAGTCACTAATATGTCTTCCAATGTTTCCACAACGCCTATCTGTCTGTCTGTCTATCTATCTATCTATCTATCTATCTATCTATCTATCTATCATCTATCATGTGTGTATCTACAGTATATCTGCTGCCAAGCAAGCCACATTTTGCTGCCTTTTGGCCAAATGATGAAATCCTTCTAAAATTCTACTCTTCCTTCCAGTGCCAGCCCTGACAGCATCCCTCCTTGACATCCCAGGATAAGTTTCATCCCTTGTGTTTTCAGCTAGTGCTACATGGGCTAACACACACACACACACACACTCTTAATGTTCCAATTATATTGCTGGGGTCTTTTAAACAATAATCTATCTTTGTAACCTAAACCTTAGCATTATACATAGTAAGTTATCAAGAAGTACCAATTTAAAGGATGCAAAATTAGCAAATCAATGGAAATAGTTTTAAGTAGTAGAATTATTTAAGCCTTCATATATTGCAATACTGTATCAGTAGATACTTAGCCTAAACAATGTTAATACTAGTTTTCATTTTCTAGAGCAAGTCAAAGATTTTTGATCTTTTGATCTTATATTAAGTTGTTTTGAAGGTGTCACTATAAAAAAGGAAATATCTTTCAATCCACTGTATTCAGATTTCTTTTTAAGTTAGTAAGTTTGCACTTACTGATTTATACAAGGGGCTTATTTTAAAAGATAAACAGATCATAGCAATACGTATTTTATTCCTGAAAAGTACAAAGGAGGAGCCAGTCCCCTTTGCCTGCTAGCAGGAGTCAGCTGCTAAGAAAGGAAGTCCTGAGAGAAGAGGGAGAATAGACTGTGGGGTCGTGTGAGAAATACGGTTTTCAGGACAATTCCTAAGAAATATCACTGAGCAGTTCCGTCTATTGGGTACAGGCGACGGAAGGAGCGAAAGCTTTCAGACAGAACTCAAAAATGTAAGCCTGTTCTTCCCTGCTATGACCCTTCTAGGCCATTTTGACTCTCTCCCTTTCCCCCACCGTTCTTTCTCTTTCTCCTCTATATTCGTTCTCTCTCCCTCTTTTTCCCTCCTCTCTCCTCTCCTTTCCCCCTCTCCGTTTTGCTCTTTTATCTTTAAGTTATCCAGCTTTGAGCATTTTGCTCTAACACAGTGGCCTGAAGCACAGAAGCGCCCTAAACCAATATGAAGCTGTTGCTCAGGGGCGGATTCTCAGACGCTGGGTACCTGCAGTAGCCAGTGGGACCACAAGGCGGTGGAGGACATCAAATCAGAAGCACCCATGAACGGGAGAGCACACGCCCGCTCTTTTACAGCAGCTCCTCAGAATGACTGCAGCATTTTAAGAACCATTTCAGTTCTGTCGGTGGCGTCTGAGGACAGCACCCTCATGCTTGGTGTCCGTTAGACTGGATTCTTTCCAGACAGGGTGATTATTGTCAACAACAATGGGCCACACAGAGTGGAATGATTCGATTTCGTGTTTGCTCAATAAATTATTGAGCTTTGGGACCAAACTTCTGAAATGAGCTATTATGAAGATAATTGGCATTGCCGCTGTTTGAAGACTGGCTGGGCAAAGGCAAAGAACTGCAACCACGGTTGGGGAGTCAACCTGGTAGCCACGATGAGAACAAAGGCTCCTGAAATGAAACTGGTTGCACCGGGGTACGCAGAACCGATGTTTTGTGGTGGTTGATGGGTTGTACTGGAAGGTAAGGTGAACGGATGGAGAATAAATACTCATTAGTTGGGATGAAGCTGAGGCTTCATATCGGAGGAACCAGGTCAGTGCTGGCTCTGCTTCCTTTGTTCTTGATTTTCTCTTTTCTTTTTCAGATCGTAATATAATTCCATTATTTCTCCCATCCCTTTCCTCCCTCCAAACCATACCATATATATGCTTCCTTTCAAATCCTCAGTCTTTTCCCTACTAACTGTACATTAATATATGTAAACGTTACATACATATATACATATTCACTAGTATAATATGCTAAGTTGCTTGTATGCATGTTTTCATGGCTGATCAGTTGGTGAGCTCTTCCCTGGGGGAGCCTATTTCTCCCACTCTCAGCTTGCTTAGTTACCTGTAGTTCTTTCTGTTCTGCACAGTTGAGGTCCCATGGACTTTCCCCCACTTTGGCATGTCCATTGGTGTGTTGTCCTTGTGGTGGCTCCTGTTTAGGTAGTCACTGACATTGCTACAAGACACAATCTCACAACAAACTCCCTGATCCTCTGGCTCTTAACAATCTTTCTGCCCCTCTCTGTTAAATATCTTAGGTAAAGAAGTTGTTTTGCAGATGTACCAGTTGTGATAGAGTTCCACAACTCTACATTTTGATTGGTTGTGGATTTCTATAGTGACCTCTGTCTGTTACAAAGAGAAGCTTCCTTCATGAGGGTTGAGAAAGAGACAAATTCTATGACAAGTTAAATTTCTATGAAAGAGAAGAGGGGTGATAGATTAGGTATCTAAAGCTACCTGTTCACAGCTCTGACAATACAACTTGATGGAGTGGGAGAGAGGCTCCCTAGAAGAAGGCACGGGGCTGGCTGAGCCCTGGGGCCACACAATACAGAGATATGAAAGCAGTGAAACCAGTGTCAAGAGGGATCTAGCAGCCAGGATACTGGGAGGCTAAGAAGCTCTAGAACACATTCCTCGGCAGAGACACTGGCTTCACAGTGCTGTTCACCCCACTATTCACACTGCTGTTCACACCAGATACCTGCATGGGAAGCAGTGATCAGTCAGAAATCTGAACTACCCAAGAGTCCACTTGAAAAGGAGCTCCAGGGAAAGCAACATTTTGCCCCTTTGGTTCCTTCTCTGGGATGGAAGCAGAGCAGTGAGCTGTACTGTACAGCTAAATGCTCTGGTTGTGTTTTTCTATGTGTTTCCCAAAGGACAGGTTTCTGTTTTACTTGTCTCAGAGAACTTGGAAGAATGGGTCAATATGGAAACTGCTAAAGCCAGAAATGAGCCTCAGCATGTCGGAACTATGTAGATTATGTCGCTCTATAGGCAGATACCTTGGAGATTCAGAAGACAAGGTGAGTTATTTGTACAACTAAGACAGTCACAAACACATTCCCCAACCCTGAGAAGACATTCTGCCAGACGAGCTCAATGAATGGGTAACAGCAGACATTGTTTTGTAGAAACCAGTCTGAGAGCCTGAAGGAAGCAGTCGTTTTGTCAAAGTACAAATCTCATATGGTATAGAAAAACACAGGGGATCATGACACATCTAGAAGATTGAAACAAGCAAATAAAATGCTTTTAATCACAATGGAACGAAACTGGAAATCAATAGCAGGAAATTAGACCTATTGGAAAAATCCACAAAAATATACCAATTCGATATACTCTTAACAGGTGGGTCAAAAAGGAAACCAATTAAAACTTAAAAGACGACTGTAGGCATAGGAAATGAAGAGACAGCACTGAAACTGAGAGGACATAG
This sequence comes from Neodon shergylaensis, assembly GCA_025134845.1. Lineage (NCBI taxonomy): Eukaryota > Metazoa > Chordata > Mammalia > Rodentia > Cricetidae > Neodon > Neodon shergylaensis. The sequence continues at coordinate 3,710,263 of JABTXL010000001.1, forward strand.
CAAGCAAGGTGTTTGTGGAGAAATCTATAACTAATTATGAACGCTTAAAAAGGGAACTATCTCAAATCAACAACCTGACATTACATCCCCAGTAACTAGAGAAAACAAGCCAAGCTCAAAGTTAGAAGAAGAAATGGACTAACACAATTTAAATCAGAGATAAATAGACTGCAGATTAGAAAAGTAATAGGGAAAGAAGCTAGAATAATTGAGTCAGTTGTTTTGATAAATTCTTATCTTGATTAACCAAGATAAAAGAGGGAAAAAAATCAGAAATGAGCAAAGAGCCATCACAATCAGTGCCACAGAAATAAAAATCCTTCACAAAGAAAGATGTGACACCAGATAATTTAATTAGAGAATTCTATAAAACTTCAATAATAATCAACAACAAATTTATTTAAAATATTTTATATGATGTGTGTTGGAGCATAACTTTATTTCCAGCTCTCAGAAAAATAGATTAAAAATAAGACATTCCATGATATAAACAAATTTAAGCAATATCTATCTACAAATTCAGCTTACAGAAGGTACCAGAAGAAAAACTGCAACCTAGAGAAGGCAACTAAATCGAAGAAAGCAGAAGGAATAGATAATCCCAGGCCAGCATATCAAAAGAAGGGACACACACATGGACACACACACACACACACACACACACACACACCATAGGACCACCACTACCACCACAATGACTACCACCACCAACAAAGTAACAGGAATCAACAAATACTGCTCACTGACCTCTCATTATCAATGGTCTCATTCCCCAATAAAAAGACACAGGCTAACAGAATGAATATGAAAACGGGATCCTTTATTCTCCTGCATCCTAGAATCACAATTAATATCAAAGATATACAATTCCTCAGGGTAAAGGGGTAAAAAAGGTATTCCAAGCAAATGTACCTAAGAAGAAACCTGGTATAACCATTTTATTATCTGACAAAACAGTCTTCAAACTAATAAGAAGAATTAGGGAATACTACATACCCATCAAAGGAAAAATCCACCAAGAGGACATTGAAATTCTTAACATCTTTGCCCAAAATATAAGAGAAACCAAATTTGTAAAAGAAACATAACCAAAGCTTAATCACATATTGACCCTCACACACTGGTAGTGGGAGACTTCAATATCCTGTTCTCACCAACAGATAGGTCATTCAGACCAAAACTAAACAGAGAAACACTGGCGCCAACTGAGGTGACAAACCAAATGGATCTAAAATAGTCACAGAACATTTCACACAAGCACAAAGGAATATGTCTTCTTTTTAACATCTTATGGAATCTTCTCCAAAATTGACCACATACTCAGTTACAAAGCAAGTCTCAACAGATAAAAAAAAATATTGAGACAACCTCATTGTATCCTATCTGACCTCTATTGACTAAAGCTGGATTTCAACAACGACAGAAACAACAGAAAGCTTACAAATACATGGAAACTGACAAACTTGCCAGTGAATGAAAAATGGGCCAAGAGAGAAATTAAAGAATAATTAAAGATTCTCTCTCTCTCTCTCTCTCTCTCTCTCTCTCTCTCTCTCCCTCTCTCTCTCTCAAACACACACACACACTCTCACACACACACTCACATACAAACATTTGATGAAAGTGAGTACACAATATACCTAAACTTATAGGCACAGTGAAAGCAGTGTATGAAATGTCTACATATAAAAAATGGGGAGAACTCCTAATTAGTAACTTCACAGCATACCTGAAAGCTCTAGAACAAAATGAAGAAATAACACACAAGAGGAGCAGACTGCAAGAAATAATTGAACTCTGGTCACAATTCTAGTCAGAAATCAATAAAGTAGAAACAACAACAAAATAGAATGACTCAGTGAAACAAAGACATTGTTCTTTGTGAAAACCAAAAAGACTGATGAATCCTTATCCAAATTAACTAGAAGGCAGAGAAAGAACACCAAAATTAACAAAGTTAGAAATAAAAAAGTGAACATAATGCACGGAGCCTGAACTGGACATTTTCTGTAACCAGACAAAGCTTCAAGCAGAGGGACTGGGAAACTAACCCAGCCACAAAACCTTCAACTTACAGATTTTCCTGCCTGCAGAGTGTTCTGGGACCAGAGCTAGTAGAATCTTCTCAAAGAGATCAGAGAGACTTCATCCAGCCATTGATGGGAGCAGATGCAGAATCCCACATTAGGCAGAGCTTGGGAGTCCTGTGGAGGAGAGGGAGGAAGGATTGCAGGAGCCAGAGGGATCTGGGACACCAAGAGAACATGGTCCACAGGGTCAATTGATTGGGACTAAAGGCAACTAGCATATATCAGTGAACTTGTAGGGGTTTGACCTAGGTCCCCTGCTTTTTGTTGCTGTTGTTATGACTGAATAGCTTAGTATTCTTGTAGGATTCCTAACAGTGGAATTGGGGGTGGCCACTGACTCTTTTGCTTACGGATGGGACCCTTTTCTTCCTACTGGGTTGCCTCATCCTGCCTTGATATGATGGTATGTGTCTGGTCTTACAGTAGCATTTTAGACTGTGTTTGGTTTATGTCCTGGGGAGACCTGCTATTTTCTGAGGGAAGACTGAGTGGTGTGGATCTAGGGGAAAGAGGAAAAGGGAGTGGGACTGGGGAGAGGGAGGGAGGAAAACTTCAGAGGGGGTGGAATATATGAAAGAAGAATAATAAAAGGGGGCATAACAACAGATTTCAACAAAATCCAGAGAATCATAAGGACATACTTTAAAAACTTTTACTCTACCAAATTGGAAATTCTAAATGAAATGAATAATTTTCTCGATACATAACATTTACTTACGTTAAGTCAAGATCAAATAAGTAATTTAAACAGACCTATAACCCCAAGTGAAGTAAGAAGCAGTCGTCAAAAGTTTCAGGACCAGATGGTTTTAGCACAGAGTTCTACCAGATTTTCAAAGAAGAGTCAACTCAAATTCTCTTGAAATTATTTCATACTCAACAAAATACTTGCAAACTGAATCTCAGAACACATCAAAGCTATACATCATGATCAAGTAGATTTTATCCCAGAGATTCAGGGGTGGTTCAACATTTATGAATCAACAAACATAATTCACCTTATAAACCAACTGCACAATAAAACCACATGGTCATCTTATTAGATTCCGATGACACCGTTGACAAAATCTAATGACCGTTCATTATAAAAGTCCAGGAGAGATTAGTGACATAAGGGGAGTACCTCATCACAGTAGAGGTTGTTTATAACAAACACACAACCAACCTCATTGTAAATGGAGATAAACTCAAGACAACTTACTAAAAATCAGGACTAAGACAAGGTTGTCCACTCTCATCATACCTTGCCAATATAATACTCGAATGAAATCTTAGAGCAATAAGACAACTGAAGGAGACCGAGGGTTTGCAAATTGGAAAGGAAGAAGTCAAAATATCTTTATTTCCAAATGATATGATAGTATGCATTAGTGACCCTAAAAATTCCCCTTGGAAATCCCTACAGCTGATTAACACTTTCATCAAAGTAGCTATATACAAAATTAACTCACAAAACCAGTAGCCTTCATATATACCAGTAACAAACAGACTGAGAAAGAAAACAGGGAAACAACACCTTTCACAATGTACTCGAATAGTATAAAATATCTTGGGGGTAACTGTAACTAAACAGGTGAAAGACTTGAATGAAAAAACTTTAAGACGTTCAAGAAAGAGGACATTACAAATTTAAAGAAGGCATTGTAAACTAAAAAAGATCTCCTGTCCTCATGGATCGGTAGGATTAATATAGTAATAATAGTCATCCTACCAAAAGCAATGCACAGTTCAATGTGATCTTCATCAGAATTTCAAAATAGTTCTTCACAGATCTTGAAAAGATAATTTTCAGTTTCATATGGCGACATAAAAACTCAGGGTTGCTGTAGTGATTTGAAAGAAAATGCCCCCCAAAAGGAGTGTCACTATTAGGAGGTGTGACTTTTTTGGAGTAGATATGGCCTAGCCGGAGAAAGTAAGTCTCAAAAGAGAAATGTCACCAAGCCAGGCACAAATGCTTTGATCTGAAATGATCCTGCCTGAAAGATACACTATGGCCATGGTGACATAAACCTATAAAGTAACCAACCATTGACTGATTTGACTTAAGGCCTACTCCATAAGATAGAATTTCTATCTGACACTGCTTGGGTGACCAAGGATCACTAGATAATCCAGGGATCTAGGGTTTAATCCACTAATACTGTTCTAGAAAAAGAGAAAAAAGTAGGAATAAAACAATTCCCAATGATTTTCCTTTATACTCATAGATCAATGACTTGTTCACATAGCCATCATCAGAGAAGCTTCTTCCTTCAGAAGATGAGAATACAGAGAGCCATAGCCAGATATTCTGGAGAAAGTTAGAGACCTTGGAACACTCAGCCCTAAACAGGACATGTCTATTAAATAACTTCCCTCCGGGTTCAGGAAACCCCATGGAAGAGGAGGTGAAAGAGTGTAAGGGCCAAAGAGGATGGAGGACACCAAGAAAACAAGTACCACTAAATCAATGCAATCAAAGCTCATATGAACTCACAGAGACTGGGGCAGCATGCACTGGGTGTGCACGGGTCTGTACCAGGTCCTCTGTATACATATTATCTTCTAGGTTAGTGCTTTTGTGGGACTCCTGAGTATGGAAACAAGTGGGTCTCTGATTCGTGTGCCTTCTGTTCATTTGTCTTGTCCAGCTCCAATGCCATAGTTTTGTTCTATTTTATTTTATCCCTTAGAACTTTGTTTTCTAATGAGAGACAGAAGGGAGGAACTGAGATATATAGAGGTAGGGGAATCCATAATCAGGGTACATTGTGTGAGAGGGGAAAAAAATCCTGTTTTCAATAAAAAAAGAAAAAAGAATCAATCTAGAATAAAAGATAAAAAGAAAATTATCTATTTGCCTAAGTGATGAAATTTTTGAAAACTCTAGATTTCACATACAAAAACCAGTAGAAACTAATAAAACATCCACTTTTATAGTAGGATGCAATATCACTATACACACAATGGTTGAATTTCAAAGCAGTAATAACTGATTCATAAAGGAAAATTAAATCCATTTAAAATACTATAAAAGTCCTTAGGAATAAATGTTTTAAAGGAGGTGACATATTGTACAATAAGAAGTACAAAGCATTGCTGAAGTACAGGCAAATGAAAAGCCACATTGTGTGTTCATGGATTAGAGAACTTAATAGAAATAAATGATAATGTCACTCAAAATGATCAAAGGTTTTGGAATAGTCCCAGTAGCCTTGTAGCTTTTTGAAATCACAAACAACAACAAAACATCCAACCTTAATGCCTGTCATACAGTGCATTGTGACAGAGTTTGTTCATCCTCATTCTTCCCTTCATCCTTGCCATCTCAGCTGCTGTTCACACTTTATCTTTCTAAGAAAAGAAGTTTGGGGACTAGAGAGATGGCTTAGTGGTGAAAAGAATTGTCTGCCCTTCCAGAGGACCCAGGTTCAATTCTCAGCACAAACATGGCAACTCACGCCTGTCTATAACTCCAGTTCTAGGGCTTTTGACACCCTCACACAGACACAGACATACATGCAGGCAAAGTACCAATCAACATAAAATTATATGTATATAAAGTTTGAATTCTGTGCATCAGAGATGAAATATATATGCTCATTGCATACAGTGCCACCTAAAGAAACACTAACCAGAAGAATAAAAATATTGCCCGACTGGGTGGTGCAGGCTTTTAATCCCAGATACTTAGAAAGCTGAGGGAGGAAGATCAAAATCTAAAGAACTACTTTGGATACAGAATGTTTTAAGCCAGAATGGAAAACTTAGTAAGACCTTGTCTCCAAAGTTAAAAGAGGTGCTGACCTCTGGGACTCTTTCAGTTGTCCTTGCTGTCCCAGGTCCTTGCAGGCCTCACTGCTGTGTCCTGCCCACAAAACTAGCAGACTCTTATACCACTCAGGTACAGGTCACACCAGTCAGAACCAGTGAGTGACCACCCTGCTAGAGGAACTTCCCTACTTCCTAGATTCTGTTCCCCAAGACTAGTGTAGAAGTTCCTTCTGTCTATATGTTGCTTTCATTGGTTAATGAATAAAAAAACAAACTGCTTTGGCCTAGCTGATAGGACAGAACTAAGGTAGGTGGAGAAGACAGAACTAAATTCTGAGAAGAAGAAAGCACAGTAGGAAAGACGCCATGGATCCTTTGCCTGAGACTGACGCTGGTTAGAATCTTTCCCAGTAACCCACTGCCACATTGCAATTAATAGAAATGGATTAAATCAAGATGTGAGAGTTAGCCAATGAAAGGCTAGAACTAATGGGCCAAGCACTGATTTAATTAATACAGTTTCTGTGTGGTTATTTTGGGGCTAAGCTAGTTGGGCGACCGGGAAGAACAAGTGGGCCTCTCCCTACAACACAAAACCCTTCCCATAGCCTATGCCATGCCAGCTCATCACCTGACCCCTGCTGAACCCTGCCCCCAAACCCAGAATACTGCTATCACTCAGTGGCAAGCCACACCAGCTTGTACAGACTTTAGTTGCTCAAATGCAGGCCCCACCAATCAGAAGAACAGAAACACCCACCTCACCCTCAGTTCCATCACAGGCCAAGGAACTGCCAGAAGGCCAACTCCCAACTTGGACAGAGACCCCCTTCTGGATCAGAGGTCATGTCAGCCACTAGAAATTCAAGTCACAAAGACTAGAAAAACCAAGGGACAAAACACCCATTCAATAAAGACAAACTTAGAAATCAGCAATTAGAGCCAATCATCCCAAACCCAGACACCTAAACAGCAATGTAAAAATACAATCAACAACAGTCAGAGCAGTATGGCACCACCATACCACAACTATCCTACAACAGCAAGACCAGAACATTCTAATGCAGCAGAAGCTCAAGAAAATGACCTTAAAACCAACTTTATGAAGATAATACAGGTCCTTAAAAATGAAATAAAAACCCCTCTTAAAGAAATCAAGAAAAAGACAACCAAAAACCTACAGGAAATCAGAAAATAAAGAATGCCAAGAAATCCATGAAAAAACCACAGGTGAAGGAAACTATTCATGACATGAAAATCGAAGTAGAAGCAATAAAGAAAACAGAAACTGAGAGAATTTTGGAAATGGAAAATCTGGGTAACCAACAGAACTACAGACAAAAGCAAGAGAGAATCTTAGGCACTGAAGAAACAATAGAACATATAGACTCACTGGTAAAAGAAAATGTTAAATTTAAAAATCTTCTAACACCAAACATCCAGGAAATTCAGGATACCATCGAAAAGACCAAATCTAAGAATAATGTCCTGGGATTTCCTTTTCTGATCCAATGTCTCTGGTATTCTGCAAGCTTCTTGTACTTTCCAGGCATGTCCTTCTTTAAAGTGGGAAGATTTTCTATGATTTTGTTAAATCCACTCTCTGGATGTTTGAGCTGTGATTCTTCTCCTTCTTCTATTCTTATTGTTACTCAGTCTTGATACCACGGATGAGGGGCTTGGTCCTCTCTCAACGTGGTATGCCATACTCTGGTGACTTCCTCAGAGGAGTGGATGAAGAATGGGATGGGGGAGAAGGGGAGGAAGGGGGAACTGAGGTTGGTATATAAAATGAAAAAAATTAAAATATAAAAGAAGGTTCCCATGTCACATAATAATCAAAACACTAAACATACAAGACAAAGATAGAATATTAAAAGCTGCAAGGGAAAAAGGCCAAGCAACATATAAAGGCAGACTTATAAGAAATACACCTGACTTCTCAATGGAGACTCTAAAAGCCAGAAGGGCCTGGACAGATGTCATGCAAACTCTAAGAGATCACTGATGCTATCTCAGACTAATGTATCTAGCAAAACTTTCAGTCATCTTAGATGGAGAAAACAAGATATTTCATGACAAAGTCAAATTTAAACAATATCTATTTGCAAATGCACCTCTACAGAAGGTACTAGAAGGAAAACTCTAACCCAAGGAAGTCAACTACACCCATGAAAACACAGGCAAGAGACAATCTCGAAGCAGAAAATCGAAAGAAAGGAAACACACAAACTACAACCACCACCACTACCACCAACATAATAACAGAAATAAATAATCAGTGATTATTAATATCTCTTAATGTTAATGAACTCAATTCAACAACAAAAATACACAGACTATCAGAATGAATATGAAAACAGGATCTGTCCTACTGCATAAAAGAAACACACTTCTTTATGAAAAATAGACATTACCTCAGACTAAAGGCTTGGAAAAAGATTTTCCAATCAAATGGACCTAATAAGCTAGCTGGTGTAGCTAACCTACTATCTAACAAAATAGACTTCAAATCAAAATTAATCAAAGATGGAGAAGGGCATTTCATACTCATTAAAGGAAAACCTCACCAGGATGATGTCTCAATTCTAAATATCTAAGTCCCAAATGCAAGGGCACCCACATTTGTAATTCACTAAAGCATAAGTCACACATTGAACGCCACATATTAATAGTGAGAGACTTAAACTTCCCACTGTCACTAATGGACATGTCATCCAGACAGAAACTAAATAGAAAAATAATAGAACTAACAGACACTAAGACTAAAATTGGCCTAATAGATACCTATAGAATATTTCATCCAAACATACAAGAACATACCTTCTTCACAGGACTTCACGGAGCCTTCTCCAAAACTGACCGTATACTCAGCCACAAAGCAAGTCTCAACAGATTTAAAAAAAAAGAAGATGAAATAACACCCTGTATCCTTTTAGACCATCAGGGATTGAAGTTGAATTCCAACAACAGAAAGCCTACAAACTCATGGAAATCAAATAAGGCTGCACTGAACCTACCACTGGATCAAGGCAAAAATGAAGAAAGAAACTAAAGATTTCCTAGAATTCAATGCAAATGAGTGTAAAACATACTCAAATTTATAGTCACAATGAAAGTTGGCACTAAGAGAAATGCTCATAACACTAAGTGCCTGCATAAAAAATTAAAGAATTCCCATACCAGTAACTTAACAGCACACCTGAGATCTCTAGAACACACACAAGAAACAATCCAACCCAGGACTGCACAGAATAGTCATAGTCTTGCTGAAATCAATAACATAGAAACAAAAAGAAAAATACAGAGAATCAATGAGATAAAGAGTTCGTTCTTAGATAAATCAATGGATAAACTCTTATTCAAACTAACTAAAAGGAAGAAAGAGAATATCCAAATTAGCAAAACCAGAAATGAAAGGGGGATATAACAATAGACACCGGGGAAATCCAAAGAATCATTAGGTCATATTTCAAAAATCTGTACTCCACAAAATTGAAAAACCTAAAATAAATGTACAATTTTCTTGATAGAGATCACTTACTAAAGTTAAATCAAGATCAGATAAACAATTTAAATTGACCTGTAACTCCCAAGAAAACAGCAAGGAAATAGAAGTCATTAAAAGTCTCCCAACAAAAACAAAGACAATTTGATACATTTACACAAGGGAGTATTACTCAGTTGTTAAAAACAATGACATAAAGAAATTTGCTGGCAAAGGTATGGAACTAGAAAAGCTAATTGTGGGTGAGGTAACTTAGTCCCAGAAAGATGAACATGATATGTACTCACTCATAACTAGATATTAGCTGTAAAGGAGAGCCATGCTACAACCCACAAACCCAGAGAAGTTAAATGACAAGGAAGGCTCAAGAGAGTGTGTGCAAATCTTACTGTGAAGAGAAAATTGAATTGACATTGCTAGTGGAGAGGAGGGGAGGTGTCTGGAAGATGGGGAGTGAGGATGGGAATAGGAAGGATCAAGTCAGTGTGAGAATGGAGGGAGAGAGAGAGAGTCCTGGCAGAGATAACTGGAATCTGGGGCATCTCTGGGATGGACTAGAAACCCAGAGCAATGGAAAGTTCCAGGAATCTATGTGGGTGACCCTAGCTATAGAGGATATGGAGCCCAAACTAGCCATCTCCTGTAACCAGGCAAGACTTCCAGTAGAGGGACTGGGACACCCACCCAGGCACAAATGCTTTGACCTACAGTTTGTCCTGCCTACAAGATGTTCTGGGCAAAGATGGACTGGATTGCAGGAGTGACCAACTCTGGTCCAGCTGGAGACTCGTACTCTGAGAGGAAGCTCACCCCTGAGGGCCAGGATCCAGAGGTAGGACACCCCAGAGACCTAGGATAAAACCAAACATGACTGGAAAAAAGTCAATTGTAAACAGAGACTGCACTTTTGTTTCCTGGCCGCCCAGAGCTGAATAATCACACAGAAACTGTATTAATTACAACCCTGTTTGGTTGATGGCTCAGGTATATTTCTAGGTAGCTATTGTGTGTTAAATTAATTCATTTCTAATAGTCTATGTATTGCCACGAGGCCATGGTATTATCTGATTTTCTACATGTCTTGTTTCCTCGGAGACTGACTTGCATCTGACCTGAATCCGCCTTCCTTTTCTCTGTATCTCTGCTCAGATTTTCTGCTTGACTACATTTTGCCCTGTCATAAGCCAAAGCAGATTCTTTTTCAATCAGTGGTATTAAAACCTAGTCATAGCATATGAGGCGAATCCCATGTCAGTCAGTTAAATGATTCCTAATGATAGTCTACAGTACTCATAGATTGGTGCCTAGCCCAATTGTCAACAGAGAGGCTCCAAGCAGCAGCTGATGAGATGCAGAGATCCACAGCCAAACATTAGGCAGACCTTGGGGAATCCTGCAGAAAAGAGGTAGGAAAGATTGTATGAGCCAGTTAGGTCAAGAGCACCATAGGAAAACTTAAAGAACCAACTAATCTGGGCTCCTAGGGATTATGGCACTGAATTGACAACAAGGGAGTCTGCAAAAGACTGATCTAGGCCTTCTCCGTGTATGTTACAGCTGTATAACTAGGTCTTCTTGTGATACTCCTAACAGTAAGAGCAGGAGCTGTCTCTGACTTTGCTACCTACTTTTGGGACCCTTTCCTCTTACTGGGTTGCCTCATCCAGACTTAATAGAAGAGGGGGTGCCTAGTCTCACTGCAACTTGCTATGCCATGGCTGCCTGATATCCAGAGGAGGCCCACCTGTATTTGAAGAGAAACAGAGGAGAGAGGATGAGGAAGTGGGTGTGGGAAGAGGAACTGGGAGGAGAGAAAGGAGGGGAAACTGGAATAATCCTTCTATACACTATGAAAATGTGTTGCTCTCACTGCTAATAAAAAGCTGATTGGCCAATAGCTAGGCAGGTTTTTCGGGGCAGAGAGAATGCTGGGAAGAAGCAGGGCAAAGTGTGAGGAGTCACAAGCAGAAGCAGAGACAAGCAAGGTGAGCATGCCATGTTGAAAGAAGGTACTGCCGTGTGGCAGAGGGTGGATAAATATGGGTTAATTTAAAATGTAACAAGCCTCAGCTATCAGCCAACCATTTATAATTAATATTAAGCCTTTGTGTCAGTTAATTGGCAACTGGCAGGAGGGAAAGAAAAGTTCGCCTATAGGAAACTTCAGTTGGAATGTAAAAAAAAGAAATAATAAACAATAGCTTGGGGATGCAGTCCACGGGAAGAGAGTTTGTCTGGCATGCAGGCCAGTTTGGGTTCAACACTCTGGTATTGTGAAACATAAAAATTATGCTTAATACGTAGTGATCCCAGTGGGTAAGCTTTAAACAGAATTTATTTAATGTCTCTAATAACTTTTGAGATTGGTATTATTAGTGTACATTTTTTTAAAAATAGAGTCTTACTCATGTAAGTTCAAGCTAGCCTGGACCCCTGGATTTTCCTCCTTCAGCCTCCTGAACACTGAGAGTATAAGCATATGCCACTAAATCTAACTTGCTCTTTCCATCTTACAGAAAGGGAAACTGAGACAAGTCTATAGTATCACAGGAGAGTCAGAAATGAACCCCTGACAAATGTAAATGTGTAAGTGTTCCACTAGACGCTTGAAGTATTTGCTTTTATTAAAGAGAAAAGAAAAACATTACAGCGGAGAGAAAGGAAAGTTGTTGCAGGGAGGCAACTGCCAGTGTGCGTAAGACACACACACACACACACACACACACACACACGAGTGGGGTCCCTTACCCAACACAAGGGCTACAAAGTGGAAAGAAACCTCCTTTATGTGATAGAGGAGAATAATCCTGAATCCTGGGCAGATAGCTTGGGTGGCATGGTTTGTGAGGAATTCTATGGGGCATTTAAAGTTAAGAAATGGAGGAGGAATTCAGTAGCCACGGAGAAATGTTGAGTCAGATTTTGATTCTTGCAAATTACTGGGATTCTGCAAATATGCGCCAGGCTCTCTTTTCATGAGCATATCTGCATAATGGGGTGTCTATCAGGTCTTCAGCAGGACTGAGAAGAGTTTGGGGGAGAACCGGGTGCATGCACTTTCAGCTTCGTGAACTGCTCCTCAGAGCAGTTCTCCCTCGCGGACAGAGAGGAGGCAGTTAAGTTTAGAAAATGAAACAATTGTTTTAAACCACTAAACAGCCATTTGGTGACTAGGGTGGTAAATTCTTATTTTCATCCCCAGGGAATAGTTTTGGTCATAGATCCTGGACACACACATGAATATGCTCTGGAATTCCAACACAATTGCAATGTAGAGTGTTAATTAACTTGACGCCTGTGCTATGACATGAAGTAATAGCAATGTACTTTTTTGTGGTTAAAGAATATTTAACTAATAATGTAAGCTTATATATATTCACTGTAGGTGGCATGATGAGAACTTCACAGAAAGAGAATTTGTGTGAACTGAAATATGTATTATTTATAAACACTTATGAATACCCCGTTCTGCGTTTGGGTGTAAGCAGCCAGATGTTACACTCATGGAGTCATTTCAAATTATTAAAATTACACACATGACTCATTCCCTCAAGTAAGTACACATCACGTCTCAATTTAAAAAAGAAATTTAAACTGAGATGAGAAAAAGAATAAGATACAGGTAAAACATTTCTTTTTAAAAATGTTAATTTTTGTTATGTGTTTGGGCATTTTACCTGCATGTATGTCTGTGTACAACGGGCATGCAGCGTGCTCAGAGTACAGAAGAGGGCATTGAATTCTGATGGGGGATTTCCCTCAGGATGCCGTGAATATGTTTTATTACCATTGGTTAATAAAGAAGCTGCTTTGGCCTAGAGCAGGGCAGAATATAACAATGCATGAAATCCAAGCAGAGATAGAGGAAAAAAGAAGGTGGAGTCAGGCTGATGCCATGTAGCTGCCAAAGGAGAAAGATGCCAGAACCTTACTAGTAAGCCACAGCTTCGTGGCGATACATAGATTAATAGAAATGGGCTAATTTAAGATGTAACAGTTAGTAAGAACCCAGGGCTAATAGGCCAAAGAATATGTAATTAGTATTAGGTCTCAGAGTGGTTATTTCATAAGTGGCTGCAGGAGCTGGTGAGTGGACCCATTGGGTGGAGAGAAACCAGACCAGGGAAACCAGCAGATTGGAGAATATTTGTAGCTACAGAATTCCCTGGGAGTGGAGTTACAGACGGTTGTGAGCCACTGGGTGCTGAAAACAAAACCTAGGTCTTCTGGAAGAGCAGCCAATGCTGTTAATTGCTGAGCCCTCTCTCAAGAATCTATAAAATGCTTCTTTAAAAAGCAGTATGAAGCTCCTGAGTGTGGGTTATTGAGGTAGACCAGAAACACCTCTGATGCTTACAGGATGAACCAAGAGATGGTGCATGGCCCATGCTCCCTCAGTGCTGAAACGATGGGTTTTGTTGATTCCCAGCAGCCGGTGCTGATTAACTGTTTATGGAAATGATAGAAAGGATTACCAGTAAGAAGAAGCTGTAGTTCTTTTCATGCAGAAAAAAAATATTTAAAAGCCTTTCTTTCTACAGAAAAGAAGGTTTTTCTAAAGAAATACTTTGGGTTCCAGCCTTCCTTCATGTGTGCTCTGAAGTATCACTTGTATAATGGGAATTTTGAAAGTCTAATTTCCCATTTGAATCTATGGTAATTTTGCACCTGGTCTTTTTAAATCAAACAAGGAGTTTATAAATGCAAAGATTGGTGATCAATAGCTTGCTAAGTGCTATCATTCTTACAAGATGAGAACTCATCCCAAAGGGTTTTGACCAGTTAAACTTGAAAGCAAGCAAACACATAGACCACCTTAAAGCTGGAGTTAAGATTGTGATGTATTCAAATGGCTGTTTTCCAGTTTGATGTGGCAATTGACAGCAGAGATCACCATAAAGACAATAGGAATTGTTTTCAATTCTTGTCTTCCCTTACTAATAAAACACGCATCTTTGACAATTGCATGAATAATTTGCTTTAGTAATGAATATAAAGTTTGCATAATGGAGGTGCATTTCTTGCACTTGTCGTTGGCAGATGATTTGCACAGCAGCTGAAGGAAATGGAAAGAACAGAGTCTAGGCATCAGAGACCAGCAGCTTCTAAGTCCTGTGTGGTATGTTGTGTGGGCGCATACATGTGAGGGGCAGAATGTGGTGGTTGATTGGGATGATAGTTATGAGATACATAAGTTGCAGAGAGGTGATACAGAGCATGGCCATTGCAGCTCCTAATAATAAACTCAGAATTGAAATATTTAAATATTAAAGAGAGTAGTTTGTGTAATTTCAGAATGTATTTGAGTGATAAAATGGCATACTGTGTATCTTAGGTATATCTAAACCTGTCAAAGATGACTCAGGAAAGATGACCACATGTGAGAATCTCAAAGTGAAGAGATGAAAAGTTTGGGATTTAACCAAACAATTGATTTTGTATCATTATCATTCATAAAATGGTGATGGGCTCTCTGCAATGAAATAGTACAGCTACAAGCCTGAAGGCTAAAAACTGTCCAACTACACCTGCTACTCCAGAAAGAGATGCAGGGTCATTATAGACAGGCATAGAGATGCTTTGGTCTCCTGTTGTGTAGCTGAAAAATGAAAACGCAAATAATTATCTTTTGTTGAATGTGTAGCACACGAGATCCTTCATAGGTGAACTTTTGCCTTAGTTGGAGCTACCATTGCTGTGATGAAACTCCCTGACTCTGTTATTTAGGGTTATTATTGCTGTGAAGAGACACCATGACCACAGCAACTCTTATTAAGGACAAACATTTAATTGCATGACTCACTTACAGTTTCGGAATTTCAATCTATTATGATCATGGAGGGGGCAAGGCCACGTGCAGGCAGACTGTAGCTGTGAGTCCTACTTCTTGCAGGTAACAGGAAGCTGACTGAGACACTGGGCAGTATCCTGAACATAGGAAACATCAAGAATCATTTCCACAGTGACATACTTCCTCCCATAAGGGCATACTCACTCTAACAAATTCATACCTCCTAATATAGGGCCACTCCCTATGAGATTATGGGAGCCAATTACATTCAAACTACCACAATGACCAAAAAAATAAGTTAGGGAGGAAAGGATTTAATTTGGTTTATACTTCCATATTGCTTGCTGTTCATTACTGAAGGAAATCAGAGCAGAAGTTCAAACAGGGCAGGATTCTGGAGGCAGGAGCTGATGCAGAGACCATGGAGGGGTGCTTCTTACTGGCTTGCTTCTTCTGGCTTGCTTAGCTTCCTTTCTTACAGAACCCAGGACCACCAGCTCAGGGATGACACCACCCACAGTGGGCTGGGCACCCCCACATCAATCACTAATTAAGAAAATGCCTTACAGTTGGATCTTATATGGCTGCATTTTCTTTATTGGGTTTCCCCTCCCTCCTTTCAAGTGACTCTAGTTTGTGTGTCAAGTTGACACAAGACTAACCAGCACAACTTCCAAATATTTTCAACATATCTAAATGTTAGAGTTAGCATCTCTGTTTCCAGAATGTAAGCACTGAACTTTAGCCACAAACGACAGCATAAGCACCTCAGTCTGGATCCTTCTATAAGCCTGACACTGCTTCTCAAGTCTCATTGAGGACAAGCCAATCAATGGATCAGGCATTAGACAGGAAGTGCTTTGAAGCAGTCAGATCCTATGGTTGCCTTCACATCACCTAGTGAAAGAGTGATGTGGCTTGGGAAGCCATTGCAACAAGGATAGGTCTGAGTCTATCGGGCTCCTGTAAGAGAAGCTTCTGCTAACTTGAATGCTGAATACCATGTACCTCAATAAATTAATATCTTCTACTGGCTCCAATTCTTATTACTACACATGGAATCTTGGACAAACAAGGACTCTGCAAAAACCACAGAGTCCCCAGTCTCCTAACCACGCCAGGAGACATTAATTAAGGATGCAAATTTCAATTTGAACTCAATGTGGCTATTGTGCCCGGGCTTAAGGGAATAAGTATGCTTGGGCTATTTACCCCTAGTGTAAATCTTGGTTATAAGACTTTGCTTTGTTTTGAAGACAGGGTACCACTATGTAGTCCCAGCCAGTTTAGAACTTGCTATTGAGACCAGGGTAGTCTTTGTCTCCAAAGTGCCGGGGTTAAAGGCATGACCTACCATGCAAACTCATAGTTTCTTTCACTTTAAAAAATAATTAAGGTTTGATATGATGAGATGATTAATTTGTACCTTTCTTTATGGTGGGTGATAAAAAAATCCTAAGGGCACATAAAATGTTGTAGTGTTTATACAGTTTCTAAGTACCTCAACCCTTTCCTTTCACTGCCCCCCCTTCCTCCTGCTCCCCTAACTCATCCTTCTTCTTCTCCCTTCTTCCCCCCAGTTTTGGTATTTTTTTCTTTTATTTCCTGATAAAATGATGCAGTTGGATGGAATGGTTTAATGACATAGGAGCAAATGGATCTAACCAGCTGCAAGAGCCAAGTTCCTAAGTGGCTAAGTGAAAAGGTGGACCAGTTTATGGGATGAAGGAGGATCTAACCTGCTTCAGGGACAGTGCGTTGACCACGAAGAAGGTACCCACGCAGCTTGGGAAGTGCCTGGGAGTGTCCTACATAAATACAGGACTTCTATCTTTTCACTAACATCCCTCAGCTCATTACTGTGGGTGCTCAGGAGCTGGAGGGATGAGGGTTGCCATTCAAGTGTGAAGGATGCTAGTTTCTTAGGACTGCCTTGACCGAGTTTCACAACCAGGTGGCTGTATTAGTTGTTTCTTCACTATCGTGACTAAGTACTTAACACAAGCAGCTTAAGGGACAAAAAGTTTATTTTGCTGCATGAGTTCAGAGATTCAGAGTGCACTCTTGTGAGAGAGAGGAATCACAGAGGCTTGGTTCATGGTGGCGGGATCATGTGGGATGGCTAAGGGTGAAGACCATCATCCGGAACAAGGGTAGACATAGCCTATGAAGGCTGCTCCTAGTGACTTGCTCCCAACAGCCAGGTGACTCCTAAAGTCACTGCTGCCTCTCCAAAGCAACCCCAGTGGGTGGCACAAAGTATTGAAAACATGGGCCAGTGGGAGGATGTTTCAGAGTCAAATCACAACAATGGCTTAAAATGATAGAAATATTGTTGTCTTGAGTGTCTGGAAGTTCCAAGGCAGGGGAGTCATGAAGCCACACTCTGTCTTCAAACTCCGGGAAACCCTTCCTGCATAGTCTAGCTTATGGTGATGTGCTGACACCCTCTAACATCCCTTTGCTTCAGGACTCATTCACAGTTGGCATCACACTGTCTCTTCAATCTACAAGGGCACCAATCCAGCTGTAGCAGGGGCCGCGCTCATTCAGTGAGAGCTCATCCCAACTTCCTACACCTACAATGACCCTGCTTTCCAATGTGGTCTTAGTCTGAGGTACTTGCAATTAGAATTCAACACACCTTTGCAAAGGAGTACAATTCAACACTTGGAGAGGAAGTCAAGCAAAGCAGATGAGCTAGCACGGTAGGCAAGCTCTGAGGGACAACTTGAAGTGGAGTCCCTGGTTTCATTTTTGTTTGAAGTTAATTAGCATAATCCATTTCAGCCGGTGAAGAAAAATCTCTCTCCTGTCAACAGAAGCACGCCAACCCCAAGAGCATACACCTCTTTCTGTGGAAGCTGCTTTTTTGCTGCTAAAGTAGAAGACGATCTTGTGAATGCGAGTTGCTGATTTCTTAGAGTCATGGAGATGAGCTTTTGTTATAGAACAAAAACTATAAGACCGCAGGATAAAGCACACTTGGGCCAGACACAAGGCCCCTTTTATAGAACTACCCTAACTGAGAAACGAAGGAAGTCCCAAGAAACCACACGAAAAATGTCTTTCCTTTCTGGTGATGGATTTAGAGGCCACACCTGTGAAAACACGAGTGTCTGAACTGCATTGGAGAGTTGCAGCCTTCGTGCTCCTGACTCAGGAGAGCTAACTACGGGAGGGAACGGACCTCCAAAGTCAAGTGCACCTTCACAGAGAGGGGTAGGGAGGAAATCTGCCCTTAGTTTCTGAACAAAAGCCCTGGAGACAGGCTCTGAACCCTGACACACTGCCTTTCCCATGGGCACAGCTCCGTTAGGTGCCTTATACATTGCAGTCACCTGTGTGCATCCTAGCGCCTCTACCTACTGAAGTGGGATCAAGTGCAAGCAAGGCCTTCACTGTGTGTGCTTTTATAAACCTTGTGCTACACGTACCAGAGTGAGTCTAAGAGGTGACAGATAATGGCCCCTCACCCAGTTGATTTACATAGGACCTAAGAACTATCATTTATTTAAGCCATCCATTCTCCAGTCTACAAATATTTATCAAGTGCTCACAGGATGTCAGGAGATGTGATTTCTTCACAATGATGAATATACAAGCAGTGACCTTCTGACTTCGACACAACTGCCAAGCTTCTTCTCCCATAAAAATGATTTAGACTGTGTCAGCCATACTCAGAGATATACAAAGATGAGAATGTCGGAGTAGAAAACCAAGGGAAATCTTTGGGGCTTTGAGAGGTGAGTTAGCAGAGTGAGCACACAGTCGGGTGAGACAGTTTGGCAAAGGCCATCATGAGCAGCACCTTAGAGGGGAACCTGAAAGACACATCTGCTGCTGCTATACCAGCCCATGCCAAGTCAGCTTCCCTGCAGGCGTTCACACAATGCTATAGCACAGATCTTAAAGGGACATTCTGCAAGTAGCCTTGTCCTAATGCAACCGGGAGACATCCACTGTTTCCCCTTGTCATTTTGCAGCACAGGGAGGGATGGGCATGGGGACCAAGATCCTGATTGGAAATGTGATTTCTAGAACTGCCGTGGACAGGAGGGGAGAATGCCAGTAGTCAGAGCTGAACATTCAGAGATAAGGGACAAGTGCAGAGAATAGCATCAAAGTGGCAGCCTTGAGCTGGCGCAGGTTCATATTTCAAGCACATCTCAAGCAGAAGACCATCCCTCCTCCCATTTGTTGTAACACTGTCTCACGGCACTGCTAAGGCCAGGCCTTCTTGTAGTGATGTTAACTCTCGTGGGCTGCACCCCTGTAACGGGTCCAGCTGTTCTCTCATCAGCAGAACAGGACACGGAGGCACTGAGAGAGGAAGGTGGGTATAAGCATCCCACAACTAGCAAGGAACAAGGCATAGCCAGGCACTTGGCTATGCAGTCTGTGATTTTGAGTCGCAGCGGTTCAGCTGTTTGAGAAGCGTGAAGGTCTGACTTGGAGGTTCGCTTGGTCACCTGAAAAGCAACTTTTGGCTGCTGTGCTGATCCTTACTCATGATAATGGGAGGGAAGTAGTGAACATACATCTGGGGTTTTGGCTTAAATGAAAGGGAGGACATGAGCTCGTAGAGAACAGCAATGGATACACAATGAAAATTAGGCTGTGCCACTCAATCTAGTGGCCAGTGTGATTCAGGAAAACTAATGTCTTATCATCATCCATCATCATTATCATCATCATCATCATCGTCATCATCATCATCATCGTTATCATCAGTAGTAGTATCATTTTGTGATTCTTGACAGTATCTCATTCTAGCCAGGTAGGCTTTGAATTTAGAACAATTCTCCTGCCTCAGCCTCCCAAGTGCTAGGATGATAGACATGAATCACACCTGACTCCAACTATTTAATTTTAATTAAATTTGTTTATATTTAAATTAAGGATGGTATGCAACTGAGCTATTGAGAGAACCTCTTGCTCCTTTGAAGCACCTTGGGCCTGTGAACTTAGTGTTTAAGTTGTAAATTGTGTGAATTCTGAATACAGTTGAATCATTTTTGCCCAAGTCTTTAGTGGCTGCAGCAAGACTGTGCTGTCAGTGTGTTACACCCTGGGTTTCAAAGATTTCCAAAGGAAAGGAGGAAAAGTAGTTCACTAATAAGTTTTGTGTTGCCCATACGCTGAACTGATGATGTTTTCAATATATTGGGCTAAATTAAAAAGAGTATTAAGATTGGTTTTGCTTTTGTTTGGTGACTATTTGTACCGACCATTGTGTCAGCTTGGCACAAACTTGAGTCGTTCGGAAAAGGGAACCTCACTTGGGAAAATGCCTCCATACGATTTGCCTGGAAGGAAGTCTGTAGTGCATTTTCTTGTGTGATGATTGAAGTGGGAGGGCCGAGATCACCATGGGTGGTGCCACTTCTGGGCTGTGAGTTCTGGGGGCTCTAAGGAAGCAGGCTGATAGAACCATGAGGTTTCTGCCCTGCCTGAGCTCCTGACCCAACTTCTCTGGACGGTGAACTCAAAATCCTTTCTTCCTCAAGTGACTTTGGCCATGGTTTAATCACAGCAGTAGAAACCCTAAGGCACGATTAGAAACTTGAAAAGATGCTGACAACGGTGACCAGGCAGATGAAGTTTGCCCTGGGTTTCTCTTAGAAAGAGCTCTTTTAAAGACTGCTGGATGTGGAGAGCCAAGTAGAGCAGGGGGAAAAAATGAACAGAACTGGGCAGCAATTTATTTATTTCAGTTGGTCTTTATTATGGTAATTCTGCTAAGCATGAGATCTATGCTTTTGGCAGATTTTTTTTTCTGATATACAGCACAGTATTGTCATTTGCTGGCAAAATGTGGCACAGGCGATTTCTGGAATGCATTCATCTTGTGCAGTTGTAACTTTATATCATTTGATTTTGAGTGAATGGAACAATGAGCCAGAATAACAAGAGAACTGAATATTAGTGGTTAGACCACTAAGGAGCACGGGGGTTGGAGGTAGGGATTGCTGCTTCAAGCTATGTAACTGGATGGCAATTGGAGGAGGTTACTCAGATGAGAAAACTTTTTCAGGAAGCTCTCAGTGCCGGAGCCCAAGCACCTGGTGTCACCAGGGAGCTAAAAGACGAAGAGTAGATTGGATAGAATAGGCTGATGAGGCGGAGCTAACTGGAAGACGCCAGATGTAAAGGCTGAGACCAGACTTTTCAGTCTTGGAGGCCACATCAAAGGGGAAAGTACTTTCAAATATGTGTTAGGAAGTCCTTGGAGAGTGTCTCAATGGGGTGCTCTCAAGATCTGCTGTCCAGAGAAGGAAGAGAGCCCTACGGCCATGAAGAGCCAAGCCAGCGAGGACCTCAAAGCTCTTGAAGTACAGCGTGGGTCTCCTAAGACTTTCTGTCAGAGTTAAGATGGGATAGGGAAGAGGAATGGAACTGACATCTTGAGGTCATTTGAGGTGTTGTCATGGGAGCTTCCACAGTTCTGGGCTTGCCGAAGCTTGTTCTGAGAGTATGTCTGCTCACAGAGGGCAGGTGGAATTTAGGCTCCGGGGATGAGAAGAGAAGGTGATGGGGAGGATGATGACGGATGCTCAAGGCATCAGGCAGCCTGTGGGTGAACACGTTGACTATTTCTGTGAAAGGGAAATTGGCTGTAAAGGTGACAGGAAGCTGCCTTAGCATCCAAGTAAGTTCCTCAGGGGCCATCCATTCTCTGGTGTGAGACACTGGGAAGCCACCTGTTTTCCTGGGCCTTTGTTAGAAACTAAGAATAAAGCAAGTTTCCGTGGCCTTCAAGACTTCAGATGCATCCTGCCTTCTGCCTGCAGGAGTTACATGTGAGAATAAATGGCTATAATTTATCTCATTGTTTTCCTTTTTGGATTATTGAATTGCTACATCATTTCTGTCTGTTTGAGGTCTACATGTTATGGGCAATTTACATCCTATTTGAAGAAGTCTCTGCAATTCAACAGCAAAAATTAATCATAGAAACTTTATAATTTCTGTAAAGTAGGTTTAGCTTTACAGCCCACACTGGGTACCAAGTTAAACATACTTAAACTGTGCCTGATACAATGAAAATATTTACTTAGGATTCAGAGGAGTATATAGGTATCTCAGAGTGTAATTATCATCAAGAGGGAAAGGGGTCACTAAGCAAGTCACAGCTTTATCATTTACACGGGTCAGTCAGATGTCAAAAGAAAAGACAAAGACAATGAACTTGGGAGTGCTTTTACTGTGAAATTAATTTTATTTCCCTCCACAATGTTATCTTTATGCGTCAGAGGAAACTTCAGATCAGATCAGCTAGTTGAGATTTCAGAACATGGGGTGGGGAATGATTGCATGACTGCCGTCCGCCCAAGTGCTGGTGTGACTTCTTATATCTGTGTGAAGATGCCAGGTCCAGATTGTAGGCAGGGTGGATGGATGAGCCCCCAGTGACTGCTGAGACCGTGTTTACGGGAAGTCCCACAGTCTCCCCCAATGCTGGGCTAAGGACTCTATCAAGGGGCAGGCTCGCCTTAGGTTTTGCTCCTCTCTCAGGCTGATTTGTCATTCAGTGTTAGCTTGTTTGCGAGTAAAAAACACCACACTTGCTCCTTTTTCCTCACAAGTCTTCCCATACCTGTCCACTGTTGTCACTTTTCTTAAGATTCAAGATGGCGCTGTCTGATTACAAACGCCCAGAGACCTCTAGTGAGATATGGTTACAAGTTCTGTTCTAACTTAAGGAAATGTGCTGGTGGACAGTACTAAGGTCATAGCAAGGGGGACACTTCCTTTTGTTTTGTTTTGTTTTGTTTTGTTTTGTATTTACTGGGGGTGAGGCTGGAGCCACTGTGTATGTGTGAAGGTCACGGGACAACTTGAGAGAGTCAGTTTGCTCCTTCCTCTTTCCAGGAGACAGAGGTAAAACCAAGGTCATCTGATCTGGTGGCAGGTGCCTTCACCCGTCTGAGCCATCTCAACAGCCTCGAAGGTGACATTTCTAGAAGATGCTGTAAAGCATTGGCGAAGTAGCTCATCTACAAGCTTTGAAATACGAACCTAGAGAAAGTCAACCAAGTTCTGCCTTCCAGTATTGCTAATGTTCAGCCATCACAGAATCCCCATTACAGCTTTAGTGATCACACGTTATTAGAGAAAGGATTATTTTGAATATGGTATCCAGAACTATGTCTTGTATTTTGATTTCAACATATTTTACTGAAGACTGACATCAGAACCACTCAGCACGTTTAGTCTAATATAAAGGCTATTTCAAGACTATCTTGCCAAGTTCCTCCTTCAAGCAGTATGTATAGCCGCAGTTTCTCTTGCCAGATATATCAGTTTACATTTTTCTGTCCTGATCTCACTTTATCAGAGAGCCACAATCTTATCTCTCTTAATTATATTTTTACAATGTTTCTGTACTTGTTGAAACATAATAATCTGTAACAAGTATAATATGGCCTTATTAGTAAAAGAATGTATTCCTTATATGGTAAATAGTGTCTCATTTGGGAAAAAAATATTCTTGACTTCACGATCTGTGGTCTTAGTTTTTTGAGCATTCTGGCAAGTGCGAACATCCAAGAAGACTCAGAACCTGGTGATAGTAAAACCCCAGCACAAGGCCTCTGCCTGTGTTGTTACAAAGGCAAAGATACAGAGGCACCTGATGCTGTTAAGGAATATGTGTTGTATTTGCAACAAAAATAGAATAAGGATAATATTTGTATATGTCTATGTATACACATTATCACACTTTTTCTGAAAACTGAGAAAAGTAAGGAGAAGCATCAAAAGAAGAAAAAAGAAAGAGGAGATTCATAAAAGGAAGAATTTTCTCTACTGCAAGAACAGCTTTTAGGAATGGTCAATGGGGGATACCCAGCCTTTGTAGTAGTAGAGAGGAGAGAGGAGAGAGAAGGGAGTAGAGAAGACAGAGAGGAGAGAAGAGAGAAAGAGGAAGGAGAAGGAAGGAGAGAGGAGAGAGAGAGAGAGAGAGAGAGAGAGAGAGAGAGAGAGAGAGAGAGAG
>JABTXL010000001.1:3744381-3756146 GCA_025134845.1 Neodon shergylaensis
ACCGTGGCAAGGAGCCATGTGGGAAGGGGCACCGTAACAAGGGGCACTGTGGCACGGGGCTCTCTCAGAAACCTGCCAGTTCTTTTGTAAATGAGTACAGGGAATACTGGCTGGAATCTAGTTGAGAATCTAATGGTGGGAATCATGGGGCTAATTATTTCATGTCTTTAATTTTTTAAAAAAAAATTTCTCAGAGGGTTAGTCCTCTTTTTGGCTTGAGGGTAAAGGGATGAAGAGAAAGCCCCTCTGTGAAATCTAACCATATGTTTTCACATTGAATCTACATTACTATTAATAAGGGAGGAAATAGAGTTTCTCCTGCCAAACTCTTTGGTAAGAACTAACCAAGGATTAAGTCGGGTTCACATTAAAATAACATAGAAAGGGGACTTTGAGTAATTGTTAGTATGTTAAAAAATAGTTTAGGTGCAAAATTTACAATTCTTCTACCTGAGAGCATACACAAATATAGTTATAAAATTCTAAAATTTGCTACTAGTAATAATGATTAAACAGGTTTTTTAAAAGAAGACTGGTAAATCGCTTAGAAACAATGGGAATAAACTGTATGGAGTTTTTAACTTTTGAAGATTAATTTTGTTTGTTATTTTTACTGATGAAATTTCTGCTTTGACGTTTTCACGCCTGTGTAAAATGTGCTCTCATTACCCTCACCTCTCACTTCTGTCAGCCTCCCTTATCCATACACAGCTCTTTCCCACATTTGTGTCTTTCGTTTTGTGACCTAGAGAGTCTGACCAAGGTCGTTGTGTTACCTGGGGTTCGGAATTTTCCATGGGAGTTTGGTGGACTCACAGTGGTGACCCAGCTGCGGGCATTTTTCTTCTGTCACCAAGAATCTTTCAGTAGCTAACGGCACAGAGAGAGGTATAGGGCAGTTCCAGTGAGTCCTTTCTCTAGCCAGAACCGACGGCTGACAGAGTGAGTGTTGTGCAAGGGCCATGTAGGTAACTGCGGCTTCTGAGTTCAAGATTGCAGTGGCATTCTGCAGCCATTCTTCCTATCTTCCGGCTTTTATATTCTTTCTGTCCCTTCTTTAGAAACATTCCTAGAGCTATAGACAGGGTGGTATAAATATATTTTTCAGGGTTGAGTGCCCAACCATCACACGGTCTCAGCATCTTGACCTGTCATGAGTCTCTGCATTCACCTCTGTTGAGCACAAAGAGAGGCTCGCTCCTTTCTGTTAAGACTACTGGGAATAGCATTTATCTATGGTTGCTGCCTTAGTCATTGTTCTAGTGCTGTTAATAGACACCATGACCACAGCAGTTCGTAAAGGAAAACATTGAATTGGGATGGCCCACTTGCAGTTCAGTGGTTCAGTCCATTATCATCATGGTGGGGCATGGTTGAGTGCAGGCAGACATGGTGCTGGAGAAGTCGCTGAGAGCCTACTTCTTTCACACCTTTCATGAAACAGGAAATAGTCTGACACTGGACAGTATCTTGAGCATATATGGAACCTCAAAGCCCACCTCCACAGTGACTCACTTTCTCCAACAAGACCATACAGACTCCACAAGGCTATACCTCTGGATAGTGCCATTCCCATTGGGGGTCATTCTCTTTCAACCACCACAGGTATAAACACAGATATCTAGAAGACAGTTCCCTAGAAGACACTATTTCCCTTTAACCATCAGCTGGAATAAGCTTTCCATTAGGACCTAATATTTCCAGACTCGTAAGTTTTTGATCAGGTTTACAGAGCCATGTATAAATTGCCTCCTGTATAGCAAGCCTCAAATCTAGAGTAATAGGTTACCCCATAATAGTCTTACCCCTGTTTCTTTCCATGGTAGATACATCTTCTTTTCCTGACAGACTGTACTGAAGTCTGTATGTTTCATAGGTATGTAACATTGTCAATGCCTTTCTCCGTGAGTAGCATGCAGAGCCCTGATGTGGAATTACCCTCTGTATGTTGTAAACATCATTGGTTAATAAAGAAACTGTCTTAGGCCCGTGATAGGGTAGAGCTAGGTGGGGAAAACTATAATAAATGCTGGGAGAAAGGAGGTGGAGTCAGAAGAAGCCATGTAGCCGTTGCTGGAGACAGATGTGCTGAAACTTTGCTGGGAGGCCATGACCTCATGGTGGTGCACAGATTAATGGAGATGGGTTAAATTAAGATGTAAGAGTTAGCCAATAAGAAGCTAGAGTTAATGGGCCAAGCAGTGTTTTAAATAATTAGTTTCTGTGTGATTATTTTGGGGCTGAGCAGCTGGGAACCAACAAGATGACTCCTTACAACAAAGCCCCTTCCAGAACAATGTCAGCTATGATAAGGGGTGGTTTCCAGCTCAGTTTCAGCTTGATTTTTGTATTTTGCAAAGTGTGTGGTATCTTTGGCAATAGGTTCTTATCCAGTTCTGGTGAACAACCAAGAGGGAGATTGCTGTTTTGTAGATGTTTAAAGCCTCCCTAACCAACAACTTTTCTAACTTTTTGCTTTTAAATAATGTTTTAAAATTGGGTTACATAACTGTAGATTTACATATGGCTTTTTAATATATCCTTCATATGGCTCATTCTTCCCTTCACCCTTATTCTCCCATTCCCCAAGTACCCCTCCCCACTTCAGTATTTTCCCTCTCTACTTTGATTTTCCCAGATTCTGTCTACCAACATTTAAGGCATCTCACCTCAAATGACCCCTTATAGTTACATAGTTTGCATAGGTACTCCACATTAAACACACACAACTAAATATTTGAAGGCAGAAAGGGCAGAGAATACATTTGTCTTTCTGGGCCTAGGTTACCTCACTCAGTATGTATATATATATATCTATATGTACCTGAAAATTTCATTTTATAACTGAATGAAATTCCACATTTTAATTTTTCATTCATCATTTGATGGACATCTAGTCAAATCCATTTCCTAGTTATTTATTATGAATAAAGCACCAATGAACATGAATGTGTAAATACCTCTGAAGTAGGATATAGAATACTTTGAGTACATGGCTAGGAGTGATACAGCTGGGCCGTGTGTTGCTACTAGATCTGTTTTTTTTTTTGAGAAATCACCAGACTGTTTTCCAAAGAGAGCACAGTAGTTTACATTCCCGTCAAGAGTTAACATCCACAGTACCATCTGTATTCTTTATGTTTTATTCTTCTTTCATATATTATATCCTTGCTGCAGTTTCCCTTCCTCCACACCTTGCAACTTCCCACACACACTTTCCCTCTCCCCCAGATGACAGATAAGGATCTACTCCGCTCTTCTGCATGTAGCTAAGCAGATTGTTCAGTTTTATTTTTGAAGATCTTGACTATAGACTGAAGTTTCTGTCCCACCTGGTCCCATAGTTGTTCAGTCAAAAAAAAATCCACGGAGGTTTATATTAATTATAAACTGTTTAGTCTATTGCTCAGGCTTATTACTGACTACCTCTACAATTTAAATTAACTCATAATTCTTAACTATGTTTAGCCACATGGCCTGGTATCCTTTCTCAGTAAGGCATCCTTATCTTGTTTCCTCTGCATCTGGCTGGTGACTGCATTTCTGCCTTTCCTCTTCCCAGAATTCTCCTAGTCTGGTTGTCCCATCTATACTTCCTGTCTGGCTACTGGCCAGTCAGTGTTTTATTGAACCAATATGAGTGGCAAATTTTTACAGTGTACAAGAGCGTTACCCTACAGCACTGGACATTTCTCCAGTGTATATTTCTCACATCTTTATCACTTGGACAGATTCCTTTTTTAAGTCTTTATCTTCTATTCTATTGTTGTATGTATCTATCTTTGTGACACCATGCTATTTTTACTATTATGACTCTGTAATAGGTGTGATGATGCCTCCAGTCATAGTTTTTTTTATTTAATATTGTTTTGGCTATCCTTAGTCATCTATGCTTCCATATACATTTTAAGATTGTTTTTGTCTTTAAAAAATTGCCCTTTACAAAAGGAATTTTGAGTGTGATTACACTGAATTTGTGGATTGCTTTTGGTAAGTGGCTTCATTCAACAGTATTAATTCTTGCAATGCATGAGAAGTCTTTCATCTAGTATCTTCTTCAGTTTCTTTAGTGTTTTGATGGTTTCATTGTAGAGTCTGTTCATCTCTTTTTCAAGGTTTTACTGAGATACTTCATTTTTTGTAGGTATTGTGAATGTCATTCCTTCACAATTTATCTTTCAACGTGTCACTGATATGTATGAAGGCTGCTGAATTTTTTGTGTTAATTTTGTATCCTGCCACAATGTTGAAAGTGTTTATCAGAATAGAATATGCTATAGAATATATGACAACACTGCACATGGGAGATTCTATGACTTGAAAATAACAGAAAACCAGTGGCATTGCAGAGGTGAAGGCCCCATCTGTGAACACAAATCCATGTGATCCGAATCAGTGCTGACTGAAAACCAAGAGCCAGGGTGAAGAAGTACCTGATTTTCACTTTTGCTCTTTCCCTCCACAGTGTTTACACAAACAGGTTTTTCTCCTACTGTTTAATCCTTATTTTGTCTAAAATCACCATTCCTATTCTTTAAAG
Source organism: Neodon shergylaensis (assembly GCA_025134845.1). NCBI lineage: Eukaryota > Metazoa > Chordata > Mammalia > Rodentia > Cricetidae > Neodon > Neodon shergylaensis. Next base: position 3,748,922 of record JABTXL010000001.1, read on the forward strand.
TCTTCTTAATAATTTTAGTCTTGCTTTTAAGCAGAACTAATGGTATTTTAATTAGTGTCTTCTTACATATGAAAAGAAAAAAGAAAAGAAAAACCCAATGAGCCATATTACTTGGTGCTTCCAGAAGTTTCTTTGCAGTGTTCATAGGAAGTGCCAGTCTGCTAATGCTTTGGGAAGTAGGCCATCTATTTTCATCATATGCTGTAGACAGGAAATGATTTTCCCCCCTGTTGAAAGTGGCTCCCATCAATAGAGAACGTGGAGAGTAATGACGTTTCGGGGAAACATCGATTCCACAGAGCGAACATCATGGCCAGGGAGCAGGGTGTAGAACACTCAGCCTACAGAGAAATTCACAGAGCTGCTGGGTGCATAATAGATTCTCAATATTTTTCATATAAATGAATAAATGCATTCTGTATTATAAATATACCAAAATGAATGTGTGGTATTGAAGGGAAAGAAACTCTGTGGGGAAAACAAATTATTTATGACTTTCTGCAAATTGATCCATCAAGACTCTTTGTGAAGAGTAATAAAGGTTCTAAAAGAAATGGGGATGTCTATCAGTCTGAACAAGTGAAAAATAATGAGAAATGGAAGGATCCAGACTACATATAAACAAATAAACTCTAAACAGGAATGGGAAAATTGTTACCAGTTCTTTGGTGAGAGAGAATAATGGAACCTACTGACTAGTCTGTGATTTTCCCTCCTTGAATTAGTCATACTTACATGCCACATGCATTTATTCTTTGAGTCATTCCTTAACTGTTCCCTTAACAAATACTATTTGAGTAGCATATAAATACTTGCCACTCTTCTAGGAACTAACAATACAACAAATGGACAAAGTACTTAGAGTTCATGCCTCTGTAGTACTTCTGAGAATGTTTATATGTAATAGATAAATATATAATATATCTGGGGTTAAATATACAATGTATCAGGGGTTATACACTGAAATAAACATAGCAGAGTAAGATGCAAGGGAAGACTATATACAAGTATGGGCCCACATTCTGCAGAAAAGATGTATTGCTAAGTAATATCTGAAATAATGTCAAAAGGTAGCCAGGAAGTGAGTCATACAGATATCTTGTAGAACTATTCAGCAGAAAGAGTCAGAAACGAAAATGCATAAAGGTAAATTGCTCCTGCTACAGCAGTATGGCTGGGGCACGGTGAGTGAGGAAGAGAAGAAATAAAATGTGAAACCATAGTTGTTGTAGCAATAAGTTCTACGGAGGGCAAATATCCTTTTAAGTGAAGGTGTGACCTTTTATTTTTCCAAAATGAGAAGGGAGATCATTGAGCATTAGGTGGTTCTGTGCACCAAAAAATATTGTAGATACATCAATGGAGAGGGCAACATTGTAGACAAAGAGAAAGTGTGGAAGACACTCCAATAGTCCAGACAGCAACCAGTTGTCATTTAGCTCAGTGGAGGTAATTCCATGGCTGAAGTTTGGATAGGTTTGGAAGATAGATGGTGTATGTTGATAATGATTGGATATAAGACTTAGAGCAATTGCGTGCAGTCACAATCACTGCAAATAATTATATCTCTCTCATTAAAACAAGGAAATATATGTAGTCATGCTAGTGTGATGCTGTGTAGACCATTAGAAATAAGAGTTGAGTTTGAAGACATAAATTTGATCATGTTAGTGATAGTTAAAGATGTTTTCAGCTTGTTATTTGGCTTCTCTAGGCTTGTGAACTATAGGCTTAATGTCTTTTGTTTATGGCTAGAGTCCACTAATGAGTGAGTACATCCCATGTTCATCTTTTTGGGTCTGGGTTATCTCACTCAGGATAGTGTTTTCTATTTCCATCCATTTGCATGCAGAATTCAAAATGTCATTTTTTTTTTACCGCTGAGTAGTACTCTAATGTGTATATATTCATTCTTCCATTGAGGGGCATCTAGGCTGTTTCCAAAATCTGGCAATTACAAATAATGTTGCTATGAACATAGTTGAACAAATACTTTTATAGTATGATTGGGCATCTTTTGGGTATATTCCTAAGAGTGGTATTGCTGGATCCTGATTGGTTCCCAATTTCCTGAGAAACCACCACACTGATTTCCAAAGTGGTTGCACAAGTTTGCATTCCCACCAACAATGGATGAGTGTACCCCTTACTCCACATCCTCTCCAGCATAGGCTATCATTGGTGTTTTTGATTTTAGCATTCTGACAGGTGTAAGATGGTATCTCAAAGTTGTTTTGATTTGCATTTCCCTGATCCCTAAGGAGGTTGAACATGACCTTAAGTATCTTTTGGCCATTTGAACTTCGTCTGATGAGAATTCTCTTTTCAGTTCAGTACCCCATTTTTTAATTGGGTTAAGCCAAATAACAAGGTGAAACCAAAGAAAAACATATATAGATCCTCCTGGAAATTGGAAGTAAACAAGATTGCTGGGCAAAAGTTGGGAGCATGGAGGTGGGGGTAGGGGTGGGAGTGGGTGGAAAGGAGAGGGGGAGAGAGAAGGGAGAAAGGAAAGACTGGAGAGAGCTTGGGGGAGTGGGAAGGTGGAGATGGAGGAAGGGCAGATATAGGAGCAGGGAAAAAGATATCTACATTATGGGAGCCATCTTAGGGTTGGCAAGAGACTTGGCTCTAGAGGGGATTTCAGGTGTCCACAGGGATGTCCCCAGCTAGGTCCTTGGGCAGCAGAGTAGAGGGTGCCTGAACTGGCCTTGTCCCACTATCACAATGATGATTATCTCGAACATCACCATAGAATCTTCGTCTGGAGACAGATGGAGATAGAGACAGAGACCCTCATCACAGCAATGGGCTGAGCCCCCAAGGTCCAGTTAAAGAGCAGAAGGAGGGAGAAGACAAGCAAGGAAGTTTGATTGGGGGAGCGGGAGGGGAATGGGAGGAGGGGAGGAAGTGTAAATTTTTTAATGGAAAAATAAATTAAAAAAATGTTTTCAGATATGATGAAAGACAAACATACATATTTAGGAAGCTAAGTGACTCCCACAACGCCATTCCAAGAGATGCACCCAGAAATACAACATTAAACACTGGAAGACTGAAGAAGACAATGGAGGATAATCTTTATAGCAGTTGAACAGAAGCAGCATGTATTCCATATAAGAAACCCCAAATCATGTGTCACCACATTTTCATCTAAAACCATGAAGATCAAAAGTACTGAATGGAGAGAAGTGTCATGCATGAATCAATGAAAGGGTACTGTAGGAGTTCAAGGTAAAATAAAGATGCTCAGATGACTGAACATGATGCAAGCAGACCGACCAAAGACAATTCTTAGAATAGGAGGGAAATGATGTAAGAAAGAATCTTGGCATCTAAGCCAGGAAGAAAGAGATTAATGTGGAGAAGCACAGGTATACACAGCCTGTCCTTTCTCTCATACACTAAATAAATCATAACTTAAGAACAAAACAATATAGAATATTATAATTGTTGGGACAATGACATTTAAATTTTCAGATGGTATCTGAAAAGAAAACAATACCTAAACAGGGATGATAAAATATTGATACCAATGGAGTAGTGTTGCACAGGGACAAACCACAGCTAACACCATAGAAGTAAGAACAGATGAAGGCATAACTGATTTTGGACAATCTGTTCAATGGAGTGAAGTAAAATATCAAAAATCCCACACATAAAAATTATGAGCTCAGAGAATTATATTTATAGAAACTCATATAAAATTTGATATAAATAGATTCAACATACAGGGTTGAAGGGAGACCCTGTTGCAGGGCTATCAATACTAACATCAGAAAGCAGAGCCTTAAGAGAAAAGACGATTACTGGAGGCAGAGGGACATGACATTATTATAAAAGAATCAACACACCAGCGAGGCATGGGGAGGAGTTTAAATGTATATGTGGAAATAAGAAGGTCTTGAAATATATGAGCAAAAACAGAATAGTCAAGCTCATGACATAGATGAGACCTTCTGATCCCCCACAGAGATTGATAGACCTATTAATTGGAGAATCATCCCAAACATGAAAGCCCTTAACAATACAATTGGTCACATAACTCTGGTTGACATATGACAGCAATTTCCCCAACAACAGCAAAACATAAACCTTGTCCAGAATTCCATAGATTATTGTTGTTGTTGTTGCTGATGCTAAAACAGAGTCCATTGTGAATCTTGTCAGAAACCTTACCAAATAGATAATAATTAAGTCAAATAGAGTTGCAGATCAAGATGAAATATATCTTGAAGCATGGCTGCAGCTAACATGAGATTTACTGATGAGAGCAACAAACATAGCAATGACTGCAAAATCAACAAGCTGACCAACAGAGCCACAGTAAAGGTCTGCCACTAAACACACAAACACACTCAACTCTGCTTTTTTGGACAAAGTGGAAGCTGTTTAATGTAGGTAGGATTACCCTTTGATCAAATAACATCACATTTTTGGCAAAAATTAACTCAAATGGATTATGAAACTAACATAAACCATAAAGATAGAGAATTTCTAAATAAAATACAAGGACAACATTTTAGACACAACAGCAGCTTCAGACTTCAGAGAGCTGATCAATGAGAAGTAATGGTGGTTTGCCTACCACATGAGATGAAAAGACAGATGGGAACAATGGGGAACTTTTGGAAACCATTTATCTAACCAGGAGCTCATATCTAGAACACATGAGGAGCCCCACCAGCTCAGCAGTGGTCTGGCATATCCAGTTAGAATAGCAGCCCAAATCTGAACAGTGTTCACTGAAGAAAAACATGCAGATGACAAAAACTCACATGCAAAGTATTGTTTAGCCTTATGAGTCACTAGATAAATGGAATAAAACCTTGCACAGATACTACCAACCTGTCAGGATAGCTACAACTAAAGCAGCAAGTCCCGCATGCTGGCAGCGGCAGATGAACCAGAATACCCATAGGATGCTGGTGGGGGTGGGGAGGGAACCCTCTATGGATAACTATTTGGAGACTGCTTGTGAAATGAAATGTATATATTTCCATGCACTGCCTATTTTCTAGTAATTGCACCTTGGATACCTATTCTGGGGAACAAAAGCATATTCACATAAAATCCTGAGCCTGGTCCCTTTTAGTGGCTTGATTTATAATAATTCCTAAAAAAAATCAGGGCAGGTAGTCTTTAGCTATATCCATGCCATGGGTACTACAGGAAATAGGTAGGATTAGTTTAGTTTTAATGGAGCAAACTGGATCATTTAGGTGGTGCAATGGGCAGCATCTTAACTATAAAGTAGACACATGAAGCTACACACATGAAAAAAATACAACTACTTAATGCATGCCGAACAAATGGTTATAGCAACATCAGTGCTTCAGTTGTGACCTTGTTATGTGCTGTAGTATGTGTTGTGACCACTTGTGGAAAGCGAGTAAAGTTCTCTTTTCTGCTCCTCCCCTGTTCCTTCTTCTCCCCACCCTCTTCTTTCTGCCAGAATTTCAGATATGGCCACGGCACCCAATTTCTTGTATCCTATTTTGATGATGTATACATTTACAAAAACCTACAATAACTAAACAACTAAAGCTAAGAGTGTAATTCTGGGGTTTGGGGTTGTTTTGGTCAAGAACAATTCCTAATTCTCTAAGTTGTAGCTGATCTGCCCTATGCCAGTGTCTAGGTGACTTTAAAGTTGCCCATCTAGGTGTCTCAGTCAGGATTTCTATTCTTACAATCGAACACCATGACCAAAAGTAATTTGGGAAGGAAAGTTTATGTCAGTTTATAATTCCTTAAACCAGTCTGTTACTGAGGGAGGTCAGGGCTGGAACCCAGAGGCAGGAGCTGATGCAGAGGCCATGGAGCGGTATTGTTTCCTATCTTGCTCCTATTCGCTTGCTCAGCCTGTCCTCTTACAGCACCCAGGCCTACCATCCCAGGGGTGGCACTGTCCACAGTAAGCCTGGTTTTCCCATATTGATCATCAATAATAAAAAAAGAATCTACTATAGGCCTTCCCAGAGGCCAGTTTGGTAGAAATTTCTTAACTGAGGTTTCTTCTTCCAAAATCACTTGATCTTTTGTCAACTCAACATGCAATTAGTCGCCACAGATGGCTCAGTGGACAAAAGTACTCTTTGTTAAGTCTGACTGCCTGGCTTTGATTCCTGGGACACACAGTGTGGAAGGGAAGAACTGGCTTCTGAAGGAATGTTTTGTACTTTGACCTCTGCCCATGTGTTGTGGCATATGCATGCCTACTTATCTGCCTACCTACCTACCTACTACCTACCTATCTACACCCCACATTCTTTTGAGTAAACTTTCGAGAGGCCAAGGGAGACAGCTCAACAGATAGCATGCCTGCTGTACAAGCTTGGAAATAAAGTTTAGATCCCAAGAACCCATGTCAACTCTGGGGCTGTGGTTGCCTGTAATCCAAGCGCATGGGAGAAAGAAACAACAGGAAGTTCACAGAGCAAACTAGCTGAAATTGCAAGCTCTCTATGTAAAGGTGAGGAGCAAGACTGAGGAAGACACCTAATGTCAACATTGAGCCTCTACATGTACACAGGAGAATCTACATGCATAATCAGCACACACGTATACCACATACACTCAATTGAACATCTTCATCCTTACATTATGATTACATAAACTTTAACTTTTAAACCTGAAAATTTCCCCTTTTTTAATGGAAGCAGAAATTAAAGTGGAAGAGGACAAAACAAGTTTGTGAAGGTTACTTTAGTGAGATCTGGAGTTCTCTTGATTCATGACTGAATTACAAAAACAACAGAGAGGAGACAGGGATTCTTAGTTAATAAGCACCAGCCTGAGCAAGTTGAGCAAACATCTCCATTTATTTCTAATGATCACCAAAAACAGGGTTGGAGTAATGAGGAGAAGCATGATGTATTGAGTCACTGTCTTGTCTCTGCGTCTTCCTGGGAAAATGCAAAAACACAAAACACGCACTCCAAAGGCCACTGAAATCCCCTTAGAGAGCTCTTTCATTGCGCTGGGAGACAGGAAATGACTTAAATAGACTTTATAATATTCTTAACAAATAAATTACCTTGAGAGCTGAAATGATATAAATCTTGAAGGCTATATAATGTCATGGAGAAGAATACTTTGGCTGCAGATCTTTTATCTAAAAATAAACAAAGACAGCAATTACTCACCACCCTTTGCAACACGGAGCCTGTACAGTGCTCTCTCTCTCTCTCTCTCTCTCTCTCTCTCTCTCTCTCTCTCTCTC